>CM031583.1:12520928-13120928 GCA_018467065.1 Ephestia elutella
GTTTCGTTTGCACCATTAATAAAGTACATTCATTTATTAAAAAAAAAATATTCACAACAAGTTTCGTCAGTATAAAAATAATCTTAAAAAAAAACAAAAGTAAAAAAAAAATAGTCAAAAATGCCACCCCGGACTGTACCCGGCTCAAAGGTACCCATAACGCTTGCCGTGTTTCCCCTTTGGCTATAGATACAACAACAATATGAGTACAACTACTTGACAATACTTTCCTTGTTCGTATGCACCATTGAAACCTGCTAGATATAGTATTTCAAATCTGTTAATTGAAAACCAAAGGTGAATTTTAAAAGAAAACACCTTCTGATCGCTAAAAATTGAATTGATAATGGAAAGAAAATTACCATCTCTCCAACTTAATTGGTGCTTTCAATTGAATTTTAGTTTGAGATTTTTTTTATTACAATTATTCTTTCGAATACTTGTTGCCTATACAGAGTTATTTTGTAACTACTGGCCAAATTTTTACAATATGCTCAGTACTTGGAATATAACTACGTCCGAAAGAAATTTATAGTAAAAGAATAACATAAAATTTCAACTTTCCATACTAAGTCCCATCAACTGATCGACCAATTTATATGGGAAGCAAAAAAAATTATTTAATTTTTTGACATAGATTTTTTTGGAAACTTGCTCAATTTCATCAACCAAATCTGCTGCAAAAATTTGGTCAATGGTTTCAAAATAACCATGTATGTAACTGGATACTATATTCTATCATCTATATACATATTATTCACTTTGCCTTGCACTTTACTATAATAAAATAATTTACTTTTTTTGCATCAGATTCCTAGAAATTGAATCCTGATTTTTTTTTTTTTTATTATTTATCGCGTTGATTATTAACCCTACACTGATGACATCCAAAACAGATTTTAACCCTACACCAGTGGTTTCTAAAACTAATTAAATACGGCGATTGTTGGTAAAAACTGATCGGGGTTAACCCCTTAATTGACTGTCGACTCTGAGGATCGCAGAATGGACCTGCTAATTTGAATTTAGAACCAGATTAGCTCGATTTTATTTTTAAATTATGTTGTTTATTTTTGAAATGTCATGCGCCATTGTGGTTTTAAAATTTCAGAGCGCAGAATGGATATGTTAATTTAAATTTAGAACCAAATTAATGCTATTTTACGCTTTGTTTATTTCTACCACAAAATTGGCTTTTAATTTAAAATCTTTCAATCATTTTCGTACCTTTAAAAAATGATGTAAAAAGTATTAATAATACTTTTAATATATTTTTTGCGGATTCAGATTGCGGATCTCTTTAAAAAGGGAGATATTAGGAGCACCCATAACCGGAGAGCATGTATGAAGAGAGTGATGAGTGTAGAGGAAGCAAGAGAGTCCTGTAAGGATCGTAGCAGGTGGAAATCGCTAGTCTCTGCCTACCCCCACGGGAAAAAGGCGTGATAATATGTATGTATGTATGTATATTTTTTGTGGTAAAAATAAACAAAGCGTTTAGCAAAAATACATCTCGACTCAAATCAAAACTAAAAAGTAATAAATGAATTTTAAAAAAGTGTTTATTCCATATAGTTAGAAAAAATATATAAGTATTAAAAACATATGAATTATTTTTTCTATGTCTGTAGTTTATTCCCAAAAAATATTTAGTTAGAAACACTAATTAGACTCTATATTTTTAAGTGCCCAATTTTTTAGAACTACTAAACATGACGTACAAAATTTAGTATACCTACACACAAAACCGAACCATTTTTATAGCTAGATAAAACACAAATTTCCATAAAGATTGATGTAGTTCTAGATTACTAGGAACAAGGTCGAAAAAGGTTCATTCCGGATATCCTTAGTTGCAACCAAGCTATTTACTTTTATTGGAGTTGGCGAACAGTGATACAACGTAGTATACTGGCATCATGATTATGGTACGAAGTTGGAAGTTTGTTTTTTTACGCGCTTATGAACATTTAGACAGTCGCTGGGTTTTATTCACTGTGGCTGTCTAAAACTTGTACAGTGCGACAAGGATCTTTTTGCAGGTGAGTGAGGGCGCCACCTACGTTTGAAATAAGAAATTTTAATAGTTAAGACATTAGTTACGTTTTCTACCACTTCCAAAAAGATTCTTGACGCACTGTAAGCCGCTAACAAACAAGTTTTAAAAAAAGCTCTCCAACGAAAATACTATCATCAATATAACCCTTGATAGTATTTTTGTTGAAGGGATAGGAAAGGTAAAGATACATACGATAGTTTCTATCCCAAATATATTTAGGGTTTATTTGAGAAAATAAACAAATCCTTAAACAAACTTATATCTTCGGGACGGCTCAACCGATTGAGATGGGATTTTCTTTAGTTTTTAACATTACAAAAAAATATTTAAAAATTTTGTGAAAATTAAAAAATATATATTGTTTGTTTTAAACCACACTCGATCCAACGGATTAACCGTGAAAACGTAACAGACAGACTTTCGCATTACATTTAATATTAGTAGAAATATATTAAAATATCATGTCTAAAACCCTTCTATAGTCTACATACACAGTTACACACACAGTGAACCAGAACGTAACCTCCTCATTACGAAACTCGAACTCGTAATAACTTCGCTGACAAATCTAACAAACGACTCTCTTTTGCAGATGCCGACCCAAAAACGTGATTACAGAAGTTCAGCAGCATGAACACAACCGTCAAACCAGCAGAGATTTACCGAAACATGTTTACGTAACATCAAGACAAAATGGCTTTAAAATTAGATCAAATACACAAAGCCATAGCCATGGTACTCATTTATAATCTATGTCTAATTAGTGACGTAAGAAACGAGAATGCAAACACATTCCCTGATGATGCTATTTTGAACGCTGTAGATAGTTATTTCAATGATGCAAAAACGCATGGTGTACATAAAAGATTTAGCAATGAAAGTTTAATTGAACCATTTGAGAAACTTAGTAATAATTCTAATGAAAATGAAGTAATAGATATGAGAAATCAAAGTGATGTGCAGTTTGGTAGAATCGTAGATAGAGCTGATGACGTATCAACAGAATATGACGGATTGAACTACACAGAGGAGCCATGTGTTGGAGATGAAGAATTTTGTAATATGACTAAGGAAGAATATTTGGATATGTTGAATGATTACATATTTCCACACCCTTACGAGTGGGTATTAATAGCGACTCATGCTATAGTGTTTGTGATTGGACTGATAGGGAATGCGCTGGTGTGTATAGCAGTGTATAGGAACCATTCGATGAGGACTGTGACGAACTATTTCATAGTAAACTTGGCAGTGGCAGACTTTATGGTGATCTTGATATGTTTGCCTCCGACAGTGCTGTGGGACGTGACTGAGACGTGGTTCTTTGGAACTGCTATGTGCAGGATCGTCTTGTATTTTCAGGTGAGCTACTTTTCGAATCATTAATCATCAATATATATATACTAGCCGCACCCCGGGGCTACGCTCCCGTGGGAATTTCGGGATTAAAAGTACCCTATGTGCTATTCCCGGTATTTTACTACCCGTATACCAAATTTCATCGAAATCCGTCCAGTAGATTTTGTGTGATTGAGTAACAAACATCCTCACAAACTCACAGACTCATCCAAACCACAGAATTAATATTAGTACTACGTACAGAAAGGAAACTCCCTGCCCCTCCCGCAATATGGCACCCCCCGCTCCTTCCGCACTTCTCCCCCGTTCTTGTGTAACTGTGGGACGTTCGACTATGAAAACGCACACATTGACGTGTTACTGACGTGTTCACTGATATACAGTTTCATTTGTAGTAGTAGTAGGCATATTTGACGCGCCGTTTCTATGAAGCGCCCGCCCTGTGTCCAAACTTTCGTATTTATAATAATAGTAGGATAGTAGGAAGTAGGATAATTACTACCTAATTATAAAACTTTTTCAGACAAAATCCACCCCAATTTTGAATTTTGGTCCACTGGCATATCAGGACCATACCTAATAAGACCTTGTTTCTTCCGTTACTGACTGAGTGACTGATAGACAACGGACAGCCAAAACTACTGGGCGTAGGAAGCTGAAATTTGGCATGTCGGTTCCTTAGGGAGTGTAGGGGAGCACTAAGAAAGGATTTCCTGAAATTCTCACGGGAACAAAGTCGCGGGTTCATGCTAGTCTATTGTAAAATGGTGTATGAGATGAGCGAGTCGGCATATTCTTGTGTTCATTAAGTAAATTCACAAAAGTCACTTTATTTGTCATAATGTTTCGTGTCGTAGTTACTTGTAGTATAAACGCATTAGGTGTTAAACAGGAGTGTAGGTAATGATAGTTTTAAGTAAACTATTAATAAATATATTCCAAAGCTATTTCTGTTGATGGAATATGATTACGACAAACAAGTTATTTTAATTTTGCAGCATACTTTCGGGATAAATCAGTAGAGGAATTATAAAAGTTATATCCATACTAATATTATAAATGCGAAAGTTTGGATGTGAGTTTGTGAGTTTGTGAATTTGTGAGTTTGTGAGGATGTTTGTTACTCAATCACGCAAAATCTACTGGACGGATTTCGATGAAATTTGGTACAGAGGTAGATAATGACCTGGAATAGCACATAGGCTACTTTTTATCCCGGGAAAAAGCACTGTTCCCGTGGGAAATTCACGCGGGCGAAGCCGCGGGCAAAAAGCTAGTAATTTATAATTCCTCTTCTGATTTATCCGCAACAATTTTTATTCCTCAATCATTATGAAACTCAACACAATTTAGTTTAATCACATCAATCAATACCCATTTAAGCTAAAACAGATGTGTAAATGTTTTGATTGTTTTTTTTGTTACAAACTTTAGTTACAAACATTTTCCACAAAAGGACGTCACAAAACGTTAGTAACATTTTTAAAGCATTTACGTTAAGAAGATAACATCTAATTGAATATTAATAACCATACCTATTTGATAAATCGTTTATCTACATACAAACAAATTAACAACGACAAGTAAAATACAATACTAAATTGATAAATTTTGGGAATTTATCAATTTAGTATTGTATTTTGATTTTACCCTCTAATTATTATATTGTTAATTATTATGTTTTCAAATATTATTTTGATAATGAAAATATTTATGAATTTCTTGCTAATTGAGACTAGACATGGTATTATTTTCTGTAATTAAAATTGATTAAGGCTAATCTTTGAATTTTGATTGGCAGTAAATGCACAATATAATTATTTTGCTATAACTTTGCAGCCATCGCTGATAAATCTAAGTTTTTAGCAAGTTTAGATTTATTCCATTGAAAGTTGGATAAAATGATGAGGATGATGAATTCAAATAAAATTATAATAACTAGTTTTGGCTCAAAAGTCAATTCAAAGTCAATTATTTTTATTCATATAGGCTTAAAAATAGCACTTATAAATCGTCACATTCTTGTTTTTTAGTAAGTTGACGTCATAAAATTACTTAAAGCTAAGTTTATCACTATATACTACTATAAATAAAGGGCTATAGGAATTGCCCGCATAAATTTCGTTTTCCATCTCTTTTACTCCTTTAGGGATACTTACTACAGCGGCACAGCGACACACCCGAGACACTCCCTGTATATGAGAGTTGGAAGACCCGTGACCATAGAGAACGATTTTACGGCACACATTATAAGAGTCGCTTTTTTTCGCGTAGTGTATTTTTTCTTTGACAGTGACCTAAAATGGATCTTGACCAGACCGATACGAGATGACGCCATTTTTTGCGGACTTGCTCCATCTCTCGCCAGTTGTCAGCTCTGAGGTTCCGCAGATCTTTCAGTCTTATCACTCCAGCGGTACCTAGGGCGCCTGACTGGTCGACGGGCCCTCGGTCGAACCACGTATGCTCTTTTGACGGTACGATCCTCTCCCATTCTCTCCACATGTCCGAGCCAGCGAAGTCTGGCTGCTTTGAACTCTCCGATGATGATATTCGGAATCCATAGTTCCTTTCTTAGTAAGCACTAAGAAAGGAACTATGGATTCCACTTTCGCTACATAAAGAACTTCTCAACTTAACGTTTCTAGTTTCTATGTTAGGTGATACCTAATTAATGAAGTGTTTGGGTACTCTATAGCTTAGATAAAATTTGATATACGGGTGGGAGATATCTAATTTATAACGTAGGGTGATATTTTGATATGATATTTTATCCCACAACACCCATGAGAATGTACCGCACCAAAAGTTTGCGAAAATATAAATAAAATAAGACTAACCTCAAACATAATCTTACTTGTAGTGTCCTGAATATAATACTGAGTATTGGAAAGTATTGCTAACATATTTTACAAGCCCGGTGGAACTGTATGATCATAGTTATCTTTATTTCTCTGGGGGATCGAGCAATACTTACGAATTTGTTTCTACCACAGACTTATATCAGGTTAGATACATTTTTACAAAATTCCATAGAAGCGAGCCTGTATTTTTCATATTTACAATGAATAAAATATGACGCGGCTCACAAATCTGTCTAATAGTTTTTTACATTTTTATTACTGCACAATTTGGCATCTTTGGCCAATGGCCAACTTTTTTTACTATTTATTTGATACGATTTATTTCGGTACCTAGTAATATAGCACTAAAATTGAAACAGCATGCGAGTCATACCATTATACATTTTAATGGGCTGACACAAAATCTATTTACTACTAATGATACTTTAATTGTTAGCGCTCACTAGTATATTTCTATTTTTATATTTAGAAGCTCTTAGGCACACACATCTTTGGATTATAATTCATAATTTAACTTATCAATAATAGGATATATGTTATAAATAAATCGGTCGAAAGGTATGCTGTATCTAGCCTGATATAACTCTATTGTTTCTCGAATTCCGTATCCCGTCCTTCTTGCTTTCTTATCGACTTGGTTGCAAGGCCAATCCAATACGTACGTACACCCTGGGGCGTTTCTCTGTAGTTGCAACTGTTATGACGCAACATTGGACACTCGACTGTGTTTCCGACTGGACATTTGTAAAGCTCAATTTAACTATGACTTGACTTTATTGTCTCATCTATACATATAATAAAACAGTAAAAATATTTTGTCTGTACATTTAGTATTTTTGACTGAAATGGATAGAGGGACACTTAAAATGAATAATAGAAAGAAAAAAATTTTTTTTGGAATTTCTTGTCTGTCTGTCTGTCTGTCTGTATGTATGATCACGCTAATCTCCGAAAGTACTGAACCGATTTGAATGAAACTTTTTTTGTTGTATAGCTATTAAGCCTGGGTAACATTTAGGCTATAATTTATTTTGAAAACTGGTACACCTGATGAAGAACCTTAACAGAACAGCTAAACTATAAGAATTATGGAAATGGTTCCTTAACAAAAGTCGTTCAACCTGATGAGCATTTTCTGATGACGTATAAAAATTGAAGATCTGGAACATCTGATGAAGAACTGCAAGAGACCAGCTACACCATAACATATATGGAAATGGCGCCTTATTAAAAGTCGTTCAACCTGATGAGCATTTTCTGCTGACGTATAAAAATTGAAGATCTGGAACATTTGATGAAAAGCTCCAAGAGAGATTTTTCATCTAAGCGAAATTCACGCGGGCGAAGCCGCGGGCAACAGTTAGTTATTTTATAAAAGAACAAACAGATTTTTCAGTGGTGATCAAGATGTATTTTTTTATTGTTTTATTTCATTTAGGACACCTTGACAAAAAAAAAAGAATAGGTACAACAAGGCATTTAGTTGTTGGACGTAAATCAACACCACAGAATTAATATAAGTACTACGTATCAACACATAAATTAGATGAGTAAGATTTTATCAACACAAAGTATAGATAAAATATTACTCAACTAATTTTACACTTGTGATATAAGCCAAAGTTTGACATAATTCCTAGGGTATTATAATAATCTGTATATTACATAATCAAACATGCCTCCACCACCGCTGAGAAATGAAGTCTTATAGCGTAGCAAGTACATACTTTTATTAAATAGATATAGTATGTATATTAATTATATCGCGAGACAAAGCTCAAAGCCCCAAAAGATACAAAACTAACCTATTTATATTACAACCCACCACGGAGAATTGCGCGCTTGTAAATAACACTTTGTTTGAATTAATTTACAGTTTCAACCATTTAGAAGCATAAAGTTCAAAGCGCGAAATGTCATAAGACCGCAAAACGTGTAAAATGTCCAGTTCTCACATATTTACACGTGCACAATGAAAAAAACCCATTATGAAGACTAACACTGGCTTGATTACCTGGCCCGATATGTATCTAGTGACTCTCTTCTTCTTCTTCTCAGCATTGTGTCCACTGCTGAACGTATACCTCTTGATTGGACTTCCACTCTGATCTAGTGACTCTACCAATGCTCTACCATCTATATATATCGTGGGTTTGATATACATCGTAAAAGTGTGCTATTGACATTTTAAACTTTGACAGTGACTTTCGTCATAAATATTTAGAGCTCGTGAGCTTCAAACATTTTGCTATGTTGACAATGAGAGACAGACGGTCAGATGGTATAGTACTGTCATTTTGAATTTGACAAGTGATGCCAGTATTGTACTATCTAACAGACCCCACTCGCAAGTACCGCCAACTAGGAAAAACAATTACTCTAATTGGAATTTTGATTTTGACATTTGGCGAATTTAGACAATTTGCCATTTTGCGTTTCTGACCTTATGCTCGATCGCTCCCAATAAGCAAACTTTAGCAATCCACTGATCCGTGTTGACGTTCCGTTACGCGCGGGGAATTAAAATTCAAAGTTGAGTACGATATCGTGTTCTTGACTGTTCTCAACTTCAAAGATTAAATTACGTCTGCTTTCGTGAGCCCACTTTGTTATCACGCACGTAAAACATGAAAGATGAACGAAATAAAAGAAATAGGACTCCATTAATACAAAAAGTTGTGGTAATTTTTTGTCGCGTTCATTTTCCTAACTTTCCAACTCTATAAAATCAGTTCAGTAATAGTTCATGAATTAGGAATAGACAGACAGACATGGCAGGGAATATATTTAATAACTTTTTTTTTCTGATGATGTGTCCCACTGCTGGACAAAGGCCTCCCCTTTCTCCTTCCACAATTCTCTGTTGAGTGAAGACCGCTTCCACTCACGCAGATAACTTTCGATGTCATCTCGCCATCTCATTCGCGGTCTTCCCCTAGGCCTACGCCCCGCTTGTACCCATAGGGTAGCTAGTAGCATGTAAGTAGTAATAATATCATTCAATTAGGTACTATTTAACAAGTAATCAATCAAATATTAAAATGGTGACCCGCTTGCTCGTTTGCCGCCCTATGTTATAAAAAAATATATTTTTGTCACCAGTTAAGAAATTATTTGTCAATAAGCGTAGGGAGGAAAATATTGTCTAATCAATTACAAAATGGTTACAGGAAACTTTCCGATTCCTTATTACATACTTTTCCAATTAAAAATTTAACTTTTCATTGCAACTTGCGAAGTTTAAAAAAAATATCCAAAGCTAGTTTAAAACTCACTTAAAAAAAGGTTTCTTTTAATATCACTAAGAGAAATTTCCTTTCAGAGGATATTCAGATCAACTTTTCTAATGATATTTAGGTAATATTTGACCTAAATATCATTAGAAAAGAAGCTTTAATAATATTGGAATTATTATCTCTTGTTTTTTAGATAATACGCAATTTAATTCCTCTAATTTTAATAAAACTTGAAAGAATCTAGAAGCTATCTAACAAAGAAAGAATTTCTCAAATGAAATTGGTAATTCCAGAGATTACCACGTACAAACATATACAAGCTCTTATTTTTATTTTTTACTAGATTTTGCCCGCGGCTTCGCCCGCGTGAATTTCCCACAGGAACAGTGCTTTTTCCTAGGATAAAATGTACCCTATGTCCTTCTCCGTACTTCTAACTATGTGTATGCAAAATTTGAGGAAGATTGGTTCAGTAGATGAAGCGGGAAGAGGTAACAAACAAACAAACTCACTTTCGCATTTATAATATTAGTTAGGATTTTATAAAAAAAACCAACAGCGTTTACAGCAAATAAAGTTCAAATCTAAAAAAATGCCAATAAAAGGTTTCTCTTACTATTACAATAATATTGTCGATTAAATGGTAAAGAAAACTTAATGAAGGCGCACTAAATAATACACATGAATGTTGAAAGTGTGACTAGGAGTGTATGCTGTAATGATGATAATAGAAGGGGCAGAATTTAATAAAACGACTGTGCTTTTGAGCAATCAAAACAATACTGTGTAATCCTTTCTATGTACACTAGCCTAGTGTATATAGAAAGGAATAAGAAATATATTTTTTATATACTTATTATTATTCAAAATTAATTGTAAACTCATTCCACAGGTCGCATTCACAGAAGAAAATAATTGTATATTATATTGGCAAAACAATGGGCGATTTTCCGACAGCCAAATTAAGATAAAAGCCGGTCGTAATAATGAATTCGGGTCGTAATAATAAAAAACTTTTTCTTGTCAACCAGAGGCAGAAAAAAAATCACCTAACAGTTTGACAGTTGCACTCTTTAGCTCTTCTCCTCTCTTAGCGTTATTATCTTAAAACATGGAAGTAGTAAGTACTTTGTACAAAGGTACTTATTACTTCCATGTCTTAAAATTAATAGTATTTAACCAACCCCTAAAATAAAACTGCTCAACATTTACTCCACAGAACTTAGTACCAGGATATTATAAACAGATAGGATTAGTAAAGAATTCGAATTGAAAATGCTGTTTTTCTCATAAATACTCGCAGTAAAGTACCAGGAAATCAGAAAGTGATAGGAGTTGTAATGAAATCGAATGTCCAATTTGAAATGATATGTAAAGAATTAAAACTGAAAAAGTCCTGTTTTCCTCATAAATGCTCGCAGTAAAGTACCAGGAAATCAGAAAGGGATAGGAGTTGTAATGAAATCGAATAGCCAATTTGAAAGGATACTGTGTAATTTGATTATGGTAGAGAGGGTAGTTTATTTTCCGATTTAATTTCACCCCTTTCAATCAAAGTCAGACCATTAATTGGACCTATCGGATGACTCGAAGCAATTAAAATGTAATTGAGCACTATAAAGTTTTAAAATGTTACTGTAATTTATATTGTTTTATTGAAATCGATATTTTTTGGGGTTCTGGTATCGTATATATTCAGTAATCCTAATCCTTCTTTACTATCCTAACTAATATTACTAATGTTACTTGAACGTAAGATGTTTTACAATGTTCTGTTTAGTTTTATGTGTGTTTGTCTGTATGGACTGAAATCTTGGGTATGGAGATTCTTGCAGGGAAACAAATCTTAATTATTTGATAACTAGCTTTTAAACGCGGCTTCGCTCGCGTGAATTTCCCATGGGAGCAGTGCTTTTTCCCGGGATGAAAGGTACCCTATGTCCTTCTCAGTACTTCTATGTGTATGCGAAATTTCAGGAATATTGGTTCAGTAGATAAAGCGTGAAGAGGTAACAAACAAACAAATAAATAAACAAACAAACAAAATATTTATTATTTTAACATTTATTTATATTTTATTGAGTAAATATTCCTCTCAATCTATCGCTGGTTGACTGGAAGAGATCCCTTCATGGGATAAATCCGCCATTGTATATTTACCTTCCTATTTATGTTACTATGAATTATGTGTCCTTAGTACAATAAAGATACTACAAACAAACAAACAAACTAACTAACTCACTTTCAAAAAGAATAAATAAAATAAAAAAGTAACTTTCGCATTTATAATATTAGTTATATATTTCAATCTTACTAATATTATAAATGCGAAAGTTTGGATGTGAGTTTGTGAGTGAGTTTAATGAATTTGTGAGTTTGTTACTCAATCACGCAAAATCTATGGAAGGATTTCGATAAAATTTGGTATACGGGTAGAAAAATACCGGGAATAGCACATAGGGTACTTTTTATCCCGATATTCTCACGGGAGCGAAGCCCCGGCTAAATGCCTAACTTGATGCCCCTTCTGCATATTTATCAGATCATTCAAACCTCAAACTAAGTTTGTGAATGTTTCATAGAGATAGCGTAACTACCCCATTCAGACAATTCAGTCGTTAATTCTTGTGAATGCCACGTAGATATTATTACTTAACCCTTGTTTTGCCAAAGGTTTGTAATGTGCTAGCTATGCTTTGGTGCTTTGCTCCCGTGGGAATTTCAGGAGAAGGAATTTTAGCACTTTTAATGATATGAATGATGCTACGTCAGTGCATAAGTCATGTCATTTAGGCAACTTTAAATCATGTGACACTAGAAAGTTCCCGACGGTTGACTGATAGGGAATGCTTTCAGCATTAAGTCCGCCCTTTGTACCAATTTTAGTACCTAAATGAAGTTTAAACAAATGAGGTTGTAGTAACTATTCCGTTGATAAAATCACTACTAACTTTAGATTGCAAGGTTTTTCTTAGCTATGGGACGTAGACACAGCTTGGCAAAAACCTTCTCCAGTTTCGTCCGCCTCTAGTTTTTGCTTTTCATTTTTTAAGTGACTGGTTGGCGCTGCTGGGGAATGAGGTTTATCAGATAGTGCAATACTGCTATTAGTTGTCAAATTCAAATGACAATGACAGATCTCACTAGCTTTTAGTGCCAACTATAATCGGGCCGAAACCATAACTCCCGTATGACGTATGTCAGTTTGAAAATAATAGTGATGTCCCTAAACACGAGTCGCTACGATTATTTGATTTTACGTAAAAAAAAAACAAATCAAATAAAATAATTATTTTTATTAATCAGACGTCTGAACCATTAACGTAGCTGTCATAGTCACTAACATGGATAATAAATTCATGGTGAATAATATTATCTACTCTGATGTCACGATTCGATACGATTGTGCGAATTCTTGTCCCTCTTTCTATTTTTTTTTTTGTATTGCATTATTGTTATTTTTTTTAATTCTAAAGTGCAATAATTGTTATATTCAGCATTTAAACATCAATAACAAACCTTATTAAATAAATCGAAAAATTAAACGATGTATCGCGATTTTTTACATTTTTACGATCGATTTATTGTAGCCGGATGCAATGGAACTCTCTAAACGGGCAAGCCGGAAGTTCAAGTACTACATTTTCGCGCATAGATTTAAAAATCAAAAAATTCGGAACTTCATGGGCTTGACCCTGATGACACCTGTCATACGGGAGTTTAGGTTTCGGCCCGATTATAGTGAGCGAAGAAACGATCACTCATTCCTATCAAAATCTCTCAATTGTCCCACCTCTCGTTCTTGTCTAGAGATCACATTAATGCAGCTTAATTAATTTGTTCCAGTCGGTATCAGTGACAGTGTCAGTCCTGACACTGACATTCATCTCGGTGGACCGCTGGTACGCGATCTGCTTCCCGCTCAAGTTCAAGTCCACCACCGGCCGCGCCAAGACCGCCATACTCATCATCTGGCTGCTCTCTCTGTTGTTCAGTAAGTATCTTCTGGTCAGTGTCATCTCGGTGGACCGCTGGTACGCGATTTGCTTCCCGCTCAAGTTCAAGTCCACCACCGGCCGCGCCAAGACCGCCATACTCATCATCTGGCTGCTCTCTCTGGTGTTCAGTAAGTATCTTCTGTTCAGTGTCATCTCGGTGGACCGCTGGTACGCGATCTGCTTCCCGCTCAAGTTCAAGTCCACCACCGGCCGCGCCAAGACCGCCATACTCATCATCTGGCTGCTCTCTCTGTTGTTCAGTAAGTATCTTCTGTTCAGTGTCATCTCGGTGGACCGCTGGTACGCGATCTGCTTCCCGCTCAAGTTCAAGTCCACCACCGGCCGCGCCAAGACCGCCATACTCATCATCTGGTTGCTCTATCTGTTGTTCAGTAAGTATCTTCTGTTCAGTATCATCTCGGTGGACCGCTGGTACGCGATCTGCTTCCCGCTCAAGTTCAAGTCCACCACCGGCCGCGCCTAGACCGCCATACTCATCATCTGGCTGCTCTCTGTTGTTCAGTAAGTATCTTCTGTTCAGTATCATCTCGGTGGACCGCTGGTACGCGATCTACGTCCCGCTGGAGTAACAGATGAGTCATACTCTGAAAAAAGATGGTTCGAATACAGCAGGACTCATGAAGGGAATCTAGTCGAAAACAGCATCATTTCCTAAAAGATTTTTACTTCCACCAATTTGAGCAGGCCGTATACATCTTGTGATTGTGATCTTTTCAATATCACGGATATTTGCTTCCTCTTAAAATAATTTTCCTATAATTCCTTCTAGAGCAGAACTAATTTTAGCAAACTTAGGTAGACACCAAAAGTAGAATTTCATGTACAATTTCATCAATACCTTCATCTTACTCAGTGCTTTGATAGCCGAGTAGTATTTTGCATCGAAATACCTATTTAGCTTTTATGCCATCAAAGCCAGCTGCGGCCAAAGCTTTGATTGAAAAAAAGTAAATAGGTACCTAAAAGCGAGACTCCGGTGCTTTCACAATATTTTTTTATTCTGTCATGATTTATTTATTTATTTATTTATGGAAGATTTACAGCTTACATTAAACAATAGTAATAATATAGTTAGGAAAATGCCAATTACAAATCTTCACAAATAGATTGAAATTTTAAACACATTATTGAGTGCTCACAAAAGAAAATTATTTAAACACATATACAAAACGGGGAGTAGATATGAAAATTAAATATTATTAAATACTAAATGATTAACTCAGCGATATAGGTACATTTGCATTGCAATGTGTAAGTAATTATTTTAATGCTCAAAAATTTCTTTACATAGATGGTATTCGGCGAATCAAAGTCAAGTGGTATGCCAGCCTATGTTTGCAAATTTAATTAAAAACCATTGTTGAATGATATTATTAATTTTACGTTCCAATCAATCCTGTTAATGTAAATGTATTGTAAGCGAGTTTCTAATCTATTGATTATGATATATTTATGTGCGAGTGTCGTCTGTGCCAATCACTAATACATCTATCTTGTCATTTGTTTATGAATTTTCTGCTCACGCAGAAAACCATAGAAAACAATAGGATTTGGCTATCACTCTAGTAGTAAAGAATTCGTACCTCAATGGCTCTTACAATAACCTTCAGGGAAAAGAGATTACATTTTGTTTTATTATTATCTTCTCTCTCACTCAGACATACCAGAGTTCATAATGCTGCAAGTGCAAAGGAAGATGCAGCTACGATTCAACGTGCAGTACTTCATGCAGTGCGCGTCGACCTGGTCAGACGATAGTGACCTCAACTGGCATATCATAAAGGCGATATTCCTGTACACGTGAGTATTTCTTTTATTTTTTTCGGATTTTAAACAATTTTCCTGGCCTAAAAATATACAGCATTAGCTTTCGCCCGCGGCTTCGCCCGCGTGAATTTCCCACGGGAACAGTGCTTTTTCCCGGGTTAAAAGGTACCCTATGTCCTTCTCCGTACTTCCAGCTATGTGTATACGAAATTTCAGAAAGATTGGTTCAGTAGATAAAGCGTGAAGAGGTAACAAACAAATAAATAAACAAACTCACTTTCGCATTTATAATATTAGTTAGGAAGTTAGCCTCTTATATTCTATTCAGCTAAGCGTGGCCTTCGAGTCTCACGACTCTTGGCTCTGTCTACCCCGTAAGGGATGGAGACGTGATTCTATGTATGTTAGAAAGTTAGGATTCTTCTAAATTTAAAAAATGAGCCAGTTACTCTAATTCGAAGCAAATATTATGAAACAATACTACAATGTATATTATTTATGAAAATTTTCGCAATAAAATAAATAAAATGATCGCAGCAAGTAGAAATCCCTAGTGTCTGCCTCCATGGCAAGCAGGCGTGATAAATTATGTACGTATCACAATCGCTTATTTATTGACTATGAAAATATTTATTATAAAGCCTGGCCAGAAATATAAAAACCCTGAATTAGAGGCAGCACTTATGCGTTTTATATTGCAGCATTATTGTAGGAAGTAGCGGATTTAAAGGGTGGCAGCACGGGGGCTGTGCCCCCCCCCCCTCCCACATCCCCGACTGCCATTTTGTGAACATACAGTGGGGGCAGGTTCCATAACAGTACATATCAAATTAAGACTCGAGTTGTTAAAATAACAGGATTTCGTACTAGTAATAGTTTCTTACAGGTATTTTTTCAAGAAATTAATCCGCCACCATTATTGATGTGGCGTTCTCGAAATTTTCAAAAAAGTGAAAACTTCCTTAAAAACTTCACGGGAATATTCTTGAAAACGGAAAACGGTGCCAGAAATAAAAATATACTGGATCCGCCCTTGATTGAAAGTCAAATTTGACAGGAGAAATGACAGTTGGGTTTTTGAATTAGTTGCCAGTATAAGAAATTAGTTCTATTGCTTTCCCGCAACATGGTGAGGGTTTTTATATTCCTGGTCAGGCTATAATTATATTTTTGTATAATTGAACTGGGATAAATTACAAAAGATTAAAGATAGTTAAGTTGTTATTCTTGATGACAAAACTGTACATTAAAGTATTTCATTCAAAAAACGGACCGAAGGATTAAAATTTCGATTTTTCTCCAAATTAACAAGAAAAATTACAATTTTCTATCTTACTACAAAGTATGTATATATTACTTATATTTTTAAATCGTTTACAGTTTCTAGTCTAGAGTCCTGGGGGTCTAAAACGTCCACTTTGATTAATGGGAATATGGTTCAATTCTCATTTCCTAAATATTTAAAAATGAATCTTAAAAGTGATTTCATAAAGTTTATTTTTAAATATTTATAAAACGATAAATGGACCCTCTTATATAAATACTAAGTTAGTTACTCGTAGAGTATTTGGAAAATAACAGAGTCTGGTTTCTCTAATAGTGCACAACACTATAGTGTTCGGACAGCCTAATTTATTGCTTTGTTTGCGAATAACCCGATACTTCCGAAGTACGCCTACAATACGCCTACACCTAAGTTACTACTTAGAAAAACCACAGTAAAGATATTAAACTAACTGGTACTTTGTATTCTAGCTACCCACGCAATTTTTTGGCGCTTGACTACGAATTTCATCTATATGTGGGTGGCATATTATAGTCATGATTATTGCTTTCAGAAAAACTATAATGTGCAAAGAGGATTTTATCACTTCCACTAAATCCTAACTTCCTAATCCTAATCCTAACTAATATTATAAATGCGAAAGTGAGTTTGTTTGTTTGTTACCTCTTCACGCTTTATCTACTGAACCAATCTTCCTGAAATTTCGCATACACATAGCTGGAAGTACAGATAAGGACCTTACCTTTCATCCCGGGAAAAAACACTGTTCACGCGGGCGAAGCCGCGGGTACATAATAAAAGACCTAAGTAGTTTAGGAGAGTTTAGAAATCGGAATAATTAATTACAATTAGAAATGGTGTCTGCTGTATTTCTTATGACAACACAATTAAATGTCAGCTAACACTAAACAAAAAATAGCTACTCATGAAGGAAGTACTAGTCTTCTAGTCAGCAACTCTAAAGTCAAAGTCAATTTTTTTTATTGAAACTTGGCCTTCAAAGAAGGCTCTTTTTCACCTCGATAACTAATTCTAATCTACGCATGAAGGAATTGTTTGGGATTTTAAACAGATAAATTAATTATAAAGGCAAGCCAACCACACTGGCCGGAAAGCAGGAATTTAGAACAAAAAGTCCTACGTCTTCTCTTTCTTTTGTATAGCGTCATCCCTTTCAAGTCGCGCGACAAATTGCAAATCTTTATGCGGTTCTAATGTACAGTCTACAGAGAAACCTGACCCTCCTGAGGTATTCTGTGTCGTATTAAGACCTAAGAAGAAGAAGGGGTCAATTTTTTCTGCATCTAAAAGAACTTGATTTCCTCCCAGGCACAGAATTAATATAAGTACTACGTACAGAAAGGAAGCTCCCTGCCCCTCCCGCAATATGGCGTACCCCGCATTTCTCCCCCGTTGGTTTGCGGATTGAGACGCTATGACTATGCAAACACATTGACGTGTTCACGGATGTACAGTTTCCTTTGTGGCAGTAGTAGGTATATATGACGCTCCGTTTCTATGAAGTTTCCACCATGTGTCTTGACTGTACTTGTTTTCCTCCAGGTTTCCGCTCTTGCTGATGATGATAGCCTACTGTCAAATCGTCCGTGTGCTTTGGAGATCAGACAACATCCCCGGCCACACGGAGTCTCACAAGTTATGCGCTACGCCCACTGGACAGAACAACTGTAAGTCACTTACCTAGTACTAGCTGCGCCCCGGGGCTTCGCTCCCGTGGGAATTTCGGGATAAAAAATACCCTATGTGCTATTCCCGGTATTTTTCTACTTGTATACCAAATTTCATCGAAATCCGTCCAGTAGATTTTGCGTGATTAAGTAAGAAACATCATCAAAAACTCACATCCAAATTTTCGCATTTTATTTATTTTATTTTATTTTATTTATTAGGTTTGTCAACAGTTGTTACAATATACATTTCATTCACAATCTACACCATTCTTAAAGCTAATTGCACAACCTCTTACAGACAAACACCACATGCACATTAAAACGATGTTTATAAAATATATTGGTCGCCATAAATACTCCAGTGTATATATGTTGACTAGGCAAGGTAGTTTGACAGTATAAAGAAATCTATGGTTTGAATTGAAATAATAAACAGTCAGTTTGACAGTAGCATCCATAAACATAATATTCATTAAACTATAAAAAAAAACTAATATCATGCTTTTTCATGAAAAATCTATAAAGGCGAAATTTAAAAGATAAATGTAAAAATAAAACTATATCATGCCAAATAATTCAAAAGAGTTTGTAAAATTAAAACTGTAAAGAGTAAACTGGAAAAATAAAACTTTAAAAATAAAACTATGTCAGGAATATTTTCCGAATTTTTGACAAAGAATCGGTAAAATCAATTTTGTTAACGCATCTGTTATAAAGCTTGCATAGACGTGGAATCGGCGAGTTCTGACCCATTTTCGTTCTGCGGTAAGGAGGAAAAAACAGTGTTCGAATTGTGTGCCGAGGATAACGATATGGTACTTTATTAGGTTGATTTGACTCAGCAGCTGTGAACAGTAAACTTTATTTTGAAGAATCTTAACAAAAAATATTAAATCTAGAAGATCTCGACGTTTTTCGAGATTGACCATTTTAAATCTACTAAGTCTCCCCTCGTACGATTTAATTTTTTAGCTTCACCCTCGGCAAAAGCGAGATGATACATGAAGCGCTTCTGTAATCTCTCAATCCTCAGCATATGTGTCGCGTAATGGGGTCGCCATATCACTGATCCGTATTCTAAAATGCTTCTAACGAGACAGTTATAAAGTGTGATTTTAGTATGCTGATTTTTGAACGACTTGATGTTCCTAAGAACAAAACCCAGAGTCCTAGATGACTTCTTAATTGTGTACTGAATGTGAGGTAAAAATTTCAGTTTACTATCGAGCAAGATCCCCAAGTCTTTTACGGTTTCCACCTCATTTAACATTGATCCATCCATTACATATTCATGTCTAAGTTTGTTGCTTGTTCTACGGGTAAAATTAATATGCACACATTTATAATATTAGTATTAAATGAAAAATAAATATTTGTTTATTTATACTAATACTAGCTTCGCCCGCGTGAATTTCCCACGGGAAGTGCTTTTCCCGGGATGAAAGTGCTATGTCCTTCCACGTAATTTTAACTGTGTGTATGCGAAATTTCAGGAAGATTGGTTCAGTAGATAAAGTGTGAAGAGGTAAGAAATAAACAATCTCACTTTTTCACATTTATAAAAATAGTTAAATTAGATTGTAAAACCGTCCTACTTTGCTCTTATCTTGCAGTATATAATTTTTTTTTAAAGGCGTGATTATATGTATGTATGATTTTTAAAATCAGCATACCCTCATTCATCATCATCAGGAAACCTGGAAAAAACACCCATATTATTAAAAAAATCTTGCCACCACCTTAGATGAAAAAAAATCATTTACTTATTTTAGTTTCCCACTTTTATTATTAAAAAATACATTTATATCTTTTCGTAGCCGTCAACGTAATCGTAGCCCGTCTACACAGTTGTAGCCCGTCTACGCAGTCATAGCCTATCTACGCATTCGTAGCGCATCTACACCGTATAGGGTATACAACAAGCTACGATCTCGCCTACGATTTTAGACAGTTTTATACAAAGCTTACTGTAGCTATTCCCGTACCTTTTACAAAGGCTGGATTAATTTATACTTTTATCCCGAAATTCCTACGGATCCCCTAGACCCTGGGAATCCCTGGGCACAGCTAATATAATAAAAGTTCAGTCCACCATTTGTACATAATTTGTAAAATGTTGTACAATAAAGTTTAAATAAATAAAAAATAAATACGCTGCTAAATGTGCATAACCAAAAAAACGTAATGAACCCGTAGCATGACAAAAAAAAGTCATCCCCAGAATTGTTGCGTGGGGCCCCCAAACCACGCCGGGTAGCATTTCCGAAATCAAAAAATTTTTATGGAAACTTGCCCCTCAAAAAGGCTCTTTTTTACGTCGAAAACTAATTATAAAATCATAGTGTATTATGTCTCAAAGCTACAAACTACTAGCATTTGCTACTCTTGCTCTAGGCGAATCAAACACTACGCTTCTAAATACGATATAAGTACGATATGTGAATTCAAAATTATTGTCAAAATTTCTACTGGTGAAAATACCGAATTTGAGCAACTTTTTGTATGATTCCGTACGATGCCAAATCTTATAGGTTATCCGGTAGTCTACAAGCAATTAACTATATTTCATATTTTTTTCAAAATTTTAGGCTCAGTAGTTTCGGAGAACAGGGATGGCGGGTCAATTTTCGTATATTTTCATGGATAAAATCAAAACATAAATAAAATTTTACAACAATAAAAAAATATATTTGAGATCCTCATAATGAGCCCTTTTATTTGATCACAGTAAAGTTTGCAAAACTTTTTTTCACCCTTATTAAAAAAAAAATAATATTTACCTTGCATATCTGTGTTTGGTTCATAGGATTACACCATTCCAATTTCACCGACAATGACAATGACAGACGGACGGACGAGTGATCCTATAAGGGTTCCGTTTTTTTGTACGGAACCCTAAAAAAATATTGCATTCCTTCAAACGCTCCCGCGAGTCATTTACAAGCGGGATCGAACGCGGATTAATCCATGAACTTTTTTAAAGCCATTATAACACAAGTTGAAGCGGTGGTGGCCGAATGGTAGAGCGCCGGCCTGTAGATACAAAATCCCAGGTTCGAATCCTGCCCGGGCTACATTAGTTTGTATACCAATCTGACTCATGTTAGTTTTCATCGACCACCACTTGCTTCCGGTGAAGGAAAACATCGTGAGGAAACCTGCACTCTGGTTGATGATTATCAGCTAGTGTGTGAAATGGAGAAGGCAATGGCAAACCACTCCATTAAAATTGCCATGAGAGTCGTTGTGTGTGTTTCATTCCATATAATGACCACGACCCTCAGTCATGAGGAAATACGACTAAAGAGATAACACAAGTCTTGAACTAACTGTGGCTAACTCAATCTGGGTGATTTGACCGTTTATATTTATTTAATTCTTATTACTCCCAGGGTTGGCAGTGAACCGGAGGACAACCCCGTCAATCCACGCCAACGCGTCAACTGAGGGGCAGCTGCGGTCGAGAAGGAAGGCTGCCAAAATGCTGGTCGCTGTCGTAGCCATGTTCGCTGTGTGCTACTTCCCGGTCCATCTCTTATCTGTATTAAGGTATGTATGGCTTAAAGTACTGACTCTCTTCAAAACCGGACTGAATGAGCGGCTTCTGGGTAAGCTCACTATACATCGTAGACCTCATCTCTGTCCTCGGGCCAGATTGTGGTCAAGAGCAAACCAATTTTAATATAAAACATATATATACTGAGCCGAGAGCCTACGTACCTATGCAACGCATTATGATATCTAGACTCTTGAATTTATTTTAAAACTAGCTTTCGCCCGCGGCTTCGCTCGCGTGAATTTTCCACTTGAACAGTGCTTTTTCCCGGGATGAAAGGTACCCTATGTCCTTCTCAGTATTTCTAACTATGTGTATGCGAAGTGTCAGAAGATTGGTTCAGTAGAAAAAGCGTGAAGAGGTAACAAACAAACAAGCTCACTTTCGCATTTATAATATTAGTTAGGAAGTAAGGATAGTTGAATCAGAAACATACTTATCATACGCAATGCTGTTACAAGCGTCCTGCATAATCGTCGCGTACGTTGCATACGTAGGCTCATTGTGTTCTTTACTTACTCTGCTGGCTCAGTGACCCAAAAGTGGATTTTGACCTCCGAAACGAGAGAGCGCCATCTTCTGTGCGATGGCTCGCCAGTTTACAGCTCACACAGCATTATATAGCTCTCTCTCTCTCTCTCAGCCGAAAGACGTCCACTGCTGGACAAAGGCCTCCCCCAAGGATTTCCATAACGACCGGTCCTGCGCTGCCCGCATCCATCCATTATATAGCTAGACAAGAAGAAACGTAACTGAAGCGCAGTTGCGTTCGAGAAGGAAGGCTGCCAAGATGCTGGTCGCTGTCGTGCTGTGTGCAAACATAGCTACGACCACTTACTTCTCGGTCCACCTATTATCTGTAAGATATATATGGCTTAGGGTATACACTGAGCCCACGTATGTTACTCATGACATCTAGACTCTTGAATTTCTATAAAAAGTTGAATCAGAAACATGATGAATAAAATGGAGACCTTTACAGCAGTGGGGCGAGATAGGTTAAAAAAACAGATAGCAAGCAAAACATAAATTATTTACATTTAATTCTTAAGATTAACGCTGTGGCTCCAACAGCTATGCATTTTCCATGATGCGGTGCATTCTCAAGTGCACTTTAATATTAATTTGATGCGAGGAATAATGACCCCACTCCGCTTGAGTAAGTTACGTAATCTTGAGTTGGTTCTGAGAATCATTCTTCTATGTGTATTATTTTGGAAAAATATCGGTTGTTAGGAGCACCCATAACCGGCGAACATGTATTAAGAGAGTAATATATGAGTGTAGAGGAAGCAAGAGAGATCTGTAAGAATCGTAGCAAGTGGCAATCGCTAGTCTCTGCCATGGAAAAAGGCGTGATAATATGAATCTATTTTTTGTCAGTTTTGTATCAAGCAATACTTTTAATTATCTAATTATTTTTTCAGAATACTTTTTCCCTTACAGGGAAGACAGAGCTAAGAGTTGTTATACTCGAAGGCCACACTTAGCTAAATAGTGGGCTTACATATTAGTGGAACGGAAATCCAGATTTATGGGGAGCCGTGTTTATGGGGATGGGCAATCTTCAATCTTCTCTTCTAACAGTTCCTATCTAAAATTATACAATTTATTAACAACGATAAACTAAGGAGAGAGGTTAACTAACTTAACTTATTATTATGTAAGATAAACTGAAGATAGTTCACTCAAAGATGAACATTCAAATAGATAACTGGTTTTACGTAACTATATAGGTGATTTTTATAAGAGGTACTTATTTAACAAGGGTATGTAGTATTCGATTCCCGACTCAACTAGCGAAAAAAAATATGCTTAATGTTTTGTAGTGGAGATAGATGGCGCTAGTCGTCACGTAATAATCGAGCAGTGATAATTAATTTACAAAAAAATAGTAAAAGGTGTTCCACAGTTAATTTTTGTTTATGAGTGGAGGAGTTACATTACCAGTGACAAGGACAAGTGTTATCTACAGCGAATCTGAGACAGTTTTAAAGTAATCACATCATAAGTGCCAACACCAATAACTTTGATTTTTAAGTGACTTTCAATGAATTATACTCGGAAAAGTGCGGGCCAAGACATAAGTTTTCAAGACTATCAATTTTATTGTTATAAAGTGAACTGATAATCGAAAAAACACGAAAAAACTCTTTATTGACGGTTAGTGCAATTCAAATTTGATTATAAACAAAAGATAGACATTTCAAATTTGAACCTTAATTCGTAAGCATCACGACCAAGAACTGAACATACATCATAACAGCGCCATCTGTTGCCGAGGAGCGTCACTTCTTAAATACGTAAGCACACATTCCACAACGCCATCTATATTTGCTGAACTTAAACAGTGTTACAATATCAATTTTTATATACAAAAAGTAAACGATTTTAACGCCATCTCGGGTCTAATAGCGAAACTACAAATACGAAAAAGCAGTAACTTCCGATACACCAGCTATGGCTGACAAAAGAGGGCGTCCGAGCGTTACTCCAGATACAAACCCGAGATCATCTAAGATAATCTGCTGCAAAAAATGCAAAAAAGCTGTAAAAACTAAACAAACTCTTAAATGCAATAAATGTAAGTCTACATACGATATAGAATGCTGTGACGTTTCATTAAAACGGTTTATCCTAATGACGAAGGAAAATAAAGACAATTGGAAATGTAGAGACTGTTATCAGAAACCAAAACAAGTAACAAATGAATCTCCGAATACCTCAAATTTAGTCCTAGAGACCCAAGAAAAATCAATGCCCCATGAGAAAATAGTACATAATACATCAACGAATTTTGTCACTGTAAGGAAACATAAAAGAAACAATTCCTTAAATCTATCTGGTTCTTCAATTGCATCGGATAACTCAATAGAAAGTATGTCCAAAAGTCTACCAGATATTAACGCATATAACAACGACGTGGAAGAGCTGACAGAAGAAAACAAAAAACTTAAAAATGAACTACAAATTGCGCAACAAGAAATAGACAATTTAGCATTAGAAAATAATCGTCTCAAAAAACTAACACAAGATCTACAACAGAAAATAAATCAGTTCAAGGAAATCTGCTATGGGACATCGCCTGTAATAAAAGATTCTGCAAAAAAGAAGAAAATCAAAAGAATATCTAGGGTTCAAACAGAAACAAGCATACCTTATAATGAAGAGTCTTCCCAGAGTTTAGAGGAATCCCAAAAAATCAAACACCAAGACCATAAGGAAAATAAAATGCAACCTGAAACTACTTCAAAAAATAACATTATAGAACAGAAAACTATGACAAATGGGAAAATATATATTAGGGGTGGAGAGCAATGTGTAGGATTAGCAGCACAACTCGCTTACTCCAGAAACAACAACAAATATGGAAACTACCTTATATCGTCCATCACGAAGCCATCAGCACCGACTGAAGAAATCTTGAGTAATATGAAGGATATCGAAGACTCACCACATAATTATCTCATATTAAGTGTAGGTGAAAATGACACTAATTCTTTCAAAGTGATAGTTGAATTCGCATCAGCTCTAAAACTGTTTAAGTCAATTAATATTATTGTCCTTAGTACTAACAAAAGTAATAATCTAAATTGCTATGAATTAAATAAGGATATCTCAAATGCATGCAATATAATTCCGCATTGTAATTTTGTAAACAATTACAAGGGGCATTTCTATAGTAATAATGAAATGTATCTACACTACATAAGTCAAAAGATCAATTTTATTATAGACTCAGCCGATTACGCAAACAAATACCTGTCATCTAAAGGGTTGAGAGAAATATTGAAATCAAACCGTATTAAAACCCAAATAACTACCTGCCCTAAAAAAGGAACGATTCCATACTACTTCCAATTACAAAAATCCAAACCTAGAGTCAAAAGTACCACAAATGAATCTGTTAACATTCCAGTGAAGGGAACTATCCCTTATTACTTTACGACACAAACAAAAAAATTAAAATCAAATACCGCAGAGCACTCGAAATCATTGATTATAAATAACACAAATTCTGACATTTCATCCCATTTTTTTCGTTAACAATGACATATCTTTCGACAAAAGCATAAATTCTACACAAACTGACATATCACACAATATTACTTTATTTCACCACAACATAGCTGGAGCCATATCTAAAAAATATGAATTAGAAATAGCATTAAACGAAATAACAAAAGAAATAAATGACATCCATATTATATGCCTTACTGAAACCTTCATAAAAAGTGGGACAGAGACACATCTACACCTCCCGGGCTACAAACTCGTGAAGTACTACTCAAGAACTCACCAAAAGCGTGGAGGTTCTTGTATTCTGATTAAAAATAAATTTGACTTTATTCCTATAGAATATACCGCACAGCTGAACTGCGACTCTGTTTTTGAAGCTTGTGGAATTGAAATGAAACACCTGAATCTCTTAATTTTCTGCATTTACCGAACCCCGGACTCAAGCGCTCAAATCTTTCTGGACAAACTTAATGCTCTACTTGTAAGAGCAACACGAAATACCAAAAAGCACATTCTTATCTGCGGAGATTGGAATATTGACATTTTGAAAAGTACTACTCATTCGAAAAGGCTACAATCTATTTTGAATAATTTCAATTTGAATATCCATATCCGGGAACCAACAAGAAAGCTAGCATGCTTAGATCAAATCGCTACCAATATTACATTGCAAAACATTGTTAGTCGAGTTCATAATTTAGCCCTATCCGACCACGATAAGGGTCAATCTGTTTCATTTTATATCCCGGAGGCACAAAAACACAAGTTAGCATCTATACCGAGGAACTATCACTTTCAAAATAAAAGAGACTTTAGCGACGAAAACATAAATAAGTTTTGTGAATGTCTAGCCTCACTGTCGTTTCAAGAAGTCCTAACTGAAAACGACTGTAATAAATCTTTTGAATTATTCCACAATCTTCTGACATTACTATTTAATTTATGCTTCCCTATAATACGTATAAAAAAAACATTGAAACCAATAAAAAATAGATGGATTAGTAAAGGACTAAAAAAGTGTTTTATAAAAAAAGGATCCTTTACAATAATTTTCTATTAGACCCTAGTAATAAAAAACAGAATAAAAATCATTATCTGACCTACGCTAAACTGCTAAAAAAATGTATATATAAATCACATGAAATAAACAATAAAAAAATAATGATAAAATCCAAAAATAAGTGTAGAGCTGCATGGAATATCATTAAAGAAAGACCAAATGTACAACGGGACATACAATCATTAAAAATAAATAATCAAAAAGAAACAAATCCATCAAAATTGTGTGAATTATTTAATGAATATTTTGTTAACGTTACAAATAATAATAAAAATGATATTAATAAGAAGGACGATAATAATCAAACAAAGCTAGGCTTGTATAATGTATCACACAGTATGTTCTTAACACCAATAAACCCCAATGACGTCATAAAAATTATTAAATCACTTAAAGACACAAACTCTACTGGTTTCGATGATCTGAGTACAAAAATAATAAAAAAATGTGCAATTTACCTTGCTGTTCCATTATGTCATATCATAAATTGCTCATTTGAACAAGGTATATTTCCTAGTATTCTGAAGAAAGTAAAAGTAATCCCATTATTCAAAAAAGGGGATCCTAATGAGATTAGCAACTACAGGCCGATAGCCCTCGTTTCTATAATATCTAAAATCCTAGAAATAGCAATGCGGGACAAATTATATGATTATTTAGAAAAATTTAAAATACTGCACCCAAATCAATTTGGCTTTCGAAAAAAAATAAGTCAACCACATTAGCTTGCTTTTCCTTAGTAAAACATATAACTGAAGCTTTAGACAACAAAATGAATGTAGCAGGGGTCTTCTTAGATATGTCAAAGGCATTTGATTTTGTCTGCCATGACATACTGTTGGACAAACTACAAATATACGGAATAAGAGGAAACGCGTACGAATGGATTAAGAGTTATCTATCAGACAGACATCAATATACCGAATTAACAAGAATGCAGAATCACGACAAGAAGACATTCAGATCTTCTCAAATAAAAAACATCAGTCGAGGTGTACCGCAAGGGGGAAGTCTCTCTCCGTTGCTCTTCCTTCTGTACATCAACGACCTCCCAAAGGCGATGACCCACGAATGCATTCTATTTGCTGACGATACCACATTATTAATAAAGACAAAAAATAAACATGACTTGGACGCGGTTATAAACTCAGAGCTTCAAAATATTGACATTTGGCTAAAACAAAATAAATTGAATATTAATATTGACAAGACAAACATAATTCATTTTCAACCATATAATAACTTACCTCTAGAAATAAAAGCGTACCATGCAAATGACAAAATAAACCAAGTAAACCATAGTAAATTCTTAGGGATAATTATTGACAAAAACCTTAATTGGAAGGAGCACATAAGTAACACTTGCCAGAAACTTGATAGATTCGTATTTGCGCTGCGCAGACTACAAAAAATTGCCTCAAAGGAAATAGCACTGATGGCCTATCATGGCTACGTTGCTTCTACACTTCGATATGGCCTGATAATTTGGGGTAACTCTATAGAGATGCAGAGAGCATTTATACTACAAAAAAAATGTGTTAGAGCAATACATGGGGCACACTATCTTGACCATTGTAAACCATTATTTCAAAAGGCAAAAATTCTTCCCTTTACCTTGCCTTTACATATTTGAGATGTGTCTGTTTGTAAAAAAATATCCAGAACTCTTCCCTTTACATGACGTGGTAGTAAAAAAAGTCATAGTAGAAATCCCA
This sequence comes from Ephestia elutella, assembly GCA_018467065.1. Classification (NCBI taxonomy): domain Eukaryota; kingdom Metazoa; phylum Arthropoda; class Insecta; order Lepidoptera; family Pyralidae; genus Ephestia; species Ephestia elutella. The sequence continues at coordinate 12,549,560 of CM031583.1, forward strand.
CTAGATTATATACACCAAGACAAAGATTAAAAATGTACAGCGACAATGTTTTCTGCATGGCGATCAAATTGTATAACGAACTGCCAGTAGACATTAGAGAGACAACCACATTTATTAAATTCAAATGTAAATTATTTGACTGGCTCTTGGGTAAATGTTTTTACGATATTAAGGAATTGTTTCAGAGGTATTGACAATTGTTATTAATTATGCAAGTTTATTGTTACTAAATTATTGATAATTATATAATTTTTTATAATCTAAATGTAATTCTATGTTTTAATACTTTGACATTCCTACGCCAACTACGGCAGAATATGTTGCACTTCCAATTGTATACAGCTATTTATATCACCATATTCTATGGAATAAATGATTTCTATGATCTATGATTTCTATTCTATTCTGTATATTCATCGAATTAAATAATCTTGACATGGACACCAACGCGCCATGAAAAAAAAACGCGCGGCTGATACGCAACCGTCATTGACACTCGCAAATTAGTCAGAAGAGCAAGGGCGCCCATATGTTGCGAGATTTCACAGAATCACCCTGTAGATCGCACCACAGAAGATGCACATATTGTATCTAGGGGGCCGTCCATTAATCACGTGATCTTTTTTTAAGCATTTTTTAACCCCCCTCCCCCTTGGTGATACATGGTGAGGTTTAAAACTATCCCCCCACCCCCCACCCAACATCATATGTATTTTTAGTATCTACAAAATATCTTAATTTTTTTTAATATTATCTTTAAAAAAATAGAAAAAAAAATAAAAAAGTATAAATAAAATATTAATAAACGAATGGTGTAATCATGCGAAAAACTTATATATTGTACCTAGTACATGAACATAATATGTTTTAAAAAATAATGAAAAAATAAATACACGTGATATCTTACTACACCCCCCTCCCCCCTTGTGATATTTCGTGATTTTTGTCAAACCCCCCCCCCCCTTTCAAGCCTCACGTGATTAATGGACGGCCCCTAGCTGTATGTGTAAGATAAGAAAAAATTAAGAAAATTATTGAAGAAACAAAGAAAGAAAAAACAAACACAAACTGCTAGAATGTAGATGATTTTTAGGAGTACTGACGCAAATTATTTAATTTTAACAAATATATTATTTTTTTATAATGTAAGTATACTTAGTTAATACTAGCTGTCGCCCGCGGCTTCGCCCGCGTGAGTTTCGCTTAGATGAAAAATCTCTCTTCGAGCTTTTCATCAGACAGATGTTTCAGATCTTCAATTTTTATACGTGAGCAGAAAATGCTCATCAGGTTAAACGACTTTTGTTAAGGCACCATTTCCATATTTCTTATAGTTTAGCTGTTCTGTTAAGGTTCTTCATCAAGTGTTCCAGTTTTCAAAATAAATTATAGCCTAAATGTTGCCCAGGCTTAATACCTATACAACAAAAAAAGTTTCATTCAAATCAGTTTAGTACTTTCGGAGATTAGCGTGATCATACATACAGATAGACAGACAGACAGAGAGACAAAAAATTAAAAAAATATTTTTTGCTTTCTATTATTCTTTTTAAGTGTCCCTCTATCCATTTCAGTCAAAAATACAAAATGTACAGACAAAATATTTTTACTGTCTTATTATATGTATAGATAATTCGACTACAATTAATATTTTTTATGAATAAATAAATTTAAATATATAATGTAGATCGCGCCATAGATGACCTTGTTGTATCTAGTTGTGTGTATATCTGTGCTTCTCTTGACAATAGCACGTTGTTAGCTCCGGTAATATTATGCGGCCCAGAACAAGTAGATGCATAATTGGAAAATGCTAAGGTTGGATTACGTGGAAACTTTGTTCTTTGAGAACGGAGTATTATAATCTTCTTGAGTTCTGATCTTCTTGGAAGTACGTAAGTAGCCAATTATACTTTCAATTTACCAATTTACCTTATGCTTTAATGCAATTTCGAATATGCAATTCCAAAGAGCTATCCATTGCTATACAGTAGAGCCATATTCGAAAGAGCTATCCATTGATATAGAAGTCACAGTAAAACGGAATGTCATCAAACGTATTGCGAAGCTTAAGTGGCAATGGGCTGGCCATGTCGCCATGAAAGAAGGTTCATAGTGCAAAGCTCTGGTGGAGTGGAGACCGTGGGGCGAAACACGCCCTCAGCGAAGACCGCAAATGCGCTGGGTGGATGATGTTTAAAGAACAGCAGGCGTGAAATGGATAGAGATTGCCCAAGACCAGGAGAAGTGGCACAAGATGAATACACACATAGGGTTGAAAAAAGCTGAAGAGAGAGAGAGAGAGATCCATTGCTATCTAGAGACAAACGCAGCCAGTGTAATCACCTTTAAACCTGGTACTTTCCAGGGTGGTATTTTTGGTATACTTTTTAAATTTTAATGAATATTTCAGAATAAATAAATACTTTTTTTTCAATACATATAGTCGCTCTGTATTAGTTTTAGTTTTTTTTTCATTTAGTTTTAGTTTATATTTCAGTTTCTTATTCTTATTATTTACTTGTATTATAACTGCTGTATTAAAAAAAATGTATTTATTTTATTTAAACAAAAAATAATAATTTTAATTTACACGACCACCGACCACCGCCTTTTTCACCAGATATATGAATAATTACGTATATTTTTTGTCTGTATAACAATATAATAATGTAAATTCAACAATTGTTGTTGAAATTGTGCCATAAGTTAGCATTTTCTCACAGAATAACCTGATCTCGAGACAGCCCTATATCACTATGTCAGTGATTTATTACATTCCTCATTTATCAAAATATTTTGTTTATTAAATTTCTCTGAGTCGAGTCATTTATTTGAGAGTCTGTGAATCTGCAATATGATTTATTAAGGTAGCATTATTTTTAAGCAGAAAATAGCTAAAGATATGTACTTAACGGAGATATGTTAATTTTTTTATCGACCGAGCGAGCGCAGCGAGCGAAGCGTCTCAGTTTCCACTAGCCGAAAATTCTTTTGTCTGTCCGGATGTTATCGCCTACAGGTCGCATTTCTGAACCGATTCTTATGAAATTTTGTGAGCAGGTTCGTTAATTTTATAGAATTTTTTAGTCGAGCCAGTTTTTCGAAATTTTATAAAATGGCGATAATATATAAAAAAAACCTTATATCTCAGCTATTTAAAAAAAAAATCAAAAATGTCATTAGACATTTTTGTTATCCTTATTAAGACGCAACTTTTTTGTATGAACAACATAGTGAAATTTAATAAAACCGCTATAAATCCATATATTAAATTCTTATACGATAGTTCACAAAAAAATCAATAGATGGCGCAGCAAAGCTTTTAATACTCGCAAAATTCATTTAAGAGTGACTTGATTTATTGATTAAAATGAGATTGTTTGAATTGCGTGTGTTTTTTTTTTAAACTGAGTGCGTTTGACCTCTGTCTTGCCTGATGAGAAGCATAGATGAGATCTAGGGTGGTACACGCAAACTGAAAAAAAAACTCAAGTATTTATTTGGTTAATGGTATTGTATTGTGGATTGCTTTGCTTGGTGGAATTATCTTGAACACTTGAAATAAATCTGATATCAAAAAACTTCATTGTATAATTAGAATCCTATTAAAAAAAGTAATATATGCGTATATGTATATAATAGATTCGATTTCAAATTGAACTTTCTTTTTTGAACTTTAATTTTATTGCGCAAATTACATAAATATACCTACATACCTATAACCAATAGGTCAAACCATGCATTTCTGACGACTGACGACCTCCGTGGCCTAACGGTCATCACGCCAGACGGCCACACGAGGTCCCGGGTTCGATCCCCGGTCGGGTCAAGATGGAAAATTATCTTTTTCAGATTGACGTGGGTTTTGGATATTTATCTATACATATATGTATTTGTTATAAAATATAGTATTGTTAAATTAGCATCCCGTAAAGTCTTGAACTTACCCAATCTGTGTGATTTGTCCGTATATATTTATTAATATTATTTATATTATTTCGAGGCGAAAAAGGCAGGTCTCAGTCATTTTTTTTGTGGTATTGACCAACCACAAGAACTTTTTACTTTCTTTCCAGCATTGATAGGTTGGTTTCAAAACTCTTCTAAGCCAGGGACACGGTAAAATATCGGTTATTTCGTGGAAGGGCTCGCGAGGTCTACTGTTCTCACAGAACCACTAGTTTTTAGTAATATTTTATGATATGGATAGCTATTTATTTACCGGGAAGTTTATTTGAAGAGACAAAAGATTGTATAGGAAGTGAGAGAGATCTGTAACAATGCAATAGTAGCAAGTGGAAATCATAATTATGTCAGACGTTTTACTTAACAAACAACATTTTAGGTGATAAACTATCAAAAATGCTTGACAAACATTTACGTGACTTGACATGTAAGGCTTGATGAGGCCCCAAAAACGTCAAGCATGCTTGTTAGCATCCGCACAAATAGTGGGCCAGTGCTGAATTTGTTCTGCATACAAAATGTTTGCTTGACAAGCAAACCTAAGACGATCCGCTTGAAAGCATTGCAAAAACTCAATGTTTTCATCAAGCATTGACAAGCACGTAGTTTACTTATCAAGTACTGACAAGCTTCGAATAAAGCAAATGGAAAAAAAAAATTACAGAAAACAATGATAATGGAGAAAAACTCTATAGAGAAGTCAGTCAAAAGTTTAGTTGGTAAAAAAAAGAATGGGGAATAAATCGAATGGAACTTAAAATAAAAGAAAATAAAAAAATTGGGGAATCCGCCTCTACAGTCTTCTAAACGATCAAAATTGCTTTATTACCATTAAAATCTAGGTATGAACACAGAGCGTAAAAAAATTACTAACTTTTTAACATTATATTCAATGTTTACCATGATGTTGATGGCGCCATAATTATATTTGTTACTTTAGGCGGAAAGGAAAATTATGGACCATTGTCCGAATAATGATTGCTCTGTGTATAATTATTTATTATGTTTTGCGTCGCAAACGTGATATTAAGGACGAAATTAATAAATGTTACGCAAATGCGTACAAATCTGGCGTTTGTTCGCATTTGTTAACTACGAACTGTACGTACAATTAAAGGTCTTTATTATGATGATAATTTTGGAGATAATGTTTTGATGAGGAAAAGATGATAGAATCCTAAAAAAAGATTTTAAAAAAAGTAGGAAAAACTCTAAAGACGTACTACTGATCAATTGAGTATCATTCTGCGTTTCCCTTTAGCAATGGACATTCCGAAATGCTAGTAAATTTGTAATTGTTTTGGTATAAAGTAGATGAGATGAACCCATGAAACCCTAGTTTCCTTATAAACAATTTTATTACTTTGTCAGCTTAATTGTCTTGTCTCGATCTTGTCTCTTTAGATCACAATTTATTTCTTCTCGTCGATGCCTAAATTTATTTTCTACCAGTATTTGACCACGTATCCTATCACTTCTATAACCTCTCTTTTGTCAACAGAGTTGCATACGACGTCCAGCAGAGCGACGTGATGACCTGCATTGCCCTCATCTCCCACGTCATGTGCTATGCTAACTCCGCTGTCAACCCTCTTATCTACAACTTCATGAGTGGTAAGTTTATTTTGTTCACTTTTCGTAGTTCTACTGCCTGTTTTTGCTTTGTCTTTTATTTTACTTCATGTTACTAGACTATGGGCCATCAATTCGTTATTTACAGCTTCATAAGTAGTAATTTTAACTTCTTTGACAGTATCTTTTTATAATTCTTCTCCCTGTTTTTGCTTTATCTTTTATTTTTCTTCATGTTACTAGACTTTGGGCCGTCAATTCATCATTTACAGCATGAGTAGTTAGTTTACCTTTTTTGACAGTTACTTTTTGTATTACCACTCTGTTTTTTTATTTTACTTTGCTTCATTCCACATGATGCTTTGTGAACATACACAATGATGATACAACTTTATAAGCGGCCAATTTGGCGTTTTTTCTAAATTCATAAACCAGCTATCTATTTTCCAAATTTTTACTTCAACTCATTTATCATTTCATACGATTGGTATCGATTCCTTTTAATTAGATTTTATATTAGCATCTTCCCACATATCCTCATCCTAATCAAATTTTGGATCAATAACTCTCATCCAATTCAATCCCTCCTTTCTATGTCATCTCTTTATACATAGTATAACATTCTAGCCAACATCATGTCAAAATTTTAGAGTTTCAACTATCAATACCTAGTATATTAGTTATCTTGTGTAGTTCATTAACAATGTAGAATTTGGTATAAAATATCGTAGAATTTAATAAGAGTATTAGTTTATGATATATTTTTTATGACCATTTATTTTAATTTCTTTGTTAAATTAAGGTATCGTCTGAATTTGTAGGTAGATGTTATTGAGTTACAAATTACTTTAATTGTAAACGTTTTCTAATCTATTTAGTCTAATTGTGTTTCATGGTAGGTTTATTGTAATTTAAACTCTCTCTTAAATTGTTGCTTTATTTTATTTAAAATAAGTCTTGTTTCTATCATCTTCATTGTAACAAGTTTCTAGTAAAGTTTCTTACGATTATTTCTTCAATTCTTTCCTTCATTCTTTTGCATGTTGTCTTCTTTATCTGTGTGCTTAAAAGTTAAAGAAAAAATGGCATCACCTCTATATTTTGCTTGCAGGATTCCCTGGGTTTTCAGGTCAGTGGGTTTGTAGCTGTCACATTAAGGTACTGCTGCACTATTTAGATGTTTGTGAGGTTCTACCTCTGAAACTTCATCAAAGTTGTCTTTTATTAGTGCAAAGTGTTTGTGAGTTTTGTGAGTAGCACCTAAATCGAGCTACAAGCTTGTTGTTATTGATTGTTGTTTTTTTATCCATTTTATTTTGTTTGAGAGGATTTTATCATTATTACATGGAGTTTTAAGTACTATTTGTATTGTCTTTGCAATAAAATGTAACAGGCAAGTCGTCTCCATAAAATACTAAAAAAATATCAGGATTTTATTTTTCTATTGGCTGATTTTGTTTGCCAACTGGATGCAGTAATTTTCGTACATTATCTATACATCTAAAGAAATATATCACAAAGATTAATAACAGTCATCCGTTGTGTAAGAATATAGATGTATTAAATTTTTTTTCGTAAAACCTTCACCCACCACCCTTTTTTTAGTTTTTTTTTTTGATCTTCATGTCGTATCACCATACACAAGCAAAAATGAATATTTGAAAATAGCGCACTATTAACACTTCACTTTCACATTTGACTTTCCACGTATATTTCATCAACTGGTACATACTTATATCATCTGTATCTATTTTTCTTATGCAAAATATTATTTTAACACATGTAGCATGTATTATTGGTAAATGTGTGTTCTGAGAAACTAGATCATAACAAATTCATTTCGTTATTTTTTATCTAAAATAAATAAATAAATATCACATTTTATTATATCTGTACAACATTAATCATTTTATAAAAAATGTCAGAAACTTTATATTTTCTTATTCATAAAATTCTACTTTTTATTTACAAAGAGTATCAAACTCTCGGGAAACAACAGAGCTTTCAAAGAAAAGGGCCTCCCAAAATTTACATGATATTTACCATTTCTCACATCATTTAACACAAAGTATGATATCTCATTGTTACAGGAAAATTCCGGCGAGAATTTCACAGGTCCTACTTCAAGTGTTTCTGTTGCTGTCTCTCTTCCCCCACCACGGATCAGAACGGGACATCCTTCGCTCCCATTGGCAGTTCCAGAGCGGGTACAACTAGGACCATTGTGAGACGGAACGACTCTTGCGCAAGCTATCGGCTCACCCACCTATCACCGTCGAACCATAACAGCATTAATCGAGATTACATCCGAAATTCAAACACATCTTTCATTGAACAGATGAACGGGAATCGACGACCGAAGATTCGTGATGATTCCATCAGTGAATCAGCTACTAGATTCACTCTAACTTCAGAAGTGGGTAGAGATTGACAGATAAGTAAAAGTTTTCTTGTACGCTACAACAACGGACGTAAGGATGGCATCGAAAATTATATCGCTAGGAGCACTAACAGCATCGATTGTAAACCTTATTACGATTGTTTTAAAGGTCCTGGGCCTAGTGGATGTGAATCAAGGAAGAAGGGAGATCTTGATGAGAGATATAGTGATACCTACGCGGATTACAGAGAAGAGGAAAGTAAAAATGTTTATGATGTTTACGCTAATGATGATTCCAAAAATGGGTTTAAATTGAGGTTCAACCGTAGTTTAAACAGCTGTCAGATAAAAAATAAAAGGAAGGTTAATACAGTATACTAAACTTAATTTAGTATTGTAAATTTTGACAGGACAAAGAAGGTTGGCGTAGATTGAAGGAGGCCTATACCCAGCAGTGGGTCACGGAAGGCTATTGATGATTATGATGATGAAATTTTGATGTCAGTTATAACAAAGTCTGTATATATAAATGTTATGAGTATTGTATTGGTGTTATTTGATGTTTTTATTGGGTAAATACTCTTCAGTATTGTACAAAATTTTAAAGTTTTATTTAACAAAAATATATCAATATTAATTGTTATTTCTGAACTTAGTCAGGAAATACGACAATTGGCTAAATTTCAAATGAAGAAATCAATTACAAAATAGTTCTATTCGACCAAATTTAAAATAATCAAAAATTTCTCATTGAGTAACTAGATTTCTCCCGTGCTTCGCCCGCGTAGATTATACACTAAACCCATCTATTAGCGAAAACCGTTTGAAAATCAATAGTTTTTGAGTTTATCGCGAACAGACAGACGCAGCGGAGGACTTTTTATAAATAATATTTATGTAAGGACATGATGCACTTGTCTAGTCCGTCAAAGTAACATAAAGACAAACCTCAGGGGTTTTATATGTTATTTATTTACGACTTAAAATGAGTTTGTACTTTTATTTGATAAATAAAAAAATAAAAAAAGTATAAAAATTCGTATTTTCGGCAGATATTTACCTAGATTGATCCACCTAGATAAATCCCCGGAATCCAGTATTTGTAAACATTTTTGTATAAATATTTAGCTTCAAATTGCTTTAAGTAGTTACTATAATCGGGCCGAAACCTAAACTCCCGTATGACAGGTGTCATCAGGGTCAAGCCCATGAAGTTCCGAATTTTTTAAATTTTAAATCTATGCGCGGAAATGTAGTACTTGAACTTCCGGCTTGCCCGTTTAGGGAGTTCCATTGCATCCGTCTTCAATAAATCGTTAGTGAAAATGTAAAAAATCGCGATACATCGTTCAATTTATCGATTTATTTAACAAGTTTTGTAAATGTTGGATATAAAAATTATTGCGTTTTATGATTTAAAATATTTAACATTAAAGTAATACAAAAAAAAGAAAGAAAAAGGGACAAGAATTCACGCAATCGTATCGAATCGTGACATCAAGTAGATAATATCATTCACAATGAATTTATTATCCATGTTATTGACGATGACAGCGACTCAAGACTCAGGTTCAGACTTCTGATTAATAAAAATAATTATTTTATTTGATTTGTTTGTTTACGTAACATCAAATAATCGCAGCGATTCGTGTTTAGGTACATCACTATTATTGACAAAGTGACATACGTCATACGGGAGTTTAGGTTTCGGCCCGATTATAAGTAGATATGCTAACTCTATGGTGACAATTTCATAAGTTCTTGTTATGGAAAATTTTCGAAGAAAACTTATAATTGACAATTAAAAATTTTCAATGTGAATACAAAACTAATTGATAGAAGCACCTCAGTAATCTACTATATCATCCTCTTCCCATTCATATATATTTTTTAAATAAATCTTTTTGTCATGGCGTTTAAAATAACAATTATTTTACAATAGGCACACTACACTACCGAGAGTGAACTCTTTGTCGTAAAATGGTTAATTTGTACTTATATCAAGATACTAGCTTTTGGCCACGACTTCGCCCGCGTACTGGATCAGTACTGTTTTTCGAGATGAAAGATACCCTATGTCCTTCTCAGTGGTTCTACCTATATGTATGCAAAATTTCAGAAGGATTGGTTAAGTAGATAAAGCGTGTTACGTATAGGAACCCCTACATTTAGCGAACTCATACCATTATTAAACACCTTCCCGAAACCGAATTGCGAAACTGCAGAATCAGCGATATTTGGACCACAGTGAGAACACCGAGTATCTTCGTCCGTCGTACTTCAATCGTCGAAGATTACGGTCGCGTAGATTTAATTTATTTTTATTCTTTTGTAATCAATCGGGATAACTATACTTGTAGTTTTTTTTAAAAACAGTCCTCCTGCGGCCGGTATCGCATCTAGCGTGAACATGAACAGGTAACAAACAAACAAATAAACGCATTTCACATTTACAATATAAGTTAGGATAGGATAAAGCAAGAACAAATCTTTTCTGACAGTACTTAGATGTAACAAGCTACCTACCTAATTATTTAAAAATAAAAAACACGATTGACAACTTACATAGCCTATGTCACTCGGAGGAATGCAAGGAATCTAACAATACCTCTCACCAGAACTTATGGTGAATAAAGAAACTTACATACATACATGAACCCAGAAAACATTACACTCCGTCAGTCAGTCGTGTAAAAATCTACTTGTAATTTTAAGCCCGGTGCTACATACCTGAATGTCTGCTAATGAGCCACTACTGAAGTACTGCCACAGCCGAGCGCTGATGCAGCATTCTATTGTATTATCACCTCCTTGTTCCCTTGTTAGTAACGCTTCTAGAAAATTGCGACTTTAAAAATGAAAAGGTTCGAATTTTGAAAAGTGTACTGGCTGGCAAACAAACTAGCCTGTGCCAAAGAAAAAAAACACCTACGACCTGTGCCCCGTTCGATAATTAAAAACGATACTTGATAGCAGATTTTTCTGGCAACACCCGTTTTGCTTGGTTTATTTTCTTTTTGATGCAAAGGCAAAGAAAAAATACACTATGCGAAGCAAAGGTATAGTAGTATTTTTGCACGACTGATCATAAAAAGAGTGTTGTATATTGGTGCAATAATGATTACTGTTTACTTAAACGAAAATAAACTTATATTTTAAAACAAAATTACCTTGTTATTTGTAAACATTTTTTCTCGTGTGTCAATAGATATTTAGGTATAACTTCCACAAAGACAAGAGCATATTTTCGTATAAAAAAAATGTTAGGGTGAAGATTTACAGAAAATTGAATTTACTAAATTTGTTAGCTATTTCTGAACGAATGACAAAATTGAAGAGGTTCTGTTTTTGAAATATGTTCTTTTACACTGGCCAGTTATAATTCCTACTATTCCTACTTTCCTACTAATAATATTATAAATGCGAAAGTTTGTGAGTTTGTGACTTTGTGACTTTGTGAGTTTGTGAGTCTGTGAGGATGTTTGTTACTCAATCACGCAAAATCTACTGGACGGATTTCTATGAAATTTGGTATACGGCTAGAAAAATACCGGGATTAGCACATAGGGGACTTTTTATCCCGAAATTCCCACGGGAGCGAGGCCCCGAAGCGCAGCTAGTTTATTTTTTTAACTTTGTCTTTTTTTATATTTTAGTTAAACAAGCTAATTATTAAAAATAAAAAACACAACTGACAAGTTTTTACTCAAAAAGTACATACAAACATATAAGTTATATACATTTTTGAATCGCCTTTTAAAGCCCTTCAATTTGATACCTCATTAGATAAGATTGGTCAAAAATTTTTTTTTTGATCTGCTATTATCGAATAATTAATCCGCCATTTTGTTTTTATGATGACGTCATATAGCCTATGTCACTCGGAGGAATGCAAGGAATCTAAAAACACCTCTCACATCAAAATATGTTAAGCCGTTCAGGACATATGGTGGAATAAAGAAACTTACATACATACATACATACTTACATACATACATGAACCCTAACAAGCCAATTATTAAAAATAAAAAACACGACTGACGAGTTTTTGCTCAATAAGTACATACAAACATATAAGTTACATACATTTTTGAAATCGCCTTTTAAAGCCCTTCAATTTGATACCCCACTCGATAAGATTGATCAAATTTTATTTTTTTGGTCTGCTATTTATCGCATTATAATCCGCCATTTTGTTTTATGATGACGTTACATAGCCTATGTCACTCGGAGGAATGCAAGGAATCTAAAAATACCTCTCACATCAAAATCTGTTAAGCCGTTCAGGACTTATGGTGAAATAAAGAAACTTACATACATACTTACATACATACATGAACCCTGAAAACATAACACTCCTTTTTTGGTTAATCGTGTAAAAAATACCGACCCATTTTGTGGTGTCAAAGAGTCACAGCTCGAAGTGTGAAGCTGACAGTTCCAGAGAAAAGTTCTTTTAAACAAACAAAACAATCTTTCTTTCCACCAGGACGTTACATTAGTGGCTAAATATTCCTACAAGTAATTTTTCATATCACAGCAACTTGTGACATTTTCATTAAAACTTTATAAACTACCACAGAAAAGAAATTAGTCTAAAAAGATTAGATTTCACTGTCATAATTAAAAAACTTTCTGTTAAAATAATGACACAAAAAATGTAAAGATTTGTCCGTATATATTTATTTATTTATTGTGGTTCAATATTCTCGGGTCAAAATGGCGTACATTTAAACTATAGGATTATATTTTGGAATGTACCTATTTAGTTACAATTGCAGTGTAATGAAAATAAATGATGTTACTACAAAAATAATACTTAGTACCTACTTAAAAAAACAACATTTTGTCAAAAATCAAATATTTTTAAAATAAAAAAAAAATTGGTAACGTATTTAAAGATTTTTTTCTAAATGTTTTATCAAGCTTGTGAAGTTGTCAAAACAATTTATTGTAAATACAAAATTAATGTTTTCAAATTTTAATTAATTTATTATTATTCTAGTCTCATCTGATGTATAAATAATGTAGTCACTGTATATAAATTAGTTTAGTTTAAGTATTAACGTAACTATTTAATATTTATAATAATATTTTATTTATTACTTGTTAAATTAAATAAAATGAACTATTGTAAATATTATCATATTTCAATGCATTTTAGTAGAAATAATTATTGTGCAATTAAATTATAATTGAAATGATTACAGAGTATTTTTATTATTACCTACCTATATCTAAGTATGCTTAAAAGTAAAGTATGTATAAAGAAAAGATCGTGAGAAAACTTGCTTAGTGCGATAAAGAAGTCAATGGCAAATCAAGAAAGTGTTTTAAAAATGTGTGTTTTTTTCTGAAAGTACTAATTCTCAGCAATTAGGAATACGACCACGAAGAAAACAAAACTTTAATTATTCCATTAGCCTGTTGATCGTACCATTCGTACCTATATCTATACTTGTGAAAAATATTACATACATTCTAATTCTTTACAACTAGAACGACTTGAGCGTGTTAATCGCTAACCTTCACTAGTTTGAGAGGCACCTTTAGAAGAAAAAGAATTTATTTTTGGATTTTTGAGCATCGCAGATGCAATTAGTACTAAAGTACTTTCATATAGAAATACGGTCCTAGTAGACCTGGTCGCGGGTTCAAGTCCTGCTCGCATGGAATTATTTCACCATATCTTATTTCTATATGAAAGTACTTAAGAAAAAGAATTCTTTACAAAATTAACGAAAATATAAAAAAGGTCAATATTAACATCTAAACCACTCTACAAAATCTAATAAGATTTATTTGTTTCCCAAATACGTAGAATCCAAGAATCCATCATTTAGTTTCGAATGCAAAAATCTTCTTCATAGACACAGATATATAGATCATATTACAAACTAGCTTTTGCCAGCGGCTTCGCCCGCGTGAATTTCCCACGGGAACAGTGCTTTTTCCCGGGATAAAAAGTAGCCTATGTGCTATTCCAGGTCATTATCTACCTCTGTACCAAATTTCATCGAAATCCGTCCAGTAGATTTTGCGTGATTGAGTAACAAACATCCTCACAAACTCACAAACTCACAAATTCACAAACTCACAAACTCACATCCAAACTTTCGCATTTATAATATTAGTATGGATTCAATATTTCGCTTTTCGAGCGTCGAAAATGTTTTATTTCACACACAATTTCGCATATAGCATAGCTATTATAGCGACAACATTCTAGATCCCTGTATTGGTAAACAAGCTTATTATTAGCACTTCTCTTGCGTTATTGAGTCGTTCACTTTGAGAGTTTTGACGTTGGGGAGTTTAATAACAGTCAGGATGTGTGGGAATATTATTTTATTAGCTGCGTCACTCGGCTTCGCTCCCGTGGGAATTTTGGGAATTCCGAATAGACTAGTGATTCTTTGAACAGTAGACCTCGAGGGCGGAGCTCTATCTCTCCACCACCGTAGCGCTACAACGCAGCTACCATTTTTCCCCAATTTCCCTTTTTTGATTTTTTTATACAACTACCGGTTGGGAATCCGACGTACAATGTTTCCTTCAAATATAATTAAATTCAGTTAAAAAATAACACTACAGCATCGGGCCGCGCGCGGAAGTCCTTGTTGCTCGAAGTACAGCATCGAGATATAATGTACTACGCACTAGTTGTATTTCGATGCACTACAGCAATATTTCCCCCATTTTATCCCCAATCAAAAAAGCTCTTAAGACAAATAATTTCAAACAAATCAAGGAACATGTCTGCCACCTTTCGTAATGATCCGTTCAGAAATGCCACCTCTAGCTGGGACAAACCCACAACATAGGCACATCCCGACAAAAGCAAAATCAGCTAGTCTTGAAATGGATACTCTCGCTCGCTGCGCTTGCTATGCTCAGTCAACGCCTTCCTCTTGAATGAGGCATTCATACATTTAAAGATTTTTCAAATTGGACCGGTAGTTCTGGAGATTAGCGCGTTCAAACAAATATACAAACTCTTAGCATTACTATGACCGCAGTAGTCGTTTCGAAATGCTAGTAGTTTGTAGCTTTGAGATTTATAATACTGTCATTATTTTTGACGTGAAAAGCCTGTAAAGTTTTATTTTCAATAAACTAATATTGATTTTGGATATACACGTTTTATTTTGTGTTTGACAAGTTTTAATAAAATTGTTTATTTTTCTACTTCTATGCCTATGTTGTGTGCAAAGATACGTACAGGGTGTCGGGAGCCGGAACTTAATGCAGCAGACACAGGTGTTCAAAACTGAAGCGAACTGATAAGCCAGCTCCGACTAACTGTAACTGGGACGCTTCCGACTGAGTCGAGACTTAGATCAGTTTGAACGATGGATTGTTCAATATTACCTATCAGTTGTGTAGAAACTCATTATGTATGTACAATAGGGGAGCCGACAAGGTATGACAACAATTGTTAAAAATATGTAATTTTATGATAGAATATATATAATTAAACACATTTTGTGACTTTTCAGCAAGGGTTTATTCTCCAGAGCTAATTTATTCGAGTTCAAACTTTTAGGGAAAGTCATTTTTCTACGCGTGACGTCATATGAATGCACGTTTAGTTAGGGGCGTTTTGGTATCGTCCAAACATCGCTTAAAAATGTGAATTGTTTTTTGCTATATCTTGGGAAATACTTTGGTTGTGGATGTGATTCTTTTACAGATGATTCTATTAATGTGAGATATTTCAAAAAAGCATCAAAAAAAAAGTTGTCCGGTCCCCTATTAAGACTTATCATGCAATAAAGAGTTTGAGTTTGAGAATATTCTCGTTTTACCAGCTGCTCCCCGGGCTTCGCTGCCGTGGGAATTTCAGCATAAAAAGTATCTACCCTTTATGCTATTCCGGTATTTTTCTTACTTTCTATTTTTCTAACCCGTGTACCAAATTTCATCATAATCCAAAGTTTAGATGTGAGTTTGTGAGTATGTTTGTTCCTTAATCACTTAAAATTTAATGGACGGATTTCGATGGATTTAAAACAATTTCATGACTTTTATTTTTTTCTGTGTCTATGATATTTTAGCTAGGGTAGTCATTATTTTGAGTGCTTCAAAAACAGACTATACCTACAAGCGTCTGACCTACATAGCTAATAAATATTTGCCGTTTCAAAATTACTTTTTGTTTCACATTCATATAGGCAATAAACCCACAAAAGTTAACAATTCGGCAGCACTTCAGTCAACGTAAATTAGCTCATATTATCATCACGTAGAGGTCACAATTGGGAAACTTGGCTTGTGGTTGACTGCACATATGCTTTCTGACATACTTTATACTTTAATTACCTTGTGTTCGTAATAAGTCCTTGAACAATGGAGATTATATGTTATGGCTTCATCAGAATAAAGAAAGTACGAAAAATCGAGGCAAAACTGCTTCAAAGATCCATTAATACTGGCATGGACCCGGGACATTGTTCGCGCGGGAATTTCGGGAAAACCTCTCTTAGTGCTCCCCTACACTCCCTAAGGAACCTACATGCCAAATTTCAGCTTCCTACGCCCAGTAGTTTTGGCTGTGCGTTGTCTGTCAGTCACTCAGTAACATAGAAATTTTAATTGTTTACTATACTAATAAAAAAGTTTGAATGAATTTTAGAGAGTAATACGTTTGTTATTTATTTATTTATTTATTTAAAACTTTATTAAACCAAAAATGGTATAAAAGGCGGACTTAATGCTAACAGCATTCTCTACCAGTCAACCTTCGGGATAAACAGAAATAAATATGTCTGTGTGCACAAAGTGACTAAAATTTGTATAAATAGGTATCACAAATATACTACATAAAATATGAAAGCAAATAAACATACATATTTAAATATAATAAAAATACATACTACATACATATATATATATATATATATATATACACAAATATAAAAGAGCATAGATGGTTACTTCTGCTGCGTTGAAATTTCCTTAAGAAACAGCGAACGAATTTGTTTTTTGAAAAAGGGTTTAGTCGAAATGTTACGGATATCGTCGGGTAATATGTTCCAGAGTCGTATAGCCTGAAATGTGAAAGATTTAGACATAAAGTCCGTCCTAATATGGGGAATCTGACTCTTACTCAATCACGCCTGAGCGGCTAAGCTAATTTTGATGAAATTTGGTACACGGGTAGCGACAATTGCTTGTGTGGGTCTATGCTTTTATGAATAACTAGCCGCGCCCCGGGGCTTCGCTTCCGTGGGAATATCGGGATAAAACATAACCTATGTGCTATTCCCGGTGTGTTTTACCCGTATACCAAATTTCATCGAAATCCGTTAAGTAGATTTTGCGTGATTGAGTAACAAACATCATCAAACTCACATCCAAACTTTCGCATTTATAATATTAGTAGGATTCTTTTTTTTTTTTTTTGGACTATTTTAAACTTCAGGCGACCCCAAAATTCATTTGTAAATCTATTGTGGTATTCTACGTTCTAAATCTACATATTATATCTAAATGGTATGCAAACTGGGCTATTCAGCACATTAACGGGTTATTCTGCAGAATTGAATGTGCCAAATGCCAACTAAGTATGGCCGATAATGTTGAATATATGGCACAGCTATTGACTGAATTCTGCATAGAATAACAACTTGTTGTAAGTACATATTCATCGAAATACACCTATTACGTAGTACATAGTATCTCGATGTACATATTAAATTTTCTTTGAATCATAAAATCTTGATTAACTAAGACTGGTAAAATTTTCAAATAAATACAAAATAATTACGTGAAGCGAATGCCTAAGTTCGCCTTTATCTTGAACTCAGAGGCCATTGAACTCAATTTATCATTTTATATTAAAGGAGGAAAATATATGTGACAAACAACGCGAGATATTGCAATAAATCTTCAAAAAGAAGTCAATTGTGAGTTGAACTCCTGTGGAGAGGGTTACGTAATGTATGTACAAACAAATCTGATTAACTGAGACTAAACCAAATTTTCAAAAAAATAAACAAACATTATATTATAGCGTTATTATTAATTATGCCCGCGGCTGTCGCCCGCGTGAATCTTGAACTCAGAGGGAACAGTGGAACTCAATTTATCCCGGGATAAAAAGTAGCCTATGTGCTATTTCGAGGTCATTATCTACCTCTGTACCAAATTTCATCGAAATCCGTCCAGTAGATTTTGCGTGATTGAGTAACAAACATCCTCACAAACTCACAAATTCACAAACTCACAAACTCACATCCAAACTTTCGCATTTATAATATTAGTATTGATTGTATTAGTTAAATGGAAGCGGTGGTGGCCGTGTGGTAGGGCGCTCGTCTGTGGCTACAAAGGTCCAGGTTCGAATCCTGCCCGTGTTACATGAGTTTGTATACCAATTTGATTTATGTGCTTAAGATAGTTTCCATCAACCACCACTTGCTTCCGGTGAAGGAAAACATAGTGAGGAAACCTGCACTCTGGTTGATGAATATTAGCTAGTGTATAATGGGGAAGGCAATGGCATACCGCTCATTAAAATTGCCAAAAGAGTCGTTGTGTGTGTTTCATTAAATATAAATATATACGGACAAATCACACAGATTGAGTTAGCCCCAAAGTAAGTTCGGGACTTGTGTTATGGGATACTAACTCAACGATACTATATTTTATGACAAATACATATATAATAAACATCCAAGACCCAGACCAATCTGAAAAAGATCATTTTCCATCTTGACCTGACCGGGGATCGAACCCGGGACCTCCGGTGTGGCAGTCCGGCGTGATAACCGTTAGGCCACGGAGGTCGTCAGCCATATAATGACCACGACCCTCAGTCATGAGGAATTCGACAAGGAGGAGGATTAGTTAAATAGAGTGATTTGATGATTTGAGAAAGCCGTGGTGGTCTAGTGGTTAAAACCCCTGCCCTGCCTGTAGCAATAAGCCTGTTTAAAACCTATTCTTTCCATTTCACTCTATCTCTTGCCATTTCAATCAAAACTATCCTATTCATCTTTGGATTTCCTTTCTGAATCTATAGTTTTAAAATAATTTTTAAATATTATTGCTATACAAAGTCATGTGGTACAAGAAGGAACCTGGTCGAACCTGGGATCTTTCAACCACTGGCCTCGTCTTCTCGTAATATTTATGACTGAAATTTGTATGCCAAATGGCGCAGTATAGAGTACTGTAATGAGGGATTTTCCGTGACACAAATTAAAAAAAGAAATAGTTCCAAATGATTTCATAGATGGCGCTTAGTAAAAGCAAATACTATATAAACTCTTAATACGTGCAGCTCCGACTAGAAATTGGCAACTTGTGCGACACTAGCGCCTCTTCCTGGACGAAGCGGTTGTTTGATGAAACTGTTAAATTTCGCGAATTTATTTTGTTGTAACACAGTGTATTTCACAAATTTAAATGGAATTACACATATATATAACATAGTTGTATTATTTAAATATTAAAGGACCAACATATAACATGTTAAAATGCAAATAAACGGTGTAGGGTCACCTCCTACCACCAGATGGCTAGTTGCCAAACGAATGTATGGGAAATGTCAAGAGCTGTGCGTATTAACTTGCTAGAGTTTATATAGTATTTGGTAAAAGCCGAGAGAAAAAATTCCATACAAAAAGCAAAAAATCCACGGGATTGGCATTAAAAAAAAATAAAACTTAGTAAAAAAAAAACTAAAAAGTATCTATATTGTGATTTGTGCAACTGTCAAACTGTTATGTGATTTTTTTTTCTGCCTCTGGTTGAAAAGTAAAAGCGCACCATATAGGTTCAGCCATTATTACTACTCCGCTTTCATAAAACGCTATCTGTTGAGACTTTTTTGTACTGATTTTTTTTTCTTAATTAGCTGTCAGAAAAATCGCTCATTGTAACACCATATTATTCTACTTACTTACTTCGATGGCTCGACGACCCAAAGAGGATCTTGGCCTCCGATATTAGAAGCTTACTATTCTATGTCTGATGAAATAAATGAATCTGAAAGTTTATTTTATGTCTAGCCAATCATATAAAAAAAATTCATAGATCTGCTATACGAGTACGTTTTTTTGCTCTTTTGCCAACCAATATATCGGCAGGTGTACATACAATGTGTCGCCCCAACCCGGATATGAAGCTGACACTAATCTATGGTACACAGACTTAACTATACATAGACAAGACAAACAATCTGTTCTACTGACAGAAATAAATCTCTAACTACTGGAATCTAAACGACAAAGTTGGGTTAGTTCACAGCATGGAAGTAATAAGTACCTTTGTACAAAGTACTTACTACTTCCATGGTTCACAGACATAGAAAAAAAAAATCATTCTTTAATAGACATAAAACTTTATAATGAAGCCCAAAAACTAATAATAGTACTAGTACTAGTACTAGTAATAGTACAAATAATAGTATGCTCCAAATTCCAATTTTTTTACAGATTGTTCACAAATTCTATGGAACCAAAACACACCAAAAATGTCAACCTTGACAAAAATGAGCTTCACAGAAGATATTACCTGTCCTTCACCAAAAAATCATATCTGATATCCCGCTTCCTCAGATGTCTGTGTCTCTAAGTAAAATTTAAAAAAAAAATCTAGCTCTATGGGTTAGTTTTTTGTAAAACATAGTTACACCATTTATAATTCCAAAACATCTGAACCGATCTTCCTGAAATTTCGCATACACATCGTTTGAAGTAGGTACTGAAAAGGACATAGAGTACCTTTCATCCCGGGAAAAGCACTGTTCCTGTGGGAAATGCACGCGGGCGAAGCCGGGTAAAATTACACGGGTACATAGAACATAGGGTCCTTTTCATTTCGAAATTGTCATAGGAGAGGAACCCCGCGGTGCAAATATAATCAGTCGATTTCGAGATTGACGAAAGGTATTTATAAAGCAGAGGTGAATGGAAAAGTTGGTCAGGGTCGACCTCGAAGAACGCACTCCGACCAGATTGCGGACCTCCTCGAAATAGGAGACATTAGGAGCACCCATAACCGGAAAGCATGTATGAAGACAGTGATGAGTATAGAGAAAGCAAGAGATATTTGTAAAGATCGTAGCAAGTGGAAATCGCTAGTCTCTGCCTACACCCACGGGAAAAAGGCGTGATAATATGTATGTTTGTATGTATGTATATATAATGATATCATCTAAATCTCACAACAACTATCTTGAACAAAAAATTGTACTAAATTCATAGAGATCTCTTTATAGAGATCATATGACCTGCAGTACAATTTCTTTGACTTTTGAGACACAGTTGATAAAGTCAAAGTCAAAGGTTTTTATTTAAATATGCTTAAAAATAGCACTTTTAAATCGTCATGTTCTTGTTTTTTAGTTAGTTGACGTCATAAAATTACTTAAATCTAAGGTTACCACCGCCTCCAAAGCGCAAGTGGAGAAGAGGCGGCACAACAAACAGCGATACACGTGGTGACCTAAGAATACGCACAGCTCTTGACATTTCCCATACATTGGCTTGGCAACTAAAAAATAGTGCCATCTGGTGGCAGAAGGTGATCCAGCACCGTTTATTTGTCCTTTATCATTGTTACATGTTAGTCCCTTAACATATAAATAATACAACTATGTTAGATATGTGTAATTTTTTTTTTTTTTGTAACACTGTATTTTACAATTGAAATACACTGTGTTACCACAGAATAAATACGCGGGCGCTTCATAGAAACGGGGTGTCAAATATACCTACTACTACTACAAATGAAACTGTATATCCGTGAACACTTCAGTAACACGTCAATGTGTGCGTTTTCATAGTTATAGCATCCAAATACATACAAGAACGGGGGAGAAGGGCGGAGGGTGCGGGAAGGTGCCATTTTGCGGCAGAGGCAGGGAGTTTCCTTTCTGTACGTAATACTTATATTAATTCTGTGACGCGGGCACGGAAATAAATTAGACACTTACATCAAACAACTGCTTCGTCCAGGTTATAGGCATAAGTTGCCAATTTCTAGCCGGAGCTGCGCGTATTAACTCGCTAGAGTTTAAAGTATTTTTCTAAGTCCACTTCAAAACAATTTAAATCACGTGACCCACAAATTAAAAGAGCAGATAACCCTTAAGCCTTCAAACTAGAACGGCGCGGTTTAAACAGCCCTTTTATCACCGTTTTACGAGGTCACCCTGTTAAACGTTTACGATATAAGTAAAAGGTCATTGTTGTTTAGTTTTTTTATTCTGCCACCATTCCAGAAGAGATTTTCAAGGTTTTTCATATCCAAGTTTAGATTTTACAGAATTAAGTAATGATAAGTACAGTCGCAGTTAAAATTGACTGCACAAGCAGTGCAGCCGTGTCAATAAAATTTTATTTAACAATTAAAACAAACAACATAATATTAAATCACAAATTGGACAAATTTATTTATAAGTGAGCTTTTCCTACGTTGGTATATTGTTATCCTGTTTACTAATAATACAAAAAAATATATTTTGTTTTTTTTTTATAGAATAGTAGGCAAACGAGCATGCGGGTTGCCTGATGGTAAGCAATCACCGCAGTCCATAGACACCAACGACCCTAACAAGGTCACTGATGCGTTGCCGACTTTTTGAGAAAGCGATAGGCTTTTTATATAATCCATTTATAAATAAATTGATGCTGTCAAAAACTGATTTCCGAATAAAAATGCCGTTTTTTTTATAAACATGTCCAGTCTAGTCAGCTTTTAAGGTCTGTAGCTTCGTTATGAAAGCTCTGTTGTATTCAAAAGTTGGCTTTGCCGCGTATTGTCCGTGAATGCTTGTATTGTTCGATATTTTATGGAAACGGAAATCCGTGTGACTATAAAGTCCCACTAATAATTTAATAAAATTGGATGTTCGGCTGTTGCTTAGTCACGCGTCAACTACTGAGCGGATTTTGATTTTGTAAAGTTAAGTTTCTACTTACTAAATATAAAACTACTAGCTTTCTCCCGCGGCTTCGCCCGCGTGAATTTCCCACGGGAACCGTGCCTTTTCCCGGGATGAAAGGTACCCTATATCCTTCTCCGTACTTCTAACTATGTGTATGCAAAATTTCAGGAAGATTGGTTCAGTAGATGAAGCGTGAAGAGGTAACAAACAAACAAACAAATAAACAAACCAACAAACAAACTCACTTTCACATTTATAATATAGTTAGGATTAAGATAAGGATGAGTACTATATATCCCAAGAAGAGCTGGCTTGATGTCGTCAAGGAGAATATGCGTGCCAATGTTCTCACAACTAAGGATGCCGAAGATCGTGCGAAGTGGAGAAGAAAAAGTAGGAAAGCGGACCCTGGGCTCCGACGCGTACGCCGAGGATGCAACCGGGAAAGCGTTCATATGAGAGAGAGAGAGAGTACTATAATATAAAACATATTAGGACGAAATTTTAGGCATTTTCACCTGCAACGATCCTTACAGTTCTTTCGTTTCCTCTACACTCATCACTCTCGCCATACATTATGCTCGCCGGTTATGGGTGCTCCTAATATCTCCCTTTTTACCTAAAGATGATGAAGTCAAAGTCAATTGTTTTTATTTAAATAGGCTTAAAAATAGCACTTTTAAATCGTCATATTCTTGTTTTTTAATTAGTTGACGTCATAAAATTTCTTAAAGCTAAGGTTACCACCGCCTCCAAAGCGCAAGTGGAGAAGAGGCGGCGCAACAAACTCCACTGCTGCATTTTATCCAAAGACGTCACTTTACAACATATATCTTACAATTAAATGATGAGTACGAGTACCTAGTATTTTCAACTGAAGCGGATTCCCGGACGAAGCTAGCTTTGTCCTACATATTTTAGTAGACTGTACTTTATTGTTCTTTATCTAAGAGGTCGAGTGTAGGTGTTAAGACGAAGTGTGCCAAGAAATTGTTTGCAGGGCAACACGAAACTGCCATAAGTTTTGCTAAGTGTGAAGCATAAACTTGAATATATCCAGTAATTCTAAAGTCTATGGTGTGAAGTGTGTATAAATCACCACCTGACTAGGCTGTAATTACATAAGTTTTGCTATAACAATAATTTGTTGGTTGAACTGCGAGGTGTCTGATAAGGTTTTCTTCGTTCAGCCCACTTATTTTCACTCCTCACATAATATGTTTTATTATATTATATTTGTTTCTTATCTTCTCTCTCTCAGCCGAAAGACGTCCACTACTGGACAAAGGCCTCCACCACGGATTTCCACAACGACCGGTCCTGCGCTTAGCATCCCCTGCCTCGCCGTTACCGTGACCGCTACCAGAGTCCGGAATAGCGGGGCCGCCGGGGACTAGGAGCCGTGTTATGGGTTTATTGTCCATGGGGGTTTTGCTGTAATTGCAGTCAGGCGGGTTGGCGATCGCAGTGTGATGGCATAGTACGCGGAAAGATGCTGCTGCCCATCCTCCGGTGTTTTTAAATCCCTTAGTCGCCTCTTACGACACTCACTGGAAGAGATGGGTTGGTGCTATTCAAGGGCCACACCACAGGCCAGGTTTCTTATATTTTATTTTATTTTTGACTGTACACAATCTAGTGTATGTATAAAGATATTAAATAGCATGTTAGGCGACCAGTCTCAGCAGTGGTAGTTCCGAAATGCTAGTAGTTTGTAGCTTTGAGACATAATATATTATGATTTAATAAATAGTTTTTGACGTGAAAAAGAGCCTTCTTTGAAGGCCAAGTTTCAATGAAGAATTTTTGACTTTGACTTTGACTTCCTCATAAAAATCTGGTATCATCCAAAACTATAATGTAATTAGTTTGGAATGAAGATACCGAATTGTTTAGGTCGAACTTAGATTTTTAAATAAAACTAGCGTCCCGCCCCGGCTTCGCTCGGGAGGTACATATATAAATTGTACCCTATGGCACTCAAGTATAATATAGCTTTCTATTGGTGAAAGAATTTTTGAAATCGGTTCAATAGTTCCGAAGATTACTCTCGACAAACAAACTCACAATCTTACAAACAGTTCCTGTTTATAATATTGTATGATGAAAACTAGTGGTTTGTATTGGAAACAAATTTTGTAATTGGCTGCATACAGCCATACACTTTTGCCTAAGTATTTGATATTGACAGTTGACAGTTTTGTCGGGTCTTTAACTTTTTCCGGTTCCCGGGTTGATTGTATTGCGGTGAACGTTTTCATGTACTTGCTTGTACTGTGCAGTTGTGGTGAAATAAACTCTTTACTAGAAGTCTTGTTTGTTATTAACTACAGTCTGAACAGTATTTTGGTCAAAAAAAAAAACAATAATAAAGATGATACACATACAGTATCACGTCTTTATCCTTTACGGGGTGGACAGAGCCATCGTGAGACTCGAAAGCAACGCTTAGCTGAATAGTGGGCTTATCAGAGGAATAAAAATTCAGCTAGGTTCAGGTTGCTACAATAATGACAATCCCCAGTTTAAATCCCGTTCCCTTGATTGACTTTTACAATCTACAAGGGAACAGAAGCAGCCGGTCTATGCTCATTCTATATGCAGCTCATTCTATGCTTTTTGCTCGTTCTAAAACTAATCAAATCATTTTTTTTTATTCCTCTCACAAATCCTTATTGATTATAGCAGATACTCGTCAACTAACTCCTAACTTATTCTTTTTTCTTCACGAATCTTTTTTATTTTATCAATAAAAATAAAAGCTTTTCGCATTAACCTTGTTATAGAGACGACAGCCACAAAGAAAACCGGCTATCGTTGATACAATATCCGCAAAATCGAGACAAAATCTATTCGGATCTCGCAAATCCGTTTATTTGATCGTCTAGCTACAGAATGATATCCAATGTAATGGATATTCAATATAATACTAACGGGACTGCCGTGGTGGCCGAGTGGTTAAGGCGCCCGCCTGTGGCTGCAAAGGTCCCAGGTTCGAATCCTGCCCGTGCTACGTGAGTTTGTATACCAATCTGACTCATGTACCTATGTTAGTTTTCATCGACCACCACTTGCTACCGGTGAAGAAAACATCGTGAGGAAACCTGCACTCTGGTTGATGATTATCAGCTAGTGTGTGAAATGGAGAAGGCAATGGCAAACCACTCTATTAACATTGCCAAGAGAGTCGTTGTGTGTGTTTCATTCCATATAATGACCACGACCCTCAGTCATGAGGAAATACGACTAAAGAGAGAGATTAACGGGACTAAATGTACACTTAGTTGGCAAATAAATAAATATGGAAATACTTAGCACAATCATTTTATTATTGCGGATTCACACAAATAACAGACGTTGGTAAGAAGTCGACAAAATTAAAGTGGAACTGGGCGGGTCATGTCAGCCGTATGGGAATGGAAAGATGGACAAAAATAGTCACATCTTGGGTCCCGATTGATAGCAAATGAGCGAGAGGCAAGCCGAAAATGAGGTGGTCTGACGAATTGTCGGCCTTTGATAGGCAGTGGCAGCAGATAGCGAGCGATAGAGGTAGTTGGAGAGATAAGGGAGAGGCTTTTGTCCAGCAGTGGGACCTATGAGCTAAATAAAAAAAAAAACTGTTACTATTATGTGCACTGTCATATGACTGTTCACAATCGCGCGAACTAAACGCAAATCCTACGCCGGCAACACTGCGTTACTAATGTCTGATTTAATAGTACTGGTCCAGGTGGTGGGGAAATTCCATACGTACTTACTTTGATGGCTCGAAGACCCAAAGAGGATCTTGGCCTCCAATACTAGAAGCTTCCACTGTTCTGCGCCACATCTTGCCGGAATTTACCATAGAGCTAGACAGCTGAGGAAGCGGGATGTCAGATAGGTATGGTTTTTGCTTATGTTAGTGAAGGACAGGTAATATCTTCTGTGAGGCTCATTTTTGTCAAGTTTGACATTTTTGGTATGTTTTGGTTCCATAGAATTTGTGAAAAATCTGTAAAAAAAAATGAATTTGGAGCACACTATTATGAACGTTTTTGGGCTTCATTTGACAATCAAGTTTATATGTCAATCAATGATCCATTTGTTCTTTTTGATGCTCATAGGGTTGTCAAATTCAAGTTAAATATTATAGTATAATCATAGGCGCTAACTCATGTAGAAAAACGTTCATAATTTGAACGTTTTTGGGATTCATTTGACAATCAAGTTTAAATGTCTATTAAAGGATGTTTATTTTCTATCTCTATGGGAAATATGAAGCCCTATTTACACAAGTAATTTTCTCACTACTGTTTAATAAATTGCCACAAACTAGGTCACAATACCTTTTTTCGCCAAGACCTTAAGAATACAATAAAGTTCTTTGTCCTTTCGACCCTTTCCTATAGAAAAATACCGTCAAGTGTCAAAGTCGCAGCTCAGAGAATTACAGCCACACAATGATCCATTTCTCGTTTCCTAAATATTTAAAAATGAACCTTACATTAACAAATATAAGGTTCAAATTAAAGTATTTTGGAAATGAGAAATGTATCATTCAAAGTGACCGTTTTACCCCCCAGCACTTAGCGAAAACCTTTGTGAGTCTACTATATCCTATATCTAAGTAATCGATCTATGGCGGCTCGCTAATCAATGATCCATTTGTTCTTTTTGATGCTGGTAGGGTTGTCAAATTCAAGGTAAATATTATAATACTAATAACATTATAATATAATACTACATATTAATAATCATAGGCCATCAAAATACAAATACTATACATAATATCTCGATGTCATAGGGTAACTCATGTAGGCAAACAATTTGAAAAAATTTAAAAAATTACTATTATTTAAAAATAAAATTTATCCTATGTGTATTTCTGGTATTTTTCTACCCATGTACCAAATGATCAAAATCCATTAAGTAGATTTTATCCATCTTTAAGAACATCCATCTTATGAAACTTTCGCATTTCAACATTGTTATTTGTTTGAAATACATAAATACTTAATAATATTTAATTTAATGTAAAAGTAACAAAAATAATAACATAAATATACAATGGCGGACATATCCCCTGAATTGTTAATATTAATAGGATTGAAATGAAGTGAAATGATAATTGCTTTATTTAAATAGCCTTAAAAATAGCTCTTTTAATTCACCATAATGTATACTTACTCGTAGTTGACGACTTGAGGTCAGGAAATTGCTTAAAGCTAAGGTTACCACCGCCTCCAAAGCGCAAGTGGAGAAGAGGCGGCGCAACAAACTCCACTGCTGCATTTGCTCCAAAGACGTCACTTTACAACATAGATTAATATAATAGGCGGCACAGATACAACCCTAACTTCAAAGCAACTCGGAGACAATAGCTCTTTTGTTTAGTCTTTGACAAACATCTGCATCGGTCGATATTAAAAGTTAGGCAAAAAGTTGCCTTTTAAGATTAAAGGGCCTAAGTAAGCAAAACTTCCATCCATCCATCTTTTGGGTTAGGGCACGTCGTTGCGGGTCCCTTTTACGGTCGTCTGTATACTGAATAGAACTGTATTAATGAAAAATATAAGCTTTTTACAAAATTACATTTTTGGGCGCATTTATTTATATTTTTTTAATAATTTTAAGGAGATCTTGGTGCATTAAATACGTGACAAAAAATGTCATATACTTGCAGTTAAACGTTGAGTTACCCTCGTTACCCTCTGTTTGTAATATATTGGGTAAAACTAAACGCAGGCGTTTCGCATTGCTGCCGCCAGAGGGCGTTCGGGGTTTTTCACACTGCTAGCGCGAATGGCTCGCGGACGGTCGCCATTGCATTGCCCTATGCGATATCGGTTTGATTTTTGATACGCGAGAGGTTCCGCGTTCTTTGATTGCTAATTAGCTTGAGTTGTGTTTGTGAATTTCCTGTTTGTTAAATAACTATTGAACTTTGTGTTTGTGTACCCGTCATGGTGACTTTTTCTTGTGAGAGGTGAAGCGTGGCTGGCTGTTCACATCTGGCTGTTCCCGAGTGAAACTACGGGAAGAAATCTATTTATTTGTCCTGGGGAATTGAGATCTCAAGGGTTAGGTAGGGTAATTAGGAATTCCCCCTTCCCGAAGACACTCAAGTTTGGATCCGAAGAGAAAGAAGATTTAGCTTGGTAAGTGTTCAATTCTAGTTAATTTATAGGTTAGGTTATCATATAGGGCCCTGTAGCTCCCTTCATAAGCTACGGTGGTAGCAGACTGCGTATAGCTTAAGTTAGATTCTAGTCGGACAAGCGTGGTGTCGCGTGGAGATTTTTTCCCGGTACTTAATTTTACCGGTAGATTTTTTCCCGGTAAAGTTCCGGTACAGAATTCTTCCCGCCGCTTCGTTTGCCCGGATTCGCTCTGCGCACATTTTCTGGCAGCAGAGCGTAGTTGCTCTGCACATTTTCTGGTAGCAGAGCGTAGTTGCTCTGCACATTTTCTGGTAGCAGAGCGTAGTTTATCTACCCTCTATTTGTTCGTTTGTAAAAAAATAATTAATTGTTTGTAAAAATTATTAGATTTTTCTTAGTTTGTTTGTATAAGAATATTTGTAACCTTTTTTGTATTTGTTTGCGGTTTGTACCGTGCGTTCCGGGTTTGTGCCATTCTCATACCTACCGCGGTTCTTCGTGTAGTTGCTTGATTTTGTTGTTTTTTATTTACCTTTTGTTATTTTTTGTTTGTGACTTGACGCGATGGCGAAGGCCTCCAATGCTAGGGCGACACTCGCCAACGAATTGAGATGGTTTGTGACGGCCGGAGGACTCCTGTCCCGGAAGGACAGGGAGGGCGCCATACTGCTAAGAGCGGATCACCTCCACTCACGATTGATTAGCGCGGAAGCGGCCATGGCGGCGCTTACCGAAGCCGATCTTACCCCGGAGGCCTACGCAGGTCACATGGCGGACATGGACCAGATCCTGAGTCTGCACGATGATATCGCGGAGGCGGTGACCGCAATAAGGGCGAGACAGGCTGGCGGACCAGCCCCTCGCACACCTGTTAGACAGGAAGGACCAGCGGTTACTGGTCGGCTCCCCACCCTTCAGCTGTCCCACTTTGGGGGTAGGATGGAGGATTGGGTAGCATATAAAAATATGTTTGAGTCCCTGGTCGTAGCACGACAGGATTTGTCGAAGGCCCAGAAGATGGCCTACCTCCTCTCCACTCTTGAGGATGAAGCGCGGTCGCTCATCCAGCACCTCCGGGTGGAGGACGACCAGTACGATACGGCTTGGGAGTTATTGAACTCCCGCTACCAAAACTTACGTTTGTTAGCGGATGCGCACGCCGCACAGTTGATGGCCCTGCCCAAGGTGGCCAACAGGGCACAGTTGTGCCTGCAGTTGCTCACGCCCGTTACAGTGGCCTGTAACGCGCTCCGCACACTGGGGCTGCCGGTGGACCAATGGTCCTTTTTGTTGGTGCACATTGTATTGGGCAAATTACCCAATGACATCCGCTCGCGGTTTGAGCGCGAAAATGCGGAGCGGGATAGCACCACCCTACCAACATTCACTGACTTGGTGAAGTTTTTGGAGTTTGAGGCACGGGCTGCTGAGAATACCATGACGGACTCAGCGCCATCCAGAGCGCCTGAACGTAGGCCCTTGGAACCCTCATGGCGAGGGAAGCCCCCACAGGGACGACAACCGCCACCGCGTGGAGCTGGTGTGCGGGTTGCACACACGGCAGCAGTCGCGGGGGACGCGGACTGCCTGCAATGTGGCCGGATGGGCCACAGCCTGCTGCAATGCAGGGACTGGCAGAGACTGCCAGTACAAGATCGGCGCCGCATGGCAAGGCGGCATGAACTATGCTTTTATTGTTTGGGCGGTCACTATGCACGTGACTGTCCCAGTGCCATACCATGCAGTGCATGCCGTGGGCGGCACCACGCGATGCTTTGCATGAACCGCAACGGGGATGGCACCCGGATGTTGAGGCAGGGGTCCCCTATGGGCGGGGGCGCTCCTGCGCGAAGCCCTCCACCACCGGACGGAGGACGCGGCTTCGCTCGTCGCACCCCCTCGGGAGGGGGTCGCGTACCTGCGCGGGTCTTGGCGGACCGGGACCACGCGCCCCAAGGTCATGGCCAGTATGTAGCTGGCCAGGCCCCGGATAGGGCCCCCATGGGCGGGGGCCCTAGATCGGACGTGAGAGTGGGGACACCCTCCACGCGGGTTACCAATACCCAACACATGCAGCCGCAGCGGTTTTCTCCGCCGCTGCACGAGTACCCACGGCTGGAGTACCACCCGCCGTACCATATGTATGGCCGGGCCGCGGGTTATGCCCCCTCAGATGGGGATGTGCACTCGCCCGCCATATTATCCGGGTCAGTGGCGCGCCCCTGGTTTGGAGAGAGTGGGGAGCCCGTAACTAGCTTGCTCCCTTGCTGGGACAGAGCCGCGGACGGTTCTGCTCCCTACCGCGGTGGTCCGCGTATGGGGTCGTGGGGAAGCCATTAATTTGAGAGCTCTGTTGGACTCAGGGCTCAAAGCAGTTTGGTTACCACTCGAGTGGCACGCCAGTTAGGTTTAGTCGTGGAAGACTCGCCTGTGCCACTTCTTGGAGTTGGTGGCATACAAGTGAAGTGTCTGACGGGCCAGACACTTGTCACCTTTTCTTCGCTGAAGTCCTCCACAATGAGGATCACGACTTCGGCTATGGTAATGGATACCATTGCGGGTTGGCACCCCTCGACAGACATACCGCCGGGTGTGTTGTCTTTGGTTTCGGGTCTGGATTTGGCCGACCCCTTTGTCTTTCACCCCGGCCCAGTGGACTTGCTCCTGGGCTCGGACGTATTGGGTTGGATTTTGTTGGGTACACAGAAGGCTCTGGGTTCGTCTTCACTGATGGCAGTGTCTACGATTTTTGGTTTTGCCCTGATGGGCCCTGTGTTTGATAATGGCACCGCGGAAGGAGCCACCGGTTGTCGCATCTGCGTCCTTGGCCAAGACCATGCAAAGGTTTTGGGAGGTGGAGGAGCCACCTATGAGTTCCAGGATGGATCCGGAACACGCTGAGTGCGAAGCCCTTTTTCGATCAACCACGGAGAGGTTGCCCTCCGGTCGGTTTGTAACTAGGTTACCTTTTGTTGCCTCTCGTCCTAGCCTAGGGCAAAGTAGGGCGCTTGCGGAGAAACGACTGCTGTCCATGGAGCGACGCATGCAGCGTGACCACGTACTTCGCGATAAATATATTGATTTTATGCGCGAGTACGAGGATTTGGGTCACATGTCTCCGGCTCGAGTTGATTGGAGCTCAACTGAGCATTATTTTTTGCCCCACCACGCGGTGGTGAAGGCCTCAACAGGCAAATTGAGGACCGTCTTCGATGGGTCCGCACCCACTTCGAACGGGGTTTCGTTGAATCTGTGTTTGCATTCGGGTCCCAAATTGCATAGGGACATAATTGACATCATCTTGAACTTTAGAAGACATCAAGTGGTTTTTGGCGCGGACATCCGGATGATGTTCCGCCAGACGGTCATACATCCTGGAGGACAGGCGATTCCAGTTGATACTCTGGCGTGAGCGCCCTGAGGATCCTGTGACGGTGTATGAACTAAACACAAACACGTATGGTTTGAAATCTAGTCCCTATATCGCCATCAGATCATTGCTTGAATTGGCAGAGCGGGAACGGATCCGCTTTCCCCGTGGGGCTTCCGTGCTGTCACGTGACTTGTATGTTGATGACGTGTGCACCGGAGCCCAAAGTATTGAGGAGGCCCTCCTACTGCGGGACGAATTGATTGAAATATTGAAGACAGGTGGCTACGAGCTACGTAAGTGGTTGTCTAATGAGCCTAAAGTTCTAGAAGGATCCCGGAGGATCACCAACAGAACCCTCACCTGTTTGAGGATGTGGATGATCCCAACAGGATAGCGGTGCTGGGCATGCAGTACCAGCCGCTAACCGATATTTTTACATTCCAAGTGGACTTGGAAATACCAAAGGTCTGGACTAAGAGAACGGTGTTGTCCGTAATAGCCCGTATGTTTGATCCAAGCGGTTGGATCAGTCCAGTGATATTCTCTGCGAAGTGTCTTCTTCAGAGACTTTGGACTTTGGGCGTCTCGTGGGACGAGCCGCTGTTTGGTCCTCCATTGGATGATTGGCTCGAGTTGTTTTCATCGATTAAGGAAGTCAATCGGATTGCCTTGCCTCGTCGAATATTGCCCCCGGGGAAATATCGAGCCAGCCTGCATGGCTTTTGTGACGCGTCGGAGCGAGGCTACGCCGCGTCAGTCTATATGCGGACAGTTGACGCCGATGGCCGGGTCAATGTCTCGCTTTTGTTAGGGAAGAGCAAGGTCGCCCCCCATCAGGACTAGGCTGACTATTCCCAAGCTTGAGTTGAGTGGAGCTCACCTTCTCTCTAAATTGTTGCATCACGTTGCCAGTGAACTGGCGGCCACGGTCGAAATACGGGACATCTTCGCCTGGTCGGATAGCCAGGTCGCGCTTGCATGGTTGCGCGCGGCCCCACATACCTTGGAGGTTTTTGTGGGAAATCGGGTTTCCCAAATCCAGAATATCGGAATTGATATAACATGGAGACATGTGCCGGGAGAGCTTAACCCAGCGGACTGTGCTTCCCGAGGTTGTACGGCACCAGAATTGGTGTCACACCCGCTCTGGTGGGGTCCAGAGTGGCTGATGGGATCAGAAACATCTTGGCCTGTCTGTCAGACAGATGTTACTTCTTTGAGTTTGACTGGGCTCCGTGTACATGCTGTAGTCGCTGAGACGACGTCGGAGCCGGATTGGCTACTTGCTCGGTATAGCAGTTTGGATAAGCTTCTGGGTGTTACCAGTTGGATTAAGCGTTTCATACATAATTGTAGAAACCCACAGGCAAAGCGGTTGGAGCCGATTGCAGGTGCAGAAGAGCGCCGGAGCGCATTGTTGCATTGGGTCCGTGTCGTGCAGACCGGACGGTTTGAGTCAGAGCTTCGTATTTTGCGCGACGGACGCGCTAAGTTGAAGGGCGCGGTCGATCGTTTGAACCCGTACATCGACTCGGATGGGCTTCTTCGGGTTGGAGGCAGGCTCCGGAAGGCGGATCTTCCATATGAGACTCGCCATCCTCTGTTGTTGCCCAAGGGCGGACCCTTGGTGCAGCTTTTGGTGTCTGATCGACACATTCGTAACGCCCATGCTGGGTGCAATGCTTTGTTGGCTATTTTGCAACGCGAGTTTTGGATTTTGTCTGCCCGAAGAGCAATCCGTAGCGTTCTGTTTCGATGTATTGCATGTTATAGGTTGAAGGCATCCACGATGCAACCACAGATGGGTGATTTGCCCGCTGATCGAATCCGACCTTCGAGACCGTTTGACGGCGTTGGAACCGATTTTGCCGGTCCCTTTTCGATCAAGGCTTCTCCCTTTCGTAATGCCCGTATTGTGAAGGGCTATTTGTGTGTATTTGTTTGTTTGGCCACCAAGGCTGTCCATTTGGAGGTGGTATCGGCTCTGACTACGGAGGCCTTCGTCGCCGCGTTGGATCGCTTTGTTTCGCGTCGAGGTCTACCTTCCTTATTAGATCTGATAATGGCACAAACTATAAGGGAACTGTAAATTATCTTAAGGATGTTTCTGTGTTTATTGATAAAAATTGTACTAGTTTAAGTCAAATTGCTGCCCAAAGGGGAATAACCTGGAAGTTTAGTCCCCCAAGTTGCCCCCATTGGGGAGGGATTTTTGAAGCGGCTGTGAAATCCGCAAAGACCCACCTCCGCCGCATTATCGGAGAAACGGCTCTAACTTTTGAAGAGCTGGCCACAGTGTTTTGTAAAGTTGAGGCGGTCCTCAACTCTCGTCCTCTCTGTCCGCTATCTCCAGATCCAAATGACTTGGAAGCTCTCACCCCTGGTCATTTTTTGGTGGGAGGGCCGTTGAATGCCCTGCCCGAATACCCGTGGAAGGATGAACGCGTATATCGGTTGTCGCGTTTTCAAATGTTGCAGCAAATGAGCCAGGACTTTTGGCGTCGCTGGTCGCTTGAATATTTGCATTTGCTGCAGCAAAGAGTGAAGTGGACAGACAGGACTGAGCCTCCCAGGGAGGGTGATTTAGTATTGTTAAAAGAGGCAAATTTGCCCTCATTGCTTTGGCGACGAGCTCGCATATTACGTTTGATTCTTGGCGGAGATGGCACTCCGCGTGTGGCTGAGGTGTTGGTCGACGGTTCGATTTTAAGGAGAGGTGTGACCTCTCTCGCCCGCCTTCCCGTAGAGTAAGCTAGCGGTCTGCTTCTCAGACCGGGACGGGGGATGTTTGTAATATATTGGGTAAAACTAAACGCGGGCGTTTCGCATTGCTGCCGCCAGAGGGCGTTCGGGGTTTTCACCACTTTGCTAGCGCGAATGGCTCGCGGACGGTCGCCATTGCATTGCCCTATGCGATATCGGTTTGATTTTTGATACGCGAGAGGTTCCGCGTTCTTTGATTGCTAATTAGCTTGAGTTGTGTTTGTGAATTTCCTGTTTGTTAAATAACTATTGAACTTTGTGTTTGTGTACCCGTCATGGTGACTTTTTCTTGTGAGAGGTGAAGCGTGGCTGGCTGTTCACATCTGGCTGTTCCCGAGTGAAACTACGGGAAGAAATCTATTTATTTGTCCTGGGGAATTGAGATCTCAAGGGTTAGGTAGGGTAATTAGGAATTCCCCCTTCCCGAAGACACTCAAGTTTGGATCCGAAGAGAAAGAAGATTTAGCTTGGTAAGTGTTCAATTCTAGTTAATTTATAGGTTAGGTTATCATATAGGGCCCTGTAGCTCCCTTCATAAGCTACGGTGGTAGCAGACTGCGTATAGCTTAAGTTAGATTCTAGTCGGACAAGCGTGGTGTCGCGTGGAGATTTTTTCCCGGTACTTAATTTTACCGGTAGATTTTTTCCCGGTAAAGTTCCGGTACAGAATTCTTCCCGCCGCTTCGTTTGCCCGGATTCTCTGCGCACATTTTCTGGTAGCAGAGCGTAGTTGCTCTGCACACCCTCATTTGGGAGACGAACCTTGGTACATCAGGTCATGCTTGGTTCCAATGTCGTATCGGTTCGGGAACACCGCCGCAGGAAGTTGGTTCCACAATTTGGTTGTAAGTGGCAAGACGTACGGTCGTTGTACGTATGTACGTATGATTGGATAGCGGGAAAGCGATGGATGGTGGCACAGGACCGTAAGAAGTGGCGCGAAAAAAGGAAGGCCTATACCCAGGAGTGGGTTGATGTGGGCTAAATATGATGATACAACTTATCTCGTACTTACTCGTTTTTGGAGAAAATGCAGCAGTGAAGTTTGTTGCGCCGCCTCTTCTCCACTTGCGCTTTGGAGGCGGTGGTAACCTTAGCTTTAAGTAATTTTATGACGTCAACTAACTAAAAAACAAGAATGTGACGATTTATAAGTGCTATTTTTAAGCCTATATAAAAAATAATTGACTTTGACTTTATGTCAAGCGGGGGCAAGATAACGCATCTATTAATATTCCCTCCTCTATATTTTTTTAGAATTCTATTTTAAAATCCAAACAAACCGGCTCAAACTTCAAATTGAATTTACTGGCGAAATATTTCGGCCGTAATCTCAACCCTAATTTATAATGTTAATCACAAAATTAAGACTTCAAGTTAAGGTCAAAGTTAAAAATAAGTTAAGGTAAGGGAAACATCTGTAACTTGAGTACAGAAACCCGAGGAACGAGCAAGTTATATAAAGAAGGAAGGGGCAGGTTTGTATTTCGGACGCGGCCCTGAAATTTGATACACGGGTTGAAAAATACCGGAAATAACTTAGTTTTAACTTTAACATATTCTCAAATTTTGTAAGAAAGTGCAATAAACATAGATAAATATATAGCATGTAGGCAATTCATCAATTTATACAAAATTCTTCCGTTACTGACTGAGTGACTGACAGACAATGCACAGCCAACACTACTGGGCGTAGGAAGGAAGCTGAAATTTGGCATGTAGGTTCTTTAGGCAGTTTAGTGTAGGGGAGCACTAAGAGACCGAAATTCCCACAGGACCCGGAAGTCCCGGACCCATGCTAGTTTGAAATAAATTGTGAAATAAATTGATCCAAGTTCGTATTTTTTTATTTTATTAAGATTATGAGAAAATTAATACTTGTCTTTTATCTGTCAATTATTAGTATAATTAACAAGATTGGTTCGATTATATGATTCGTTGCATAATCGCAACTTTGCACTTCGTAGTAGTTCGTAGCAATGGCGTAGCAAAATCGTAGCAAAATCTTAGCTTCGTAGCAATGGCGTAGCGTCGTAGCAATGGCGTAGCTTCGTAACAATGAATTTGTTCAAAGCTACAAATCAATAAACCGTTTTTTTCCTCATTACAGTCTCACGTCTCTATCCTTTACGGGGTAGACAGAGCCAAGAGTCATGAGACTCGAAGGCCATGTTAACTGTAAAGTGGACTTATTGATGGAATGGAAAAGTATATAGTCAGATATAGTGAAAATTTTCTTTATTATATTAGTGAATCTAAATAATCCTTTTACTAGAATTTCTAATTCAGCTTCTAACTTTCATCTAACCTAAACATAACCTCAAATATACTCCGATTTACATTTAATCCATCTACAAGCATTTGAATATAATATATGTATATTTGTGCCGAATTTGAGCATAAACTTTGTAAACGGATTGCATATAATCTGTTCGCCTTAGCGACTTGATGAAATGTGTCTGTTTTCTGGAGGAAGGAACGTTTACACTTGACTGTTTTCGATAAATTTCTTATTTGGGTTCACAGAAACATTGATTTCGTAAGTGAATTGTATATTTTCATGGAGTAATTGGAATTAATTTGTTTTGATAATCGCATAAAGTATAATCATTTAGGCTGGACTGCACCATTTTTAAAAGAGAACAGTAAAAGTACCGGTTAGGTAAAAATATGTCAATCCACGGGAAAAGGTACCTAATGATCATTGGCGATTAAGTCGTTCCGAAAAACAAATCATACGAGTTTACTTAGCTTATAATAAGCACAATGTCGTAAGTGCCAACGACCATAAGGTACCTTTTCCCGTAGATTGACACAAATAGTTTTTATTTTTTCCATAGGCAAAATATGAATTGCACCAGTTGAGAAATAAATTAAACGAAGATGAAGCATCGTGAAAAAATAAAGCTACCTATTGCTTGAGTAGAAGATTGGTTGGTACCAAATATACCAAACCGAGGATTTTAACTTTTTAAAATACCGAATGTCAAAAGTTTAGTTCATTGATATGGGTTGTTTTCGTAGCTTAAGAATAAGAAATTGGCCTATTTGTCTCTCGGAAATAGCTTAAAGTTTGGCACTGTTGTACCCGCAATACATTGATTTCAGAAATTCAGTTCAGATTTATATAATAGTCGAGTATTCAATACGCTTGGCGTTGATCCAGCACACTGCATTATTATCTAAGTTACTGCTAAGTTTAACTGCGTCTAGTCTATTACCCGCCGTCCTATGTAAGCTTCAGATGCGACAATGTAATGAAAATTACACGCAACAACGCCGCCAAGGATATCTACGAAATTATCAAATATTCCATAATATTTATATTTTCGCATAATGCGGCGCCGCACTAATTTGTGGCGTTTGCAGCGTTCTGCCGCCTACGTAGGACGCCGAGTTCATCATTATCATCATCTCGAGTGGCAAATAATAGATTTTTTTCGACCAGTATTTGGCCAATATATATATCGACGCCATATTAAAATACAAGAATAAGTACCCTAATTTTAAGTTAGTATGTATGTTTGTATGCGCAGCGCGCAAAAATCTTGATAGGTGCAGCACGTAAATTCCTTGCGGACGAAGTGTCATAAAAAAGGATTTAAAAATCCACTATACATTATAATCCTACTAATATTACGAAAGTTTGGATTCAAGTTTGTGAGGAAGTTTATTTCTCAAAATCGCGCAAAATCTCGATCGAAAAGGAATTTCGATGAAATTTGGTATACGGTTAGAAAAATACCGGGAATAGTATATAGGGTAATTTTTATCCCGAAAATCTCACGGGTGCGAAGCCACAGGGCGCAAATAATAAACCCTAGAGTTAGAAAAAAACCATTTTGTCATTTTTTTCCTCCGTCTATGACATACATACTCTAAACAGTTGTGAATAGCATATTATTATTTCCTCGAAAAAGATATTGGAGAGGAAACACGAATTTCAATAGAAAAAATCCTTATATGAGACTTGAATATGAATTAGAGTACCTATAATATATTGGTCTAAATATTTAATTCAGTCTCATTCCGTTAAATCCGACGAGAGTCAACATAAAGGAGTAACAAGATGTCGAGGTATTCGTTAAAGAGATTAGGGTGCTTCTACATTAACCCTTTTTTTTTTTTCTTGTGGAAAGACCCTCATCTCATCCATCCAGCCACGGGAAGCCGGACAGGTATGTGCGACTCGAACCCACTAAAACCACACGGTGTCAACCCCTACCGCATAAATGCCAGGACCGTGTGCTTCTCACGCTCCACAGCCCTGGCGCGGTGGCCGCTACCACGGCGGCCCCAGCGCGGCTCGCTCTCGAACCACCTCTCCAGCGAGAGGGTCGGAGCGGCCAGCGGGATAGCCGCCAAAATTTCCCGCTAGGGTAAAGGCGCACTTGACACAGATGCGCCTTTCCACCCGAGGGCCGTTAAGCCAGGCGACGGAATCCCTCATCTCAGCCACAGGGGATAGGTTGTCCCTATCCACTGTGACCGAGACAGGCCCACCACACGTCGGCCGCAGAGGACAGGGAGAGCGGCGCTCCGCAATACCGACACGCCTCTTCCCCTGCGGCCCCACCGACACCATGCCCAGCGCCACGGCCACGCTCGGTCGCGGAGGAGGAGAACGGCGCACCGCAATACCGGCACTCCTCTTTCCCCGCGACCCCTACCACGGCTGTGAGAGTAGGGCGTGTGTGCCCCCTACTCTCACAGCCAGGCCACTAAAAGCGGCCTCCTCCCGGCCTGGGGTCGTCACTCCCGGGCCATGGGTTCCTATTAGCTTCCCAGCGGTCCCGCTTCCTGCTGGTACTGAGCCCCCCCCATCGCTACAAGATTGGAACCCGTTCGGGGGGTTTCTACATTAACCCTGGTAAAAGATTATGAGGTGTAAGTAAAATAAGAACCTGGGGTTTTTCGATTACTAGCTAAAATCATAACTGTTAGCTTGTTAAAACATACGTTATGTCATTCTATGTGGTACTGTCATAAAATGTCATTTGATATCATTCGATTATTTTGGTTTCGTTCCATTCATTAGATTAAATGGAGTGAGTGAAGTGAAGCTTCGTTCGTGTAACGTTCGACTTGTTTGAATTGGCTGGCACTCTTGCTCAGGACGTAATATGGATTGGACGTTATTATTTTGACGTGGCGATATTTTTGAAGATGTGTATCAATTTAAATGTGATGTGAATAAATTTATATTTTTAGGGATGAGATTATAACGAGATTGTGATTGATGATTATTCGTGGATCGAATCAGGATAATGTGAATAATATTATACGATTTTCTGATTAACGTACTTAAGTACTCTTGGCTACTTGGCTTTGTAATTTTCTTCAATTTAATAAACTTATTTATTAATTGAAAGTGATAACCATTTTTCTTTGTGATATTTGATTAAAGCTTTATTTTAATTATATGCATCGTTATATGATTTCCTCTTGCGAATCTGACCCTAAATTGCTTATCCTAACATAACTACTTAACTTACTTACTACTTACTTACTATCCGGGTTCGGTGACCAAAAGTGAGTCTTGGCCTCCAACACAAGAGCACGCCAGCGATGTTAGTGATATGTGCCGTTCCGAAATTTCCGTTCCCGGGAATATTCCCGGAAACGGGAACGGGGAATATTTCCATGTTTTTAGGAACGTTCAACGATAAGAGCTAGGATTTTTTTTATTCGAATAATCATTTCAATAAAAATGTTATTCATAGAAATTTATCCGCGGACAATCATTCACATATAAATTATTCGCGAATAAATTGGCCACGAATAAATTATCCATTCGTCATTTGTATAACGATTAAAACTACGTCATCATTTTCATACAATCCTTTTAGGCAAGTAAGCCTTTGCTCGGTGTTAATCAATCATCATCATTCTTCATCCCACATAATGATGTAAAACATCTGACATCTAAACTTTACTAGCCTTATTATTATGATGTTATACATAATTATGTGTAATACCTGACTCATTGTTATTTTGATGTGTGACATCATTTTTCATCCACATCATGATGTAAAACATCTGACATCCAATCCTCACTAAACTTATTATTATGACGTTAGGCATCGTGATATGTTGTTTTTTTTAATATGTGATATCATTCCTTATTCACATGATGATATAAAACATCTGACATCTCACCCTTACGAGGATTTATACCAATATAATGATGTTACCTTTTAGTGTTCATTTGCGAAAGTAACCTTTTGCGTGAGTTACATTTTGCCAAAGTGACCTTTTGTGAATGTGACAGTCTGCGAAAGAATCCATGCAAAAGTGACCTTTGAAGAACGTGACCTTTTGTGAAGATGTCTTTTTGCGTAAGTGGCCTTTTGCGTAAGTGGCCTTTTGCTAAAGTGTCCTCTTGCGATATGTACATTTTGCGATAGTGACCTTTCGCGAATAGGACTTTATGCGAGTGACATTTTGCTAAAGTGACATTTTGCGAATGTGGACGATTTGCGAAAGTTACATTCTGCGTCAAGACCTCTTAAAATGGCAAAATCGAATCGAGGAATGTTCGTCAAAGTGGGAGGCATATTATAACTAAATGCGC
Organism: Ephestia elutella; assembly: GCA_018467065.1. Classification (NCBI taxonomy): domain Eukaryota; kingdom Metazoa; phylum Arthropoda; class Insecta; order Lepidoptera; family Pyralidae; genus Ephestia; species Ephestia elutella. The sequence continues at coordinate 12,591,236 of CM031583.1, forward strand.
ACAAACGAATCATGAAAAACGATATATTAGGGGTAAATATTCGCAGTGTGAGAGCACCTTAACAATCTACTATATATCTAAGCGAAACTGACGCAGGTGAAGCCGCAGGCAAAAACTAGTAATCCTATAAAATCATTTTAGCTTCTTAGGGAACGTTCCCAACGTTCTTAGGAAATATTCCCCGGAAATTTGGAAATATTCCCGGGAACGTTCCCGAAAAGTTCTTTTTTTAAAAATTTGATGTAATTATTATATAAGGATATGTATTTACATTAGTTTATTATATTAGAAGTGATGAAAACCGAAATAAAAAAAATTTATTGTAATATTTCCATAATTTCCATTTCCCCAATATTTCCATTTTGCGGGAACGTTCCCTACGTTTCCGGAAATATTCTAGGTTCCCGGGAACGGCACATTACTACTTACTATCCGGGCTCAGTGACTCAAAGTGAGTCTTGGCCTCCAACACAAGAGCACGCCAGCGTCTCCGGTGCCGCACAAGCTCCCGCCACCAACTACTTAACTTACTACTTACTATCCGGGCTCAGTGACCCAAAGTGAGTTTTTGCCTCCAACACAAGAGCACGCCAGCGTATCCGGTCCCGCACAAGCTCCTGCCACCAACTACTTAACTTACTGCTTACTATCCGGGCTCAATGACCCAAAGTGCGTCTTGGCCTCCAACACAAGAGCACGCCAGCGTCTCCGGTCCCGCACAAGCTCCCGCCACCAACTACTTAACTTACTACTTACTATCCGGGCTCAGTGACCCAAAGTGAGTCTTGGCCTCCAACACAAGAGCACGCCAGCGTCTCCGGTCCCGCACAAGCTCCCGCCACCAACTACTTAACTTACTACTTACTATCCGGGCTCAGTGACCCAAAGTGAGTCTTGGCCTCCAACACAAGAGCACGCCAGCGTCTTCGGTCTCGCACAAGCTCCCGCCACCAACTACTTAACTTACTACTTGCTATCCGGGCTCAGTGACCCAAAGTGAGTCTTGGCCTCCAACACAAGAGCACGCCAGCGTCTCCGGTCCCGCACAAGCTCCCGCCACCAACTACTTAACTTACTGCTTACTATCCGGGCTCAATGACCCAAAGTGCGTCTTGGCCTCCAACATAAGAGCACGCCAGCGTCTCCGGTCTCGCACAAGCTCCCGCCACCAACTACTTAACTTACTACTTGCTATCCGGGCTCAGTGACCCAAAGTGAGTCTTGGCCTCCAACACAAGAGCACGCCAGCGTCTCCGGTCTCGCACAAGCTCCCGCCACCAACTACTTAACTTATTACTTACTATCCGGGCTCAGTGACCCAAAGTGAGTCTTGGCCTCCAACACAAGAGCACGCCAGCGTCTTCGGTCTCGCACAAGCTCCCGCCACCAACTACTTAACTTACTACTTGCTATCCGGGCTCAGTGACCCAAAGTGAGTCTTGGCCTCCAACACAAGAGCACGCCAGCGTCTCCGGTCTCGCACAAGTTCCCGCCACCAACTACTTAACTTATTACTCACTATCCGGGCTCAGTGACCCAAAGTGAGTCTTGGCCTCCAACACAAGAGCACGCCAGCGTCTCCGGTCTCGCACAAGCTCCCGCCACCAACTACTTAACTTATTACTTACTATCCGGGCTCAGTGACCCAAAGTGAGTCTTGGCCTCCAACACAAGAGCACGCCAGCGTCTCCGGTCTCGCACAAGCTCCCGCCACCAACTACTTAACTTATTGCTTACTATCCGGGCTCAGTGACCCATAGTGAGTCTTGGCCTCCAACACAAGAGCACGCCAGCGTCTCCGGTCCCGCACAAGCTCCCGCCACCAACTACTTAACTTACTACTTACTATCCGGGCTCAGTGACCCAAAGTGAGTCTTGGCCTCCAACACAAGAGCACGCCAGCGTCTCCGGTCCCGCACAAGCTCCCGCCAACAACTACTTAACACCACTCCAAATGAATAAAAATGATAAGGGAGAAGAAGACAGATATAAGGCCGACATTAGTTTTATTTGTTTCAGGTACAATGTAGTGATAATTTTTATTTTGACCTAGGTTTTGCCCGCATCTTCGCCCGCGTTAATTTTCCACGGAAACAGTGCTTTTTCCCGGGTGACGAAAGGTACCTTATGTCCTTTTCAGTACTTCTATCTATGGTATATGCGGAATTTCAGGAAGATTGGTCCAATAGATAAAATGTGAAGAGGTAGAGAGTTATTTCTTCTACCTATCTGTTCGTACCCTAATAATGCAAATATTGACGCCGTGCCTTGACTTTGATAAGTTATTCACATTTTGTACCGTTCCTTACGTTTGAACGCAAATACAGGGTAGGGTTAGTGACTCGTGCACGAGACGAAAAATAAGTAAGCACAGCCAAGAGCGAGTTGTAGTCGAGTAGTAAAGAGTTCCGTAATAATTTGATTTAGATTAGCTATGGGGTAATGTCATTTTGAAGATTGTGACTAACATTTACAAAAAACATGCTAAAAAAAACTCAAATCTTAAGTTTACATCAATTATAGATGTGCACAACATTCAAAATAAAACATTGCTAAGAATTTGTTTAAAATTAGGTACTTACAGCGATACTTTAAATTACTTATCTGAAATAAAAAAAAATTAGCCAAATTGCCTGCCAGCCAATTTTCCAGAGCTGGCGATTCTAGGTCGTCTTTGAGTTAATTTTATTTCATCTAAGGACGCTATCTACGGCCTTTATCTATGGGAGTCGGGGTCTCCCACGTTTTCTTGGCGCTGGCTCGAGTTCAAGGATTTTTCTGGTCATGTGGTTCGCTGGTCTCCTCATGACGTGGCCATATCATCGCAGTCGTGCTTCTACTAGCTTATCTTCAATAGGCCTAACTTTGAAAGTTCCTCTTGTGTAACGATTTGGCACCTTATCTAAGAGCGTGACTCCTGCTGATCATCTTAGCAAAAATAAATATTTCTGTACCTATAATTATGATAATCACACTAAGTCAAATCATGAGGCTATCCGGGATTCCGTGTGGTACCAATATATTATTAAAAATGTACTTTTGGAACTTTGGATATTACTTATTTATCACGGAACCCTAAAAATCTTCAGCATAGATGCATCGTTGCAAGATTTCTGATTTGATACACAATAGCATCCGATTGATGATTTTATGTGTATTTACTACGACTGTATTCATGAAAAATTCGGTAAATTCATCAGAAATCTGAATATATTGTGGTAAATTCATACAATAGATATTTTCATGTATTTATCTCTTAGTAGACGAAATCTCAGGATATTGAACCGACCTCTAGTGATGGTTAAAGGGAAATAAATATGTTAACATGTGTTGATTTATTTTACGTGCACTTAATATTATTCTCAAAGAGAGAAAATGTTAAGTTACGGAAATTATTATTTCATAAACAAGCAATTTTCCTCACAGACTTCTTTAATTCTTCAAATATACTTATTTCAGTTATATTTTTCTACAGTTTATTCAGTTTGTCCACGAGACAAGACAATCGACGATTGAATCATAGCCATTACAATTACAAATCTTCATCATCAAGGGGTACCATCTTCAAAATGAAGTTTGGAGGTCAGCATGCGGTATCTCTCCCGGTCATTGAATTATAAATATACTAGCTGTTACCCGCGGCTTCGCCCGCGTGAGTTTCGCTTAGACGAAAAATCTTTTTGTGTTCCAAACTGTAGTAACCTCAACTCCAGTACTCAAAATGTCAGCCATTTGGTTATCCCGTGTCCCGCGGGAATATATGTTGATGAACGGGAACAGATGTTCTAGATCTTCAATATTTATACGTCAGTAGAAAATGCTCATCAGGTTGAACGACTTCTGGTAAGGCGCCATTTCCATATATGTAATAGTGTAACTGGTCTCTTGGAGTTCTTCATCAGATGATCCTGATCTTCGATTTTTATACGTCAACAGAAAATGCTCGTCAGATTGATAAACTTTTGCAAATGTACCGCATTTCCATATTTCTTGTAGTTTAGCTGTTCTGTTATTGTTCTTCATCAGGTGTTCCAGTATTCCAGTTTTCAAAATAATTATAGCCTATATGTAGCCCAGGCTTAATAGCTATACAACAAAAAAAGTTTCATTTAAATCCGTCCAGTAGTTTTTGCGTGAAACGCGTACAACATACAGACAGACAAGAATTTCCAAAAAAAATTTTTTGCTTTCTAGGTATTATTCTTTTTAGGTGTCCCTCTATCCATTTCAGTCAAAAATACTAAATGTACAGACAAAATATTTTTACTGTTTTATTATATGTATAGAAGATATAGATATTATAATTCGACTGGTCCTGAGCGGCCCGTTTTACAAAGCCGCTTAAACTAACAAAAGAGCAATATTACCTGCTCAAATATTACTACGCCAACTTAATAGCCAAGTTAGAAATAAATGTTTTAAAAGACCTAATAAATCCCAATAGATTTTTTCCAAAAATTATATTTTAAAAGTAGATTTTGTACAAACCTACGTCTTATTATAAAGTCTAATTCCTTTCATGAATATAATTAGTTTGTTATCAAATTCGTGACTAATTAAGTAGCTGATTATACATTTCATTTGGAGAGTTTCAGTTATTTCTGCCCTGGTTTTCGAAAGAGCCGACATGTTTTTAAAGGAAGTTTACAAGCAATCTTTCAATTTTTCATGTAGGTCATGAGAACGCCGACCGCAGCATTTGCGTCACACGCGCAATCCATTATATTAGAAATAAGTTAGTCATTAAGTATCAGTGAATAAAGTCAGTTAATTCTAATCATTTTCACGGTTTTATTCACGATCAGTGATAATTCCCACAATCAATCAATCATCAATTCATCATATCACAGTATAGGACGGTATCATCCCCTGCACGAAGACTCACGACTCAAAGGTGGGAAAAGTATAGTATAGTACAGACAAATTATAATCTACCTACCTTCTTCTTTTTTCCTATCATTTAAAAAGCTATCGAGATGAAACCTATACCAGCTTTTAAGTTAGACCTACTGCAATAAAACTGTGAAACCACATACACACAAAAATTCGAAAAAAAATCGGCCCTAATTTAAGTTATCTAATCATACATTTTCTTAATATCTCCTATGAACGTACATTGACTGAACGTACATAAACTGAACAAATTGAATAAAGGGTGGCGCGATATAGCCTTAGTTCGAGAGTCTTGGAAAACTGGGATATTGACGGCTATTAAATAAAAAATAATAATGAACGTACATTACATACATAGACCAGTTATAACTATGTACAAAACTCGTGAATGCAGTAGAGTAAACGAAGCTGACAATGAGCCGATTTTCTCATTTTATTAGAGAAATTGATACTACGTCAATTCCTGAGAAAGTAGCTCAATGTTAGGAAGCTTCAACGAATTCAATATTTTCTTTTATTATGCGCAACATCTATACATATAATAAAACTGTTAAAATATTTTGTCCGTACATTTAGTATTTTTGACTGAAACGGATAGAGGGACACTTAAAAAGAATAATAGAAAGCAAAAATTTTTTTTTTTTTATTTCTTGTCTGTCTGTATGTATGTACGCGTTTCACGCAAAAACTACTGGACGGATTTGAATGAAACTTTTTTTGTTGTATAGCTATTAAGCCTGGGCAACATATAGGATATAATTGATTTTGAAAACTGGAACATCTGATGAAGAACCTTAACAGAACAGCTAAACTATAAGAAATATTTAAATGGTAGGTACCATTTAAATATTTCTTGCAAAAGTTTAACAATCCGACGAGCATTTTCTGTTGACGTAGGTATAAAAATCGAAGATCAGGATCATCTGATGAAGAATTCCAAGATACCAGCTACACTATTACATATATGGAAATGGCGCCTTAGCAAAAGTCGTTCAACCTGATGAGCATTTTCTGCTGACGTACAAAAATTGAAGATTATGGAACATCTGATGAAGAACTCCAAGAGACCAGTTACTCTATGACATAAATGGAAATGGGGCCTTAGCAAAAGTCGTTCAACCTGATGAGCATTTTCTACTGACGTATAAATAGACAGGAAACGGGTTAGGGCAAAGAGGGGCTCGGGGTGAGAGTGGTGGTATACGGGAAATTGTAGATAACGAGCAGACGCAGATCGTTTATTCAATGAAATATCAATTTTGATTCATTTTAACACCGCGACTGTACTACGAGTACCTAATATATTCCCGCGGGACAGCGGGATAACCAAATCGCTGAAGTTTTAAGTAGGTACTGGAGTTTAGGTTACTGCAGTTTGGAACACATAAAGATTTTTCATCTAAGCGAAACTCACGCGGGCGAAGCCGCGGGCAACAGCTAGTCAGAAATATATTTGTGACCTTCTAAGAATTGAAGGCTATGGATTTCATTCACTTTCAAATACTGCTCCTTTTAGACCTTCTTAGAAATAAAGGGAATTTTCATTCAATTTATAAAAAATATTATTTTACGACGGAGATTTCTTTGAATTAAATTATTACACAAATATTCAGCAATTAACCATCGTACTATTCATTTATTATAGATGCGCTAAATAGTTATTAATGATAAGCGTTTTTATTTGACCAATTTAGGTACATGGATCTAAGGATCTAACACTTCGAGCAACAAGGACTTCCGCGCTTCCGTTTCCGTTCGCGTTTTAGTGGAAAACGCGTTTCGTCGCTTCGACTCTGCGCCTGTGTGAATTAAGCCTAATACAAAAAAGACTTGTAAAAACTATTTATAATCACAATCCCAAATGTTATGTTTCTATTCTGGCAAGAAAGAGTGATGTTTTCCGACGTCGGAATTGGACGCTACGAGCTCAGTTAAAAGCTTCCGATTTAGATTACACGGCATTTCTTAAGGCTCTATTCACATAATAGCTACTTTCGCATCTACTCTTCGAGAAACACGGATTTCCGCACTTAAAAAACGCCCGTCTTGCTCTATAATAATCCTAACTAATATTATAAATGCGAAAGTGAGTTTGTTTTTTACCATATTATATTTTTATGTAACTTTATATTTTAGATTTTACTATTTCTATTGTTTATGGATATATGTGGCTAAACTGACTCACATGTGGCGAGTTATTTAAGGGTCACCATTAAATTAACTGACTGACAGAAGTACTGTACCTCTATGTTCGGACGAGTACTTGGTAGGTTTATACCAGAAGGACTGGTAAATGAAACGCGTGTTCACTGTTTAGTGAGTAAAGTCAGACTGTCCTTTAATAGATGTTTTAAGTTAAACGTTAACAGTTGTAACGGAACATTATCATAAAAAATGGTTGTACAAATTATTTGGAATTCCGTTCGGCAATAATCATAAAGTAAGTTGCCGGTTGTAAACAAGTTGTATAAGTTGTCGGTCCTTTGTTGCGAAGGCATTGTGCATTTTGTTAATTGCTTTACGATGCCTTTGCAAAGCTTAGGTGCCGTTAGGTCCCGTGGGAATGCCACGGATCGCCACAATCCTCCACCCTTAGAAAAAGCTAGAAATTTAAAATTACAGATAATCGTCCTTTAGTATATAATTAGTTACAAAATATAGGAATTTCGGACAAAATAATTAATTTTAAATTTATACAAAAATATTGGAGGAGCATATTACATGTGGCTTAAAATTAAACATTTATGATTAGTAACTTGTTAGTAACAATAAGTAGTTGTCTATATCTAGGTTAGTAGTTAGTACATTAAAAATTAAAAGTTTACAATATAGACTTATATATTACTTAATTAATTTTGATAAATTGCTAAAATATTGTCTTTGTATACCGGCACTTTAATTCACTTTGTTATCACTAGTCACTGCACAATAGACACGAAGTAATGATGACGCTTGCTGTATATGCAACACGTGGTCCTTTCATGTTGCCGTTAGAAGGCGGGCTGTTGCATCTTCTAATCGGTGAAGTATGGACACGTGTATCATAAGTTGAATTTTACCACCTTTTTTACGGTGCGCCGGAACGGGTTATTGTTGGTTGCGTCTGTGGGGTGTCGTTCTTGCAGGTACATCATCTGGTGCCGGTGGTACTGGTGTTGGCATATGTGTAGGTTTTGTGACCAACACGTTGTCATCCATTAATAAATAAGCTGTTTTGAGACGGTCGAGCGATATTGTGACAGGCTTATTGTTTATTTCTATAGTATAGTATTTGGGGTTTCTTTTTAAGACTTTATATGGGCCTTCATAGGGAGGAACAAGCGATTTATGAGTTTCATTTCTAATGAACACATGTGTAGCATTGTTTAAGTCCCTATGAATAAAAACTTTATTGCCTTGATTGTGGTGGCTCGACTGTCCAGTGTATGGGATGGATGAAAGGGTTTGAGCTAGATTTGTTATATATTCTCTAGTATTTACAGACGTCTTAGGGTTTGTTGTGAATAGATCGCCTGGTAACCTAAGATTAGTACCGTACAGTAATTGAGCTGGGCTATAATCTAAATCTAACTTAATAGCTGTACGTAAACCTAAAAGTACTAATGGTAATTGTTGAGCCCATTTTGTGTTATCATCAGTACATTTGGCCATAATGGCTGCCTTAAGTGTACGATGAAATCGTTCGACCATGCCGTTTGCCTTTGGGTTATAAGCTGTAGTGCGAATGCGTTCGATACCGAGCCTATTCAATAATTGTCTAAATAAATCAGACTCGAATTGACGACCCTGGTCTGAAGTAATCCGTTTCGGACAGCCGTAACGAGCTATCCAATTTTCTAGAAAAGGCTTTAGCAACAGTTTCAGCCGTTATGTCCTTAGTAGGTATTACTTCAGGCCATTTCGTAACTCTATCTATAATTGTTACGCAATATCTATAATCGTCTGAGGACGGTAGTGGGCCTATTATATCGATATGCACATGATCAAAACGAGAAGCTTTGTCAAATTCGCCTAATGGAGTGATAGTATGACGTTGTATTTTACATTTTTGGCAAGCAATACAATTTTTAACGAAATTTTTTACATCTATATTCATACTAGGCCAAAAGTATCTAGATTTAACTAAACGTCTAGTAGCTGCTACTCCAGGATGACTGACTTCATGTAGTATTTTAATAGCTATATCTCGGAAGTGTAGAGGTAAGTATGGGCGGACGTTATCGGTTGATGTCTCGCAAGTAATTTTAATATCAGAATCCGGCATAGTTATAAGTTTAAATTGTAGGTTATCTTGTTGCCTAAGATTCTGCAATTCCGAGTCGTTTTGTTGAGACTCAGCCAGTTCCTGGTAGTCTATAAATGATGGCATTGTTATTTCTTCTATCCTAGATAAAGCATCAGCTGCGCTATTTTTATTACCCTCTATGTATTGTATCTTATCGCAGAACTGAGAAATAAAATCTAATTGTCTTAAACGTCTAGGGGAGTCTGATGGAGAAACTCTTTTCGTTAGTGCGTATGTTAAGGGTTTATGATCTGTTAAAACTATTAATTCTCTACCTTCTATATTATACCTAAAGTGCTTTATTGACATATATATTGCTAAGAGTTCTCTATCATACGTGCTATATCTAGACTGTGTTTCAGTTAATTTTTTAGAGTAAAAACTTAGTGGTTGTAATTTATCATTTATTTGTTGGTTTAATGCTGCGCCTACGCAACTACCTGAAGCGTCCGTCATTAAAATTAGCGGTGCGGAGGGATCAGGTGTGATAACATTGTAGCGGCACTTAAACTTTCTTTACACTGGCTGAAAGCTTTTAATGCTTCTTCAGTCCATATAATTTTTGTTTATCGCGTTTTGTAGAATTGTGTATGTACGCGTTTAGTGGTGCCTGTATTTGCGCGGCGTTCGGAATGCTATTTCTATAAAAATTGATCATTCCTAAAAAACGTCGTAATTCCTCGATATTATTTGGTTGAGGATAATTAATTATAGCCTGAACTTTTTTATTGCTGGGTATAATACCTTCAGGAGTAATGTGATAGCCTAGAAAATCTAGTTCTGGTTTACCGAATTCGCATTTTTGTAAATTAATTGTGAGACCATAATTATTTAGTCTCTCTAGGACTTGTTCTAGGTGCACTAAGTGTTGTGATTTTGATTCTGAACCTATAACAATATCATCTAAATATGGGAATGCGAAATCTAAGCCTTTAAGGGCGTTATTTACAAATCTTTGGAAATCCTGAGCTGCGTTACGTAAACCAAAGTTCATACGAGTAAATTCGAACAAACCGAGCGGTGTTACGACGGCAGTTTTAGGAATATCTTCTTCGGCCATCGGTATATTAAAATAGGCTTTTCTTACATCTATTTTTGAAAATATAGTTTTTCCCTTTAACATATAGGTGAAATCTAATAGTCTAGGTAAAGGGTAGCGATCAGGAGTTGTTTGTGCGTTAAGCCTGCGATAATCACCGCAAGGTCTTATTTCTTGTTCTCCTTTTTTAGTTACACATACGTGAGGGTTAGCCCAAGGGCTATTTGAGGGCCTACAAATACCTAATTGCATCATTCTTTCGAATTCAGCTTTGGCTGCTTTGTATTTTAGTGGATTAAGCGGGCGTGCCTTCTCGTGAACCGGAGGTCCGGTAGTATAAATGTGATGTTTCACGTCATGCTTAGGTTCTAATAAGAAATTTTCGATTTTAGTAATGTTAGGAAACTTTTTTAAAATAGCGTGATATTCGTCGTTCTCGTTTATGGAACGAACAGTCGGTTCACTAGTTTGAAGAACATTTATTTGACGCGATAACGAAGTCACTTTGTCGACTAGTTTTTTTGCATGTAAATCGACCATTAATTTGTTAGCGGCGAGAAAATCTGCACCGATAATAGATTTAGAGACGTCGGCTAATATAAATGTCCATTGAAAAGGGCGACGTAAACCTAGATCAATGGTAATGGTTTTTTTACCATATGTAGTAATTTGAGTACCGTTAGCTGCATACAGGGTATAATCTGACGTTCCTGTTCGCTTTTTCGCGGCTAGAACGGAAACATCAGCGCCTGTGTCTATTAAAAATTGAGTACCTGTTATTTTATCACTAACGCATAATCTGTATGACTTATCAACCTCAGCGACATTAATGTCCGCCGGTGTCGAAGTCGTGTTTGCAGGAAATTTTTTATAATTATTATAGCTACTACAATATTTGGTATCGCCACATTTGCGCGCATTTTTTAAGTACGTGTAATGATAATAGCACATGTAGTTCGGATCGCCGGGTTTTGAAGTTTGATCGGCAAAATCCCTATGATTACTCTTATTTTTGGTGCGCGATTTATAGTTATTTTGAATAGGGTGGCTTTGTTGGCTATGGTCTCGCGATTTATGGCCCTTGTCAGTTATCTTATCTAAAATGTATTTAACTTCTGATTGTAAGCTATTTAATTTCGCGGAAACATCAGAAGAGTTTATTGTAGATATATGTTTTTCATTAATAGGGGCCATTTGAAATGGGAAGTTAGTGTTTTCTAATATTTTATCTGCCATTATCGCGAGGTTATTTAAACTAATTTTGTCTGTGTCGCACGCGGTTACTATTGGTTGGATTGAGTTTGGCAGATGTCCTATGAATAATATTTTAAGTGTGTCATCTGCGATGCGATTGTTATTAAGTTCCCGCATGCGTCTAAGTAATTGAGTCGGTTTTTGGTCTCCGAGCTCCATTTCATTTAGTAATTTGTTTAGTTGACGGACTCGGATTCCTGATAAACATATATTATAAGGGTCACCATTAAATTAACTGATTGACAGAAGTACTGTACCTCTATGTTCGGACGAGTACTTGGTAGGTTTGTACAAGAAGGGCTGGTAAATGAAACGCGTGTTCACTGTTTAGTGAGTAAAATCAGACTGTCCTTTAATGGATGTTTTAAGTTAAACGTTAACAGTTGTAACGGAACATTATCATAAAAAATGGTTGTACAAATTATTTGGAATTCCGTTCGGCAATAATCATAAAGTAAGTTGCCGGTTGTAAACAAGTTGTATAAGTTGTCGGTCCTTTGTTGCGAAGGCATTGTGCATTTTGTTAATTGCTTTACGATGCCTTTGCAAAGCTTAGGTGCCGTTAGATCCCGTGGGAATGCCACGGATCGCCACAATTTATTTGTTTGTTAGGAACCTCTTCACGCTTTATCTACTGAACCAATCTTCCTGAAATTTTGCATATACATAGTTAGAAGTACGGAGAAGGACATAGGGTACCTTTCATCCCGAGAAAAGCACTGTTCCCGTGGAAAATTCACGCGGGCTAAGCCGCGGGCAAAAGCTAGTAATAAATAAATATATACGCACAAATCACACAGATTGAGTTAGCCCCAAAGTAAGTTCGAGACTTGTGTTATGCGATACTAACTCAACGATACTATATTATAGAACAAATACACATATAGTTTAACGTGGCCAATCGGAAAAAGATCATTTTCCATCTTGACCCGACCGAGGATCGAACCCGGGACCTCCGGTATGAAAGTCTGGCGTGATGACCGTTGGGCCATGGAGGTCGTCAATGCTTCTACAACTTATCGAGTAGTGTGTATAATTCTGGTGTTTTCATAAGTCGCCGCTTGGATACCTATTCATAACCTTGTATAATACAGCGAAAATTCTCTATTTACCTGTTTAAAGGTCGATTGTTAGATAACTAATACTTTTACATTCAGTCCACCGATTGTGCCATACATTGTATTTGTGCAAGATTAAAATAAAGTCTGCGAAACTACAATACCTGGATGGAATGAATCCACACAAGGCGTATTGTGCAAATGTGCAAGCAGCCTTACAATAACGAATTTTCGTGCGCAATAATGGACTATTGCGCCACGCACGCCATCCTTTGTGACGTGTATTGGCTCTTAGGTTTTAAAATGACATTAATTTAGACTGAAAGCTCAGAGAAAAAATCACTGGTTGAAAGTCAAGACTATGGAAAAATAAGAACTTCGATCAAACTTGTTATTAGCGGATAATTAACTCTATGGTCAAGACAAGACACTATTTTCACACGCTTTCAACGAGTTGTTGCATTTGTACATAATTTTATGATTTTTGTGCAATAAAGCCTGAAGCCTGAATAAGAATGAAGAATGAATAAATTACTTTGATATAAATACTTTGTGCACCCATGCCATACTTATTTCTGTTTATCGCGAAGGTTGACTGGTAGAGAATGCTGTTAGCGTTAAGTCTGCCTTTTATATTAAGATTTAAATAAATAAATACCCACAATAGCTATTATATTTTCTGCCCCAAAATAGCCATGAATTTCGTATTAAATCATAATATCGGTTTCGTGCTAAAAGAGTTCCCATTCATCGAAATATATCCAATTTATAAGGAACGGATTATTTTGATCGCCAGTATTGATATTACGTTTGGTTGGTGCTCACCACAGACTTAAATGTTAGGCTAGATACACCACATAACGTGCAACCGATCTTGCCCTGTATTTGTGGCGGAACTCACCTGAAGCGATTCATTCTTGGCGACATTCCGATACCAACTTAGTCACATAAGCAACGATTAGGATCGTCAGGTCCCTGATAGGTCACCTGAGATTGAAAGGTCTCGGTTTCGAATCTCATGAATTCGTATACTAATTAATTATACTCATGTGTGGTAAGTTTCATAGACCTATACTTGCTTCCGGTGAAGGAAAACATCGTGAGGAAACACTCAGTTGAAGATTAATGTAAAATGGAGAAGATAATTGCCAAGAAACTTGTTGCGCGTGTTTCATTCCACGCAATCATGCCAACAAGAGCATAGCGCTTAAATAGGAATGAAATAATTACTGTAATTAATTGTGGAAATTCTACATGCAATTTGTCAATTCATACTTCATCATTCGTAGCCGTTCGGAGGTATGAAAAAAGTGACACGCTCTGTTCTATGGTATTTTGTAAAGATGCTGTATCTAGCCTAATATAATCTATAGTTCTCACCCAAATGGATCGAGATTGAATGAAATGAAATGTTGTGAGTGGAAATAAATATTGTTTCCAGATGTTTTCTATCCACTTACACCCAAATCATAATAAAACTTAAAAGCCCGTGCTATTGTTAGTGGTATTACTTCAATTTTTCTTCTTTCATTGTTAATTTCACCTTCGTTTTCCTTCGTTACATTTTGTTACGGGTTAATAATAGTTCAATAATGTCCTGTTTGATGCTCACACTTTACGCTGGTACGGACATGTTATAAGGCCCAATAAAAAAAATAACGCAGGTAGGGAGTCCATTGCTTCGCCGTGCGCATCAAGAATGATGACAAAAAGCGCTTGGTGCGTGCAGGGGGGAATATTAACTTAATTTCAGCGGTTTCGCCTCTGAATCAGTCAGTCAAGGCCTAATTATATAGATAGACTAGCATTGGCCCGGTACTTTGTTCTCGTGAGAATTTCCTACTAAGGACTTCCCGTACACTCCCTAAGAAACCTACATGCCAAACAGCTTCGTACGTCCAGTAGTTTTGGCTGTGCGTTGTCTGTCATTCACTCAGTCAGTGACGAAAAAGTTTTATCTCTGCTATCCTAACTAAAGTGAGTTTGTTTATTTATTTGTTTGTTTGTTACCTCTTCACGCTTTATCTACTGAACCAATCTTCCTGAAATTTCGCATATACGTAGTTAGAAGTACTGAGAAGGATATAGGCTACCTTTCATCCTGGGGAAAGCACTGTTTCCGTGGGAAATTCACGCGGGCGAAGCCACGAGAAAAAGCTAGTATAATATATTAATTATTAATCCTAACTAATATTATAAAAGCGAAAGTGAGTTTGTTTGTTTGTTGGTTTGTTTGTTTGTTTGTTTGTTACCTCTTCACGCTTCATGTACTGAACCAATATTCCTGAAATTTTGCATACACATAGTTAGAAGTACGGAGAAGGACATAGGGTACCTTTCATCCCGGGAAAAAGCAATGTTCCCGTGGGAAATTCACGCGGGCGAAGCCGCGGGCGAAAGCTAGTTATATATAAAGATTAGATTTTTGTGAACTGTACACATACAGAAGAAGGGGTAATTTTATTATTCAGACCGGAGATTGAACATTCCTTCAACCAACATGTCATCAAGAAAGCCTTGCGTTTACTGTCCTACAAATTTATAGGCGTCGTCGTCAGCTAAATTACAGATGAATTACAATTCTACCAACGTAAACAATTCGGTTTGGGCCATTTGGTGTCGAACCAACGACGGGCTATGAATTACAAGCCAGTTATTTGCTGATATTTGACTGGATAGGGATCCAAGTATTTACTTAATGGCCTCCTCGATTAGTTAAACGAAGCAGAAGGTCCTATATATCCACTCAATCGAGACTTTATTTAATTTTAAATCTATCGCTCTTACGCACAAAAAATGTGTATTATAGCAATGTAATTCCAATGTTCGGAAAAATCAATACTGGTTTATGTAACATTGTATAATGATAAATTGTAAATAAAATGAATGAATAAATGAATAATGAATTAATGAATAATTGAAAATTCAGAGTTAGGCGATTTATTCCGATCCAATACCATGAACAAATATTACGGGCATTACTTTGAATTTTTAATTACTTTCTATTCCGAACCAATACCTACCTACCTACCACTCTTTAAATTATTTACTTTTATGTCCGAACGAATATTTATTTATTTAAACTTTATTGTACACATATGTGTGTACAATAAAGTTTAAATATTTTGTACTGTACTTTTGTATGTATACAAAAGTACAGTACAAAAGGTGGACTTAATGCTAAAAGCATTGTCTGACAGTCAAACCTTAGGGTTGAGCAGAGAGTTCATGTGGGTGTAAATAAATTTTATTATACAAATTAATTATTGGTAAATTAAACAGATACATATATAGATGCTACGTAAATAAAATAAATTAATAAACATATCCATACTTCCATACTAATATTATAAATGCGAAAGTTTGGATGTGAGTTTGTGAGTTTGTGAATTTGTGAGTTTGTGAGTTTGTGAGGATGTTTGTTACTCAATCACGCAAAATCTACTGGACGGATTTCGATGAAATTTGGTACAGAGGTAGATAATGACCTGGAATAGCACATAGGCTACTTTTTATCCCGGGAAAAAGCACTGTTCCCGTGGGAAATTCACGCAGGCGAAGCCGCGGGCAAAAGCTAGTATATTTATATTTATGTATTACTAGCTTTTGCCCGCGGCTTCACAAACTCACAAACTCACAAATTCACAAACTCACAAACTCACAAACTCACATCCAAACTTTCGCATTTATAATATTAGTATGGATACAAATAAACACAAAAATATCCGTACCTATAAAAATACTTACATAAATTACAAATAAAGATGAAGCAATCAAACAAGGGTCAGTTTTGCCGATGATTCAGCATATGTTTGTAGACAGTCACTTTAAAAGAATCTCTACTAGGAGCCCTTCTGATGGAATACCAAAACTTAAATTTGGTACAAATAAACAAACGAAACAGACATTTAGCAGTTGCGTGAAAAACAGCAGTAAACAGTCACGACCCATGAAACATGTACACTGTACAGGCTCTCGCATATCATTTGCATGCATTTTACATGACGCACTTTGTTTTCGGTAAGACCCGCCGTCCGTCACCCGAAACCAAGTTAAATGCTTACAGACATAGACTAAATAGCTCTTCTAAAATAGAAAAAAACATTTTTGATGTAAAACATCTATTGGTTTTAAGACTCTCTCTCTCTCTCAGCCTAAAGACGTCCACTGCTGGACAAAGGCCTCCCCCAAGGATTTTATCAATAGGACATAATTGAGACATGATATCTATGTAGATATCATGTCTCAATTATGTCCTATTGAGTATAAAATTATATTGCATGTATGTACAATGTACATGCAATATATTTTTTATCATTTGTATTATAAATATAGTATAAGTGCTGGAGTCCTGTGCTAAGTAATAAAAACTGTTGTTACAGGTACTCCATACTTATAAAACTTAACTAAAATACACAAAATAAAATTTTAAAACTAGAAAAACTTAACTAAACTTAATTTTAATCTAAACTTAACTTACTACTACTACTTACTACTATTACTTACTTATTATTACTTACTACTTTTTATGAAATGATCGACTGATGTATTAATTAATTAAAATGTGTCAATTGTTTGAAAATTTGCATGCCAGTGATGGTGTAACATGTTGTTCTTCTATGTTATATATTTTAAAAATCCTATGTGCCATGTTATTGCAAATAAATATGTTTGTAATAAACTTGTTGATGTTTATAAAATCTAAGCATTGCATTGAGCGTGTGCTGTGCCGTGAATAGCAGGCCTTTGTTTTGCCTGCTGGCAACATTGCGCGGACGGCTTCCGGCCGTCGACATTCAGTGGTCCTTGGAACGCGCGCACACGAGGCCGTGTCGCAGGAAATATCGCGGTGATATAGCCACCATCTTGGGTTGTTGCATTTTGAAGCCGCGCGGAGTGGCGTTAATTTTGTTTGTAATAACTGATTTGAGTTATAATTGTGAGCTTCCTTTTGTTAAATAACTATTGAACGGTTGTGTTTGTGAAAAACCCTGTTATTGTGACTTTTTCTTGTGAGACGTGACCTGTGGCTGCCTGGAGACGCCGAATCCTGTTGCCGAGTGAACCTTCTAGAAGAAAGACAGGTATTTTTCTGGGGATTGAGATCTCATGGGGTAGGTTGGGTGATTTAGGGAACAACCCCCTCCTCTTCCGAAGACACTCGAAGTTGGATCCGAAGATTAAGAAGATTCAGTTTGGTAAGTGGTTTGAATTTTAGTTACTTAGTTATGAGTACATAGGGTTCTATAGCTCCCTTTATAAGCTATAGTGGTAGCAGACTGCGTATAGGTTAGGTTTTAGGCTCTAGTCGGACAGACGCAGTGCCGTATATAATCTTTACCGTCGGGTATCATCGGGCTTTTTTGGGGACCTATAGGTCTCCACTTAAAATCTGGTCTTTTTCGGTGAAGAGGTTCACGGCGCTTCGTTTGTCCGGATTCTCTGCGCACATTTTCTGGCAGCAGAGCGTAGTTGCTCTGCACATTTTCTGGTAGCAGAGCGTAGTTTATCTACCCTCTATTTGTTCGTTTGTAAAAGATAATTATTTGTAAAAATTATTAGATTTTACTTAGTTTGTTTATATAAGAACTTATATAGATTGATTGTTTGATTTTAGATATTTGTAACCTTTTTGCATTTGTTTCCGGGTTTGTGCCATTCTCATTCCTACCGCGGCTTTGCGTGTCGTAGTTTGATTTTGTTTTTTATTTACCTTTTATCTTTTTTTATTTGTCTGTTTGTTTGTGACTTGACGCGATGGCGAAGGTCCCCAATGCTAAGGCGACACTCGCCAACGAATTGAGATGGTTTGTGACGGCCGGTGGACTCCTGTCCCGGAAGGACAGGGAGGCCGCTATACTGGAAAGAGCGGATCAGCTCCGCTCACGATTGAACAACGCGGAAGCGGCCATGGCGGCGCTTACCGAAGCCGATCTTACCCCGGAGGTCTACGCAGGTCACATGGCGGACATGGACCAGATCCTGAGTCTGCACGATGACATCGTGGAGGCGGCGGCCGCAATAAGGGCGAGACAGGCTGGCGGACCAGCCCCTCGCACACCTGTTAGACAGGAAGGACCAGCGGTTACTGGTCGGCTCCCCACCCTTCAGCTGTCCCACTTTGGGGGTAGGATGGAGGAGTGGGTGGCATATAAAAATATGTTTGAGTCCCTGGTCGTAGCACGACAGGATTTGTCGAAGGCCCAGAAGATGGCCTACCTCCTCTCCACTCTGGAGGATGAAGCGCGGTCGCTCATCCAGCACCTCCGGGTGGAGGACGACCAGTACGACACGGCCTGGGAGTTATTGGACTCCCGCTACCAAAACTTACGTTTGTTAGCGGATGCGCACGCCGCACAGTTGATGGCCCTGCCCAAGGTGGCCAACAGGGCACAGTTGCGCCTGCAGTTGCTCACGCCCGTTACAGTGGCCTGTAACGCGCTCCGCACACTGGGGCTGCCGGTGGACCAATGGTCTTTTTTGTTGGTGCACATTGTATTGGGCAAATTGCCCAATGACATCCGCTCGCGGTTTGAGCGCGAAAATGCGGAGCGGGATAGCACCACCCTACCAACATTCACTGACTTGGTGAAGTTTTTGGAGTTTGAGGCACGGGCGGCTGAGAATACCATGACGGACTCAGCGCCATCCAGAGCGCCTGAACGTAGGCCCCAACAGGGACGGCAACCGCCACCGCGTGGAGCTGGTGTGCGGGTTGCACACACGGCAGCAGTCGCGGGGGACGCGGACTGCCTACAATGTGGCCGGATGGGCCACAGCCTGCTGCAATGCAGGGACTGGCAGAGACTGCCAGTACAAGATCGGCGCCGCATGGCAAGGCGGCATGAACTTTGCTTCTACTGTTTGGGCAGTCACTATGCACGTGACTGTCCCAGGGCCATACCATGCAGTGCATGCCGTGGGCTGCACCACGTGATGCTCTGCATGAACCGGAACGGGGATGGCCCTCGGTTGTTGAGGCAGGGGTCCCCTATGGGCGGGGGCGCTCCTGCGCGAAGCCCTCCACCATCGGACGGAGGACGCGGCTTCGCTCGTCGCACCCCCTCCACGCGGGTTACCAATACCCAACACATGCAGCCGCAGCGGTTTTCTCCGCCGCTGCACGAGTACCCACGGCTGGAGTACCACCCGCCGTACTATAGGTATGGCCGGGCCGCGGGTTATGCCCCCCCTCAGATGGGGAGGTGCACTCGCCCGCCATATTATCCGGGTCAGTGGCGCGCCCCTGGTTGGGAGAGAGTGGGGAGCCCGTAACTAGCTTGCTCCCTTGCTGGGACAGAGCCGCGGACGGTTCTGCTCCCTACCGCGGTGGTCCGCGTATGGGGTCGTGGGGGAAGCCATTAATTTGAGAGCTCTGTTGGACTCAGGGGCTCAAAAGCAGTTTGGTTACCACTCGAGTGGCACGCCAGTTAGGTTTAGTCGTGGAAGACTCGCCTGTGCCACTTCTTGGAGTTGGTGGCATACAAGTGAAGTGTCTGACGGGCCAGACACTTGTCACCTTTTCTTCGCTGAAGTCCTCCACAATGAGGATCACGACTTCGGCTATGGTAATGGATACCATTGCGGGTTGGCACCCCTCGACAGACATACCGCCGGGTGTGTTGTCTTTGGTTTCGGGTCTGGATTTGGCCGACCCCTTTGTCTTTCATCCCGGCCCAGTGGACTTGCTCCTGGGCTCGGACGTATTGGGTTGGATTTTGTTGGGTACCCAGAAGGCTCTGGGTTCGTCTTCACTGATGGCAGTGTCTACGATTTTTGGTTTTGCCCTGATGGGCCCTGTGTTTGATAATGGCACCGCGGAGGAGCCACCGGTTGTCGCATCTGCGTCCTTGGCCAAGACCATGCAAAGGTTTTGGGAGGTGGAGGAGCCACCTATGAGTTCCAGGATGGATCCGGAACACGCTGAGTGCGAAGCCCTTTTTTCGATCGACCACGGAGAGGTTGCCCTCCGGTCGGTTTGTAACTAGGTTACCCTTTGTTGCCTCTCGTCCTAGCCTAGGGCAAAGTAGGGCGCTTGCGGAAGAAACGACTGCTGTCCATGGAGCGACGTATGCAGCGTGACCACGTACTTCGCGATAAATATATTGAATTTATGCGCGAGTACGAGGATTTGGGTCACATGTCTCCGGCTCGAGTTGATTGGAGCTCAACTGAGCATTATTTTTTGCCCCACCACGCGGTGGTGAAGGCCTCAACGGGCAAGTTGCGGACTGTCTTTGATGGGTCCGCACCCACTTCGAACGGGGTTTCGTTGAATCTGTGTTTGCATTCCGGGTCCCAAATTGCATAGGGACATAATTGACATCATCTTGAACTTTAGAAGACATCAAGTGGTTTTTGGTGCGGACATCCGGATGATGTTCCGCCAGACAGTCATACATCCTGAGGACAGGCGATTCCAGTTGATACTCTGGCGTGAGCGCCCTGAGGATCCTGTGACGGTGTATGAACTCAACACAAACACGTATGGTTTGAAATCTAGTCCCTATATCGCCATCAGATCATTGCTTGAATTGGCAGAGCGGGACCGGATCCGCTTTCCCCGTGGGGCTTCCGTGCTGTCACGTGACTTGTATGTAGATGACGTGTGCACCGGAGCCCAAAGTATTGAGGAGGCCCTCCTACTGCGGGACGAATTGATTGAAATATTGAAAACGGGTGGCTATGAGCTACGTAAGTGGTTGTCTAATGAGCCTAAAGTTCTAGAAGGGATCCCGGAGGATCACCAACAGAACCCTCACCTGTTTGAGGATGTGGATGATCCCAACAGGATAGCGGTGCTGGGCATGCAGTACCAGCCGCTAACCGATATTTTTACATTCCAAGTGGACTTGGAAATACCAAAGGTCTGGACTAAGAGAACGGTGTTGTCCGTAATAGCTCGTATGTTTGATCCAAGCGGTTGGATCAGTCCAGTGATATTCTCTGCGAAGTGTCTTCTTCAGAGACTTTGGACTTTGGGCGTCTCGTGGGACGAGCCGCTGTTTGGTCCTCCATTGGATGATTAGCTCGAGTTGTTTTCATCGATTAAGGAAGTCAATCGGATTGCCTTGCCTCGTCGAATATTGCCCCCCGGGAAATATCGAGCCAGCCTGCATGGCTTTTGTGACGCGTCGGAGCGAGGCTACGCCGCGTCAGTCTATATGCGGACAGTTGACGCCGATGGCCGGGTCAATGTCTCGCTTTTGTTAGGGAAGAGCAAGGTCGCCCCCATCAGGACTAGGCTGACTATTCCCAAGCTTGAGTTGAGTGGAGCTCACCTTCTCTCTAAATTGTTGCATCACGTTGCATGTGAGCTGGCGGCCACGGTCGAGATACGGGACATCTTCGCCTGGTCGGATAGGCCAGGTCGCGCTTGCATGGTTGCGCGCGGCCCCACATACCTTGGAGGTTTTTGTGGGAAATCGGGTTTCCCAAATCCAGAATATCGGAATTGATATAACATGGAGACATGTGCCGGGAGAGCTTAACCCAGCGGACTGTGCTTCCCGAGGTTGTACGGCACCAGAATTGGTGTCACACCCGCTCTGGTGGGGTCCAGAGTGGCTGATGGGATCAGAAACTTCTTGGCCTGTCTGTCAGACAGATGTTACTTCTTTGAGTTTGACTGGGCTCCGTGTACATGCTGTAGTCGCTGAGACGACGTCGGAGCCGGATTGGCTACTTGCTCGGTATAGCAGCTTGGATAAGCTTCTGGGTGTTACCAGTTGGATTAAGCGTTTCATACATAATTGTAGAAACCCACATGCAAAGCGGTTGGAGCCGATTGCAGGTGCAGAAGAGCGCCGGAGCGCATTGTTGCATTGGGTCCGTGTCGTGCAGACCGGACGGTTTGAGTCAGAGCTTCGTATCTTGCGCGACGGACGCGCTAAGTTGAAGGGCGCGGTCGCTCGTTTGAACCCGTACATCGACTCGGATGGGCTTCTTCGGGTTGGAGGCAGGCTCCGGAAGGCGGATCTTCCATATGAGACTCGCCATCCTCTGTTGTTGCCCAAGGGCGGACCCTTGGTGCAGCTTTTGGTGTCTGATCGACACATTCGTAACGCCCATGCTGGGTGCAATGCTTTGTTGGCTATTTTGCAACGCGAGTTTTGGATTTTGTCTGCCCGAAGAGCAATCCGTAGTGTCCTGTTTCGATGTATTGCATGTTATAGGTTGAAGGCATCCACGATGCAACCACAGATGGGTGATTTGCCCGCTGATCGAATCCGACCTTCGAGACCATTTGACGGCGTTGGAACCGATTTTGCCGGTCCCTTTTCGATCAAGGCTTCTCCCTTTCGTAATGCCCGTATTGTGAAGGGCTATTTGTGTGTATTTGTTTGTTTGGCCACCAAGGCTGTCCATTTGGAGGTGGTATCGGCTCTGACTACGGAGGCCTTCGTCGCCGCGTTGGATCGCTTTGTTTCGCGTCGAGGTCTACCTTCCCTTATTAGGTCTGATAATGGCACAAACTATAAAGGGAACTGTAAATTATCTTAAGGATGTTTCTGTGTTTATTGATAAAAATTGTACTAGTTTAAGTCAAATTGCTGCCCAAAGGGGAATAACCTGGAAGTTTAGTCCCCCAAGTTGCCCCCATTGGGGAGGGATTTTTGAAGCGGCTGTGAAATCCGCAAAGACCCACCTCCGCCGCATTATCGGAGAAACGGCTCTAACTTTTGAAGAGCTGGCCACAGTGTTTTGTAAAGTTGAGGCGGTCCTCAACTCTCGTCCTCTCTGTCCGCTATCTCCAGATCCAAATGACTTGGAAGCTCTCACCCCTGGTCATTTTTTGGTGGGAGGGCCTTTGAATGCCCTGCCCGAATACCCGTGGAAGGACGAACGCGTATATCGGTTGTCGCGTTTTCAAATGTTGCAGCAAATGAGCCAGGACTTTTGGCGTCGCTGGTCGCTTGAATATTTGCATTTGCTGCAGCAAAGAGTGAAGTGGACAGACAGGACTGAGCCTCCCAGGGAGGGTGATTTAGTGTTGTTAAAAGAGGCAAATTTGCCCTCATTGCTTTGGCGACGAGCTCGCATATTACGTTTGATTCTTGGCGGAGATGGCACTCCGCGTGTGGCTGAGGTGTTGGTCGACGGTTCGATTTTAAGGAGAGCTGTGACCTCTCTCGCCCGCCTTCCCGTGGAGTAAGCTTGCGGTCTGCTTCTCCAGACCGGGACGGGGAAGGATGTTTGTAATAAACTTGTTGATGTTTATTAAATCTAAGCATTGCATTGAGCGTGTGCTGTGCCGTGAATAGCAGGCCTTTGTTTTGCCTGCTGGCAACATTGCGCGGACGGCTTCCGGCCGTCGACATTCAGTGGTCCTTGGAACGCGCGCGCACGAGGCCGTGTCGCAGGAAATATCGCGGTGATATAGCCACCATCTTGGGTTGTTGCATTTTGAAGCCGCGCGGCGTGGCGTTAATTTTGTTTGTAATAACTGATTTGAGTTATAATTGTGAGCTTCCTTTTGTTAAATAACTATTGAACGGTTGTGTTTGTGAAAAACCCTGTTATTGTGACTTTTTCTTGTGAGACGTGACCTGTGGCTGCCTGGAGACGCCGAATCCTGTTGCCGAGTGAACCTTCTAGAAGAAAGACAGGTATTTTTTCTGGGGATTGAGATCTCATGGGGTAGGTTGGGTGATTTAGGGAACAACCCCCTCCTCTTCCGAAGACACTCGAAGTTGGATCCGAAGATTAAGAAGATTCAGTTTGGTAAGTGGTTTGAATTTTAGTTACTTAGTTATGAGTACATAGGGTTCTATAGCTCCCTTTATAAGCTATAGTGGTAGCAGACTGCGTATAGGTTAGGTTTTAGGCTCTAGTCGGACAGACGCAGTGCCGTATATAATCTTTACCGTCGGGTATCATCGGGCTTTTTGGGGACCTATAGGTCTCCACTTAAAATCTGGTCTTTTTCGGTGAAGAGGTTCACGGCGCTTCGTTTGTCCGGATTCTCTGCGCACATTTTCTGGCAGCAGAGCGTAGTTGCTCTGCACAAAATATTTATATTTCTATTTTACTTATTTTCACGCCTTTTCCCGTGGAGGTAGGCAAAGACTAGATTTCTACTTGCTACGATCCTTGCAGCTCTCTCGCTTACTCTACACTCATCACTCTCTTCATACGGGTGCTATTCTAATCTCCTCACGATATCTACATTCGTTATAAGTGGAATCAGCCTGGAACATACAGTAAGGATAAACAAATTTCTTTAGAAACTTGGTAGCTCTCACAAAAAGATCAGTAAACAAAAAAGGTAATTAATCTTAGGCTATGTAGATTCTCTAATCGCTATCAAAAGGGCGGTAAAAGTGTATTAATGGCTATCTGATGAGCGTAAAAAGAAACTTTTTACCTACGCAGTAACAGATGTAGACCGTGACATACTGACATAGAGATTTTCTTTTGTTGAGAAAAAGATATATAGATAACTATTGCACCATTTATAGAAAAGAACATACTAAATAGTGCGTTAGTATATAATATCTTGATGGAAAGAAGTAACAAAAAAAAAACATAAATAAGGGGAAAAGGCGGGCTTATCGCAAATGCAATTTCTTCTAGCCAACCTTTGCCTTTGGGTGGAAAGAGATAGAAGTAAAAAGTGTAGGGTGCAGTTTAAAATAACAAAAAAGACGTTTTTTTAGTTATTCATTCGTTTTAATTATGTTTATTTGTGTTTATTTTTAATTGTACAATAGTCCCATTAATAGACCCTTTATAAGACCCACTTAAGTTCTCTGTTCGCCCCCAAAGGTCGGCTGTTAGATAATGCTTTTGCATTAAGTCCACCTATTGTGCCATACATTGTATTTGTGCAATAAAGGTTAAATAAATAAACAGGATAGCTTACTACTATAAGATGATACACCAAAATCTTCCTCATGTCTCACCTTTCAACTTAAAGAAAACCGCATGAAAATGCGTTCAGTAGTTTTTGAGTTTATCGCAATAATCTCAGAGAGACGCGGCGGAGGACTTTCCTTTATCATTATCATCTCGAGTCGAATGGCAGAAAATATTTTTTTTCGACCAGTATTTAGCCACTTCCACCGTTGTCGTTGGCTTCATTCAGGTCCTCCAAGGTACAGGAGGAAGGGCAGTTGGGATAGTCTTTCCTTTATAAAAATACTAGCTTTTGCCCGCGGCTTCGCCCGCGTGAATTTCCCACGGGAACAGTGCTTTTTCCCGGGATAAAAAGTAGCCTATGTGCTATTCCAGGTCATTATCTACCTCTGTACCAAATTTCATCGAAATCTGTCCAGTAGATTTTGCGTGATTGAGTAACAAACATCCTCACAAACTCACAAATTCACAAACTCACAAACTCACATCCAAACTTTCGCATTTATAATATTAGTATGGATATAAGGATATTTCCATATTTTCGAAGACTGTGTGTAGTCTCAAGTCCTTGAAAGTTTGATATTGATGGTGAATAAGGACTTCATACTTTCAGAAACTTTTGTATAACAATATAGCTTTACTAGCATGGGCCGGGGACTTTGTTCCCTTGGGAATTTCGGGAATTCCTCTCTCAGTGCTCCCCTACACTCCCTAAGGAACCTACATGCCAAATTTCAGCTTCCTACGCCCATTAGTTTTGGCTATGCGTTGCAAAAGAATCCTAATCCTAACTAATATTAAAAATGCGAAAGTGAGTTTTGTTTGTTTATTTGTTTGATTGTTACCTCGTCACGCTTTATCTACTGAACCAATTTTCCTGAAATTTCGCATACACATAGTTAGAAGTACTGAAGAGGACATAGGGTACATTTATCTCCGGAAAAAGCACTGTTCCCGTGGGAAATTAGTTTTATATACTTCCATGCTGGTCTGTCTGGTCTTATTGGTTAAATGCTTCCATGCTGATCTGGGAGCGAAGAAAAAACATAGAATGTGCCATCTGCTTCTCTTCCCGCGCAGATTGTAAAAGTCAATCGAGGGAAAGGGCTTTAAACTGGGGATTCCTCCATTCATAGGCGATGGGCTAGCAACCTGTCACTATACCGCTGAATCTAAGCCCACTATTCAGCTAAGCGTGGCCTTCGAGTCTCACGACTCTTGGCTCTGTATATCCCGTAAGGGATAAAGACGTGATTCTATGTATGTATATTGATTAAAGATCCTGCGTTTGCTTGTACCAGCTTGCGTTCAAGCAATATTCCTTTTAGCGTGTTTTGTTGTCCCAGCTTTGGTTATACTTAGATAATACAATCACTTGATTAAAAATATTTAATTAATGCATATGTCCACTCCCACAACTGGTTATCAACACTCGACAAATTTGACAATATCTGACTTATCGCTATGATATCAGACAATGGACAACGATATAGAATACTAATATTAGTTATGCTTGAGGCTGAAGGCTATTCCGATAATGCAATAATAGGTATAGGTACTTTGGGTTAAAGAAATATTTATTATCATAAAAAAAAATCACTTAAACTCCATTTTTTCTTAATTGTCCTATTATGTAAACAATCTTCACAGTACTTTTTGTTGAATTTTGTTGAAAATAAATCAAATATTAGTTCAAACCTAAACATTCTAAAGTAAAACATTTATTAACCACGAAAGTAATGGTAATATCCTAAAAAGTCTATTTTAATTTATATTGTTGTATAATCATAAAAAGACATGGTAAGATTGTTTATATAATAGAACAATTCACGTTAATATACGTCTGTGGGACAATTATGAATAAATGGACTTTACATGAGAACTTACAAACTAGCTTATTTTAATTTTATTAACAAACTAGCTGGTGCCCGCGGCTTCGCTCGCGTTAATCCTTTCTTAGCGGATGCCTACGTCATAACATCTACCTGCATGCCAAATTGTGTCAGTGTGTCAGTCAGTCAGTCACCTTTGAGTTATATATGTATATAGATGTCTTTGCATGCAAAACTTACATTAAACATACGATTAATTTTACACAAGATTAAACATGAGATTGAATTTTCGAAAGATAACATACTTCTTCGATCCTACACCTAGATCTAGCTAGACGGACCCTGAAAACATACCACTCCTTTATTTGAGCAGTCGTGTAATAAAAACATTTCCAAAGATAATGGGTTTTAGAAGTGTTTATTTTACGCTTGCCAGGCGTAACTTGCTGCTATTGCTGTAATCTAACTCCTTACTAAATAGTGCCACTTTTATCGACCACCACTTACTTCCGATGAAGAGAAACATTGAAAACGAGGAAACCTGCACTCTGGTTGATGATTATCAGCTAGTGTGTGAAATAGAGAAGGCAATGGCAAACCACTCCATTAACATTGCCAAGAGAGTCGTTGTGTGTGTTTCATTCCATATAATGACCACGACCCTCAGTCATGAGGAAATACGACTAAAGAGAGAGTAAAAATGCGATAATCATAATGAATCATGATGCGATATAGGTAAAGTAAGACTTTTTTTTTAAAGATACATACATACGTCATACATACATAGAATCACGTTTAACCCTTACAGGGTAGACAGAGCCAAGAGTCGTGAGACTCGAAGGCTCGAAGCCAGCTGAATAGCGGGATGGAATGATGAAATGATGGAATGGAGATTCAGATATAGTGACAGGTTGCTAGCCCATCGCCTGTGAGTGGAGGGATCCCCAGTTTGAAGCCCTTTCCCTCGATTGACTTTTACAATCTTAATTTTTTTAAAGATGTATTTCTGAAAATAAAAATCTTAATTTTATTTAAAAAAAAAACCGGAGCGAGATCCTGGGGTTAAAGACCCTCTCCATAAAAGAAAAAAAAGCAATCGGTAAATAACCGCTGAGTCAGATTGTTTTTACCTAATTTTGTGAGGAAAATTGATACTTACCAGGTTTCATTACACAGATGAATGATTGTTTGCTTTAGTGAAACACCCTGACGATGCGCTTTTTCAAATATGATAGTTCCTATTACGTGACGAAAAAATACAGTTCTCATTTTGGTATACATTTGAAAATAAAGTTGCCAACGGCAAATTTTCGAGATTAAAATGCAAGTTTTTGAGCATGACAATGTTAAAATTCGGAGAGAGCACATCGAAATCTACAAAATTGGCAATTTTCAAAACTCAATTTTTTACAACCAAATAATTGGGGTACAACAAAAAAAACTGACGAGTAATTTCTGTTTGTAATATATTGGGTAAAACTAAACGCAGGCGTTTCCTGTTGCTGCCGCCAGAGGGCGTTCGGGGTTTTCACACTGCTAGCGTGGATGGCGTCGCGCGGACGGCCGCCATTGCATTGCCCTATGCGATATCGGTTTGATTTTTAATACGCGAGAGGTTCCGCGTTCTTTGATTGCTAATTAGCTTGAGTTGTGTTTGTGAATTTCCTGTTTGTTAAATAACTATTGAACTTTGTGTTTGTGTACCCGTCATGGTGACTTTTTCTTGTGAGAGGTGAAACGTGGCTGGCGGTTCACATCTGGCTGTTCCCGAGTGAAACTACGGGAAGAAATCTATTTATTTGTCCTGGGGAATTGAGATCTCAAGGGTTAGGTAGGGTGATTAGGAATTCCCCCTTCCCGAAGATACTCAAGTTTGGATCCGAAGAGAAAGAAGATTTAGCTTGGTAAGTGTTTTTTAAGTGTAATTAATTTATAGGTTAGGTTATCATATAGGGCCCTGTAGCTCCCTTCATAAGCT
This sequence comes from Ephestia elutella, assembly GCA_018467065.1. Lineage (NCBI taxonomy): Eukaryota > Metazoa > Arthropoda > Insecta > Lepidoptera > Pyralidae > Ephestia > Ephestia elutella. The sequence continues at coordinate 12,620,433 of CM031583.1, forward strand.
ACGGTGGTAGCAGACTGCGTTAAGTTAGTTAGGTTTTAGTCGGGCAAACGTGGTGCCGCGTGGAGATTTCTTCGGTACTTATTTTTACCGGTGGTTTTTTCCCGGTGAAGTTCCGGTACAGAATTCTTCCCGCCGCTTCGTTTGTCCGGATTCGCTCTGCGCACATTTTCTGGCAGCAGAGCGTAGTTGCTCTGCACATTTCTGGTAGCAGAGCGTAGTTTATCTACCCTCTATTTGTTCGTTTGTAAAAAATAATTAATTGTTTGTAAAAATTATTAGATTTTTCTTAGTTTGTTTGTATAAGAATATTTGTAACCTTTTTTGTATTTGTTTGCGGTTTGTACCGTGCGTTCCGGAGTTTGTGCCATTCTCATACCTACCGCGGTTCTTCGTGTAGTTGCTTGATTTTGTTGTTTTTTATTTACCTTTTGTTATTTTTTTGTTTGTGACTTGACGCGATGGCGAAGGCCTCCAATGCTAGGGCGACACTCGCCAACGAATTGAGATGGTTTGTGACGGCCGGAGGACTCCTGTCCCGGAAGGACAGGGAGGGCGCCATACTGCTAAGAGCGGATCACCTCCACTCACGATTGATTAGCGCGGAAGCGGCCATGGCGGCGCTTACCGAAGCCGATCTTACCCCGGAGGCCTACGCAGGTCACATGGCGGACATGGACCAGATCCTGAGTCTGCACGATGATATCGCGGAGGCGGTGACCGCAATAAGGGCGAGACAGGCTGGCGGACCAGCCTCGCACACCTGTTAGACAGGAAGGACCAGCGGTTACTGGTCGGCTCCCCACCCTTCAGCTGTCCCACTTTGGGGGTAGGATGGAGGAGTGGGTAGCATATAAAAATATGTTTGAGTCCCTGGTCGTAGCACGACAGGATTTGTCGAAGGCCCAGAAGATGGCCTACCTCCTCTCCACTCTTGAGGATGAAGCGCGGTCGCTCATCCAGCACCTCCGGGTGGAGGACGACCAGTACGACACGGCTTGGGAGTTATTGAACTCCCGCTACCAAAACTTACGTTTGTTAGCGGATGCGCACGCCGCACAGTTGATGGCCCTGCCCAAGGTGGCCAACAGGGCACAGTTGCGCCTGCAGTTGCTCACGCCCGTTACAGTGGCCTGTAACGCGCTCCGCACACTGGGGCTGCCGGTGGACCAATGGTCTTTTTTGTTGGTGCACATTGTATTGGGCAAATTGCCCAATGACATCCGCTCGCGATTTGAGCGCGAGAATGCGGAACAGGATAGCACCACCCTACCAACATTCACTGACTTGGTGAAGTTTTTGGAGTTTGAGGCACGGGCTGCTGAGAATACCATGACGGACTCAGCGCCATCCAGAGCGCCTGAACGTAGGCCCTTGGAACCCTCATGGCGAGGTAAGCCCCAACAGGGACGGCAACCGCCACCGCGTGGAGCTGGTGTGCGGGTTGCACACACGGCAGCAGTCGCGAGGGACGCGGACTGCCTGCAATGTGGCCGGATGGGCCACAGCCTGCTGCAATGCAGGGACTGGCAGAGACTGCCAGTACAAGATCGGCGCCGCATGGCAAGGCGGCATGAACTTTGCTTTTATTGTTTGGGCAGTCACTATGCACGTGACTGTCCCAATGCCATACCATGCAGTGCATGCCGTGGGCTGCACCACGTGATGCTCTGCATGAACCGGAACGGGGATGGCCCCCGGTTGTTGAGGCAGGGGTCCCCTATGGGCGGGGGCGCTCCTGCGCGAAGCCCTCCACCATCGGACGGAGGACGCGGCTTCGCTCGTCGCACCCCCCTCGGGAGGGGTCGCGTACCGGCGCGGGTCTTGGCGGACCGGGACCACGCGCCCCAAGGTCATGGCCAGTATGTGGCTGGCCAGGCCCGGATGGGGCCCCCATGGGCGGGGGCCCTAGATCGGACGTGAGAGTGGGGACACCCCCTCCACGCGGGTTACCAATACCCAACACATGCAGCCGCAGCGGTTTTCTCCGCCGCTGCACGAGTACCCACGGCTGGAGTACCACCCGCCGTACCATAGGTATGGCCGGGCCGCGGGTTATGCCCCCTCAGATGGGGATGTGCACTCGCCCGCCATATTATCCGGGTCAGTGGCGCGCCCCTGGTTTGGAGAGAGTGGGGAGCCCGTAACTGGCTTGCTCCCTTGCTGGGACAGAGCCGCGGACGGTTCTGCTCCCTACCGCGGTGGTCCGCGTATGGGGTCGTAGGGGGAAGCCATTAATTTGAGAGCTCTGTTGGACTCAGGGGCTCAAAGCAGTTTGGTTACCACTCGAGTGGCACGCCAGTTAGGTTTAGTCGTGGAAGACTCGCCTGTGCCACTTCTTGGAGTTGGTGGCATACAAGTGAAGTGTCTGACGGGCCAGACACTTGTCACCTTTCTTCGCTGAAGTCCTCCACAATGAGGATCACGACTTCGGCTATGGTAATGGATACCATTGCGGGTTGGCACCCCTCGACAGACATACCGCCGGGTGTGTTGTCTTTGGTTTCGGGTCTGGATTTGGCCGACCCCTTTGTCTTTCATCCCGGCCCAGTGGACTTGCTCCTGGGCTCGGACGTATTGGGTTGGATTTTGTTGGGTACTCAGAAAGCTCTGGGTTCGTCTTCACTGATGGCAGTGTCTACTATCTTTGGTTTCGCCCTGATGGGCCCTATGTTTGATAATAGCACCGTGGAGGAGCCACCGGTCGTCGCATCTGCGTCCTTGGCCAAGACCATGCAAAGGTTTTGGGAGGTGGAGGAGCCACCTATGAGTTCCAGGATGGATCCGGAACACGCTGAGTGCGAAGCCTTCTTTCGATCGACCACGGAGAGGTTGCCCTCCGGTCGGTTTGTAACTAGGTTACCCTTTGTTGCCTCTCGTCCTAGCCTAGGGCAAAGTAGGGCGCTTGCGGAGAAACGACTGCTGTCCATGGAGCGACGCATGCAGCGTGACCACGTACTTCGCGATAAATATATTGAATTTATGCGCGAGTACGAGGATTTGGGTCACATGTCTCCGGCTCGAGTTGATTGGAGCTCAACTGAGCATTATTTTTTGCCCCACCACGCGGTGGTGAAGGCCTCAACAGGCAAATTGAGGACCGTCTTCGATGGGTCCGCACCCACTTCGAACGGGGTTTCGTTGAATCTGTGTTTGCATTCGGGTCCCAAATTGCATAGGGACATAATTGACCTCATCTTGAACTTTAGAAGACATCAAGTGGTTTTTGGTGCGGACATCCGGATGATGTTCCGCCAGACAGTCATACATCCTGAGGACAGGCGATTCCAGTTGATACTCTGGCGTGAGCGCCCTGAGGATCCTGTGACGGTGTATGTACTCAACACAAACACGTATGGTTTGAAATCTAGTCCCTATATCGCCATCAGATCATTGCTTGAATTGGCAGAGCGGGAACGGATCCGCTTTCCCCGTGGGGCTTCCGTGCTGTCACGTGACTTGTATGTTGATGACGTGTGCACCGGAGCCCAAAGTATTGAGGAGGCCCTCCTACTGCGGGATGAATTGATCGAAATATTGAAGACAGGTGGCTACGAGCTACGTAAGTGGTTGTCCAATGAGCCTAGAGTTCTAGAAGGGATCCCGGAGGATCACCAACAGAACCCTCACCTGTTTGAGGATGTGGATGATCCCAACAGGATAGCGGTGCTGGGCATGCAGTACCAGCCGCTAACCGATATTTTTACATTCCAAGTGGACTTGGAAATACCAAAGGTCTGGACTAAGAGAACGGTGTTGTCAGTAATAGCTCGTATGTTTGATCCAAGCGGTTGGATCAGTCCAGTAATATTCTCTGCGAAGTGTCTTCTTCAGAGACTTTGGACTTTGGGCGTCTCGTGGGACGAGCCGCTGTTTGGTCCTCCATTGGATGATTGGCTCGAGTTGTTTTCATCGATTAAGGAAGTCAATCGGATTGCCTTGCCTCGTCGAATATTGCCACCCGGGAAATATCGAGCCAGCCTGCATGGCTTTTGTGACGCGTCGGAGCGAGGCTACGCCGCGTCAGTTCACAATGTACCACCTATATAAAATTATTAATAAAAAACTTTTAATTTACTCTAAACCAATACACGAGTGTAAAATCATAGTGACAGACTGGCTCAAGACACTTACATATGATGAGGTTGAGAACCTCTTTATTCGCTTAGCTTAACTCAGTACAGTAATAATATACACACACAGATCTTTTGTTTCTTTTATTAAGATTATAACATAAAAGTATCGGTAAAATACATAAAATGTATAATATGTAATGGAAGAGCGAGGTCTTCTGACACGAGTATTGTTATACTTACTAGAAGGCCTCAACCACTTGCAATGTAAAATGTGTTTTTACTGAATAAATGATTTTGTATTTTTGTATTTTGTCAGTCTATATGCGGACAGTTGACGCCGATGGCCGGGTCAATGTCTCGCTTTTGTTAGGGAAGAGCAAGGTCGCCCCCATCAGGACTAGGCTGACTATTCCCAAGCTTGAGTTGAGTGGAGCTCACCTTCTCTCTAAATTGTTGCATCACGTTGCCAGTGAGCTGGCGGCCACGGTCGAGATACGAGACATCTTCGCCTGGTCGGATAGCCAGGTCGCGCTTGCATGGTTGCGCGCGGCCCCACATACCTTGGAGGTTTTTGTTGGAAACAGGGTTTCCCAAATTCAAAATATTGGAATTGATATAACATGGAGACATGTGCCGGGAGAGCTTAACCCAGCGGACTGTGCTTCCCGAGGTTGCACGGCACCAGAATTGGTGTCACACCCGCTCTGGTGGGGCCCAGAGTGGCTGATGGGATCAGAAACTTCCTGGCCTGTCTGTCAGACAGATGTTACTTCTTTGAGTTTGACTGGGCTCCGTGTACATGCTGTAGTCGCTGAGACGACGTCGGAGCCGGATTGGCTACTTGCTCGGTATAGCAGCTTGGATAAGCTTCTGGGTGTTACCAGTTGGATTAAGCGTTTCATACATAATTGTAGAAACCCACAGGCAAAGCGGTTGGAGCCGATTGCAGGTGCAGAAGAGCGCCGGAGCGCATTGTTGCATTGGGTCCGTGTCGTGCAGACCGGACGGTTTTGAGTCAGAGCTTCATATTTTGCGCGACGCACGCGCTAAGTTGAAGGGCGCGGTCGCTCGTTTGAACCCGTACATCGACTCGGATGGGCTTCTTCGGGTTGGAGGCAGGCTCCGGAAGGCGGATCTTCCATATGAGACTCGCCATCCTCTGTTGTTGCCCAAGGGCGGACCCTTGGTGCAGCTTTTGGTGTCTGATCGACACATTCGTAACGCCCATGCTGGGTGCAATGCTTTGCTGGCTATTTTGCAACGCGAATTTTGGATTTTGTCTGCCCGAAGAGCAATCCGTAGTGTTCTGTTTCGATGTATTGCATGTTATAGGTTGAAGGCATCCACGATGCAACCACAGATGGGTGATTTGCCCGCTGATCGAATCCGACCTTCGAGGCCGTTTGACGGCGTTGGAACCGATTTTGCCGGTCCCTTTTCGATCAAGGCTTCTCCCTTTCGTAATGCCCGTATTGTGAAGGGCTATTTGTGTGTATTTGTTTGTTTGGCCACCAAGGCTGTCCATTTGGAGGTGGTATCGGCTCTGACTACGGAGGCCTTCGTCGCCGCGTTGGATCGCTTTGTTTCGCGTCGAGGTCTACCTTCCCTTATTAGGTCTGATAATGGCACAAACTATAAGGGAACTGTAAATTATCTTAAGGATGTTTCTGTGTTTATTGATAAAAATTGTACTAGTTTAAGTCAAATTGCTGCCCAAAGGGGAATAACCTGGAAGTTTAGTCCCCCAAGTTGCCCCCATTGGGGAGGGATTTTGAAGCGGCTGTGAAATCCGCAAAGACCCACCTCCGCCGCATTATCGGAGAAACGGCTCTAACTTTTGAAGAGCTGGCCACAGTGTTTTGTAAAGTTGAGGCGGTCCTCAACTCTCGTCCTCTCTGTCCGCTATCTCCAGATCCAAATGACTTGGAAGCTCTCACCCCTGGTCATTTTTTGGTGGGAGGGCCGTTGAATGCCCTGCCCGAATACCCGTGGAAGGATGAACGCGTATATCGGTTGTCGCGTTTTCAAATGTTGCAGCAAATGAGCCAGGACTTTTGGCGTCGCTGGTCGCTTGAATATTTGCATTTGCTGCAGCAAAGAGTGAAGTGGACAGACAGGACTGAGCCTCCCAGGGAGGGTGATTTAGTATTGTTAAAAGAGGCAAATTTGCCCTCATTGCTTTGGCGACGAGCTCGCATATTACGTTTGATTCTTGGCGGAGATGGCACTCCGCGTGTGGCTGAGGTGTTGGTCGACGGTTCGATTTTAAGGAGAGGTGTGACCTCTCTCGCCCGCCTTCCGGTAGAGTAAGCTAGCGGTCTGCTTCTCAGACCGGGACGGGGGGATGTTTGTAATATAATTGCTTGGAACGAAACGCGGGCGTTTCGCATTGCTGCCGCTAGGCGGCCGCGGGGTTCTCACACTGCTCGTGAATGGCGTCGCGGTCGACCGCCATTGCATTGCCCTAGTGCGATATCGGTTTGATTTTTAATACGCGGAGAGGTCCCGCGTCCTTTTTTGTCTAAAACCACGTTGATTGTTGGTTAGTTTGAGTTATAATTGTGAGTTCCTTTTTGTTAAATAACTATTACGTTTGTGTTTGTGAAAAAACCTGTTATTGTGACTTTTTCTTGTGAGATGTGAAACGTGGCTGGCTGTTCACATCTACCTGTTGCCGAGTCAACCCTCGTGAAGAAAGCAAGGTATTTATTCTGGGGATTGAGATCTCATGGGGTAGGTTGGGTGATTTAGGGACCACCACCTCCTCCGAAGACACCCCAACTTGGATTAAGAAGTCAACTTGGTGAGTTGCATAATAAATTTAGTTAGTTAGGTTATTAGTACATAGGGCCCGTAGCTCCCTATATAAGTTACGGTGGTAGCAGTCTGCGTATAGCTTAAGTTAGGTTCTAGTCGGACAAACGTGGTGCCGTGTCGAGACCTTTTTCGGTGCTTATTTTTACCGGTGGTTTTTACCGGTAAAGTTCCGGTACAGAATTCTTCCCGCCACTTCGTTTGTCCGGATTCTCTGCGCACAACAACCGATTATATTTAGTGCATCATAGTGATCCGTGAATCCGCAGAATTTATATTTTTCTAGCCTATAGGTGTTGTGTCCCATTGCTGGGCAAAGGCCACCTCTTTTTACACGATTGACCAAAAAGGAGTGTTATGTTTTCAGGGTTCATGTATGTATGTAAGTTTCTTTATTCCTTCATAAGTCCTGAACGGCTGAACAGATTTTGATGTGAGAGGTATTTTTAGATTCCTTGCATTCTTCCGAGTGTCATAAGCTATGTGAGTTGTCGGTCGTGTTTTTTATTTTTAAATAATTAACTTGTTCCCAACAATTTTGAATAATATATGGCAAAAAAAAACAGAGAAGAATACTCATTGCAAAATAAAATCAGAGAAAAAAATGTGCCAGTTGCTTATCTTCTCGTGTAGATTGTAAGAGTCGATCAAGGAAAGGCTTTAAACTAGGGATTCCTGTCATAGGCGATGGGCTAGCAACCTGTCTTTTTATCTGAATCTCCATTCCACCAATAAACCAATCCAGCTAAACATGGCCTTAGAGTCTTACTACTCTTGGCTCTGTCTACCCCGTAAGGGATAAAGACGTGATCTGTATCCTATCCTAACTATCCTAACTAATATTATAAATGCGAAAGTGAGTTTGTTTGTTTGTTTATTTACTTGTTTGTTTGTTTGTTACCTCTTCACGCTTCATCGACTGAACCAATCTTCCTGAAATTTTGAAATTTTGAATGAACGGAGAAGGACATAGGGTACCTTTCATCCCGGAAAAAAAGCACTGTTCTCGTGAGAAATTCACACGGGCGCAGCCGCGGGCAAAAGCTAGTGTTTTAAAAGGTGTTTCATATCTATATACATATAACTAGCTGTCGCCCGCGGCTTCGCCCGCGTGAGTTTCGCTTAGATGAAAAATCTCTCTTGAAGCTTTTCATCAGATGTTTTAGATCTTCAATTTTTATACGTCAGCAGAAAATGCTCATCAGGTTGAACGACTTTTAATAAAGCGCCATTTCCATATATGTTATAGTGTAGCTGGTCTCTTGCAGTTCTTCATCAGATGTTCCAGATCTTCAATTTTTATACGTCATCAGAAAATGCTCATCAGGTTGAACGACTTTTGTTAAGGCACCATTTCCATATTTCTTATAGTTTAGCTGTTCTGTTAAGGTTCTTCATCAGGTGTTCCAGTTTTCAAAATAAATTATAGCCTATATGTTGCCCAGGCTTAGTAGCTATACAACAAAAAAAGTTTCATTCAAATCCGTCCAGTAGTTTTTGTGTGAAACGCGTACATACATACAGACAGACAGACAGACAGACAGACAGACAAGAAATTCCAAAAAAGTTTTTTGCTTTCTATTATTCTTTTTAAGTGTCCGTCCCTCTATCCATTTCAGTCAAAAATACTAAATGTACAGACAAAATATTTTTACTGTTTTATTATATGTATAGATAAAACAATAAAAATATTTTGTCTGTACATTTAGTATTTTTGACTGAAATGGATAGAGGGACACTTAAAAAGAATAATAGAACGCAAAAAAATTTTTTTGGAATTTCTTGTCTGTCTGTCTGTCTGTCTGTATGTATGATCACGCTAATCTCCGAAAGTACTGAACCGATTTGAATGAAACTTTTTTTGTTGTAAAGCTATTAAGCCTGGGCAACATTTAGGCTTTAATTTATTTTGAAAACTGGAACACCTGATGAAGAACCTTAACAGAACAGCTAAACTATAAGAAATCTGGAAATGGTGCCTTAACAAAAGTCGTTCAACCTAATGAGCATTTTCTGATGACGTATAAAAATTGAAGATCTGGAACATCTGATGAAGAACTGCAAGAGACCAGCTACACTATAACATATATGGAAATGGCGCCTTAGTAAAAGTCGTTCAACCTGATGAGCATTTTCTGCTTACGTATAAAAATTGAAGATCTAGAACATCTGATGAAAAGCTCCAAAAGAGATTTTTCATCTAAGCGAAACTCACGTGGGCGAAACCGCGGGTGACAGCTAGTAATAAAAATAAAATAGTTCAAATTTGAATTTTCAATTACGTATTTTACTGTAAACGTACACCTGATTAAGCATTACCTAGCTGTGACGTCATACAGATTTTAAAAAATTGAGGCAAAAAAATCCCATTAACTGCCAACCTGATAGCAATCAGTTTATTATCACCACACGTAATAAAACCGTAGTTTATTAACACAGAATGGAAGGGCGCGAAAAAAAGGGTGAATGATTAATGGTGGCGCTATCTGGTGGTGGGTGCGGCCACAGATAATATTGTGGGTTAAAGTCCTTGGAAAAAAAAAATATAAATAGAACTATAGCTTAGTTGAAAGAGCAAAGTCGTAGAAAGACCAGCAGGTTTAGCCAAAGTTTCATTTGATTCGTAGCGATACAATATCTAAGTTCGTAATCGTTTCGACAGATGACAAAAACAATTTTCTTCCGTCATAAAAGCGAAAGCGAACGTCAAATGTATGGAAGTAAGTGATAAAACAGTTTGTTACTCTATGGTTTCGAATCGTTTTCTCTATGAACTCGCGATGACGATGGCGATGGACCACGTGATTTAACGATACCTTATGTCATCCCATACATTTCAGCGGTTGCGAACTTCGATTTCGATATTAAAATCTGACTTCGTCTAAGGGTCCTGGGGGCCGATTCGACTAATAACAAACGTAGATGTCGCGTCTCAATTGTGTCTCAAGAGCCAAAGAAATTGAAATAAAGTGGCAAGATCTCTGTAAGACTTTAACAGTCTTACTACAAAACGATGTCTAAAGTTAAATACTTGCTCAACACATTACCCATACAATTAAAATACACGTGATTTGATGGCATTTTCTAGTTGTCAGTATCTTTTCTTTCTGAACGGGTTATGTGTTTAGCAAGTGTTTAACTTTAGACATTGTTTTGTAGTATTACTGCTTTGTTTTATTATGATTTCTTTGGCTTTTGAGACACAACTGAGGCACATCTAATTTGTAATTTGTAGAATCGAATTCGTAGGGCCAGGTCGCGGGTTCAAGTCCAGGCCCTTGATTCTACAAATAACAAACGTAGATATCGTGCCTCAGTTGTGTCTTAAATGCCAAAGAAATCGTAATAAAACATATAGAAGTCTTACAGAGATCTTGTCACTTTATTTCAATTTCTTTGGATCTTGAGACACAATTGAGACACGACATTTAAGTTTGTAATTAGTAGAATCGGCCCCCAGCTCGCATGGATTTTTTTTATCATATCTAATTTCAGTACTACATCTTGAGTGCACGAAAATCCTTAAAAATGAATAGAGCGATATATTTAAACTAGCTACACTACGAGTCTTTGCTTCGGTGAAACTTTCGGGAAACGCAAACTTTTCAACAAACGCAAACAAACATTCGAACAATAAAATTACTGAATTGAATAGAAAAATCTTCACCGGTAGAAAAAGACCCGGTTAAATGTGGAAAACCTGGTGGACCTCGCTGGTTGACTGGAAGAGATCCCTTCATGGGATAAGTCCGCCTTTGTATTTTTACACGACTGACCAAAAACGGAGTGTTATGTTTTCAGGGTTCGTGTATGCAAGTTTCTTTATTCCACCATAAGTCCTGAACGGCTTAACAGATTTTAATGTGAGAGGTATTTTTAGATTCCTTGCATTCCTCCGAGTGACATAGGCTATGTGAGTTGTCAGTCGTGTTTTTATTTTTTTAATGATTAGATTGTTTATTACCTTTTTATTAGTTATGTCAAATTCACTATGTATCCTTGGTACAATAAAGATACTACGAACAAGATCTAAATTTAACGCCCGTGTGTATCAAATCCCAGAATTCTGCTGTACAATAAAAGGGACTCGTCAAATTATGACAGGACACGCACTCTTCTACCTTCATTAGCACGGGAAATGGCGAAGGCGGTCATTGAAAAATTCATTAAATTTAATCCTGGGGCTTGCCTAACGGAGTAAATTAAATAATAACACTTATTTATTTGAAGGTTAAAGACATAAAAAGGTTTGTAAGACTCAAAAAAATAAACTGAGAGAATAATATAGAAATAGTTCAGTAGAAAATTTAAAAAAGTATTTTTACCACACGGTTTCATTCCCGTGGGAATTTCGAGTAATTCCCATCCAACCCGGTTGTCCAACCTGAGTCGTTAACGGGATAGTTGGGAAAATTGTTTCATCGACGTTGATACACCCGACCCAGTTGTTAACGGTGCGGATGGCACAGATCAAGTGCGAGTGTCATCTACCCCGATATGTGGAAGGAAACGAGAGGATAGCTAGGTAGCACAAATTTTGTAGCATATGTCCCGGAAGTGTTTAGAAGAGTTTTTAAAGTCCCCGCTTTATTCTCCCAGAATCCTAACTAATATTATAAAAGCAAAAGTGAGTTTGTTTGTTTGTTTGTCTGTTTGTTTGTTTGTTACCTCTTCACGTTTCATGTACTGAACCAATCTTCCTGAAATTTTGCATACACATAGTTAGAAGTACGGAGAAGGACATAGGGTACCTTTCATCCCAGAAAAAGCACTGTTCTCTTGGGAAATTAACGCGGGCGAAGCCTCGGGCGAAAGCTAGTATCATATATTTTACTAGCAATGGGCCCGGGTCATTGTTTCTGTGGGAATTCCGGGAAATCCTCTCTTAGTGCTCCCCTACCTTACCTAAGGAACCTACATGCCATACTACGCCCAGTAGTTTTGGCTATGCGATGTCTGTCAATCACTCAGTCAGTAACGGAATAATGTTATATATATTGATTACTATAGCCGAGATTACATTACATTATTGATTTACAGAGCCTCAGAGCGGAAAACTGGCGAGAATTGGTGCAAGACCGCAAAAAATGGCGTCATCTCATGTCGGAGGCCAAGATCCACTTCGGGTCACCGAGGCACGCGAAGCGGTGGTGGCCGATTGGTATGGCGCCCGCCTGTGGTTGCAAAATCCCAGGTTCGAGTCCTGCCCGGGCTACATGAGTTTGTATACCAATCTGACTTATGTTAGTTTTCATCGACCACCAGTAGTGATTATATACTCTTTGGATCACCACTTTCTTCCGGTGAAGGAAAACATCGTGAGGAAACCTGCACTGTGGTTGATGATTATCAGCTAGTGTGTGAAATGGAGAAGGCGATGGCAAACCACTCCATTAAAAAATGCCAAGAGAGTCGCTGTGTGTGTTTCATCATTCCATATAATGACCACGACCCTCAGTCATGAGGAAATACGACTAAAGAGAGATATAAAAGGCACAAGAACCCTGAACAAATAACACTCCTTTTTTCAGTCGAGTAAAAGAGGAAAAGCAAGTATACATAATAATGAGGACTGTAGTCATCGCTCAACGTCAACAACCAGCAATTAACTGCTTGGACTGTATTTGTGGCGTCTGGTGAAATATAAATAAGTACCTACATCAGTGGCAAAAAGAATATTAATTGTGGCCTAGAACGGAAAGAAAGATTTTGTGAAATAAATAAAGGTATTTGTAAAATCGTTTAAGTATTTGTGAAATAAATAAAGGTGCACATCATCTGTTTTAAGTACCTTTTTCTATCATCTGGGGTCGGCGCAAATTGTCACATGGTAGGTAAGGTACACATGCACTTAAAATAATAACAAGCTAATTATTAAAAAATAAAAAACACGACTGACAACTCACATTGCCTATGTGTGTAGGAATGCAAGGAATCTAAAATACCTCTCACATCAATATCTGTGAAGGCGTTCAGGAGTTATGGTGAAATAAAGGTACATGCATACATGAACCCTGAAAACAACACTCCTTTTTGGTCAGTCGTGTAAAAATTATGGACCACTATGCGGCTAATCATAGTGGTCCATAATTTATAATATGCTAAGCTTACAAATTGATACCTATAATTGAACTTACGAAAGTACGGTCAATCAAAGATTTCAATCAAGGTCAATCATATCTCTTAATTAAGCAAGCTTGAAATTTTCTGACAGGTACCCCTGCTGTTGCGGTTATCCATGGGTAGCGGTGATCACTTACCACCAGTTATCCGCTTATTCTTTTGCCATCTTATGTTATAAAAAAAATCAGGACGAATCATGGAATTTTGAATAATATAAGCCAGAAAGAAATGACATATACATAAGCCTATCACTGCTTGGCACTGCGGGCATCATATCTTCTTAGTTGATATTCCCCCAAAAGCGCTTTTCGCCAACATCAGTGAAGGAGTGGAACTCTCTGCCTGCGTCTGTGTTCCCGAGCACATACAACCTGTGACTCTCTTCAAAACCAGAGTGAATACGCTGCTTCTGGATAAGCTCGCTACACCGTAGACGTAATCTCTATCCTCAGGCAAGTGTGTGGTCAAGAGCAAACCCATCTTTTGTTTAGTCATAGCTAGAAGTTACCTACTTATTTACTGTACATGACAAACACAAAGCGGTATGGTTCCTCTCTGACAGTGAGTACCAAGATACAGGTATACCTAGTTTGGTGACGATTTGTCAGGAGGATCTGCCCTAATCGCCGTCAAGGTTTAATTTCAAGTAGCATTGTTTATTTAGTAGTATAGGTAGGTATACTGGTGAAATAAATTATTTTTGTTTTTTTTTTTTTGCTGCAACAGTTTATATAAATATCTTTCTAGTTAAGGAGACCTCCTAACATAGGCTCATTGACATCTAAAAGGAGGCCCCATCCATTATAAGTAACTGTAACTTGGTACTGCAAATAAAGTAAAAATTTAATTTTATTATTTATCTTTTACATAAAAAGCCGCATATGACTACGAAACTCCTTAGCTACCACTTCCATTTAGACAATGACAAGCTTTGAAAAAATCCAAAGTCCGATGTTTTCTTACCTACCTACCTTAATAGACTCTTTTTGCGGACATCATTCAGGCCTAATAGAAAATGTTGTAGTTTTGCTGTTTCATTGTGATGTATCAAAATGAGTTTGTAGACTTTTTTACTACCTACCTAAGTAACTGTATTTTGATAGCAAACTTACCTGTCATTTATTTACTTATATTTGTCGGAATGGAGCACATCACAACATCAGAATAATCAGAATCAGATCATGGGTTCAGGGGGACTGAGCTCAGAAATAGATGACCAGAGCGGCAAATACAACAGTACAGGTACTTTAACAACCGGTTTACGTGGAAACACATGTGGGCACAAAACTCAGTTCGAATATTAACCGTCAGGATGAGGGTATTTCCAAAATAACATGCACAGTTCTTAATAGACAGGGTAAACAACTCCTATCTCAAGTTACAGCCCAAAGCATCCAGGGACTCATCGGACATTAACGGATTAAGAAATTATCCAGCACTAACCTCTCATTTGGTCCACGTGTCACGGCTAGGGTCCAACCCTACCCACGGCAAGGAACCGCGCCCCATCACGCACGGATCAATCCATTTCAACCAGTGAATTCTTCTGTGCTAACTAAGATCTCCAATATCGAGCTGATAACACCATCACACATAGTCACATCGTTAACGCACTTAGTAACACGACAATAACACTATTCTGACACTGACTACATAGCTACAGAGAATTCAACACAACCGGACGACACGTCCGCACCGCACCGCGCCACAAATCAGACTGCCTCGCTATAATGTCATAACGATCGCACGTTGGAATTATTAAAAAGAGGGGGAGACACAAGTGACATTGTCACTTTGACACATTTCCTACGAGTACCGTCTTGAAAACTGTTTTAAACCATTGATTAACTAACAAAATAAAAACAGTTAATTTAATTAATGTAAACGCTCAGACATTTTTATTGTACAAAATACAGATTGTAAAAGAACAATAGGAAAATGGTGATAAAAGAGACTACTTGTGGGTCATACAGAGAACGTTCTTTTTTAAAACTACAGACTTTACCCTACCGAGCGTTACATAACCTTGTATATCACCTCAGTCTCATTCAATCTAAAGTGCTGTGCGTGCTTGAGACTCTACATAAATCATAATGTCGTTCATTGCTAGTTTGGTCTTGGGTCAAAACATCCATACTTCCATACTCCATACTATACTCATCTCATTCCATACTCCATACTATTTTCATCAACTTATAACCGTACCTACTAGAGTAACAAAAGCCACGAGTTCATGTATTGATTTTATATTTACAAATACAAAAATGACAGAAAATGCAATGGTTGAAGACAACGGAATATCTGACCATAGATCGATAATTTACACGTGTAATAAAACTACTATCAAAAATAAAAATACACACAAATATAAATATATGCGATTATTTAATGAAGAAAATATTAAAAATTTCAAATTAGCCGTAAAAAATATAGACTGGACACAAATAATAAAAACCACAAATGACATAAATAATAACTATAATTCTTTCCAAAATATTATTCAGGAAAATTTAGAAAAACACATTCCAAAAATACGAGTAAAAATGCACTAAAAAGCACAAAAAAACGTGGTTAACCGTGGGTTTGAAAAAGTCATGTAAACATAAACGATTGCTTAGAATACTGTCTAATCAATCAAATGACAAAATTTTGAAAATGCACTGCCGAAAGTACGGTAATATTTTGAAAAAATGCGTGAACAATTCAAAAAGAATCGGTCACTCTCGCGAAATGTCAAAATCAAAAAACAAAACAAAAACAATGTGGAAAATAATAAAAAATGTGACTAACAAAGGCGCCTCAAATACTAAAAATATTGCACTAAACATTAACGGATCGAGTGTAGAATGTCCCTACCTGGTTGCGGACTCGTTCAACGAGTTTTTTGCATCTAT
This sequence comes from Ephestia elutella, assembly GCA_018467065.1. Lineage (NCBI taxonomy): Eukaryota > Metazoa > Arthropoda > Insecta > Lepidoptera > Pyralidae > Ephestia > Ephestia elutella. The sequence continues at coordinate 12,636,337 of CM031583.1, forward strand.
AGGAGAATCACAATCGCACAGTACATGCACATTACATAACGTCCCGGCCGCCGCCGGAGCGGAGGTGCACTCGGGCAGCTCGCGTAATGCGCCCCCCTCACACGTCATAACAAACTCAATGTATCTTTCGTATGTTGATGAACACGAAGTTTACACCATAATAAAAAAACTAAAAAATAAAACTTTTTTCCAAAAAAGTGAACCGACTTCCATCATAAAAATTAAAATCATGAAATAACAATAAAGAAAAATGTATTGGCATGCTACCTACTGAATGAGGTGAAGTCGGTGCCAAGTACAGGAGTGGGTGTTATGTAATTGTTTAGCTAGACATTTTATATATATGTATACACGATTCTAATGTAAATTTAGATTATTTAATTTTTTCGGCACCGACTTCACCTCATTCAGTAGGTAGCATGCCAATACATTTTTCTTTATTGTTATTTCATGATTTTAATTTTTATGATGGAAGTCGGTTCACTTTTTTGGAAAAAAGTTTTATTTTAACATTTTCAGTGCTTCTACACTTATTTTCTTTAATAAAAACTTAAACTTTTCTTCTGGCCGAAAATAAAGAATTAAGAATTCGAAACTTTTTATGTCAGTTTGATTTGAAATGTCAGAACATGTCAAATTGTCTATTATTTTTGGCACATAAATAGACCGAGAGCTCGCGACGACCAATCCCTCCTTATTTTAAAAATGCTGAATGTTTCTCTGCGTGGTATATACGGGTAAAAAATATTAGCGACTAGGTATGAAGTTTGGATCTTAGTTGCTTACGCAGGTAATATAGATAGCAAGGATGATTTTTAAAGGTATAAAAAGCACCCTTGGGGCCTCCCAAAGTAACATAAAATTCAGATTTTATAATAAAACAAATATAACTATAATTTAGTAAAGTTACAATGTCTGGCAGGGGTTTATATCTGCACCAATTGCCTGGTAATGGATGGCGTGATTTCTAATATTATTCGGAATAAAATCTTTAAAAAACTATACTTTGAGGGAATTGAGCTACCACTCTATATGCTATTGCTACAAATTATCTGCCTAAGTAATCATGATCCAACTTTTATAGTTGCTAATCGCTATTTCTATATTGGGGACATACACAGAAAATCTTGAGTTTTAATAAAATAGGGAAGGGCATGCAGTCGCGGGCTTTTACTCTATAATGCAATGTTGATATTTCTATATTTTGTTAGGTATCTTTTAAATTACCGAACAGATTCTGACGTGGTTGAAATGGGACCAACTTAGGAATAGATTCTTTCGAATAAAAAAATAATTTCGGAAATCAGTCCACAATAGGCGGAGAAATCGGCGAACATACATAAAAAAAAAACATACATACATCGAAACATATAACCTCCTCCTTTTTTGGGAAGTCGGTTGAAAATAAACACAGCTTTGGACATGACGAACTACCCCCGACACTTATAAAAGAATGCGCCACGGAATTGACCCCTCCACTGGTAAAACTTATAAACCAATCATTTGACGAAGGACGGTTTCCGAACAATTTAAAAATTTCGACAATAATACCTATCCCAAAAAAGGTGATTCTAGTGATCCTGCAAACTATAGACCAATAGCAATCCCATCGACAATTTCAAAAATCTTTGAACAAACAATGACATTTCGATTAAATAAATTTTTTGAAAAATATGACGTATTCGACGCAAACCAATTCGGATTCAGAAAAAAACGCTCGACTAGCCTTGCTGTATATCATTACGTGCAAAAAATACTTACCCATATAAATAATAAAAAATACGGCGTCGGGCTTCTACTGGACATGACCAAAGCCTATGATAGGGTCTCCCATGACGTACTGTTACGTAAGCTGCACAATGCGGGTATCCGCGGACCGGCGAATAAATGGCTGCGCTCGTACCTAAGCGACCGTCAACAATACGTCCGAATCGAATATAATAATGAAGACTCAAATGAATTACAACTAATAAAATCTAAAATTCGCGTAACAAATAGTTCTATCCCACAAGGGAGCGTGCTCGGCTGTGTATTGTTTTTGATATACATAAATGATCTGCCGCGACTTTTTCATGACGAAAAGAGTTTATGCGTTATGTTTGCGGACGACATCTCACTATTATTTAAGTGTAACAATTCTAGCGAATCGTGCGTTGTACTCAAGGATGCAATAAATAAATTAGAAACATTTTTAGACTCGCAAAATTTAGAAATTAATTTAAAAAAGACTAAAATGATCCAATTTAGACCGCCACAAAAAAAACGACTAGATCTTAACTTACAAGTAAATGGCACGACAGTCGAAGAAGTAAACCATTTTAATCTCCTTGGTATAACGATTGACACATACATAAATTGGAAAAACCACATTGTTAAAATAAAATCCAAGCTGTCGCGATTCGTCTATGCCCTCGGTGTACTGAAAGTTAATACAAACCTTGACACTGCGCTGTCAGCCTACTATGCCTACGCCGAGTCTTGGCTGCGATACGGGATTATATTATGGGGAAATAGTGTCGACGCACACGTCCTGTTCGTTATGCAGAAGAAATGCGTCCGAATACTTACCAACACACGAAGTCCAGATAGCTGTAAACCACACTTCATCGAGAAGAAAATACTAACACTCCCGTGTTTATATATATTAGAAATAGTTACGTTTGTTAGGAAGCATCACTATTTATTTATCCAAATAAAGGACACGCACGCAATCAACACACGGCAGAAAAATAATTTAAAACAACCGGTATCAAACTTAAAAATGTTCTCAAAAAGTACTTATGTGATGTCAATTAAAATATATAATAAAATCCCGGCCGAATTAAAATCAGAAACAAATGACACTATCTTCATTAACAAAATCAAATCATTACTAATCTCAAAAGCATATTACTCTGTCGAAGAATTTTTAAATGACAAGATAACTTATGGTTGAAAATGTCTCAATCGCACGCCGAAAATAGAATAATTAAATTTGACCTCATTTAATTTTATTTAAATTTAATTAAATTTTGACTACAATTGACTGTAAATAATTAAAGATTTTGATGAAATAATTTTAAATTTTAAAGACATCGTGTAATAGTATTTAATTTTGAATTTAATTTAATTTTGCTACACCCACACTGGGTACATGTTTAACTGCACATTTTTTTGTCATCTTTATGCTCATGTTTTGCAAATAAATGAATTATGAATTATTATGAATTATTACTCCATACTATATTATAAATGCGAAAGTTTGGATGTGAGTTTGTGAGTTTGTGAGGATGTTTGTTATTCAATCACGCAAAATCTACTGGACGGATTTCGATGAAATTTGGTATACGGCTAGAAAAATACCGGGAATAGCACATAGGGTACTTTTTATCCCGAAATTCCTACTGGAGCGAAGCCCCGGGGCGTGGCTAGTATTTCATAATTTTCTTTATTTTTACACACAATCATAATTTGTGCTTTTGTTATCGTTTATTTCAAGGGTCAATGCCCGCTGTCTCTACTAATCAATCTTTTGCACCTGAGGAGTACAGAGAACGTACAGAAAGAAATGAATTTCCTTTGTTTATATAAAGTTAATTTAACAAATATTCTTTCGAATTTATTTCACCTGCCTTTACGGATGACAGGCAGGTAAGTAAACATAATAGGTAAGTGTTCAACAACTTAGGTATAAGTATAAATCGGAAATACGATCATAGACGGAAAAGACGTGTCTTTTTGCCGCCGCCACACACAATAATTCGAATATCTCTACGTATTAATTTACACATTTTCTTGTACAGTCACCGACCTGACCGAAGATAGGATTTGGTGAGAAAGGGAGGTCAGGTTTTTCTTCAGCTGACTTTACTTACCTTCTTTCTATCCTACCTGTGTCACAAGAGTTTGTAGACCAATCTGACTCATGTATGGTAGTTTTCTCATAGACCACCACCTGCTTCCGGTGAAGGAAAACATCGTGAGGAATCCTGACTGTTTTTTAGTTTACTAGTGTGTATACGGCTACTGCCACTAGATGGCGGTTTGAACATAATCTGACATCAGTGTTAGTAATAACACACTCGATAAAAAGAAGACTTTCCTTCTGTACAGAGTGTCTAATCAAAACAAATAACGAGCAAATGTCTATAATTAATGAAATTCCTCAAATTATACGGTCCAGAAAAAAGATTTACATCAAAGGAATGCGAGGAATAATGAATTCGTGAACTTCGGAACGCGAACCTTTGTTGATTACTGTACTGTATATTTATGTAAATTTTACGCGCAAAAAGTAAATGGAAACGTAACGATAAACTCAATGTCTGTGTAGGTATTAGAAAATGGAGGATTTTAGGTTTTATTTCTATGAAAATAGAGCTGGTATTTGAAATATTCTTGAAACTCTATAAATATAAAAATACCTAAGTACCTAAGTATAGAGTTAATTTCTAGAATATACCGACCTACCTACTACCTATATTTGCTTAATTTTTTAATAAGTAAGTTAAGAAAAAAGAATACACGCTTGCCTCAAACTATTTATTATCTTTTAACACTCTGTTCCAAACTGTTTTGTTAATTACATACTAACTACTAACTTTAAAATTTATTCATCCGCCATTTGCAATTCTAATACCACTACAAGATGGCCGCATGCTACGAAATAGGATATAGGTTATTAAACTTCTGTGATTCGCCCTTCGAGATTACACATAATTCACTTGTAGTAGCACGAAATATGTGCTGCCTTCGTACACTTTTCAGAGCCTATTAAAATAAAGAAAGAGATAAAAAATTAACCTATCTCCTACCCGCAACACTCCGCCCATTTCATACACGTTTTGTGTCGCGGCCATCGTGCACGTACTTTTACTTTCCATACGAATTTCGTCGTGTTTTTTTTGGGAAGTTAAGTGTTTTTACATTATGGGGAAACGCAGACATCGCGATGAAGAGTATATTGACCGGAAAGTACGAAAATTAGAAAAAAAGAGATCTAAGATTCGTACCCGGCATCGTCGACATAGTTCCCGGTCTAGTTCGAGTGATTCTATGACTTTAGAACCCCATCGTTATTATTACAGTGATAGTGACCAAGGTGATATGGTAGAACCTGATCCTTTGCAGGAGGATTCGCAAAATGAAGGTAAATATCATTTATTGTTTTTTGTATGCGGAAAACATATCTCGCTTGACCTTGACCTACTTCGGGCGGCCAGGGCGGCGCCGTCGGCGCAGAGACAGCCTTTTGTTTTTTGTGCGCCTACGATCATCGTTAAAATGTAATCGATGCTACGTTGTACAAAGAGTCTAGTCTGCAAGGCTAGTACCTTCCCGTTAATTATACCTCAGTTCAACCTGTAAGGTTGATCGTTGTATAAATGGGCAGTACATACCTATTATTCTAGAGCACAGTCCGCGAGGCTGTGTCATGAATACCTAATTAAGTAACTCTGGAGCATAGTCCGGGAGGCTATGTCATGAGTGTTTATAATACTTAGATGTTTCTTCAAAAAATTTCGAGGGTTTGTCTTCACTACAAATCAAAATGCATCAAGATTATTAAATAAATTAAACTTTACACTTATATATTTTGTATAAATTAAAATATTTTACATACATATTTAAAGGTAAATATAAAAAAAAAAAATAAGATAGGTTGTTTCTATCGTTTTGTTTCATAAGTTTTAATCTAATCGACGAAGACGTCCCTACGACTTCAGCATCCGCTATATCTGCTAAGCCTACGGTCGAAGGCATGTCTATAGCGCAGCCACCGCCCTTGCCGACGCCTGCTTTTAGCTCTGTAGTGGTTCAAGCATCGGGGTCCAACGACGCCACGCCGACCCCTGAAGTTACAGCTGATTTGGAGCCCGATGTTCTACTCATTTTGGGTGACGAGCCAGAGGTAGAAGAAAAATTTAGTCCCCCTATCCAAAAAGAGATTGCTACCAGATGGTCCAACCTTTTAGTCAATGGCCTCAAAGAAGAAACCAAAAAATAAATTTTGCAGCAATATGATGTCCCAGAGAACTTAAAACTAGTTATGGCTCCCATTTTGAATCCGGAAATTAAAGCGGCTTCGAATGAAAATGTTTTAAAGCGAGACAACATTCTAATAGAAAAACAAAAGCTTCTTGCTACAGCCATAACCAGCATAGCTAGGTCAACGTCTTTGTTGTTATCTGAGGGCTCTAAGGATTGCAATCATAAAAATCAACTTTTAAAGTCACTTAGTGATGCAGGGAGGTTATTATGTCACTTACATTTTTCTGAGTCTCAGACTCGACGAAATTTTTTATTATCAAGTCATATAAAAAACCTTAAACGTGACAATTTACTATTCGGAAACTAGTTACAAGAAAACTTGAAGTCTATGAAAGCAATCTCCAAGACAGGCGCTGAGATTAAGCAGAGCATTTCAAAACCTAAGCCACCACCGAATAGGAAACAAACGGAAGCGTCATCCTCAAGGGCTTTAAACTGGAGGGGCGGCCCGACGCCGGCGCCACCGCCGCCCCCTCGCCGCGCTCAAGCGAAGTCGAACTCGACGAGTGGTGGGCGCAGACAGCCGCCGCCGCCGCGTCGAGCGAGCGACCGCCGCGCGTCGCCACCGCGTCACCACGGCCGAACAGCGCGCCGCTAGATGCAGCTGCTGACGTCAATGCACAGGCTGGTAGACTTAATTTTTTTTATAATAATTGGACACAAATCACTAATGATTCGGTTATACTATCATGGATCTCCGGTTTACGTATACCTGCATCGATAGACTGCTCTCAAACAGTTTACCCAGTAAATAAGCCTGAGTCTCATGAAATGAACATTTTAATGTCTCAGGAGATTCAAAGTCTTATTAGTATTGGTGCTGTGCGTGAATGTGAGCCTTGCGAAGGCCAGTTCCTTTCCAGCATTTTCTTAATCAAGAAAAGCAATGGTAAAAATAGGTTTATATTAAACTTGAAATCCCTTAATAAGTACATCCACGCTCCGCACTTTAAGCTTGAAGACTACAGGACAGCAATGAAACTTATGTCTAGAGGTTCTTATATGTGTTCAATCTATCTGAAAGATGCTTATTTCTCTATTAGTATTCACAATGATTACAAACGATTGTTACGCTTCATGTGGTTAGGGAAGATTTACGAATTCCAAGTCTTACCCTTTGGATTGAATATCGCCCCATATATTTTTACAAAAATAATGCGTCCTGTAATGGAATACCTACGCAGTAGGGGTGTATTATGTGTCATATAGTTATATGATCTTTTATTACTGGGGATACTTTCTTGGATTGTAAACTAAATTTTGAATTTACAAAATCATTTCTTGAATGGTTGGGATTTACAATTAATTTCGATAAATCTAAGGGTACTCCAAGTCACACGGTTACCTTTCTTGGCTTTGTATTCAACTCTGTAGAATATGCAATAAGTATTCCTTCTGACAAAAAACAAAAAATTAAAGACGAACTGTTATATTTCTCAGCAATTAGAAGATGCAAACTTCGTCGTTTTGCGCATCTAATAGGTCTATTAATTTCTATTTGTCCCGCGGTACCGTTTGCTTGGATGTACACGAAGAAAATGGAACGAACAAAATATTTATATCTAAAACAAAAAGACGATTATGATCAATTTATTATTATCCCGGATTCTCTAAACGAAGATCTTGATTGGTGGGTTTGTAACATTAACGTACCTGGCAACCCTATTCGTTTAGGCAATTATAAACTTGAAATTTATTCCGATGCAAGTCGTTCAGGCTGGGGTATTTCTTGTTCTAACCACACTGCCAGCGGGCAATGGTCTGAACAAGAACTTACCCAACATATAAATTACCTCGAATTAATGGCAGCTTTTTTCGGCTTAAAGTTTTTTGCAAAGGATCTCAGGAGTTGCGAAATACTATTAAGAATCGATAATGCAACGGCTATTGCATATATAAACAGGATGGGTGGCATCAAATTTCCACATTTAAGTAATTTAAGTCAAAAAATCTGTAAGTGGTGCGAGGAAAGGGATTTGTTTATATTTGCTTCATACATTAGCTCCAGTGACAATAATATTGCAGATGAAGAATCTCGCCGCACTCATGCAGATGTTGAATGGGAGTTGTCAGACCTAGCTTACCAACGCATTTGTGGTCAATTTGGCCTACCAGAAATAGATTTATTTGCCAGCCGCATTAACAAAAAATGTAATAAATTTATTTCCTGGCATCGCGATCCAGACGCTTTTAAAGTTGACGCTTTTACCATCTCTTGGGCTCCTTATTTCTTTTATGCATTTCCGCCTTTTTTGTCTTATTCTGAAAACTTTACAGAAAATTAGGTTTGATAAAGCAGAAGGTATTGTGGTAGTGCCGCTATGGCCTACACAACCTTGGTATCCCCTGTTCAAAAAACTTTTGATTTCCGTGACAATTGAATTTCCACCTAATCGTGATTTATTGTCCTCTCCTTACAGCATGGAGCACAAACTGCACCGAAACCTTACCCTGGTTGCAGGAGTATTGTCCGGGCGGCGTTCTTGAGGCGGGGCGCGCCACCAGAGGCCACCGATATTATGCTGTCCTCTCTAGCCGACAATACTCTTAAACAGTATGATTGCGCCTTGAAACAATGGTTTAGATTTTGCGAAGAAAACCATTACGATGTTTTAAGTGCATCCTCCTTTAGTGTTTTAAAATTTTTAACGTTAATTTTTGAACAGGGTAATCAGTATGGGACAGTCAATAACGCTAAATCGGCGTTATCACTAATATTAGATTCTAATACTGATTGATTGATACTCAAATTAAGAGATTTATGCGTGGAGTTTATAAATTGCGTGCTCCTCTCCCAAGGTATTCTAACACCAGGGATCCATCAATAGTTTTAAACTATCTCAGCCATTGGTACCCTAATGAAGATCTTTCTTTTGAATTATTATCGAAAAAGTTAACTACCATCCTCGCATTAGTTACAGCGCATCGCGTGCAAACTTTATCTTTGATTAGAATAAGTAATATTATTAGATTTAATGATAAATATATTATAAATATTACTGATCAAATTAAGACATCGGCTATTAACAGAGAACAGCCATCTCTCATTCTTCCTTACTTCAATGAAAGACCCTCTATCTGTCCTGCGAGGGCTTTAGAATGTTATTTATCAGTTTCAGCTTCAAAACGGGCACACGATTGTGATTTTTTACTGATTAGTTCTAAGAAACCTTTCAAGAAGGTTGGCTCTTAATCGCTGAGTCGTTGGATCAAAGCTACCTTAACAGACAGTGGAATCGATACCTCTGTGTTTAGAGCTCATAGTACAAGACACGCCTCCACTTCCGCTGCTAACAGACTGGGCGTGAGCATAGCTCTTATCAAGAAGACTGCAGGCTGGAGCGGTAACTCTCAAACTTTTGCAAGGTTTTATAACAGGGAATTGGAGGCGAGTCCGGATGACTCATTCGCTTACTCGTTGTTAAGGATTAGCAGTTAATTGTTGATTTTTGTTGTTAAATTTATTAGTAACTCTATTGTATTTTTAAACATACACTTCTTCACTAATATTTAAGGTTTGTTTTAATTTCTACCTATCTAATGTCTGCGTGTTTTTTCAAACTATTTCGTTATGATTGCTCTAAACATCTACAAGTGAATTATGTGTAATCTCGAAGGGCGAATCACAGAAGTTTAATAGGAAATCAAACGAACTTACCTGTAAGTGACGTTCGATGATTATTAAACGATGTGATTCGCCCGAGAGATTACACACCCACCCAGGCCCCTCAACGAAATGTTGTTCGTTTCTTACCCGTTTTTTTAAACGAAATAGTTACTTATGGCCTTTAGGGTTAACGTGTATGAAATGGGCGGAGTGTTGCGGGTAGGAGATAGGTTAATTTTTTATCTCTTTCTTTATTTTAATAGGCTCTGAAAAGTGTACGAAGGCAGCACATATTTCGTGCTACTACAAGTGAATTATGTGTAATCTCTCGGGCGAATCACATCGTTTAATAATCATCGAACGTCACTTACAGGTAAGTTCGTTTGATTTCCTACAATGCAACACATTTGGGTACAATTTACTGTGAATAACAAGTTTTTAAGTTTTAAATAATTGTGATTTATAGTTTAACACTTTGACTGTTATTTGAATTTTAGGCCAGCCGCTTTTACAAAAATTTGGATTTAAATATAGGTGTGTATTAGTGGGTATATTATCAGAATTCAAATACCTACACCAGTTTCAAATATCACTTACTTACAAAGTAAACATAAGTTTACTATTGATAGATATCCTAAATTAATACACTAACGTAGGTAAACTTTATTATTTTAGTGTGTGTACTGTGGCGATTCAAATAAATAAAGTCTAACAGCCTTACTTATAAAAATCTACTAATGATCTTCTTAGCATCGTCTTAACTAATGACTACTTAACTTACTAATTAGTGATTAAATATTCTTTACTTATAAACGTTACTTAAGCTTGTCTTACCTAATAAACTGTTAATGACACAAAAAGTATTTTACTCTCGCAACACTGCCGAAATGTTGGCAGCTTAAAAAAGGATTTGCCATTTTAACGTTATGAAATGGCAACATTGGTATCATTCAATTGAAAATTAAGAAGTAAACATGCCAAAAAAAGCTTCGCTGTTAAATTATTTTACGACCACGCATAGAGCAACACGGACTCCCGTGTTGCGCGCGGAAGTCCTTGTTGCTCGAAGCGACCACGGTACCATTTCATTTCATTGTTTGTATTGTATTTCGGAATTTTGACATAAATAATGATTATTGCTAAAAATATGTACCTATATCCATAAAAAAATGATATGTTCCTCTATAATAGTTCTAATATCTTTTGCATATTTTCTTTGCAAAATCTATACCTACTTATACTTAAAATCACTTTTACTTAATTCTTGCATAGGATTTATTCTCATATTTGGCCTTCTAATAATTCCCATTGTTCTTCTTCTAAATCACCTTAGTTCCTCTATTGCATTACAAAATAAGCGTGTCAGAAAACTAAAAAAAAAGGATAGTTATATATTTTTATGTTATTTAATATATAAATATTTTGTACTTTTACTTTATCCCAAAAATTATTCATAACGTAGGTAGGTTAGGTCATATAAAAAGAAACAATACAAGCAGGTTCAAATGTTTATTTTATAAAACTGAACCTTGATTTCATAGGGTTTAAAAGCTACAGACTACTAGGACTTCGTAACGACCACTGCTGAGAAGAAATCCCGAAAGAAACTCATTTGAACAGTATTGGTCCCTTTAATGCCAGAGGGGTCTTTAATATATTAATATATTTTTTATAATCATATTTCATCTTTTTATCACACAACAACAATATACAAATTATGAACAGCCAGAAATAATATCTGAGTACTGGACTTATATCAAAAATACTTTCATAATTAAAATGCTACATTATCTCGAAATAACATAGGCTGTATTCATTACTAGACACTCCCGTAAGAAGCCGGGATGGGCTGCCAGTATTTCATTAAATTTCCCAGAACATAATCTATGAAACATCATCATCAAAAACATATAGAAAATATTCAAATGACAAAGTTACAGCATAACAAGAACAACATAGTATAAAATCAAATTATATCTAGTACTTATCTTTATATCTGAACACCTCAAGCTCCAAATGAAGACTGAGCCAGAAATCAATGGCCACGTCTCATTTCGACTACTGCACAGTCAATACAAAAACTGTTTATGTCAAATTCAACAAAATTACTTTTTATACTTTAGTCTAATTAATACAGTTTATTAAATACACTTAATTGTTAATTTAATATTTAAGAATTTAATGTAAATAGAAATGCTTTATATAAGTAAATATATTGGACATTATTTTTTAATTTGAATTAAACAGGAAGTTACATTATCATTCACCTCAATATATCCGTGGCACTACCTACGGTGCCAAAACAACCGACACTAGTTACAAATAATAATTATTAGAGTATCTGTATTAAAATAAATATAAATGAGGTAACCAAAATTATAATAAAAATTTCAATATCTGACACGGCCATACTGACAGTACTTCGTCCTCGAAGTACTTAATATAACATTTCTTATAAGAACAAAAACAACAGTATTCAACACATCCAACGATTTCAATACCATAGAAATATATAATTTTTATAAATCACACTCAATATTTGTAACGTCTTAAAACATTTTACGTATTAAAGATCGACACATTTAACATATTAAGTGTTATTAGAACCAATAACTTACATTTTTTATTGTTTCGAAACGATACATGTACGTTATGTATATCAAACATTTTTAAATTTCATCCAATTTATCAAACTTTATCCACTCTAATAACTTCAATCTATTTACCCATCATTACCCATCTTATATCTTTTCAACACCGTTTTAAACACCAATCTATCAATTTATAACGTATCAAACGTTTTCATCACCAATAAATTTAAGTCTATTCTAATACAATAAAAAGAAAAACATTTACTTATGTAATTATTTCTTATGTCTATCCTGTTAGTGTCCCACCTTTCACATTAGGTGAACAGTTAACAGTATCCCTCCTGTTAGTGTCCCACCTTTCACATTAGGTGAACAGTTAACAGTATCCCTCCTGTTAGTGTCCCACCTTTCACATTAGGTGAACAGTTAACAGTATCCCTCCTGTTAGTGTCCCACCTTTCACATTAGGTGAACAGTTAACAGTATCCCTCCTGTTAGTGTCCCACCTTTCACATTAGGTGAACAGTTAACAGTATTCCTCCTGTTAGTGTCCCACCTCTCACATTAGATGAACAGCTAACAATATCCCCCAGTTAGTGTTCCACGAACAAGTAACAGTATCACTCCTGTTAATGTTCAACCTTTCACATTAGGTGAATAATTAACAGTATTTATCATACATTTTAGCGAAGAAAGTATAGTATTATAACTAAGTATAAATAGGTAATTGCAACTAGTTATAAGAATACCCTATTCATGATATGTTTATCAACTCATTATCCCGTGACACTTTCTGAAAGCTTCAATAATATTTACTTTGACTTTACAGAAAATAAGATTAAGGTAGGTACTTTAAAATTACAGATGGAATCAATGGGTACTTATCACTATGCCCTGTCTTTTAAGACTTACGAATATCAATAAATTGACATTTATTAAAATATTTGAAATATTCATTTTGTCATATATAATATCTGTCATATTTATGCTCTTCGACCCTTTCAAAAACCGCTCGGCCAGTCTGACATTCGACAAGCTGAACCTCCAAAACATAATCACGGTATAAACCGGAAAAATCAGAAATATGTTACAGCTTTAGTAAGCAATTTTTTTTTGGTCCTCCTTTTTTTTTGCAGGTACAATGCAATTGAAATATAATTGTTTATTATAAACACTGGATGTACGACATTGCGCACCAACTTTACTATTTACTTATAGGTAGCTGTATTCTTAAAATTATCACAAATCTTATTTTATATCACAACAAAACAAAATAATTATAATCTTAAATGCTGAGTTGTAGCACACTATTATCTGAAACACAATGTCAAATAGAGGTAAAAACTACGCCACTACGTCCCTTTTACAGTCGAGAGGTATAGTGAGTTTTCTTAAATACTTAATAAAAGTTAAACTAAGAATTATATTTATCACTTATATATAACATTTTCATTACACAATCACTAGATATTTACTTAAACCCAAAATTGCAATTTTTGTTTAATTCTAAGACAGATTAACACAAAAAGAAAGTAATCACATTGTTTTATTTTGACGAAGTTAAATTCGAGCATTTCATAGAAAAACTAGGAAAAAACAACAACACTCACTGCAGTATTTCATTAATTAGAAGCTGACATTGACAGTAATGAATTGATATATTTTTTTATTAAGTTACATATTATTGCACAAATGTTTTAAACATCATACATATAAAAGTAATTAGGTACCGTAATTTGGGGAAAATAGGGGCAAATCTCAACTTTACGACAAAATTTAAAGTATTTTTCAACAATGTATTGCTATAAGAAAGTATTTAGAGTCTATGTTTTGTCTTTCACATACTTATCGTATCTTATCTTATAAGATCTTTCACATAAGATCTGATAACATTTGAATTCGAGTGAAAAATTATAAAATATACCTATCAAGTCCCTATCAAATATCACCCGGAATCTAGGTCGGAATCCGGATCTGGATTAGAGCAGGATCAATAGGGAAATCTGTTATAGGTACCCACCTACTATTTTTTACTACTCGTTTAGTAGTATAATTTAACTTTGCAACCATTGGAAAATAAAAAAGTCATTCCTACTTTCAAAACATAATTTAAATTAATATACAAAAAAAAAAAAATTCTAAATAACTTGCTAGATTAACGTAAATACCAATAATATATATATATATATTTTAAATTCTATATTGCGACAACCCTAAGAAGCTGTGTCTCTTGTCTCTATTCAACTTATTTTCACCCTAATAACCTCTTTCTTTTCATTTCTTTCTTTTCTTTCCATAACTGACTCGTCCCCCTCTAAAGTAAGTGTTTTGGATATTTTTACAATTCATCGACTAACATCACAATTTATTTCATATTTTTATATATTTTAATTTAATCTCATCAATATCTGTAGATAATGATGAACTGGATGAATTGTTGTTTACTTAGTTAGCCAACGCCTTAATTATGGTTCACATAAACGGTGATTCCAATTTCAAAATTATGAGTTGTATCGTCAGAATTCATTCAATCTATTTTTAAATTTATTTGGCACTGTAATCGCCGACAAGCTAATTGTTATCGATCTACCCTAACAATTTTTTTTTTTGGCTCGGGTACGTCTAAGTCTTGAACACTCGGGTCAATCGGTATATCTGCATTACAGATTATAAGTAAACAAATGAGAGTGAAGCCAGTCTATTTTTAAAAAGTGTTACGAGTATTACTTATATGATGCAACAAGACTTTTCACAAACCGCTTGGCCAATCTGACGACCAACAATTTGGATTAAAAATTTTATGACAGTAGCGTAATTAAGGCGTTAACTTCAGCTTTAAATATCGAACAGATCAAAATGGGTAAATTACTTATGTATGAAGGTACAAATCTTACAATTAAATGAACATTGTTTTAGGGCTCGAGTTAATGTTTTCGTAGCCTTTTTTTTTGAACAATGAAAGGAATGCACAGTGGGCACACAAACAAAATTAACATTTTTTTTCAAAGCAAAATGACTACCTTCATTTACCATAATTTCCACGATCTTCTTCAGATGGTCAGAGGACCTCCTACCAAGTTATTACAAAGCCCTGGAGGGCCTTACCAGCTTTAGCTGCCTGTTGGTTCTGGCTTCATCCTAGCTCAGTTCCGAGGGCCGCGACTCGATGTTTTTTTTTGCACCAAATCTCTACGCCGTTGCCACTCTCGGCTGGATCGAAAATCGGCATGGCGACGTCTTCATTCCATCGATGCGATGAAAAGGCGTCACTGAGGAAAAAGAAAAAAATATTAGTTTGTTATTTAAGCTGGAATCTATCCCACTTCTGATGTCAGAAAACTAAAAAAAAAGGATAGTTATATATTTTTATGTTATTTAATAAATAAATATTTTGTACTTTTACTTTATCCCAAAAATTATTCATAACGTAGGTAGGTTAGGTCATATAAAAAGAAACAATACAAGCAGGTTCAAATGTTTATTTTATAAAACTGAACCTTGATTTCATAGGGTTTAAAAGCTACAGACTACTAGGACTTCGTAACGACCACTGCTGAGAAGAAATCCCGAAAGAAACTCATTTGAACAGTATTGGTCCCTTTAATGCCAGAGGGGTCTTTAATATATTAATATATTTTTTATAATCATATTTCATCTTTTTATCACACAACAACAATATACAAATTATGAACAGCCAGAAATAATATCTGAGTACTGGACTTATATCAAAAATACTTTCATAATTAAAATGCTACATTATCTCGAAATAACATAGGCTGTATTCATTACTAGACACTCCCGTAAGAAGCCGGGATGGGCTGCCAGTATTTCATTAAATTTCCCAGAACATAATCTATGAAACATCATCATCAAAAACATATAGAAAATATTCAAATGACAAAGTTACAGCATAACAAGAACAACATAGTATAAAATCAAATTATATCTAGTACTTATCTTTATATCTGAACACCTCAAGCTCCAAATGAAGACTGAGCCAGAAATCAATGGCCACGTCTCATTTCGACTACTGCACAGTCAATACAAAAACTGTTTATGTCAAATTCAACAAAATTACTTTTTATACTTTAGTCTAATTAATACAGTTTATTAAATACACTTAATTGTTAATTTAATATTTAAGAATTTAATGTAAATAGAAATGCTTTATATAAGTAAATATATTGGACATTATTTTTTAATTTGAATTAAACAGGAAGTTACATTATCATTCACCTCAATATATCCGTGGCACTACCTACGGTGCCAAAACAACCGACACTAGTTACAAATAATAATTATTAGAGTATCTGTATTAAAATAAATATAAATGAGGTAACCAAAATTATAATAAAAATTTCAATATCTGACAAGCGCAATACATCAAAATATTCAAAAATATCCATTATCACACGAAAAACAAAAGAAACAACTACAAATGCAACAGACAAACAATGCTGAAAAGGACGCTACCTGCTACAATGACGCTTCGGACGGAATCAGCTGGTGTCCAAATAACCGCCATCTTGTTACTTACGTATTTAAACAAGGGTACGAGGTTGCTTAATTTGACAGTGCATTAAAGTCATTGCTAAGCAACTCATTAGAACTAAGCAACGTTTATAAGTAAGAATTTTTGTTAAGCAGCCCGTAAGTATTACTTAAAATTTAAGTAACGTTTATAAGTAAGGCCGTAATTATTCTTATAAGGTACCATAGTCTTCCACCTATTTCCCTTACTCTGAAGTGGTTATCATAATTAGTTTGCTACGTTAGGTACTTACTTACTCTTTAAAATACTTATGTGTATTCCTAATTGGTGGAATATTTAAGTATACTTTGATGTTCTTGCGTTTTCATCATCAATCAATACATAGTATGGATTGAAGACGTTTGTTCGCTTAGATCTTTTATACTTCGCAACTGATTTTGATGCGGTCTGATAGTGATATCATTTAGATAAATTCTTTCAGATAGTTCACATGTACATACATATCCATGCGAAACAGGGATCGCTAAGTAGTGATGGCAAAGATAATAAAATCAAAGTCACAATTGAAAACATAAAACAAATGGCGACTTCAAAGCCTCTTATTCCCAATGTCTGCGAAGAATGGGGACCTCGATAAAGTCGATCAGTTGATGACGATGTGTTTGAATTGGGGCGGTTACCACGGCAACTCGAGTTGTCAAACATTAGCTGAGCCCCGGGGCTAATGTGGGAATTTTGAGATAAAAAGTATCCTATGTGTTTCATCCGCTCCCGTGGCAACCGGGGTAAAAAGTACCCCTTACATTATCATCAAATAGGTACAGTCCAGAAAATTTTGCGTAATTTTGAGTTAAAGACATGTTAACGACACATCACGTCTATATTTTCGCATTTAGAATAAAAGGCGTCCGTGTTGCTCTAAGTATAGACCTCTACTAATTGACCTGATTTAGGAAGCAATGTTTGCTAGATGAAATTTTTAAAAATCCGTAAGCCTTTGCTTGTAAATCCTTGAAGTCGAAGATGCTTTTGATTTATGTAGACGTAATCTACGGATTTCTGAACTAAGCTTTACAGATTTCACTTCTCGTTAAGCAATCGTTTAAAAAAAATTCGAGACTTTTAAAACACTGTTCGAAAAGCGATGGTACTCCACATATTTTAAGATCGCCTTGAAACCAACGATAAACGAGCAAGATGACGGATTTAAAACATTATTTAGCGGTATTTTAGCGGGTTTTTACTGTCCGGAAATAACTGACGCCCAATATAAGATTAATGGACTGCTAAATGGGTTTAGGATCGCACGCGTTCGTGTTTTGATGATACTTATTTCTTATTTAGGTACGTAAATAGCTTTGCCCAAGGCTTCCACAAGTCATTTCCCGAATTTTCTCAATGCAGTTATTTTCTGTATATTTATTTGATGACTTCTCATCTAAAGGATAATAACACCAATAACTAGATTTATTACAGTTTATTCACTAAGTATTTTAAGTAACTTTCAATACTTTCACTTATTGCTCTCTTTTCTACACATTTTTTATTATGTTTAATATCATTTCTTTAATGCTTTCATAGTTACTCTAGTGTATAATAATTTAAATTTGGAGTTAAAACCATGCTAGGCATACATATGTTTGGGTTACGATTTAGATCTAAACTTTTGTGAACTCTAATTATTTATCGCTCTCTTGATTGTAACCTGTTTTGTGTGCTACTGAATAAAGAATAAAGAATATTAGCCCGTATGTATGTGACAGCATATGAAGAACACAAATCCATATCTTTAATTAATACGAGTAGATATTCGTATTATTTATATAGATGTGTGGATAGATCTATCCACACTTCCATACTAATATAACAAATGAGAAATTCTTATGGATATGACTAGCTTTTGACTCGCGGGAACAGCGCTTTTTTTCGGGTACTTTTAACTTTGTGTAAGCGAAATTTCAGGAAGATTGATTCAGTAGATAGAGCGTGAAGAGAAAATAAACAAACTCACTTTCGCATTTTATAATATAAGTTAGGAGTAGGATGTAATTTTCAAAATCAAACAGATTTTTATTACAGCTGAAAAAATAAAAAAAATCGGGCAAAGTGCCCAATTTAAATTATCTGAAATGTGAAAAATGATCTGAATAATATTATAGACAAGAAAACGTTGCCATCACAATGGGGGATTTTCCGAGACCCAAATTAAAAAAAAATAGTTCCAGATGACTTTATAGGGAGTGGCATTTCTTTAAATAAAACCTTACAAAAAAAATCTAAAAAGTATCAATATTGTAATTGTGCAACTGTCAAACTGTTAGGTGATTATTTTTTTCTGCCGCTGCTGGTTGACAAGAAAAAGCGCAAAATATAGGTACAGCCATTATTACGACTCGGCTTTCATAAAACGCCATCTGTTGAGACTTTTTTTATACTGATATTAATTTCTTAATTTAGCTGTCAGATAATTAATCGCCCTTTTTTACGGAAGTAAAAGCATGGGTGATAATTATAGAAATATACTAATATTATAAATGCGAAAGTTTGGATGTGAGTTTGTGAGTTTGTGAATTTGTGAGTTTGTGAGGATGTTTGTTACTCAATCACGCAAAATCTACTGGACGGATTTCGATGAAATTTGGTACAGAGGTAGATAATGACCTGGAATAGCACATAGGCTTTTTATCCCGGGAAAAAGCACTGTTCCCGTGGGAAATTCACGCGGGCGAAGCCGCGGGCAAAAGCTAGTACTTAAATAAAAAAACAACTCTGTTAAAAACTCCATCTCAACCTCTCATGACTCTTCAGTTCTCTCTACCCTGTGTCTCTACCTAATTTTCAAAAGCTACAAAAATAACGAAACATAGAACGCAGGTGTTGGTTATGGTTAGCATCACGGAATTTGAGAATAAGGCGGAAATGGCATAGATACGCTATTTTATAGCCGCCTGACATAAGCCACATGGCACTCTGAAGCTCCTTAGCTGGCTTTGGCTTCTTTTTCAGTCATTGTTTCACACATTTCAATGACTTTTTATGTAATCACTCCCACAGACAGCAAAAAGAGTTAGAGAAAAGTTTTTAAACGCCAATATTAATTGGCGATCCAAAATATAAGTCGAATATTGTATAGTGCGACAATTAAGGATCTTTTTGCACGTAAGTGAGAGCGCCACCTACGTTTTAAATAAGAATTTTAACAGTTTAGACATTAGTTCCGTTTTCTACCACGTGCAAAAAGATCCTTGTCGCACTGTATTCCTCTGTGTACTCTTTAATTTGTTTAATACTTAAGAGTTGCTTAAGTGTTACTGAAGCGTAAATTATTGAAAAGTGAGCAAATTTGCTGGGTTTTTGTATAGAAAATGTAAAATTATTGCTCAATTTAAACTTAATTAAGATCCTGGCAGGTTTCGCGAGTATCCGAGTGTTTTCAGAGTTTTTTTTTTCAAGTTATTATTTTACTGAATTATTTTATTACTAGTTTTTGCCCGCGGCTTCGCTTGCGTGAATTTCCCACGGGAATAGAGCTTTTTCCTGGGACGAAAGGTACCCTATGTCCAGAGCCGGCTTTAGCACTACCAGCGCCCTGGGCGAGATTTCTACGGGGCGCCCCTTAAATACTATTCAAACCCATACAAAAAAATCGGCCAAGTGCGAGTCAAACTCGCGCACCGAGGGTTCCGTACACGCAAAGCATTTCACATTATAGCTCTAACTAGTTTTAAAAACAAACTGATTGATTTTTTTGCCCGTGAATGAAATCAAACCTTTGACCTTTATATGGTGGACAAACTAGACCTCTTTCCACTTTGGTTGTCCCGTCACAGAATATTTCTAACAATCATTGTCCGTCTCAGCTTGACCAAAAATGCTTTGATATGTCTGTCTGTGTGTTCTCTAGAGGACGCATTTCTTAACCGATTCCCGTGAAATTTTGAGAGCAGGTTCGATAAACATATAAAAATCGATAGTCGAGCCTTTTTTTGGAAATTTTTGAAAATGGCGAAGTTGGCACAAAGGGCCTAAGCGTAAGCGCCTTTGGATTTCTCTTATGACCAATTTGTGCCAACTCAAAATAATCTTAAAATATTATTGACCAAGCGAGCGACGCGAGCAAAAGTTGGGGCGAAAACACATTGTTTGTATGCATGTATGTATGTTTGTTTGCGGCGGCCCTTTATGACGACCCTTTGAGGCGCCTATGGCGTCCCTCACTGGACAACAGGGGGCGCCTACGGCGCCCCTCACTGGGCAACAGGGGGCGCCGCAGGCGCCCCTCACCGGACAACAAGAGGCGCCTGTGGCGCCCCTTGACGTTCGGCGCCCTGGGCCGTCGCCCAAACGAGCGCCGCCCTAAGGCCGCTTTCAGTACTTCTAACTAACTGTATGCCATATTTCAGGAAGATTGGTCCAGTAGATATAGCGTGAAGAGGAACAAACAAACAAATAATGACGACCTCCGTAGCGCAGTGGTAAAGACCTTGCCTCTAAACCAGGGGGTCCCGGGTTCGATCCCCGGTCAGGTCAAGATGGAAAATGATCTTTTTCTGATTGACCTGGGTCTTAGATGTTTATCTATTGTAGGTATATGTATTTGTTATAAAATATAGTATCATTGAGTTAGTATCCCATAACACAAGTCTCTAACTTACTTTGGGGCTAACTCAATCTGTGTGATTTGTCCGTATATATTTATTTATTTATTAAATAATAATCAAACAAACTCATTTTCACATTTATAAGTAAGGATTATGTAAATAATAAAATAAAAATGAAAATAATAAAAAATAATAATAAAAAATGTAAAATGTTGACTGCGATGTACGATACGTGTCTCGTACAGATTAGTTAGGATTAGTCGGGACTATATATTTATTTATAATTCAATGATATTAGGTGAAAGTTAATCCTAGGGCATGAAACAGCACATACGCCTTATTCAGCCTTGATCAAAAATTGATATTAATATTATTACCCTACTACTATCTAGATTAAAGTAATGAACATAATATCATAGAAACCAGCGCATAACCGTTAGTCCGCAAGAATTTATCTAATTTTCTAACGTCAGTTGCCTAGTCGAGGAGCTAGGTGTAATTTGCTCGGGAAAAATCCTATTTAAATTGCTATATTATACTTCACTTTATATTTAACAGCCATGCTCTCATGTAGAGCCAGAGTCAAACTTCAATCAATCATTTATTTATTTCGTCAGACATAGGTAGTATAGCCTGACCAGGAATATAAAAACCCTGAATTAGAGGCAGCACTTATGCGTTTTATAATGCAACATTATTGAAAGCAGTAGCGGATAAAATGGTGGGGCACGTGCCCCCCCCCTATATTATGTGTTCATATTGTGGAGCATAGATTACTATTGTATGTAGTGCGCTGCCCGCATCCATGCGCAACCCGCGACCTTCACCAGGTCGTCGGTCCACCGAGTGGGAGGCCTGCCAACACTACGTTTTCCGGTTCGTGGTCGCCACTCGAGAACTTTTCTGCCCCAACGGCTATCTGTTCTGCGAGCTATGTGCCCCGCCCACTGCCACTTAAGTTTGGCGATTCTGCGGGCTATATCGGTTACTTTAGTTCTCCTACGGATCTCCTCATTTCTGATTCGATCACGCAGGGAAACTCCGAGCATAGCGCGCTCCATCGCCCTTTGGGTGACCTTGAGCCTTCTTATGAGGCCCATAGTAAGCGACCACGTCTCTGTTCCGTATGTCATCACTGGCAACACACACTGGTCAAAGACCTTAGTCTTGAGACACTGCGGTATTTTGGACGAGAAGATATCGCGAAGCTTCCCGAACGCTGCCCAGCCGAGTTGGATTCGACGGTTGACCTCTTTCTCGAAGTTGGACTTACCTAACTGAACTGTTTGTCCCAGGTATACGTAATTGTCAACAACTTCGAGTGTAGAGTCTCCAACCTTTAGAGGAGTGGGTGCGACACGGATATTAGACATGATTTTCGTCTTATCCATGTTCATTTTTAGACCCACTTGCCACCACCCACTTTTTAGAGCATTGTGCCTAGGTCTTCCAAGGTCTCAGCCATGACTACGATATCGTCAGCGAATCGAAGGTGAGTGAGGTACTCGCCGTTGATATTGATACCGAGTCCGCTCCAGTCCAGAAGCTTGAAGACATCTTCCAGGGCGGCGGTGAACAGTTTCGGAGATATAACGTCTCCCTGTCTCACCCCTCGCTTCAACTGGATAGGTTTCGAGCCTTGATCCTGGAGACGGACCGACATGGTGGCGTTTTCGTACAAACACTTCAGCGCTTCGATATATCGATAGTCAATTTGGCACCGTTGGAGCGACTGTAGCACAGCCCAGGTCTCGATCGAATCGAAGGCTTTCTCGTAGTCCACAAACGCCAAGCATAAGGGCTGATTATACTCCTCAGTCTTCTGTATAATCTGCCGCAGCGTATGTAAGTGGTCTACGGTACTAAAGCCTTTTCGGAAACCGGCTTGTTCGGGAGGCTGGAAGTCGTCGAACCTGCGAGCGAGACGATTTGTAATGACTCTCGAAAACAGTTTGTAGACATGGCTCAGAAGTGAGATAGGCCTATAATTCTTCAATAAGGTTTTGTCGCCTTTTTTGAAGAAAAGTACCACCACACTTCTGTGCCATGCCGTAGGCGTTTGTCCCTCGAGTATGACGGAATCGAATAGCTTCTGAAGAGCTTTTAATACCGTTGTTCCACCTGCTTTCAGAAGCTCAGCCGTGATTCCATCATCACCCGGTGCCTTATTGTTTTTTAACTGTTTGAGAGCCATTCTAATCTCGTATAGGCTGACGTCCGGGATATCTTCGGTGTAGTGTCGGGTCAATCTGGCTCTTGGATCTTTGGCCAGATTACTGACAGGTGCGCGTACGCTGGTGTATAATTGTCCGTAGAATTTCTCAACCTCTTCCAACAGCTCTGGCTTCGACGAAATGATTCTGCCATCCTCAGTCTTCAGCTTGGGGTCAGTTGGCTTTGACCAACAGACAGATCCCTTGCAAACACTTTTGAGCCCTTATTTCGCTTAATCGCCTCTTCAACACGGTCAGTATTGAATTGCCGTAAATCGCGCGTTAGGGACTTGGAGATCTGTCTGTTTAGACGTCGATACTGAGCAGCATCGTCAGAGGACTGCAGAACCAAGTTTCGTCTTTCTTCCATGAGTTTGTTGGTGAGGTCCGAGATCTTTTTGGTTCCTTTTGAATAGCGGGTTTTGAAGGCCTTAGACCCAGCTGTTTGGACAATTTGCACAAACCTGTCATTATAATCGTCCAGATTTTCGCAGTCTCCCAGGCATTCGAAGCGATTCTGCAACTCGAGCTGAAAGCTCTCGGGGTTTTGGAGCTGGATAGGCGCTGGTCTGAGCGTAGACTTCATCAGTCGACACCTTTCGAGTTTTATTCTAAGATTCAATATGCCTCTTACCAATCGGTGATCGCTTCCTGTTTTTACGGCATTGATCACAGAGACATCATTGAATATGTGCCTCTTCGTCGACAAGATGAAGTCAATCTCATTTTTTGTAACGCCATTAGGATGCAACCATGTCCACTTTCGCTGTTTTGGCTTTTTGAAGAAGGAGTTCATCATAAAGAGGCCCTCCTTCTCCATAAAGCCGGCCAGCAGATGACCACGTGCATTCCTCGTTCCATATCCAAAATTCCCCACCCTCAGCTCATCATCGCTTCGTTTGCCCAGTTTCGCGTTAAAGTCCCCCATCACAACGGTATAGTGGGCCTGGGAGCTATGTATGGCTCTAGAAATATCCTCATACATAGTCTCTACCTCGTCGTCGGAGCGATATGAGGGCGGTGCGTATACTTGTATTACCTTCAACGAATACCGTTTGGTGATTCTGAGTACAAGGTACGCTACCCTCGCCGAAACACTCTCGAACTGGACCACGTTGTTGACGAGGGACCTGTGGACGATAAACCCGACACCACCCTGGGACAGTTGGTCGCCCTCCCGGAAATAGAGCAGGTTTCCGGATTTGAGGATCATGGTGTCCTCCCCTCTCTTCGGACTTCACATAATCCTACAATATCCCATCGTAACCTGCTCAATTCTTCCTCCAGTTCAGCGAGTTTCTCGTCGGTCCGCAGTGTGCACGTGTTGTAAGTTGCCAGGGCCAAGGGTCGTCGGGGTTGGTAGCCTGGCATCTGCCGGGGATTCTTAGCACCCCCTGCCCCGCCGTTACCGTGACCGCTACCAGAGTCCGGGATAGCGGGGCCGCCGGGGACTAGGGGCCGTGTTGTGGGTGTATCAACCATAGGGGTTTTGCCGTAATCGCCACGCTTGGCAGGCGGGTTGGCGATCGCAGTATGATGTCATAGTACGCGGAAAGATGCTGCTGCCCATCCTCCGGTGTTTTAGATCCCTTAGTCGCCTCTTACGACACCCACGGGAAGAGATGGGTTGGTGCTATTCTAGGGCCACACCACAGGCCAAACTGTGAAGAACCACACTGTGAAGGTAGCTTCCATAACAGTACATATCAAACTAAAATTCGAGTTGTTAAAATAAGAGGAGTTAATATGTAATAGTTTCTTATAAGTGAGAATTTCCAAAAAATTAATACGCCACCATTAGTGATGTGCCGTTCTCGAAATTTTCAAAGAACAAGCGGAAACTTTCTTAAAAATTTCTCGGAAATATTCTCGAGAATGGAAAACGGTGCCCTTCCAAGGAAAAAATACCTACTGGATCCGCTCTTGATTGAAAGTCAAATTTTGACAGGAGCAATGACAGGTGGGTTTTTAAATTAGTTGCCAATATATGAAATTAGTTCTATTGCTTTTCCGCAACATGGCGAGGGTTTTTATTTTCCTGGTCAGGCTTTACATGGTGTATGGGATATAAGAATAGGTGCTCTATGCTGCGCCATTTGGCATCAAACTTCTAACTCTAAACGCCCTAACTTCAGAAACTCTACACCTTAGTCAAAATCATAGTAATAGAAAAAAAAATCATTCATTGCGTTGGAGTTGGATGGATTTAGATGAGATTTAATACACGGTAAAAGAAATACCGGGAATAGCACATGGGGTATTTTATCCCAAAATTCCCACTGTTGTGGAGCCCCGGGGCGCGACTAGTAACTATAATATATCTAATATTAGTCTTTCAATCACGGCGTTTTTAATACTTAGCAATTGTTTAACAATAGACGCAATACCGAATGCGGTCTCTTCATCGTTGATCCTACTATTATTATAAATGCAAAATTTTGGATGTGAGTTTGTGACTTTGTGAGTTTGTGAGGATGTTTGGTACTCGAAATACTCAAATCTACTGGACGGATTTCGATGAAATTTAGTAAACGGGTAGAATAATACCGGGAACCCCGAAATTCTCGTTATCCCGAAATTCACACAGGAGCGAAGCCCCGGGGCGCGGCCAGTTATTAATAAACAGTAAATAATTCAAGCTCCCCGACTACAAAATGAAGTTTGCAACCCCGTTCCAACTTAATGATGTAAAAGATCGCTTGCTGGGAGCGATTAAATTGCATTTTCTGTATTATTTCTAACTAGCTGCACCCCGGGGCTCTGCTCCCTTGGGAATTTTGTGATATAAAGCACCCTATGTCCTTCTCTGAAAGTACCAATTCTAAATACCAATGTGTGTGCGAAAATTCAGGAAGATTGGTTCAGTAGATAAAGCGTGAAGAGGTAACAAACAAATATATAAATTATGTGTAGTACAAATTTATAAGTTTATTTCGTTGGTGTTGCTATAGATAGAAGTTTTCACTTCAACAAATATTTTTACTCGCTTTTGCCTGCGACTTCGAACGCGTGAATTTCCCACGGGAACAGTGCTTTTTCCCGGGATAAAAGGTACCCTATGTCCTTCTCAGTAGTTGTAACTATGTGTATGCAAAAGTTCAGGAAGATTGGTTAACAAGCTAATTATTAAAAATAAAAAACACGACTGACGAGATTTTTCTCAAAAAGTACATACAAACATATAATTTATATACATTTTTGAAATCGCCTTCTAAAGCCCTTCAATTTGATACCCCACTCGATAAGATTGATACAATTTTATTTTTTTGGTCTGCTATTTATCGCATATATAATCCGCCATTTTGTTTTTATGGTGACGTCATATAGCCTATGTCACTTGGAGGAATGTAAGGAATCTAAAAATACCTCTCACATCAAAATCGGTTAAGCCGTTCAGGACTTATGGTGGAATGGCTGGATGGCTTTATAAATTGCCTCACATACGTGAAGATAACTTTAGATATGCTGAAAATAACCGAAAATAAAGAGGAAAGAGTGAGTTCATCGCTATGGCATTTTCTTAATTTAAAAGTACCTACCTATTTGCTCTGAGGTATCCTCTACATAGATTAGAATATATCCTAATCATCGAAATTCGAATTTATTCCTTTACTAGGTACTAGAGTACTTGTTTAAGCCAAATCCTATTGTTTTCTGCGTGAGCAGAAAATTCATAAACAAGATAGAAACAAATGACAAGATAGATATATTAGTGATTGGCAAAAAATACCTCTCACATCAAAATCGGTTAAGCCGTTCAGGACTTATGGTGGAATAAAGAAACTTACATACATACATACATACATGAACCCTGAAAAATAACTCTCCTTTTTTGGTCAGTCGTGTAAAAAGATAAAGCGTGAAGAGGTAAAAAAACAAACAAACAAACTCACTTTCGCATTAATAATATTAGTTAAGTAAAGATTAATTTTCAAGAGTAATCTACTCTAAAACTAATAAAACTAAGTACTTACCAATATGCTACGAAAACTTATATATTATGCACACTCAATATATTTACTATGTATTCAATTACTTCAGCTAGGTTGAGGTGGTTGTAATAATGCTTCACTACAAAAGCAGTTCTGAAGTGCTTTTTTCTAATCATATTAATAATGAGTTTAAAACTATGTTATATCCGTTAAACTTAGTGCAAAACATCTATTTCTCTCCAAAATGTTTGATACGGGATAGTTTTATATTTCCTAATAATTTAACTAATAATATTTTGAATTTCATTTGTGTTGTAATATTCTCGTTATCATTTATTTTTCGTGGATATGTTGGCTACATAAATATAGACATAGACGATGTTGGAATAACACTAATAGTCGAATTATTTACTAGTTTAATATGTTATTGTATTGGATTCATCATTAATGCTTATATAAATATAACTTTGAGTAAATCGTATGTGAAGTGCGTTTTGTTATTGCAATCGATCAATAAAATACAAAATGGAGATACAAATAGATTGAAAAATATCACATGGCAAAATTGGATGTTTGTAGTGGCTGCAATTGTATTTCTTTTAGTCTATCCCATCCATTATTTTATTTATTTTAATGTTGATAATGTCCCTCTATCAGAAGTTTTGGCTTGTGTAGTGCTGCTGTGTTTCGATTATAATGTAATATACGCAACGCAAATTATTATCATAATAAGAAAGGAACTGGAAATGTGGATTTTTGATCTCAAATACAATTCGGGTATCGGCAAGTTTGATTCATATTATCAGAGTAAATATAAAACGTATGTAAATATCTTGGAAGCATTTCGAATATGTAGGAAGGTTTTTGAAGCAATGGTAAGAATATTTTTGTTAGATATTTTTGCTTACATAAGTAGGTACTTGAATCTTTTGTAAAAGCGGGGATGCTTTTTGGATGCGGGAAAAAAAATTGTGACACTATTTCTGGCCCTTGAATATAATAATATATAAAAGAAAATCGCCTACCTATGTAGGTAGGTACCTATATCGAAACAGTACTTCGGTATGAAAGTGTTTGCAAACAGTATCGATAGTGAAAAGGAGTACATAATTACTTTATCAAATAACTAGCTGTTGCCTGCGGCTTCGCCCGCATAAGTTTCGCTTAGATGAAAAATCTTTTTGTGTTCAAAAACGAGCAATTGTGCTGAAAACAATTTTTCGTTTTCGTACTAAAGTACATATTTGGCCGCATACGAATGTTTTATAAAGTGGAGGAATCACAAAAGGGCGCAATCGTTTTCCGATAATTAGATGTTAGGACCACATTATTATTTTTTACTCACAAGTGTGTTGAAAAACGTTGTATGATACACGTGTGCATTTGGTCATTACGCACATTCGGCTTTATTAGCGAGCTCGCCTTCGGCTCGCGCGCCAATATCGCCTCTTGTGCGTAATGACCAACTTTGCACACTTGTTTCGTAATGTACTATTTTGCTTTCTATTATTCTTTTTCAGTGCCCTCTATCCGTTTCCGTCAAAAATACTAAATGTACAGATAAAATATTTTTACTGTTTTATTATATGTATAGATTAGATCAATAATCTCTAGCGAGAGTTTATATAGTACCTATTTGCTTTTATAGATAGAGTGGTCCTTTTTGATACCTAGTTTTTTTTTTCAGATTTTATATTACGTCGTGGATGGCTTTATAAATTGCCTCACATACGTGAAGATAACTTTAGATATGCTGAAAATAACCGAAAATAAAGAGGAAAGAGTGAGTTCATCGCTATGGCATTTTCTTAATTTAAAAGTACCTACCTATTTGCTCTGAGGTATCCTCTACATAGATTAGAATATATCCTAATCATCGAAATTCGAATTTATTCCTTTACTAGGTACTAGAGTACTTGTTTAAGCCAAATCCTATTGTTTTCTGCGTGAGCAGAAAATTCATAAACAAGATAGAAACAAATGACAAGATAGATATATTAGTGATTGGCACAGCCGACACTCGCACATAAATATGTACAAAGTTCATAACACAAAATAAAAATGCAAACAGGCCTCAAATATTTTATTTAACTTCTATTTTATTATAATCGAAATTAAATACTTAAACTAAAACAGCATGATTAATGATTGAAAAGTTTACATATCTCATGACTATCGAATTTAACTGTCAAAAGATGCACCACGCGATGCACCGACGTGTCACGATTTGCGAATCATATGCTTGGTTTGGTCTATACTAGGGAACAATTCAATAGTCTAGAGCACAGAAATATTTTTTTTTGTCTAGAGATCCTAATAGACACAGAGAAAATAATCACTACACTAATAGATACCTACCATAGAGTATATTAGAAAGCGGAAGGCTATTTACATGGAAGTAATAAGTACTTTGTACAAGGTACTTATTACTTCCATGGCTATTTATGATAAGGTACTTATCGATATGTATAAGTCCACCTATTGTAGTTAAATAAATAAATAAATAAACAATTTGTATTTAAAGATACTCCCGAGATAAAAATTAAGTAAATTAATATGATTTTAACATAATATCTCTCCTTTCCGTAGCTTCGTTCGATAGCCATGTCCGTCGGTATATTTTTATGGGTCTTCAAGAATTTGCTACTGGAAATAAACCTAAGCATTCAATGTGAGAAAACTTACATAATCATCAAGGAAACTGAATTCACTTGTTCCATTTTGTATAGTGAAAAAAAATCAGGTATGGTAGAACATAATACTTAAATAAAATAAATATATTTTATTTCCCCCACGCTGCTGTGAACGATGAAAAAACATAAAATGTACTGGCTGCTTCTCTTCGCGCGCAGATTGTAAAAGTTATAAATAATAATAATAATAACCTGTCTCTAAGTATACTCGTGACGTGGTCGCTTACTATATGGGCCTCATAAGAAGGCTCAAGGTCACCCAAAGGGCGATGGAGCGCGCTATGCTCGGAGTTTCCCTGCGTGATCGAATCAGAAATGAGGAGATCCGTAGGAGAACTAAAGTAACCGACGACATAGCCCTCAGAATCGCCAAACTTAAGTGGCAGTTGGCGGCACATAGCTCGTAGAACAGATAGCCGTTGGGGCATAAAAGTTCTCGAGTGGCGACCACGAACCGGAAAACGTAGTGTTGGCAGGCCTCCCACTTGGTGGACCGACGACCTGGTGAAGGTCGCGGGTTGCGCATGGATGCGGGCAGCGCAGGACCGGTCGTTGTGGAAATCCTTGGAGGAGGCCTTTGTCCAGCAGTGGATGTCTTTCGGCTGAGAGAGAAGTATACTCGTATATCTGAATCTCCATTCCATCAGTACCATGCCCATTATTCAGCTAAGCGTGGACTTACGAGTCTCGTGACTTTTGGCTTTGTCTACCCCGTGAGGGATAAAGACGTGATTCTTTGTGTGTTTGTATTCTTTTTATTCTAGTTTTTACTGAAATAAAATAAAAAGATTTCTTTTCCTACTTTTAAGTTTTAGAGTGTATTTTTGTCAATGTTTTTGCACATAGAAAAAAAATCATTGAAAAGCTTACACTGAGAAAAAAATACGTAGTGGACATACGTAATTCTGGATGCCACGTGCAGAATTCTGGTAAAAAACGTACCACGCGTATAAATGTATGCGAATACATTACGTGTAATGTAATGGCAGTAATGAGCTTTGTACATTACGGAATAAATACAAGACACACTCACACATGCAAACAATTACGTAGCGATCGTACTTACTTCAGTAACCACCATACTTACTAAGACTGTAGCGACGTACTTACATCTTATAGTGGTGACCGTATAATGTATGTTACTGTATGACGGTAAGGATAATATGGTCCTATTAATGTTGGGAGTTACGTATGGTAAGGATATTACAGCTGCACGGCATGTTGTGAGTTATGTACGTTGAAGATACTACACCCGTATGATGTGTTGTGGACTACGTACGTCAAGGAAGATGCTATCGTACGTGATGTTGTGGGTTATTATCAGTACGGACGATGCAGTCGTACGTTATGTTGCATCTCTGTGTCTGTTACGAACGATAAAGTTGATGTAGTCGTACGGCATGTTATGAGTTACGTACGTTAAGGATGATGCAGTCGTACGGAATGTTAAGGGTTACGTACAGTAAGGATGATGTAGTTGTACGGCATGTTACGGGTTACGTACAGTAAGGATGATGCAGTCGTATGACATGTTACGGGTTACGTACAGTAAGGATGATGTAGTCGTACGGCATGTTACGGGTTACGTACAGTAAGGATGATGCAATAGTACGGCATGTCACGGATTACGTACAGTAAGGATGATGTAGTCGTACGGCATGTTACGGGTTACGTACAGTAAGGATGATGCAGTCGTACGGCATGTTACGGGTTACGTACAGTAAGGATGATGCAGTCGTACCGCATGTTACGGGTTACGTACAGTAAAGATGATGCAGTCGTACGGCATGAAACAGGGTACGTACAGTAAGGATGATGCAGTCGTACGGCATGTTACGGGCTACGTACAGTAAGCATGATACATTCGTACGGAATGTTACGGGTTACGAACAGTAAGGATAATGTAATCGTACGGAATGTAACGGGTTACGTACAGTAAGGATTATTCAGTACTACAGCATGTTACGGGTTACGTACATTAAGGATGATGCAGTCGTACGACATGTTACGGGTTACGTACAGTAAGGATGCCGCAGTAGTACGGCATGTTACGGGTTATATCCAGTAAGGATGATGCAGTCGTATGACATGGTGTGGCTTACGTACAATAAGGACTATGCAGTCGTACGATATGGTGTCGGTTACTTTTGGTAAGGATACTGCAGTCGTACAATATGTTGTGGGTTACGTAAACTAAGGACGATGCTATCGTATGCTATGAGTGAAGACCACGTATCGTTAACATTTAAAAAATATAATAAGAACGATGCTGCTTGGTAGTACTGTACAGAAATGCCAGACTGAGGCCTACGTCATGTGAGAATGATGTGACACAACCCATTTATGCGCTGTCTACTTTCTGTAAATATGATAAGGACAAGGAGGTATGTTTCTTACGACCATATCATATTTACAGAATGTGGACAACGCATTCTAACTTGACGTAGGCCTCACAGCCTCGCATTTCTGTACAATACCACCAAGCAGCATCGTTTTCGGTACAACATTATTTAATCTTGACGGTACGTAGGCTTCACCAATGCGAACGATTACAACGTCCTTAGTGTACGTAATCCACAACATGTACGACTGCAGTATCCTTACCAAAAGTAACCGACACCATATCGTACGACACCATTAGTATATATTACATCATATTATTTAATCTGGCTATGTAGCCTTATACATTCTTACTACACATGCCATACAAAAACTGCGTCACCCCAACCATAGGTTAGGAATTTTAGAAATTCAAAGCCTCGTTTAGTTATATAAATGACGCCATTTTATTGAAAAAATAATACTATGATAACTTTAAATATGTTATTATATAATGTCTTATGTTACTTAGAATAATAATGCTTATATATAGATTGGACACCAGCGGTCTGATTCTGTAAGAAAACTGCAGCTTCGCTGTTTCGCGACGTGTTCGGTGACAGTTATATTTATACATGTTGATCAAAATCAACAGTCAGTTTGTTTCCACTGAGTCACATCAAGAGTAACACTTATACTCATTGGAAAAAAAAAATCTCGTTGTATTATAGTGGCGCTTATTACAACTGACATTTTTCCCAATGATGTATTTTGCCATGACTCCACTATAATAGATATAAAACTCAAAGCCTATTATACAAATAAAAAACGACAATCTTTTCAATTGTTTTATATAACCTTAATTACTGTGACTCAAACAGAGTGAAATTAGTTACATGTTAGTTGCAATGAGTACCACTGTAACTCAATGAGATTTTTTTTCCAATGACTACCAGTGTTACTAATCTTGGTGTGTCTCAATCTTATACTTAGTTAAATTACATAAATTATGTATGTGCATTATTAGCATTTATCATTTCCATTGTGAATATCATAAAAGTAATATGCAAGGTATCGATTACAAAATGTAGAATAATAAGTAGAATGTTTATTTTGGGTACCAGCCAATGATTTAATATATACCTACATAGGTAAACTGTTACCTACATAATAACTAGGTACTAGCTTATGAATTGGCATTGAGCTTTTCTTTCTAATGGTTTTAGTCTTGGGATCAGTTCAGTTAACTACTAGGCAGTGTGTGTGTACGTGTGTGTCTGAGTATATGTATGTGTCTGATGGTTTTTACCTAGCCCTACGACATAAGTCTTGGGATCAGTTCAGTTAACCACTAGGTAGTGTGTGTGTTAAATCAATAAACCTATAACCACGTAGTTTAGCAGCCAAACATAGAAATAATAAGTATATAACTCAATCTATTGTCCACCTGAGAGTAATGTAATGGGTTAAATCTGCCATTATAGATAATGTGTTCGTTACTGGGGTCAAAAGATTCTCATAATTAAGAAGTACAAAATTATTAGCTTTCTTTACTTCATATGCAAAATAATGTTCATTGAAATCTACGGTTTCCAAACACAGGCATAAAAAAAGTATGTCGTCATGTTCTGTGACAAATATTTCCTGTATTTGCCGAAAAATAGGTAAACTTGAAAACTCACACAGGTTTTCCGTGACTACAGAGAATTTTTTATACATGATACCTTTTATTTTCATCCAAGACATTGAATATATGGTTTGACATGAAGACGGAAAATTAGAATATTTTTGCTTCAAGTTACGCATTTCTAAATCTGGTATTTTCTTCTTAACGCCAAATTGGATACATTGTAATGGACTGTCATTTAAAAATAAATCATTAAGCATTAATTGGTTTTTAATTGCAATAGTTTTACAAATGTTGACTCGACTTGATGATGATCTCGCAATAAATTTACTTACTCTGTGTTTTGCTTCAAACCTCATTGTCCAAATTTGTGTAAGTGGGCCATATTTTTTTAACATTTCGGGATAATGCGTTAAAAAGTGAAATTTTGGTGTCAAGTGGGACTGACTTAAATTACTATACAATTCATTTAGTTCAGCTACCAAAAACTTAATTTGTTCACTTGTGTCACGATAAACGTTGTGAGTCATAAGTTTATCTAATATACGACGTAAAGTGATATATAGCGACCAAACATCATTTCCATCTGGCACTTGGTAACCTACAATAAGACCAAAGTAACGAACTAAAGTAAGCATTTCGGAAGCTGAAGTTTTTACTTTAATAGCTGACCCATCAAGTACTACTGCATTTGTCGGTTTTGAGCTTGAATCTGGACCGTAATCAAATGTGCGCAACTTAAATTGTAAGTTATTTACAGAAATAAGTTTATATTTTTGTACCAAAGTTTCTATTACAAATGTCATCACATATCGACAGCATCCCTCAAAATAATCATGTAACACGTCCACTGCAACATTTTCAAATAAACAAAATCCTTGTAACGCAAGCCAAACACATTTTTCTTTAACCCCTGTTACGCTATGATTGTTAATGAGTAGCTGTTCCTCGTAGTTTTGAGGAGTACGTAGCAAATTTTTGTCTTCAAAATACAAAGTTTTTATTTGGGCTTTATTTGCATTACATATTCTGCAAGGATGATGAGCAACAAAACTTTCAACAAAGCCCATAATACAATTTAAACCCAAATTGTCACCGGTAATGGTCACTACACGGAACTTAATAACACCCTCAAAAACATTTGTTTTAATAGTAATACCATTGGTTCTAAGATGGTTAAGCTGGTCAATAACTTTTTGAAATACCAGGTTATTACCGAAAGCAACCCGATCGGATGAATGAAATAAAGCCAATACAAAAATATTTTGCAAAAGAGAGGTATAATGGGGAGGAAGACATGGTATTGATAAATAGACACCACCTAGCTTATGGATTCCGGCGTGGCTACCCAACGGATTGCCTATTTCAAAATCGTCGAAATAAATAACAATAGGAAGTGTTATTTCATTCTCAGTGTCCATTATAAGCATTTCTTGCCATATAGTACCCTGAATAATATTAACAATAGGATATGAGTTTTTCTTCAAACTTTGTAAATAGTCTAAAGTGTCTTCTAAAACGTTTTTTAAGGAAAAGAATTTTTGAAGTACTAATTCTATGGGTATTATTTGCATAGTGCTTGAAGTAGGAATTAAAGACATAATTCCAGATCGCGCTTGTCTATTTTCCATACGTTGGCCAATAACTTTTTCCAAAGGTTCTATGTATGTTCCTAAATTTTAAAAAAAATTGAAACGTTTGTATTCTGTACGCAAATCGTTCAAAACTGTACTATTCAATGATAACAAATGTTTAATAGCCTCATTGGTGTTGTGGCTCATTTCACTAGCTGATACGAATTCTCGAAAATGTTGCAACAGAACATCTTGCGTCTTAGACATATAACTTTGCAGTAATACTATTATATTCTGCACCGCACTGCGTGGTATTTTAGGGTCAACATATAAAGATGAAACAAAATGAGACATTTCTAGTGTAAGAGTATACTGAGCACTTTCACAGGTTAAGGCGCTCTGACTAACTGTCGACGCTACTGATTCTCCGTAGCTTTCAGACTCAACTTGCGGCGTTACGGATGAAGACGGCATATCTTTTGATAAATTTACCCGCGAATCATGAGAATGGCACTTAAACAAATGTTTTTTAAATGATAAAGCTGAACAATAATGTCGCAAACATCCATCTTCACCGCAAATAAAATCTGAAATGCCGCTTGAACGTTTACAAAATAACCTAAGATGCGTTATCAATAGCTGTATCGATTTAAGCTTATTTTTACAATAGTAACAAGTATATTCAAACATTATTGATTTTATTTTGACCTGTATTTAAAGTTATACCAATAACCCTAGGTCATTTAAAAGGCAATTTATGGCTTGGTTAGTTCGGTCAAACTTAGTTTTAATTTTATAGAAACCAATTTGGATAACATGCCAGACATCCATACATTCTTCGGGATAACAGGCCCCAGTGGCATGGAATATTTTAAAAGCAGCATCCACTGCTGTGACTAATTTTGGAAAATTGTAACAAGTATTGTTGATGATAACATAGGAAGCCCTTACAGCTGCCAGAGATTCACCCACGAAAATAATAAAAGGCTGTAACGTTCTTCCAAGTCTCTGCAGCTTAGCTCGTCTTGATTCAATTACTGAATACACCTCCGCCTCAGATGCCACCTGTGTTATGAACCCGTCGCGTATTTCAGCGCGAGATGGTTTCCAGTATTGGTTGCCTCGTTTTCGAGTCGGACACGTCCCAATAACGTAAGCCAAAAGTATCAGCGCCACATTTGTATACGTCTCATTATCAACTTCTGCAAAAACATTATATTCATTGTACATTTTAAATTTAGCTAGAGGGCCTGGGGGTGACATAGGCTACTTTTTATCCCACTAATGGACATTGATATAGTGTAGTTTGGGCGAGCGAAGTCGCGAGCAGAAAGCTAGTAACGTCAGGAAGATTTAATTTGCTTTAATTAAAACATGTTCTTAAAAATCTACTCTTTGCTTGATATTATCAAGGCAATTATTAAAACAATGTACTTACTATAATTTGACTTATTGCACATATAATTATAAGATACACACTATGTTATCTTTCTTACCTTTAGTGAGGTCAATGTAATTTAATATACATTTCTTTATATCTTTGTCCCTCGTCGTGTTTACTTTGTCTCGAGCAAGCTGTACAATTTTCTCTCGTAGCAGGACAATATTGGAAAAAAGGCCATCATTTTTATTTTGGTGGAGGATTTCAAAATCTTGCAATAACTGAAAATATGATAAGGAAAATAATACAGGGTCGAAAATATATCTGTTTTAAAAAACATTCTTACTACTAAAACAGAAATGTTCTTTCTGTTTTAACAACAAAAATATAATATTTATGTATTATTATGTATTAAGCATACATAATTTTAAAACTTTTACAATTCATTTGCCCAGATGGCCCCAGTAACATGGAAGGAAGTTAGTTAGAAGGATTAAGTCATTTGTTAGAGATTTAACAAATTATTATCATCGGCCAATTATATTTCTATTTCTTTTACATACTTACCCAAAATAATTTTTTCTCAGCTACTGCATTATAAAACGTTGAACAGGGTGATATATATTTAAGTTGAGATTCAAGTTGTGCATAGGTAAAGAGTGAAATGTGGAAGCAGTATATATGGGGTTTGCTTACCAGAGTATAACCCAGAGGCTGTGTTAGCGCTGGAAAAGTATTGAAATATTCAGAAATTTTTCCTTCTCCAACAATTATAGGCTTAAGGCGAACAGCTGCTGTTGCACTCCAATATTCTTCAACCATTCGCCAGGGTTCAATGCTATTTTGCAACCAAGTAAATTTTTCTTCAGATGTTTCATCATCTATAACAAAAATAATTAAACAGGGTGATAGAAAATAAAAGGGGTTAAAACACATAGATAAGTTAAAGATTTTAGAGTTACCTAGTAGATCGATATCACTACCAGTAATGGATACCGTTTCTGTAGTATCCGTACATGTAGATCGCGACGTTGAAGACGATCGGCTTGTTCCTGGTAATTCTCCCCTGGACCGTAACTTTCGTCTGCGACTGATGTAAGATTCATACAACTTTCCACTGGTGTTTTTTTTATAACCCTTGTTGCCAATAGCAGGTTCATAGGGAGAATAATATACCACGGAACTTTCTTGTTTAAATAGTTCCTGTATTTGTGCTGCTAAGTTTTGAAATTCACATGTTGATATAGCTCTGGATGGGTTCTTTTCAAGGAGATGAAGAATGATAATTTGGCTCAACCTCTTACGGTCGCTTTCTTTTAGTAAGCCTTCAGCTCTCCTACCCTCTGCTAAAATTGCTCTGCCATCAGAACTACTCTGTTAAACAAATGAAGTATTCTTGAAATCAGAAATAATTATCATGAAATAAGCTGCAAGCTTATTATACTAATGGATTGCATTTGGCAACTGAACTCATCTCATGAATTCTGTGTTCGGCAACTAAACTATGTGATGGATTCTGTGTTCGGCAACTAAACTATGTGATGGATTCTGTGTTCGGCTACTAAACTATGTGATGGATTCTGTGTTCGGCAACTAAACTACGTGATGGATTCTGTGTTCGGCAACTATACTACATGATGCATTATGTTTCCAGCAAGACAGAATTGTTTATAATCCTCACATTTAAAATTGTTTCAACCTAAAACAAAAAAAAAAATTGTTATTATAGAGATTGTGTACAGGTGGACAAACATTAGCAGCAATATTTCCTTAGGGTTTCCTATTAATATTTGTAAAATTGGTATTTGATTTGGATATCGTAGAGCCATTGTTTTTTATTTTTCGGGCAGCGCAGGACCGGTCGTTATGGAAATCCTTGGGGGAGGCCTTTGTCCAGCAGTGGACGTCTTTCGGCTGAGAGAGAGAGAGAGAGAGAGCCATTGTTTGAGAGTATTTAAATTTGTTTCAATGAAGAGATAAAATAATTACAATAGACCAAATCATTGGAGTATTTGAACAAAACAAGTAATTTTTTTAACGAATACAGCCGACTTCAATATTATGAAATTCCCTATCTCAAAAACTACTAAACCGATTTTGATGAAACTTGCAGTATTCCCTAAGTTGAATAATATCTAGTACAACAAAAAAGAATTACTTAAATCAGACTTGTAGTTCCAGAGATATGCGAGCACAAACATAAAAATATATATACATACATATACTTTTGAAATTTGGCACATTTGTTCAGACGCTGATATAGACTAACATATACGAAAACTGGGCAGTTCTGGAAATATTATATACATACGGGTCAAATTAATAACCTCCTTTTTTTTTAAGTCGGTTAAAAATACAAATGAATATGTATAACTTACATTGTTGCTGAAATTTGTAATATTCTTGATGCTTTCTAAGGTTTCTATTATTCTATCCTTTTCCTGTATTGGACTACCAGCATCGGCATTTTTCATTTGACTTAAACTGTTGCAAATTAAGGAACCATTCTCCTGTACTTCATAAGCAATTATTTGGTTTTCAACAACACAATTTTTGTTAATATCTTCAGAGTCAAATATTTCTTGCAAGGCACTGTCGTTCATTAACTGAAACAGATAGACAACTATATCTACAACCACTCAACACCGACTCCGCTATAACTTTACTCAAGGAATATCATTGAAATGTAAGCTATAAGTCGTGTTATTCAAGAGTGAATTTTTTGACACAACAAATGATTGTTCACTCGTCAACCACGCATTTGCCACTCGTTGCCCACTCAATAAATTCATTAGATAACATGATATAAGCTTCCATTTCAATGCTATACCTTCAGTCAAGTTAGTGTAATGTACGAATCCTCGCCAGAGGTAGGGCATTTGTTTAACCATATTGAAGAATGCTCCTAACTACATTAAACAGGTCCATTCTCAATAGAGGGATATTAAAGTGGGCTGGTATGGTCACGACTCAGGAAAGCGGTTCAGGAAAAATTAAGTAACTAACCGACTCATTGAGCAATTTCCATTTTTTGAGTGCTGCTTTTATTTTCATGCGATGGCCGACTATAGGTATTAATTGTTGTAGTCCTTCATCATCAAGTATTTTTAATGCATCATCATCAATGTAATTATCTGCAAAATATAAGAAATCATAAGTAAGAGCAGATGATTATAGAACTGAGATGCTTTACTTTTCAAAGCGAGTGTAAGTTTCGGAGGGTTCTTAGCGCGTGGTTGCCTCAAACAAAAGTGAGACCGAGGTGTCGTAAATGGCGACTAAGACATACCTATGCATGCAAGTTCACCACATACAGAGATGGTAAATTTTAAATTATATCAAAACCCAATGTACTTACCAGTAAACACCTGCAGATACTGATCCTTTAACGACGTTTCTTCAAGAATTTTTATTAATTCACACTGCCTTGCCGGTTCGGCCATTTTTATTTTGTCAATGTTTATAGTTACTAAACAACTTAAAATGTAAGTAGATCATACCCAGATATCGCAATAAAATGAAATACCAGTTGTGGTATTTCAATCTATTACAATTTTTATTACTTAGTACCTATTTTCAATGTTATTACAAATAAAACTGCTTAAAAGACACAAAACACCACCACGAGTTTAGTCACCGAACACAGAATCAAAGAAAATAATACTCTCTGACGAGAGCACAATACTAGTGAAGGGACACATTATACGGTTGCATCACCATAAATAAGAAGAAATGTATGTATAATTGATCATATACTTGCCAATGTTCCGACCACATTTTACGGATTTTACATTATCAATCAATTGTCGCTGAAATATTGCGAGATCACGTACATAAGTAAAGTTACATACAATGATTTTGTTTTGTATCTATATACTTACTATACGCAATAGTATAATAGGGTTGCAACGATATATCGGGAACCCGATAAATATCGATATATCGACCCACGAAAATATATATAAATATCGATATGAACTCAATATATCGTTTTTCATTTTTTTTTTCTGGAACTAACCGCCCGACCCACCCCTACTTAATATATCTTAGTTTTATCTGTATCTTTTTATTTCCAATGACAATTAAGACTTTCACTGCCACAGACATTGATAACTAAGATTTAAAAAAACATTTCTGAGGGTTCTTCATATCGGCTGTACACTCCTCCCTCTCGCGCTCATGCGCCTACCTTTTATACTGAGAGCTCCCAGGTAGGGAGGCTCCCTGCATATACGCACTCGCACTCAGGGTCGTAGGCTAACTTTTATCCCGATTCCTTTATTTCCCTAAAAATAAAAATAAAATATCTACCAGTTCGACCTGCTGCTACACCGATATATCGATATATGAATATCGACTTTGTTCGATATATATCGATATCGATATATCGATATTTTTTTAAAACTTGCATCCCTAAGTATAAGTCTCAGCGACAATATAAAGGTGGACGCACACCTGGCCGCACCGCACGCGCCGCAGTCCCCGCAGTCGCCGCACGCAATGCAGTCTCCGCAGTCGCTGCACGCAGCGCAGTCCTCGCAGTCGTATTCAAGACGTCTCTGGCGTTTTTCTATTTTTACCCGCCCTTAACTTTGATGTACTTAGGCTATAAATATGAAAATTACACATGTTCATGTACTCAGGACGTACTAAGTTTCCACATTTGATTTTCCTCTAGCTCTTACGATTTTCATTATTATGAATTCAGCAAAACCATGAAGCATCAAAATGGCGGGCCCATGTTTTAATCACATAAGTTTAATTTAGCACCTAAAATTGTATTGAAAATTGAGTATATACCCGTACATATGTAGTACTGAGTCTTTAGGTGTAAATTACCAGCCACTGAGTAACACTTCCAGAAGGTCCCGCCACTTTGACGTCAAAGGGCAGAAGAAAAAACGCCAGGGACGTCTTGACATACTTCTTTTACCACAACCAACTTTGAAGATACAATCAAGGAAGATGGTATTAAAGTTAGCGCTTAAGTGTACGTCCACCTTTATTATAATGTACCCTGCACATTACGATCTATCTTCGAGTTACGTATAATGTAACGTGCACATAATATTGTTCTAGCAGCACTCTTTAGTTGTGGAGTATGTATAATTGATCAGCCTCGTTACACAATTTTCTGACGACATTTAACGTAATATCACACCTTTTTACGTGTCGCTGTTACTTTGCAATCGAGATGCGAGCTACCAATAATGTAACGGGTAAGTCACAAGGGAGCAGAAGCATTATCTGGTTGCAGATTTCCTACCATGATTTTGTATCTTTACGCAATATTTCAGCGACAGTATAAGTATGTGATATTATTATAATGTACCCTGCACATTACGATCTATCTTCGAGTAACGTATAATGTAACGTGCACATAATACTGTTCCAGCAGCATTCTTGAGTTGTGGAGTATGTATAATTGATCAGCCTCTTTACACAATTTTCTGACGACATTTAACGTAATATCACACCTTTTTACGTCGCTGTTACTTTGCAATCGAGATGCGAGCTACCTATAATGTAACGGG
The DNA here is from genome assembly GCA_018467065.1 of Ephestia elutella. Lineage (NCBI taxonomy): Eukaryota > Metazoa > Arthropoda > Insecta > Lepidoptera > Pyralidae > Ephestia > Ephestia elutella. Next base: position 12,678,931 of record CM031583.1, read on the forward strand.
TAAGTCACAAGGGAGCAGAAGCATTATCTGGTTGCAGATTTCCTACCATGATTTTGTATCTTTACGCAATATTTCAGCGACAGTATAAGTATGTGCTATTATTATAATGTACCCTGCACATTACGATCTATCTTCGAGTTACGTATAATGTAACGTGCACATAATACTGTTCCAGCAGCATTCTTGAGTTGTGGAGTATGTATAATTGATCAGCCTCTTTATACAATTTTCTGACGACATTTAACGTAATATCACACCTTTTTACGTCGCTGTTACTTTGCAATCGAGATGCGAGCTACCTATAATGTAACGGGTAAGTCACAAGGGAGCAGAAGCATTATCCGGTTGCAGATTTCCTACCATGATTTTGTATCTTTACGAAATAGTTCAGTGACAGTATAAGTATGTGCTATTATTATAATGTACCCTGCACATTACGATCTATCTTCGAGTTACGTATAATGTAACGTGCACATAATACTGTTCCAGCAGCATTCTTGAGTTGTGGAGTATGTATAATTGATCAGCCTCTTTATACAATTTTCTGACGACATTTAACGTAATATCACACCTTTTTACGTCGCTGTTACTTTGCAATCGAGATGCGAGCTACCTATAATGTAACGGGTAAGTCACAAGGGAGCAGAAGCATTATCCGGTTGCAGATTTCCTACCATGATTTTGTATCTTTACGAAATAGTTCAGTGACAGTATAAGTATGTGCTATTATTATAATGTACCCTGCACATTACGATCTATCTTCGAGTTACGTATAATGTAACGTGCACATAATACTGTTCCAGCAGCATTCTTTAGTTGAGGAGTATGTATAATTGATCAGTATCTTTACACAATTTTCCGAAGACATTTTACGTAATGTCTCACCTTTTTTATGTCGCAGTTACATTAAAATCGAGATGCGAGCTACCTATAATGTAACGGGTAAGTTACAAGGTAGCAGTAGCATTATCTAGTTTTCGGTATGTTTATGGAATTGGCACACATACACAATGCTTAAACGACATTATAAGTATGTGGCAGTGGTATATTGTACCATTGACATTATTTATCTGTATTTTACATACTTATAAGGATCTATTACAATTGTAATGATTTTTAATGTGTCCTTGTCCATACCAGACTGGTGTGAGTTACTAAACATTATGATTTGGCAACATGAGTAATGAAGCTTTCTATGTTTACGTACTTGACAGCGAATACATTACAGATCATGTTGTGGTATAAAACGCTCGAGGAATATGCTACATTATTACGTAATACTCAACAAAAATAAGGAAACTGCTTCCTTATTTTAGTTTAAGTTGCTTGTACATTAAGGTAATGCACAAACAGGCTCAAAATTTTTCTCAGTGTAGCTTATCCTTGCCATTGAGATATTATGTACTAACGCACGTCCTTGCTTAAAATGTAGGTATATTTTTGTTTAAACTTGTTTGCATCTGTTTCAGAAGCTGAAAGGAGGTTGTTCAAAAACGTGAGACGTTTAAATCTTTATTCATTTAAAAAGTTTACTGATTGCGGTTTCTTCATTATCGGTGCTAAGTTGCCTCAACAACTTTTCTGGCAACTGGTCACATACATTATAGCACTTTTACAGTTTGATTTTAAATAAATAAAATGAGTAACAGTTTTCATTTGTTTTGTATATAAAAAATCCTAAACCTAACTAATATTTTAAATGTGAAAGTGAGTTTGTTTGATTATTTATTTGTTTGTTTGTTACCTCTTCACGCTTTATCTTCTGAACCAATTCTCCTGAAATATTGCATACACATCGTTTAAAGTTCTAAGAAGGACATAGGGTACCTTTCAACCCGGAAAAAGCACTATTCCCGTGGGAAATTCACGCGGGCGAAGCCGCGGTAAAAAACTAGTATGATAAATAAAATAAAAATATTTTATTTCCCCCACGCTGATCTGGGAGCGATGAAAAAACATGAATGTACCGGCTGCTTCTCTTCCCGCGCAGATTGTAAAAGTTAATCAAGGGAAAGGACTAACCTCCACTTTATAGGCGATAAGTTAGAAACCTGTCACTAAGTATATATCTGAATCTCCATTCAATCAGTATGCTCATTATTCAGCTAAGCGTGGACTTTCGAGTCTCATGACTGTTGGCTCTGTCTACCCCGTAAGGGATAAAGAAGTGATTCTTTGTATGTTTGTGTTCTTTTTATCCTAGTTTTTACTGAAATAAAATAAAAAAGTTTTATTTTCCTACTTTAAGTTTCAAAATTGGTAACAAAATCATTGAAATGCTTTCCTTGAAATATTGAAATGTTTATTTTTGTTTAAACTTGACTGAATCTGTTTCAGAAGCTGCAAGAAGGTTGTTCAAAAACGTGAGACTTTTAAATCTTTACTCATTTAAAAAGTTTACTAGATGCAGTTTCTTTATTATCGGTGCTAAATTGTCTCGACAACTTTTCTGGCAACTGGCCACGTACATTATTGCACTTTTACAGTTTGTTTTTAATTAAATAAAACGAGTAACAATTTTAATTTTTTGTGTACATAAAATTAAATATATTTTTGTGATAAAAAAAATACAACATGGCAAAAATAAGAACTTAGATTCATGGAAGTAATAAGTAACGTACAAACTTATTTATTATGTACTTCCATCAACATTTGTACATTTCGTTTCATGCCATGGTTGGTTTCATGCTTCTTTTTTATTTGCGTTGTGTCAATCTGGTGTTCTTGCTGTCACTGTCAAAGCCGGTAAAATAAATAAAAATTTGGACGACGCGACGCTGTTGTTCTGAATGCGGAGTGCGGCAGAAATAAATAATTTACTTTTGTCTATAAATTATAATTAAAATGTATGAAAAGTGTATTTTGTATTATTTTTAATAGTGACCTTAAACATGTCTGATCTTAAAATATGTAGAATTTGTTTACGAACGGAGTGTAAAGTCTATAAATATGATCTTTACCAACTTAAGTATTTTTATGAAGAAATTGTGGCATCAAAAGTAAGTACATTATTTTAAGTTTGTCTTTATAATGTTGACCTTTTCTTTGCCTCTAGCAAAAATATATATTTTGGTTATTTAGTCCTACTCCTTCCTTTAGATGTAATACACAAAAATACTAATTTTTTTTTGTTTTCTTCCCAAAGACAGGATAAATAATAGTCTATTTTTACAGATCAACGATAACGATGTATACCCTAATTACTTCTGCTACGAATGCGCCACTTTACTGCATAAGTTCCATTTGTTTAAAGAGAAATGTTACACTGGACAGAAGGTGTTGCGTGAGTTGCTATGGAAAGGACCAGTAAGGAATTTTCTTTGATGTTTTCTTAGTTGTTGAGTCATAAAGTAAGTGCAAGAGACCAGTGCTGAACTCATAGGTCATTCACAACACTAGTAACCTGTAGCATTATTATTCTAGGTATTTCTCTAAGTTTAAATATGATAGGTAGTATGATAGGCATCCTCCTCACGCAAAAAGGGCCCAAACTGGAGACCTAATTGCGGAAAAGTGTCCTCGATGGAAGTAAGAAGTAAGATAGACAAGTCACTTTAAATAATACTTGCATTCTGAATTACCACTAGTCAGGTAAGCTGTCTGCCCCGTAAGGGATGAAGATGTGATTCTGTATCTGTATTCTGAATTAAAATAATTTGGTGTAAGGCTGCGTTCCCAACAGAGATGTGCAAGTATGAGTAGAGAGGGATGTGTTTTTGAAGATCCAATAGAATTGCTTCATTTACCTCGCCTTGCTATTCTATTGGTTCATCAAAAACACATCCCTCACTACGTATCCTCGCATATCTCTGGTGGAAACGCAGCCTAAATGTGAATCGAATGTAAAAATATCTGAAAGTGTTCATATTATGTATTAGGTTATACCTAGGAGTTTGTGGCAGGCAAGCTTATACTTGCCATTTAAAGTATATTCTAATTGTTAGTGAAGTAATTTGTTTTTTTAAATTATATGATTAATCTCTAAAATGTTTTTACACTTACAGATAACTTATCAAGCCATATACGAAATAGATAGACAAAGTCAGTCCTTAGACTCACGTTTAGGCATAATCATGGTGTCTTCTCGAGTCAAGACTTACTCTATGCTTGACACCATGATGAGCACCGATGATGAAATGGACACTGAAGAAATTGAATTCAACAACGATAATCTAATTGAATTTAATGACAATGTTGAAATGGAATTAAACAATGATGAAACAGAATTAACTAATGATGTTAATTCCGATTACGAAAGCAAACAAACCAAACATGATTTAGATCTCAAAGAAGATACCATAGCATCAAATGAAGATATTCTAGATGATGACATTCAGTTAATATGTATTAAATCGGAAAGAGGAGAGGATGAGTCGGAATGTCAAAGATATAAGTTTGAAGCTGATTTAAAAATTAAGAATTTAAGTTCAGAACATTGGAAGAGAATAAATTTAGGTGAAGAAGAAGCAGTGAATGAGTTTCGGGCCAAAGCAAAGAATCCAAAGTTTCTGAAGGCCCAGTATAAGTGTATGTTGTGTTTTAGGGGTTTCTCTAAGAATGAAATGCTAAAGAGACATCATCGACTAAAGCATGCTGAGGTAAATGTTGTTTTTTTAATTTCTGTTTTTACATGCTCCATGCAGAAATCCTACTCTTAATATTATAAATGCGAAAGTTTGGATGTGAGTTTGTGAGTTAGTGAAGATGTTTGTTACTCAATCACGCAAAATCTACTCCAGGATTTTGAGTAAATTTGGTATACGGGTAGAAAAATACCGGGAATAGCATATAGGGTACTTTTTATCCCGAAATTCCTACGGGAGCGAAGCCCCTGGGCGTGGCTAGTATAATATACTTACTAACATATTTTGTGGGTGTGATACTAACATATTTGATGTCTCATACATCAAATATGTTAGTATCACTATGCTAATCAAACTAATGCTATCAGTATGCTATGCTAGTATTCAATGTAGTTGAAATGAACACTTATTTATTTATTTAAATGTTCAGTTTTAAATATCCAGTGCTACTAAAGTAAATGGCAGACTGTGTTGTCTATATGTGATTTTGTTTATCTACTTATATACATATGTATTTGTTATAGAATAGAAGAATAGAATAGATATTATAAATAAAATGATAGATGTTACAAATATATTATCATTGAGTTACTAAGATCCCATTGATTTACTTCTACTATGACTTATTTCTATAGAAATTTCTTTGATTTCTTTGATTTATCCATATATATTTATTCAAATGTGCAACTATTTATTTTTAGGGTTCTTTACCCAAAGAATATAAAAACCGTTTGTTGTCCCTGTCTGTTTTGGAAATAAATTCTTTTTTTTATTTGAACAGATAGCAGGCCCTGTGGAGTGTCGCTTCTGCAAGATGCGTTTCACACACAACTGCTACCTAGCGAAGCATATGAGGGCACACTACAACAAGTATCAATGTCTGCGGTGCGACCTCGTGTGTAATTTGGAGTGAGTATCTATCTTGAGCGTCTAAAAATCAGTGTATTGCCCTCCGGGTGGTGGCTGAGTGGTAGTTTGCCCGCCTGTGGATGCAAAATCCCTGGTTCGAATCCTGCCCGGGCCACATGAGTTTGTATACCAATCTGACTCTGATGTATGGTAGTTTTTATCGACTACCACATGCTTCCAGTGTAGGAAGACATTGTGAGGAAACCTGCACTCTGGTTGATGATTATCAGTTTGTGTGTGAAATGGAGAAGGCAATGGCAAACCACTCCATTAAATTGCCAAGCGAGCCGTTGTGGGTTTCATTCCATATAATGACCACGACCCTCAGCCATGAGGAAATACGACTAAAGAGAGAGAGCCCTCCGGGCTCCTGGCGATAAGTGTACTTAGAAATTATACATTTTGCTGACATGTTTTTATATAGCATGCGCACCGAAAACAATTTTGGAAATTCCACTCCTAAGGTGTGAAAAAGGTGAAAAACTAAATTCACGCGGGCGAAGCGCAGGGCAAAAGCTAGAGTATAGACACAGAATTATTATTAGTACTACGTACAGAAAGGAAACTCCCTGCCCCTCCCGCAATATGGCATCCCCCCGCACTTCTCCCCTGTTGTGTGGTTGTGGGACGTTTGACTATGAAAACGCACACATTGACGTGTTACTGTCGTGTTCACGGATATACAGTTTCATTTGTAGTAGTAGTAGGTATATTTGACGCCCCGTTTCTATGAAGCGCCCGCCCTGTGGTATAGAACAAACTGAATATTTTGTTTGTACGTTTCATTGTCTTAATAAGAAAAGAATTATAAAAATTCCATCTTTACTAAGGGGGTGAAATGGGTGCCTAACAAAATAATTTCACGCGGGCGAAGCACTTCTGCTCAAAAGTTGGTATTATTGTATTCAAATAAATATAATAGACAATCTTAGGCTTATTAAATTATTTATTATTTTTTGTTCCTACAGGCAAACAGCGTTATTGCATGATGAATATCACAGCGGCATATTGAGGAAATGCGTGTTTTGTAATGAAGAATTCAAGTGAGTACGCATGTTTAAAATAAATGTTTATTTACAATCTTGGTATACAAAATAAATATTCTGGATAGAAAAATATTGGGGGCTTTTCTACGGAAGCTAAGTCCCAGGGCGCTTATAGTAGGTACTGAAATATATTCCCAACATTTTATAACTTAAAGCTAATTTTTGTATAATACTTATGAAACCAATTAGTGTGCGTAACCCTAGCAGGAAAGTATCTTCTGGAGTTAAGTGAATGAGACCAAAACGATGTGCATAGTCTAGTGTATGTGTGCCGTGAATAAAACTTTTGTGCGTCTTGTAGTTTAGGAAAAAAAAAAACGGAAATCTAGGATTCTGCTAGTGTAACGTCGTTCTAGCAGGAAAGTTCTAAACGAATGTTCGGAGAGATAAATATTCTGGGTGGGCAGAGAGCTTATATTAGTGCATTTGATCTAGGCCGAAAAGATCATTTCAGATGAGCACAAATGAATAGCTACTCATGTATATTTATTCTACAAGCACACATATATTGGATCTAGGAGATCCACGATTTTGCAAAACGTTACTCCAGCAGGAAATGCAATGTCCCGAAAACCTGAAGACACAAATGATCTTTTCGGCCTAGATCAATGTACTAATATAAACTCTCTGTTCACCCAGAATATTTCGCTATCCGATCATTCGTTTAGAACTTTCCTGCTAGAACGACGTTACCCTATCAGAATCCTAGATTTCCGTTTTTTTCCTAAACTACAAGACGCACAAAAGTTTTATTCTCGGCATGTACACTAGACTATGCACATCGTTTTGGTCTCATTAACTTAACTCCAGGAGATACTTTCCTGCTAGGGTTACGCACACAAGCAATTTGTAGGTTAGTTTCAAATAAGTTTTTGTTTTAATGTTTAATATATTGTTAGGTTCCATTGCAATAGCATTATTATTTTCTGAATAAGCCTCTGTTAAGTTAATTACTGTGTTGACAGTACAACACGTGTTTACAGACTCTCTCTCTCTCTCAGCCGAAAGACGTCCACTGCTGGACAAAGGAGGCCTTTGTCCAGCAGTGGACGTCTTTCGGCTGAGGATTTTGAGATTTTTCGGCTGATGCCCAAGGATTTCCACAACGACCGGTCCTGTTCACAGACACATGTCAACATACTACTCGCACCTACGCACACACCGCAGCCGGTTCGTGTGCGCGCTGTGCGGCGTCTCGTTCGTGAGCAAGACGGGGCTGCACCAACACAAGAAGAGGAAGCATGTGTTGGATGAAGTTGTAAGTCGATCTGGACGGTTAAAGGCCCATTTAGACGATGCAAGTTTTTCTTGTTCATATAGGAGCAATAATGAGGGATTTTCCGAGACCCAAATTAAAAAAAAATAGTTCCAGATAACTTCATAGATGGCGCTTAGTAAAAGGCGAGAAAAAAGTTCCATACAAAAATCAAAAATTCACGGGATTGGCTTTTAAAAAAAATAAAACTTAGTAAAAAAATCAACTAAAAATTATCAATATTGTGATTTGTGCAACTGTCATTGTGTGATTTTTTTTCTGCCTCTGGTTGACAAGAAAAAGCGCACCATGGTTCAGCCATTATTACGACTCGGCTTTCATAAAACGCAATCTGTTGAGACTTTTTATACTAATTTTTTATTTTGCTGTCAGAAAATCTCTCATTGAATGCAATAATGCGCCCACTCGAACATTTTCAGATAAACATGTTCAGTTGATAAAATGTGAAGAGGTAACAAAACAAATATACAAAATCATTTTCGCATTAGTTGGAATGAACCTTATTCTACCATACATGAGGTTCATTATTAAATATTTAGAAAGAAGATTTTTATTTTTTTTATTATTTTCCGATTCATCGAAGTGGCCCCTCTATCACTTTCATAAGTCAAAAGAATGACCAAAGCATAGAGAAGGTTAATATTTTCACGTTATGCAAAAAAAAGAGGGGGTTATTATTTTCACGTCATGTAAAAAAAAAGATTTTTGCGCAGACTCATTTTTGTAACTCTCAGAGTAATCACTAAAGCATAGAAGGTTGTGAGTTGAACTGTTGACACGTCGGATGCACTCTTTCGTCTTATTAACTAAACGCTGCGCTAAAAAGAGATAAACATATTTTCGGTATTTGACTTACGGAGAAAGTGCGTTATGAGCTAGATATTACGAGTCTCTCTGTTTTTGGATCTTATGTAGTAGCAATAAGTTCGCTATTTCATTGATGTTTTCATTCCAGTGTTACCAGTTACATTGAATATCAGTAGCGGATTTGTGTACCTACTGTGGAGGGAAATTCCATGACAGTGCATATCAAATTAAGAAATAACAGAAACGCCCCCCCCAGACTATTTTTTGTGTACCAACTGTGAAGAAAACATTATTTTTTTCTGCCCATCTGGTTTATTCTTTCTTGATTTTTTGCAAATTTGGTCCTTCTGCAGTGTTGTAGTGAGGGCCCCCGTATTTAGGAACAGGCGGGTGGCAACAGCATCAGGACGGATGTCGATTTGTTGCACCCCCCCCCCCTGGATCCGCCGTTGTTTAATATAGGTATTATTTACAGGACAGCCCCGATGACTTCGAAGATTTGAACACATACTGCGACCGTTGTGACATTCGCTTCGAGACCAGGAAGGCCTACGAAGAACATCTGTTTCATTCCACCATGCATATTGAAGGGTAAGATTCTATGTACAGGTGAATTCAAAAATATTGACATCCTTTTTAAAAGCTTTTATTTAACTTGCAATGTATGTAAATATGTTTGTTCGAGTGGAATCTTAGAACTCAATTTTGAAATACCTAGATCTCTTCAACCGATTGAGCTGAAGTTTTGTACACACGTTTAGTTTGTATGACAATGCATGATATGGTATGTGACGTCATTCTAAATCCAATATGGCGGACCATCCAAGATGGCGGATTAGTTATTTGTAATGCATTTCTACAATATGGGTATCAAATGAAATTATTTGTTGAGAGTAACAATAAAAGCTTTTTTTTTAAGTGTTTTTATTAATTTATTACTAGTGATTATGAGCAACTTTTTGTATGAGACCGACTCAATCGATCGAAAAAATCAGCTGTTCCATACTATTTTATAATACTTGCTTACTCGTCCAAAATGTATAGAAAAACTAATAATTTTTTTGGGTTCGGATGGAGTTCGTGCCATACAAAAAGTTGTTTATAATCCATGACTACTTTCACTAGTAGAAAGGAATATAAAATTCAGTCTGTATATAGTACAAGCTTTTGTCCGCGGCTTCGCCCGCGTGAATTTCCCACGGGAACAGTGTTTTTTCCCGGGATGAAAGGTACCCTATGTTCTATGCTAACCATGTGTGTGTATGCGAAATTTCAGCAAGATTGGTTCAGTAGATAAAGCGTCAAAGTCAAAGTCAAAGTCAATTATTTTTATTTATATTGGCTTAAAAATAGCACTTATAAATCGTCACTTTCTTATTTTCAACCGACTTCCCAAAAAAGAAGGAGGTTATATGTTTCGATGTATGTATGTTTTTTTTTTTATGTATGTTCGCCGATTTCTCCGCCTATAGTGGACTGATTTCCGAAATTGTTTTTTTATTCGTAATGGTATATTCCCAAGTTGGTCCCATTTTAACCACGTTAGAATCTGTTCGGTAATTTTAAAGATACCTAACAAAATATAAAAATACCAACATTGCATTATAGAGCAAAAGTCCACGACAGCATGCCCTTCCTTATTTTATTAAAACTCAAGATTTTCTGTGTATGTTCCCAACATAGAAATAGCTATTAGCAACTATAAAAGTTGGATCATGATTACTTAGGCAGATTATTTGTAGCAATAACATGTAAAGTGGTAACTTAATTTCCTCAAAGTAAAGTTTTTTTAAAGATTTTATTTCTATATGAAATCACGCCATCCATTACTAGGCAATTGGTGCAGATATAAACACCTGCTAGACATTGTAACTTTACTAAATTAAGTTATATTTGTTTTATTATAAAAGCTGAATTTAATATTACTTTGGGAGGCCCCAAGGGTGCTTTTTATACCTATAAAAATCATCCTTGCTATCCATATTACCTGCATAAGCAACTAAGATCCAAACTTCATACCTAGTCGCTTATATTTTTTATCCGTATATACCACGCAGAGAAACATTCAGTATTTTTAAAATAAGGAAGGTTTGGTCGTCACGGGCTCTCGGTCTATTTATGTGCCAAAAATAATAGACAATTTGACATGTTTTGACGTTTCAAATCAAACTGACATTAAAAGTTTCGAATTCTTAATTCTTTATTTTCGGCCAGCAGTGAAAAAAGTTTTTATTAAAGAAAATAGGTGTAGAAGCACTAAAAATGATAAAATAAAACTTTTTTCCAAAAAAAAATGAACCGACTTCCATCATAATACTTAAAATCATGAAATAACAATAAAGAAAAATGTATTAGCATGCTACCTACTGAATGAGGTGAAGTCGGTGCCAAATTGAATATTAAATAATCTAAATTAACATTAGAATCATGTAGGTACATATACAAAATGCCTAGCTAAACAATTACATAGTCCTGCACTTGGCACCGACTTCACCTCATTCAGTAGGTAGCATGCTAATACATTTTTCTTTATTGTTATTTCATGATTTTAAGTATTATGATGGAAGTCGGTTCATTTTTTTTTTGGAAAAAAGTTTTATTTAGTTAGTTGACGTCATAAAATTACTTAAAGCTAAGTTTACCACCGCCTCCAAAGCGCAAGTGGAGAAGAGGCGGCGCAACAAACTCCACTGCTGCATTTTCTCCAAAGACGTCACTTTACAACATATGTCTTACAATTAAATAACTGTATATGTGGACGAATATACATTGAGTATATATATATTAAATGTCAAATTTATAAATTAATAAAAATTATAAATTAATAAAATAAAATGTCATTGAAAAAGGTAAAAGTACACAAAGTACCTAGAGAGTAATATGACAGTCTTAGGAGGTCACTGTACCAGGCTCGGGCCACGCATTTTTGTCATTTACATAATCATCCGTCGTATAATATGCCTTCTTACAAAGTGTCTCCTTAATATAATGTTTAAATTTATTGTCAGGCATATCAAGGACAGATTTTGGTATTTTATTATAATAGCGTATACAGTTTCCCACAAATGATTTCCTAACCCTAGCCAGTCTGTGCCCTGGAACGTACAAGTTATGTTTGTTTCTCAGGGATATATCTGTGACATCACAAACTTTTTTGAAAGACGAAATATTTTTCCTAACATGCATAATGTTATCAAAAATATATTGGGATGGTAAGGTTAAAATATCTATATCTTTGAAGAAATCTCTGAGTGAATCTCTTTTTTCTTAATCTGTAAATAAAACGAATCGCTCTTTTTTGAAGTATAAAAATTGTTTGTATATCGGCTGCTGCTCCCCAAAGTAATAGGCCATACGACATTAGGCTATGGAAATAACTAAAATAAACCAACCTAGCAGTTGCCACATCCGTCAGTTGTCTGATTCGTCTTACAGCATAAGCCGCGGAGCTCAGTTTTTTAGACAAATTAGAAATGTGAGCACCCCATTGTAATTTAGAATCTAATGTTATTCCTAAAAATGTGGTACTTTCAATGAACTCTAACTTATTACTATTTATATTGATATCAACATGGGCCTGCCTAACATTAGGAAGCGTAAATTTAATGCAATGGGTTTTACTTGCATTAAGCATCAGGTTATTAGCAGAAAACCAGTCTGATATGGCAGACAAAGTGCTGTTCACAGCATCCACATTTTCGCTATGGCGGTCAGTCTTAAAAATTAAAGACGTGTCATCAGCAAACAACACTATACCAGCCTGCTTCTCAACCATATAAGGCAGGTCGTTGACATAGACTAAAAAAAGGAAAGGTCCTAAAATTGAACCTTGAGGTACGCCAATCATAACTTTTGATCCTTTAGATTTTACGTTATTTAGGTCTACAGTCTGCAGCCTATCACTTAAATAAGATTTTATTAGTTCTATTGATTTAGTGTCAAAACCGTACTGAGAGAGCTTGAGCAAGAGAGTCTCATGGTCAACACAATCAAACGCCTTAGATAAATCACAAAACGCTCCAATTGCATCCTGTGAATCTTCCCATGCATTGAAGATATGAGTAACCAAAGCCACTCCCGCATCAGTTGTGCATTTACCACTAGTAAATCCAAATTGTTGGCCGTGAAATAGATTGTGGATATTAAAGTACTGTTGCATTTGACTAAGCATAATCTTTTCAAATACTTTACTCAAGACTGGCAAAATAGATATAGGCCTATAGTTGCCAGGCTCTGATTTTTCACCTTTTTTAAACAGTGGAATTAATTTGCTAAGTTTCATTAAATTTGGAAAAATGCCTTGGTCAACACATTCATTAAAAATATAAGCTAAGTCGACAGCTATGATATTTATTATATGGTAAATTATGCTAACAGACATACCCCAGTGATCCTCAGACTTTTTAATGTTTAGTTCTTTAAAAGTTTTAATTATATCACTAGGGTCAATATGCGAGAATTTAAATTTAGAGGTGCAAGTGGTGACATTACTTTTAAGTAGGGATTCGGCATTTTGAGGGCATGAATTTATACTAGAGGTTAATTCTAAAGGTATGTTTGTAAAGTAATTTTCAAAAACATTTACTATTTCTTGTGTAGAAGTAATTTTTTTGTCATTATGTTTAATTTCCTTAATATTTTCTTTCAATTTAAATTTGCCTGTCTCTTTATTTATAATGCTCCAGGTTTCTTTCATCTTATTAGGAGCGTTACTGATCTTCCTTTTAATACAATTAGCCTTAGCCTGTCTGCAAGCTCTTTTAAAAGTTTTTGAATAATTTCTAACATAATCAACAAAAGTACTATCAAATCTATATTGTTTCTGGGCATACAAGTCAAATAATTTTTGTCTACTTATATATATACCTGTAGTAGCCCATTCGTTAAATTGTAATTTATTATTAAACTTACGTTGCTTCAATGTAAATGTTTTGGAAAAAGCATCAGAAACAGTACTAAATAAGTTGTTATAGTGGGCATTTGGATCACTACCAGTGTATGTCACCGAGCACATTTTATTTTCCAACGTATTTTTGAATTTATTAATTTTTTGAACAGTGATTGGTCTACACATGATTTTTTCCTCACTCAAGCTAGGTATTATATTAAATGTAACTAATTGGCCGCAATGGTCTGATGGTAATTTTCTGAAAACTGATTTATTTTGTGGGTCCTGTTCACTAAAGACATTATCAATACATGTAGCAGATGTGGCAGTGGTGCGAGTAGGCTCTAAAAATACATTATCTAGATTGTAGCTCTTGAAAAGATTTTGAAACTGGGTGCTTACAGTAGAATGAACTAATAAATCAACATTAAAGTCACCACAAACAATTAACTTTTTGTTACTATTTGAAGCTACTCTAAGAACTTCATCCATTACTGCTAAGAAATCTTTGAAAACACTACTGGGTGGACTGTATACACAGATAATGATATGGCCATCAAGCTCGACACAGGATACCTCAACACACCGCTCAAGAGAGAGTCTTACTATGTCATGACGCTCCTTGCTGTGTAGACCATTTTTGATATATATTGCAGATCCGCCTCTACTCGTAGACCCTCTCTTATAGCAGCTAACAGTATTATAATTGTTTGGACTGACCACTGTCTCACCCTCTAAAATCCAATGTTCAGTCAAACATAAAATATCTACATTATATTCTTCTAAAAATAATTCAATAATTAATTCCTTGCCGGGAAGCCCTTCTAGATTTTGGTGAACTAAGGTTAGTTCATGTGGCTTTCCCTTTGTCTTAACATGCAGTTTAAATTAATGGGCATGTCTACAGAATTACCATTACAGGCATTTGGCACTTCTGTAGATGTTGTCTTATGACTAATTTTTTGTTTACAATGTAAACTCGTCCAAAAATTTATAGTATAAGCTACCAAAGTAGCAACTTTACGTCTAGAAAACTTGGAAAGATATATATTATCTTTAGTCAGTGAACATTCACCAATAAAACTATTAGTATCAAAAAAGACTAATTTACTATTATGATGACTACATGTCATAGTATGAATTAATGTATTAAAATAGTGAATGCTTTTATTTTTTGTTGGAGGCTGGCAACTGAGATATGGGAAAGCACATATTATTACTTTATATACATTCAAATCATTCAGAGATTCTAAACCGCGAATAATATCCTTTTTTAACAATTTATTACAGTTACCAATAAGTAATACAATAGTTGAGTTGCTGTTTATATTAGTAGTTTTGATACTGTCTATTATTTGGGTGTAGGTTGCATCAGGTAGGCAATAAATTGTGATGTTCTCTAGGTGCTGGCTGAACAAGTAACCCATATTGCGACCTACACTGTCAGAAAATATCAAAGTACTATGCGAGTTATCAGCACCGGCACAGTCAAACTGGGTGGTTGAGGATGTATGCAAGTCACCGTCACATGGAGAGAGAGTTGGTAGGGAGTCACTGATAACGGGTTTGTTAATCACCCCACAGGTACATAACTTGGTTGCAGAGTTTAGTTTCTCTTCTATGTACCTTTTATCTTCAATCAGTGACTCCATAGCCACCACATGTTCGGAGACTTCGTTTAGACATGAATCAATTGTTTTCATGAGCTCAGAGCATCGCCCTTCAAGTTTACAGATGCTGGATTTAAGTTTGTCTATGTCGGCACTATACAACTCCTGACTCTCCGCCAATTTCTTTTCAGTTAAATCTAATTTAGAGCAAACATTTTTATATATTATGGTTCCAGTTTTTAATAAACAAGATTTTTTCTTATTAATTTTTGTTTGAATGCAATTTTTCTTGATAATTTTATTTAATCTATGAAGTTTTTTACATTTTTTGTGGCTCACTTTGTAATCCAATAAGCATTTATTATTTTTGCAAATATTACATGCAGATTTACTTGTAAGGTCAATTTCATGGGAAGTAGGTAAGAGAGGAGCGGATGCAACCACAGTGATTATGTTATGTGGGTCATTGATCTCAGAAGACTGATATGACTGAGCAACCTGCTCGTAATTCTCAATTTGCCTCCGTGCCTCTCTTAGCTCCTTTTCTAACATGGTGTTCCGTGTGAGGACGTCCTCATACGTCTCACTGCATTGGCGGAAAGATCCTATCTCTAACTGTTGCTGGTCAAGCTGCTCCTTCATCTGGTCTCCGATAATTTTACTTTCTGAGAGTTCATGTGTCAGCTGAGTATTTCTATTTAGTAGTAATAGGAATTCGTGTTCATTCTGTTCCCTTTCCAAAAGTAGTTGGTCTTTCTCATGCTTCTCAGCCTGTAGTTTGAGTAGGGCTGCCTTCAGCTGGATATCAATCTGACGAGCAGTCACAGCACGGCTCGAGGTTGACATTTTAACAAAGAGATAAAAGGCAAATGATGGAGGTATTGCAAGGAAAAGAATGAACAATTGATATCAAATTTAGGGCGAGCAAAACCAGTTGGCCTAACCAACGACGATCTACCTACCTACTTTTTGTTAAAAAAAATAATACTAATTTTAAAACATTTAACGTGAAAGTGTTATCAAGTGTGTGGCAAAAAACAAGAGAATAGTGTCCAAAGCGTGTGCCTAAGAGTGTGAATAAAAAGAATTACCTTGTAAAAGTTGTAAAATAACACCGGTAAATAGTTATGTACCGGTAACACAGATGTCAACTTTAGGCACTATTTGTCGATAAACTTTGCCAATTTCTTACACAAAAACACAAAATATTACGATCACTACATAAATTTTACACTTTTTAAATGAATTTAGATAGATTTAAGTGCTTTTAGATTTTATTTACAACTAGCGGCCCGCCCCGGCTTCGCTCGGGTGGACAATATATTTGTTTTTAGGGTTCCGTACCTCAAAAGGCAAAAACGGAACCCTTATAAGATCACTTTGTTGTCCGTCTGTCTGTCAAACATTAAATCATTGCTTAAAGGTATCAAATTGATATCGAATACCTACTCGGATCCATGGTCTCTTTCAGCAAAAAAATAATCAAAATTATACGTCAACGCGATCAGGAGTTATTGGTACCGTAAATGTTGCGATTTTTTGCATATTTTGCACGGAAATATGAATAAGAGTGGAAGTGTTAAGTAGGCGTGGCGCGGTCGCCACAAGTAAGCAATGCATTGCTAACAAACACGGCTCGTCATTCTAGTTGTGTTCTGACTTCGCGCTGAGTAGTTTGTTCGTGACATTGAATTCTCGTCGAAATTCCCTCGTCAAAATGCCATTTTGTTCTATTTTAGAGTGCAAAAATAACAGTAGCAAAATTAATCTTAAAAATGGAGGTGTTTCGTACCACAGGTGAGTAATATTTCGTTTGTTTTCTTTAAAATAAAAGTTCAATAATGATAATAAAAACTTTAAAATATTATTTGTTAAAAGTTACCTTAATGTCATTTATATAAGGTCGATTTTGTCATTAACGCGTGCTCCTCTGTTCTTCCCGAAACGTCTATGCTACTCGATTAGTGATGTACCTAGTAAGGTAATGTTTTGGATTTTATCGATATATTTTGTTTACATTGTATGAAATATTAATTTTAAGGTTTCCCAAAGATCCTGATTTTAAAGAAAAATGGATAGATGCAACTGGCAGAGTTGTTTGGATGACAACTAATTTAGTACCTACTATATGTTCCGAGCATTTCGAGGAAAATAATTTCTTGATTTCGACACACTTTTTTTTTATAACAAAATATTACGTTAATTTTTGATTAAAATAATAACACTATAAATCCGCGAAACAATATAGAAGAAAGAAAATCTATTTTATTATTCTGAGTTTGTATGAAAATTTGATCTATCGATATCGATATTGTGTTGCAATAATCAATCCGCTACTGCACTAATCGAGTAGCACTAGGAATACTTTCATTTGACGCTAATTTAAACCCTATTCTCTTTGATTTATGGGTCATAGTTGCTCAAAAGTTTTGAAACGCCATCTATTGTCGAGTGGCGGAATTTTTTCTTCAGTCGACGTTGGACTTTAAAACGTCTTATGTACGTTTTTGTACAGTACAAATTAAGCCATATGTCGAAGACTTAAGGTACTTGTTTGTCCGATATAGTCGCATTGACTTAATACACTTTGATAAAATAAAAATGACCAATAAAGCTCATTGTTCATCTGTAGTGTAGTGTATGATTTATAACTTAAATGTGTGAGTTTGGCGACCACGGTTCACTTACTAATTTTATCAAGTAACACTTCCACTCTTATTCATATTTCCGTGATATTTTGCGATCAAAACCTATGGGGTACTTCCCGTTGATCTAAAATTATGAAATTTGGCAAAAGAAAGGTCTAACAGTACTTGTACAAGAATAAATCTGAAAGTTGTAAATATGTTGTTAGAAGTTAAAAAAAAAGTGAATCCTAGGAAACGAACTGCAAAGTTAAGTTTGTTTTGAAACTTGATTTGCGTGTACGGAACCCTCGGTGCGCGAGTTTGAATCGCACTTGGCAGGTTTTTAGGGTTCCGTACATCAAAAGTAAAAAACGAAACCCTTATAAGATCATTTTGTTGTCCGTCTGTCCGTCTTTTTTATTCTCAGAAACGCTTAAAGGTTGAAATTAATACTGAATACTCGTATCCACGGTCTCTTTCAGCAAAAAAATTATCAAAATTATACGTCAACGCGATCGCCGCGAAGGTATCTATTTTTATTTAGTTCGTGCACTTCCTTGCTTAAAATTTATCAAATAGCCCGGATGCTCTTGGGAACTATTCATAAGCCTGGTCCTATACGGCCCTGTTAATCAAGATGCCCGTAAAGTACTTATATTAATTCTGTGCCGTAACATAAATATGGTGTTGTAATAAATAAGTCTAAAAAAGTGTTACAAACTTATTTTTTGCGCTCGATGCAGTATGAATCCTTGGGATCGAACTACAAAGTTAAGTTTGTTTTTGAAATTAGTTGGTCTTTTAGTTAGAGCTATCATGTGAGATAATATGTGAATGAATATGATATTTACATTATTACCTCCTAAAATAAATAGATACGAAAATGCGCCCGCAGTACAATGACATTCACGCAGTACTTATTTATATACCTACTGCGCCTAGCGTCTTTGCGAGTGCAAGGTGGTTACTCGGCGCATTGGATAACTCATAGTATTTCGTAAACTATTGATCCAAATTACATGCAGTAAAAAGCAAATATTAAATATATTAAGTATTTGTGATGATAGACTTGTTTAATTTGATAAGAATTAATAAACTGTAGTTGTGCAGAGCAACTACGCTCTGCTGCCAGAAAATGTGGCAGCGAGAATCCGGACAAACGAAGCGGCGGGAAGAATTCTGTACCGGAACTTCACCGGGAAAAAAACCACCGGTAAAAATAAGTACCGGGAAGAAATCTCCACGCGGCACCACGTTTGCCCGACTAAAACCTAACTAACTTAACGCAGTCTGCTACCACCGTAGCTTATGAAGGGAGCTACAGGGCCCTATATGATAACCTAACCTATAAATTAATTACACTTAAAAAACACTTACCAAATTAAATCTTCTTTCTCTTCGGATCCAAACTTGAGTGTCTTCGGGAAGGGGGAATTCCTAATCACCCTACCTAACCCTTGAGATCTCAATTCCCCAGGACAAATAAATAGATTTCTTCCCGTAGTTTCACTCGGGAACAACCAGATGTGAACAGCCAGCCACGTTTCACCTCTCACAAGAAAAGGTCACAATAACAGAGTTTTTCACAAACACAAATTCAATAGTTATTTAACAAACAGGAAATTCACAATTATCACTCAAACTAAACAACAAGCAAAAGACGCGAGACCGCTCCGCGTATTAAAATCAAACCGATATCGCCCTGGACAATGCAATGGCGACCGTCCGCGAGCCATCCACGCTAGCAGTGTGAAAACCCCGAACGCCCTCTGGCGGCAGCAATGCGAAACGCCTGCGTTTAGTTTTAGCCAATATATTACAAACATCCCCCCGTCCCGGTCTGAGAAGCAGACCGCTAGCTTACTCTACGGGAAGGCGGGCGAGAGAGGTCACACCTCTCCTTAAAATCGAACCGTCGACCAACACCTCAGCCACACGCGGAGTGCCATCTCCGCCAAGAATCAAACGTAATATGCGAGCTCGTCGCCAAAGCAATGAGGGCAAATTTGCCTCTTTTAACAATACTAAATCACCCTCCCTGGGAGGCTCAGTCCTGTCTGTCCACTTCACTCTTTGCTGCAGCAAATGCAAATATTCAAGCGACCAGCGACGCCAAAAGTCCTGGCTCATTTGCTGCAACATTTGAAAACGCGACAACCGATATACGAGTTCATCCTTCCACGGGTATTCGGGCAGGGCATTCAACGGCCCTCCCACCAAAAAATGACCAGGGGTGAGAGCTTCCAAGTCATTTGGATCTGGAGATAGCGGACAGAGAGGACGAGAGTTGAGGACCGCCTCAACTTTACAAAACACTGTGGCCAGCTCTTCAAAAGTTAGAGCCGTTTCTCCGATAATGCGGCGGAGGTGGGTCTTTGCGGATTTCACAGCCGCTTCAAAAATCCCTCCCCAATGGGGGCAACTTGGGGGACTAAACTTCCAGGTTATTCCCCTTTGGGCAGCAATTTGACTTAAACTAGTACAATTTTTATCAATAAACACAGAAACATCCTTAAGATAATTTACAGTTCCTTTATAGTTTGTGCCATTGTCAGACCTAATAAGGGAAGGTAGACCTCGACGCGAAACAAAGCGATCCAACGCGGCGACGAAGGCCTCCGTAGTCAGAGCCGATACCACCTCCAAATGGACAGCCTTGGTGGCCAAACAAACAAATACACACAAATAGCCCTTCACAATACGGGCATTACGAAAGGGAGAAGCCTTGATCGAAAAGGGACCGGCAAAATCGGTTCCAACGCCGTCAAACGGTCTCGAAGGTCGGATTCGATCAGCGGGCAAATCACCCATCTGTGGTTGCATCGTGGATGCCTTCAACCTATAACATGCAATACATCGAAACAGAACGCTACGGATTGCTCTTCGGGCAGACAAAATCCAAAACTCGCGTTGCAAAATAGCCAACAAAGCATTGCACCCAGCATGGGCGTTACGAATGTGTCGATCAGACACCAAAAGCTGCACCAAGGGTCCGCCCTTGGGCAACAACAGAGGATGGCGAGTCTCATATGGAAGATCCGCCTTCCGGAGCCTGCCTCCAACCCGAAGAAGCCCATCCGAGTCGATGTACGGGTTCAAACGAGCGACCGCGCCCTTCAACTTAGCGCGTGCGTCGCGCAAGATACGAAGCTCTGACTCAAACCGTCCGGTCTGCACGACACGGACCCAATGCAACAATGCGCTCCGGCGCTCTTCTGCACCTGCAATCGGCTCCAACCGCTTTGCCTGTGGGTTTCTACAATTATGTATGAAACGCTTAATCCAACTGGTAACACCCAGAAGCTTATCCAAGCTGCTATACCGAGCAAGTAGCCAATCCGGCTCCGACGTCGTCTCAGCGACTACAGCATGTACACGGAGCCCAGTCAAACTCAAAGAAGTAACGTCTGTCTGACAGACAGGCCAAGAAGTTTCTGATCCCATCAGCCACTCTGGACCCCACCAGAGCGGGTGTGACACCAATTCTGGTGCCGTACAACCTCGGGAAGCACAGTCCGCTGGGTTAAGCTCTCCCGGCACATGTCTCCATGTTATATCAATTCCGATATTCTGGATTTGGGAAACCCGATTTCCCACAAAAACCTCCAAGGTATGTGGGGCCGCGCGCAACCATGCAAGCGCGACCTGGCTATCCGACCAGGCGAAGATGTCCCGTATCTCGACCGTGGCCGCCAGCTCACATGCAACGTGATGCAACAATTTAGAGAGAAGGTGAGCTCCACTCAACTCAAGCTTGGGAATAGTCAGCCTAGTCCTGATGGGGGCGACCTTGCTCTTCCCTAACAAAAGCGAGACATTGACCCGGCCATCGGCGTCAACTGTCCGCATATAGACTGACGCGGCGTAGCCTCGCTCCGACGCGTCACAAAAGCCATGCAGGCTGGCTCGATATTTCCCGGGGGCAATATTCGACGAGGCAAGGCAATCCGATTGACTTCCTTAATCGATGAAAACAACTCGAGCCAATCATCCAATGGAGAGCCAAACAGCGGCTCGTCCCACGAGACGCCCAAAGTCCAAAGTCTCTGAAGAAGACACTTTGCAGAGAATATCACTGGACTGATCCAACCGCTTGGATCAAACATACGGGCTATCACGGACAACACCGTTCTCTTAGTCCAGACTTTTGGTATTTCCAAGTCCACTTGGAATGTGAAAATATCGGTTAGCGGCTGGTACTGCATGCCCAGCACCGCTATCCTGTTGGGATCATCCACATCCTCAAACAGGTGAGGGTTCTGTTGGTGATCCTCCGGGATCCCTTCTAGAACTCTAGGCTCATTGGACAACCACTTACGTAGCTCGTAGCCACCTGTCTTCAATATTTCAATCAATTCATCCCGCAGTAGGAGGGCCTCCTCAATACTTTGGGCTCCGGTGCACACGTCATCTACATACAAGTCACGTGACAGCACGGAAGCCCCACGGGGAAAGCGGATCCGTTCCCGCTCTGCCAATTCAAGCAATGATCTGATGGCGATATAGGGACTAGATTTCAAACCATAGGTGTTTGTGTTGAGTTCATACACCGTCACAGGATCCTCAGGGCGCTCACGCCAGAGTATCAACTGGAATCGCCTGTCCTCAGGATGTATGACTGTCTGGCGGAACATCATCCGGATGTCCGCACCAAAAACCACTTGATGTCTTCTAAAGTTCAAGATGATGTCAATTATGTCCCTATGCAATTTGGGACCCGACTGCAAACACAGATTCAACGAAACCCCGTTCGAAGTGGGTGCGGACCCATCGAAGACGGTCCTCAATTTGCCTGTTGAGGCCTTCACCACCGCGTGGTGGGGCAAAAAATAATGCTCAGTTGAGCTCCAATCAACTCGAGCCGGAGACATGTGACCCAAATCCTCGTACTCGCGCATAAATTCAATATATTTATCGCGAAGTACGTGGTCACGCTGCATACGTCGCTCCATGGACAGCAGTCGTTTCTCCGCAAGCGCCCTACTTTGCCCTAGGCTAGGACGAGAGGCAACAAAGGGTAACCTAGTTACAAACCGACCGGAGGGCAACCTCTCCGTGGTTGATCGAAAAAGGGCTTCGCACTCAGCGTGTTCCGGATCCATCCTGGAACTCATAGGTGGCTCCTCCACCTCCCAAAACCTTTGCATGGTCTTGGCCAAGGACGCAGATGCGACAACCGGTGGCTCCTCCGCGGTGCCATTATCAAACACAGGGCCCATCAGGGCAAATCCAAAAATCGTAGACACTGCCATCAGTGAAGACGAACCCAGAGCCTTCTGTGTACCCAACAAAATCCAACCCAATACGTCCGAGCCCAGGAGCAAGTCCACTGGGCCGGGATGAAAGACAAAGGGGTCGGCCAAATCCAGACCCGAAACCAAAGACAACACACCCGGCGGTCTGTCTGTCGAGGGGTGCCAACCCGCAATGGTATCCATTACCATAGCCGAAGTCGTGATCCTCATTGTGGAGGACTTCAGCGAAGAAAAGGTGACAAGTGTCTGGCCCGTCAGACACTTCACTTGTATGCCACCAACTCCAAGAAGTGGCACAGGCGAGTCTTCCACGACTAGACCTAACTGGTGTGCCACTCGAGTGGTAACCAAACTGCTTTGAGCCCCTGAGTCCAACAGAGCTCTCAAATTAATGGCTTCCCCCCCACGACCCCATACGCGGACCACCGCGGTAGGGAGCAGAACCGTCCGCGGCTCTGTCCCAGCAAGGGAGCAAGCTAGTTACGGGCTCCCCACTCTCTCCAAACCAGGGGCGCGCCACTGACCCGGATAATATGTCGGGCGAGTGCACATCCCCATCTGAGGGGGGGCAGAACCCGCGGCCCGGCCATACCTATGGTACGGCGGGTGGTACTCCAGCCGTGGGTACTCGTGCAGCGGCGGAGAAAACCGCTGCGGCTGCATGTGTTGGGTATTGGTAACCCGCGTGGAGGGGGGTGTCCCCACTCTCCCGTCCGATCTAGGGCCCCCGCCCATGGGGGCCCTATCCGGGGCCTGGCCAGCTACATACTGGCCATGACCTTGGGGCGCGTGGTCCCGGTCCGCCAAGACCCGCGCAGGTACGCGACCCCCTCCCGAGGGGGGTGCGACGAGCGAAGCCGCGTCCTCCGTCCGGTGGTGGAGGGCTTCGCGCAGGAGCGCCCCCGCCCATAGGGGACCCTGCCTCAACAACCGGGGGCCATCCCCGTTCCGGTTCATGCAGAGCATCACGTGGTGCAGCCCACGGCATGCACTGCATGGTATGGCCTGGGACAGTCACGTGCATAGTGACCGCCCAAACAATAAAAGCAAAGTTCATGCCGCTTTGCCATGCGGCGCCTATCTTGTACTGGCAGTCTCTGCCAGTCCCTGCATTGCAGCAGGCTGTGGCCCATCCGGCCACATTGCAGGCAGTCCGCGTCCCCCGCGACTGCTGCCGTGTGTGCAACCCGCACACCAGCTCCACGCGGTGGCGGTTGCCGTCCCTGTGGGGCTTCCCTCGCCATGAGGGTTCCAAGGGCCTACGTTCAGGCGCTCTGGATGGCGCTGAGTCCGTCATGGTATTCTCAGCAGCCCGTGCCTCAAACTCCAAAAACTTCACCAAGTCAGTGAATGTTGGTAGGGTGGTGCTATCCCGCTCCGCATTTTCGCGCTCAAACCGCGAGCGGATGTCATTGGGCAATTTGCCCAATACAATGTGCACCAACAAAAAAGACCATTGGTCCACCGGCAGCCCCAGTGTGCGGAGCGCGTTACAGGCCACTGTAACGGGCGTGAGCAACTGCAGGCGCAACTGTGCCCTGTTGGCCACCTTGGGCAGGGCCATCAACTGTGCGGCGTGCGCATCCGCTAACAAACGTAAGTTTTGGTAGCGGGAGTTCAATAACTCCCAAGCCGTATCGTACTGGTCGTCCTCCACCCGGAGGTGCTGGATGAGCGACCGCGCTTCATCCTCAAGAGTGGAGAGGAGGTAGGCCATCTTCTGGGCCTTCGACAAATCCTGTCGTGCTACGACCAGGGACTCAAACATATTTTTATATGCTACCCACTCCTCCATCCTACCCCAAAGTGGGACAGCTGAAGGGTGGGGAGCCGACCAGTAACCGCTGGTCCTTCCTGTCTAACAGGTGTGCGAGGGGCTGGTCCGCCAGCCTGTCTCGCCCTTATTGCGGTCACCGCCTCCGCGATATCATCGTGCAGACTCAGGATCTGGTCCATGTCCGCCATGTGACCTGCGTAGGCCTCCGGGTAAGATCGGCTTCGGTAAGCGCCGCCATGGCCGCTTCCGCGCTAATCAATCGTGAGTGGAGGTGATCCGCTCTTAGCAGTATGGCGCCCTCCCTGTCCTTCCGGGACAGGAGTCCTCCGGCCGTCACAAACCATCTCAATTCGTTGGCGAGTGTCGCTCCTAGCATTGGAGGCCTTCGCCATCGCGTCAAGTCACAAACAAAAAATAACAAAGGTAAATAAAAAACAACAAAATCAAGCAACTACACGAAGAACCGCGGTAGGTATGAGAATGGCACAAACCCGGAACGCACGGTACAAACCGCAAACAAATACAAAAAAGGTTACAAATATTCTTATACAAACAAACTAAGAAAAATCTAATAATTTTTACAAACAATTAATTATTTTTTACAAACGAACAAATAGAGGGTAGATAAACTACGCTCTGCTACCAGAAAATGTGCAGAGCAACTACGCTCTGCTGCCAGAAAATGTGGCAGCGAGAATCCGGACAAACGAAGCGGCGGGAAGAATTCTGTACCGAAACTTCACAGGGAAAAAACCACCGGTAAAAATAAGTACCGGGAAGAAATCTCCACGCGGCACCACGTTTGCCCGACTAAAACCTAACTAACTTAACGCAGTCTGCTACCACCGTAGCTTATGAAGGAGCTACAGGGCCCTATATGATAACCTAACCTATAAATTAATTACACTTAAAAAAACACTTACCAAATTAAATCTTCTTTCTCTTCGGATCCAAACTTGAGTGTCTTCGGGAAGGGGGAATTCCTAATCACCCTACCTAACCCTTGAGATCTCAATTCCCCAGGACAAATAAATAGATTTCTTCCCGTAGTTTCACTCGGGAACAACCAGATGTGAACAGCCAGCCACGTTTCACCTCTCACAAGAAAAGGTCACAATAACAGAGTTTTTCACAAACACAAATTCAATAGTTATTTAACAAACAGGAAATTCACAATTATCACTCAAACTAAACAACAAGCAAAAGACGCGAGACCGCTCCGCGTATTAAAATCAAACCGATATCGCCCTGGACAATGCAATGGCGACCGTCCGCGAGCCATCCACGCTAGCAGTGTGAAAACCCCGAACGCCCTCTGGCGGCAGCAATGCGAAACGCCTGCGTTTAGTTTTAGCCAATATATTACAAACAGTAGTTATTATCACCAGTTAAAAAGCACCTAAGGATTTTAATTATTTTTAAAACATAAAAGTGGTTATTGTGGCTGAAATATAAAAGCTAGATATATGTTATCGCGGACTTTTTTGTAGACCTATTATAGATACACAATTCTTCCATACATGGTTTTGATACATCTCTTAGGGATTGGACGGCGTTTTCGATGAAAGCTGCCGGGCGGCTAAATTTTTTCCGACTTCCTTAACAATTATCGTCATATTTCAACAAATATACACAAAACCTAAACAAATTATACACTAAAACCTTCCTCTTGAATCACTCTATCTATTAAAAAAACCGCATCAAAATCCGTTGCGTAGTTTCAAAGATTTAAGCATACAAAGGGACATAGGGACAGAGAAAGCGACTTTGTTTTATACTATGTAGTGATAATTAAATACGGAGCTATCAAATTGACAAGTAAGCTCCAGTGTTGCCAGCCGCCAAAAAAAACTTGAAGAGGTAACAAACAAACTCACTTTCGCATTTATAATATTAGTTAGGATTAGGATAGGGAGCATCTATTGATTATGTGACGTCATTTTTCGACTCATTCTTTTATTTATTTTTCCAGAGACGAACCTGCAGAATTCAAGAAAAAAATCTTGGGGAAGAAGGGTAAAGCCAAGGTCAGTTGTCCAGTTTTTTAAATTTTAAATTTCCAAGTCAACCGAGGGTAAGGGCTTTAAACTGGAGATTCCTCCACTCATAGGCGATGGGCTAGCAACCTGTCACTATACCTGAATCTCCATTCCATCAGAAAGCCCATTATTTAGCTAAGCGTGGTCTTAGAGTCTCACGACTCTTGGCTCTGTCTACCCCGTAAGGGATAAAGACGTGATTTTAATGTATGTGCGTAAATTTTCAAGGAAGCGTAGCTCCGAGTTTCGTGTAGTCTAATATATTATTATACGAGTATATATAAATTTCTTCCGTTACCGACTGAGTGACTGACAGACAACGCACAGCCAAAACTACTGGGCGTAGGAAGCTGAAATTTGTCATGTAGGTTCCTTAGGGAGTGTAGGGGAGCACTTAGAGAGGAATTCCCGAAATTCCCAAGGGAACAAAGTCCCGGACCTATGCTAGTACATATGTTTCTGTGATTTATCATATTTATATTTTACTAGCTTTTGCCCGCGGCTTCGCCCGCGTGAATTTCCCACGGGAACAGTGCTTTTTCCCGGGATAAAAAGTAGCCTATGTGCTATTCCAGGTCATTATCTACCTCTGTACCAAATTTCATCGAAATCCGTCCAGTAGATTTTGCGTGATTGAGTAACAAACATCCTCACAAACTCACAAACTCACATCCAAACTTTCGCATTTATAATATTATAGTATGGATTCCTCTCTTTGTTTTAGATTACCAATACATTGCGAAAAATGTAAGTATTTTTTCACCAACATATTTTTTTAAATAAATCATTGTACTAGTAAATGAAAAAATATGTCAATTATTTCACAGGTTTAACGCTAGTCCTAATCAATCATAACAACTTTTACTATGGGCATGGGGTCAAATAAATCTATTCTAGTAAAAAAATCTAATTATGTGATACAAAAATCCACATTTTGTCAAACCTTTGTTACCCTGTATCTTTTTTTCCCAGGCTATATTTGTTTGGCCCCATAGTAAAAGTTGTTATGAATAATTAGGACTAGCGTTTAGCCCCGATTGTCACAAAATTCTCATCAATAGGAATCCTGATGATAGTCTGCTGGGTCTGAGCCATCCCCGCAAAAGGGCTCGGAGGAACAGAAGGGTGCGGCGGAAACCGACCACTTGTCATCAAGTAAGTCATTTTTCTTTCTTTTGTCCCACTGCTGGGCAACAGACTCCCCTATCTTCCTCCACGTATCTCTCTCTTTGGTATTTTCTTTCCATTCTCTGTCAATCGCTCTCAAGTCGTCCGCCCATCTCGTCTTTGGCCTTCCCCCATTTCTCTTAATCCATGTAATTTTAATATTAATATATGTATTAGGTTTAAGTATTAGTCGGTTTCTGCGGAAGACCAGCGTTGTGGATCGTACCACGGTCTACGACACTTCAGAGCAGAGACCGTTTTGGTTTTTTATTAGCCAAATAAATGATTTTTCTTTCTTTCTTTTTTAACTGTTTTAATATTTAGTAATTTGTATGTAAAGTGGCAGCATTCAGTAAATTAGCAGACGTCTTCAAAAACAGAGAAGTACCCCAAAGCTTAAAAACCCGCCTCTTCAACCAGTGTGTCCTTCCCACTATCACTTATGGTGCCGAGACATGGACTCTTACAAAAGGAACCATGTACAAGATTGCAGTTGCGCAAAGAGCCATGGAGCGAGCCATGCTCGGCATCAAATTGCAAGATCGAGTTCGCAACTTGGAGATAAGACGTCGAACGAAAGTTCAAGACGTGGTTTCCAGAGTTGCAACTTTAAAGTGGAACTGGGCTGGGCACCTGGCTAGAAGGAACGATGGAAGGTGGAGTAAAGCTATTACCGAGTGGTACCCCCGAAATGGAAAACGGCAGCTAGATGGGTCGACGATGTTAAGAATATTGCTGGCAACAACTGGAGTAGGATGGCCCAGGACCGAGAAGGTTGGCGTAGACAGAAGGAGGCCTATACCCAGCAGTGGGTCACGGAAGGCTGTGGATGAAATTTGTATGTAGCAATTTCATGTCCGTGCAGTTAACCGTTGAGGAGTTCCCTCGTTGGGAGCCGATCCTTTGGGTGGTGGGTCATAATTATCTTTATAATGCATTGTCATCACCATTAAACATGTGTGAAGAGAGTGATGAGTGTAGAGGAAGCTAGAGAGATCTGTAAGGATCGTAGCAAGTGGAAATTGCTGCCTACCCCCCACGGGAAATAGGCGTGATGATATGTATGATGTATGTACCACCACTAAACCCACGTAAAATTTTAACTCTATAGGACAAGGAGTAGGTCTTTGGAATTAAAAAAATAATAATTATGTATTACTAGTTTTTGCCAGCGGAATTTCCCACGGGAACAGTGCTTTTTGCGGGATGATAAGTACCCGAGCTATGTCCTTCTCAGTTCTTCTAACTATGTATATGCGAAATTTCAGGAAAATTGATTCGGTACATAAAGCGTGACTAACAGACTCGCTTTCGCATTTACAATAGGATTTACCAATAATTAATTTGTATAATAGGATTTATTTACACACACGTGAAGTCTCTGCTCAACCCCTTACCTCTGGTTTGACTGTGAGACAATGCTTTTGTGTGTACAATAAAGTTTAATTAAATAAAATAGGATTATCATTTTTTGTCATCGAATCAGAAATGAGGAGATCCGTAGGAGAACTAAAGTAACTGACATAGCCCGCAGAATCGCGAAACTTAAGTGGCAGTGGACGGGGCACATAGCTCGTAGAACAGATAGCCGTTGGGGCAGAAAAGTTCTCGAGTGGCGACCGCGAACCGGAAAACGTAGTGTTGGCAGGCCTCCCACTCGGTGGACCGACGACCTGGTGAAGGTCGCGGGTTGCGCATGGATGCGGGCAGCGCAGGACCGGTCGTTATGGAAGTCCTTGGGGGAGGCCTTTGTCCAGCAATGGACGTCTTTCGGCTGAGAGAGATCATTTTTTGTAAAATTTGATCACAGACAGACACCGGGACAGTTGAAGCTAAATAAGGGCATGTAAAAATGATATATTTTCAGTGCGGGCAACACTTCGCGACGCAGCAGGCTTGCATGAAGCACCACAAGGAAGTGCACCCAAGAACGTCGTTCTATTCCAACAACGAGCGGGCTATATGTGAGATTTGTGGGGCTTCCTTAGCGGTGAGTTGAATCATTTTTTACATCTCTCTAACACTTCTTTTGTTGGATGTTGCCATTCTAGGTTTAGGTTCAAAGAACTTTATATTCATAAGAAATTTACATTTCTTTTTTTATTTTTTTATTTTGTGTACCTCATATGCAGTAAGCCCTGCTCGCATGGAATTTTTTCACCATATCTAATTTCATTCACTTAAAATGAGATAACAAGATTTAGTATTACATAAAGTAATTACAAATATAAATTAAGTGTTAAGTACTGGTTGCGATTTATAACTTAAGTTTATTTTTAAATGTATTCACACTCTTACAAGTTCTAAGCTCATTTGGCAACTTGTTATACAACTGCCTTTTTTTCGTAGTTAGTCCTTGGTATAGATAGGTTAAGTTTATTTTTAATTCGAAGATTATGTTTATTTTTACATACATTAATGTATGGTTTGTTACCAAGTACACTATTGATTGATAGAATAATAGTCTGATAGATTGATAGTCAATGATAACTCTGTACTGAAGAATATAAATGTTTATTGATGGGAAATTAGCACACTAAAAGTTATTGCTAAAATGATAGAATGATACACTGATAACTTGACCGGAAAATAATGATAATAAATTTAAGACAGGAACAGGAGAACACGTGTACCATTTTATTGTGAATCGCCACTATGTGAAATTGCGTAAAGTTGAACGTGAACTAACTGATTTTAGTAAAGCGAGCGCCGCGATGTATGTATTTGCTGACGCTCGCGAATGAGCGATTATTCTGACAGCTAATTAAGAAAAAAAAATCGGTATAAAAAATCTCAACAGATAGTTTTATTGAAAGCCGAGTTGTAATAATGGCTGTACCTATATTGTGTGCTTTTTACAGTCAGCCAGAGGCAGAAAAAATCACATAACAGTTTAGATGTTTTTAATAGGTTTTTTTTTTAATGCCAATCAATTTTGCTTTTTGATTGGTCTCGCCTTTTACTAAGCGCCACCTATGAATTCATCTGGAACTATTTTTTTTAGTTGGGTCTCAGAAAATCCCCCAAATTGTACGAGGCATTGACCTGTACAACTAAATTGTAAATTATATTTTGTGGTATTAGAAGTATTTTTTACTCAAAATGCATGTATTGTATCTGTGTAATTGTGTCAGATTAAATAGTTTAGTTTTTCATATAGTTGTTTTGTTGGTGTACGATAGCTATAATGAAATAGCGCTTTACTATGCGATTTAAATTCTATCGGATTTGGTTCTTTTTGTTAAGTTGTCAGCTTGTCACTCAAAACCATTTCAAACCATTCGAAACTAACTTCACTACATATACATTTGTCAAAGAGACCGGAGTGAAGTTGCTAAAGCCCGACCCAAGTTTGGATTCTAATCGGACTGTAATTATTTTATTTTGACATCTTTGTAATGCGTTCTAATATATTTAGTTCTTCCACAGCCGGGCAGCGTGCTAACTCATATGAACATGCACTCGCGAGAGAAGATGCACCCGTGCAGCTACTGTGATAAGAGTTTCCACGCCAGCTGCAGCTTGAAGCGACATCTCGTGGTGAATATCTTATTGACGTATATCTCAACAAACTAATTATTAAAAACACTTGCTTTTGCCCGCGGCTTCGCTCGCAGTGAATTTCCCACGGTAACAGCGCTTTTTCCCGGGATGAAAGGTCCTTCTCAGTTCTTCTAACTATGTGTATACGAAATTTCACTAAAATTGGTTCAGTAGATAAAGCGTAAAGACGTAACAAACCAAAATAAATAAATAAACAAACTCACTTTCGCATTTATAATATTAGTTAGATAAAAAACACGACGGACAACTCACATAGCCTATGTCACTCGGAGGAATGCGAGGAATCTAAAAAATACCTCTCGCATCAAAATCTGTTAAGCCGTTCAGGACTTATGGTGGAATAAAGATATTTTTTATTACCCTCAAGGCTACTCTGTTTTATTTATACTTAGATCTTTGTGTGTGAAATATAGGTTAGATATTAAATCCCCCCCCCCTCTTCATCACGTAAGATTTCAGAGAAAAATTGTGTCAAAAATTCAAAATTTCTTTAAATCTTTTTTTGTTTGTGTTAATTTCTCCATACAAGGACTATAACCGTAAAATATATGGAGAATCTATAGTGACCGTAAATACGATGACCCTGCACTGCGTACGAAACTTGTATATGTGCGTCCCGCTCACTCCTTAGAGCAACTCTAAGTGTCCCTCGCTCTAATAAAGATAATAAATAGCCCTGGCATGTTAGGCGACCAAAACTGTTTCATGAGTTTATTTTGGCATTTCTTCTCAGCAGTGGTCATTCCGAAAAGCTAGTAGTTTGTAGCTTTGAGACATAATATATTATGATTAAATAATTGGTTTTTGATTTGAAGTGAAAAAGAGCCTTCTTTGAAGGCCAAGTTTCATTATAGAATTTTGGACTTTAATTTCGCACGCGGCGCGAAATTCGCGTTAGTTTGACCAAAGCTAAGATGTTTGTTTTATATTTCAGACGCACACAGGAGAAAAAAGGTTCCCATGTACAGATTGTGGGAAGAGATTCACTCAGAGCAACAGTATGAAGCTGCATTACCGAACTGTGCACCTCAAACAGCCTTATCCAAAGAGGTACGATATTAGAGTGAGATAGAAGTAGGGTAGAGAGAGATAGCATTATATTAGAGAAACTGTTCCCTTGCTCAGATTGGAGGAAAAGATTCACTCAGAGCGACAGTATGAAGCTGCATTACCGAACTGTGCACCTCAAACAGCCTTATCCAAAGAGGTACGATATTAGAGTGAGATAGCAGTAGGGTAAAAAGAGATAGCATTAGAGAAACGGTTCCCTTGCTCGGTGTGCGGCAAGGGATTCACTCAGAGCAACAAGGGGCCTAAAAGGCCACTTTGATGAATTGGAAGATGATCCATCTCATTTCCTAAATATTTAAAATGAACCATATGTCATCACTTATAAGTTTCATTTTTAAATATTTTTGGAAATTAGAAATTAATTATTCCCATTAAGGTTAGTGGCCGTTATGGACACCAAATATACGCCCTATTCGGTGTATGATACTGTATTGTAAACAGTATGGATTTCCATTTGCTGCGATTATAAATGGGTAACCACCCGGGTTAAAACCCAGTTATCACCCACTTCAATATATCGGCTGAAATAGGTCGATACTAATATTTACAAACGTAAATGTCGTAAAGAGCCAAAGAAATTAAATCCATACTAATATTATAAATGCGAAAGTTTGGATGTGAGTTTGTGAATTTGTGAGTTTGTGAGGATGTTTGTTACTCAATCACGCAAAATCTACTGGACGGATTTCGATGAAATTTGGCACAGAGGTAGATAATGACCTGGAATAGCACATAGGCTACTTTTTATCCCGGGAAAAAGCACTGTTCCCGTGGGAAATTCACGCGGGCGAAGCCGCGGGCAAAAGCTAGTAAATAAATATATACGGACAAATCACACAGATTGAGTTAGCCCCAAAGTAAGTTCGGAACTTGTGATATGGGATACTAACTCAACGATACTATATTTTATGACAAATACATATATAGATAAACATCCAAGACCCGGGTCAATCTGAAAAAGATCATTTTCCATCTTGACCTGACCGGGGATCGAACCCGGGACCTCCGGTGTGGCAGTCTGGCGTGATAACCGTTAGGCCACGGAGATCGTCAATTAAAATAAAGTGACAAGATCTCTGTAAGACTTCTATGTTTTATTACGATTTCTTTGAATTTTGAGACACAACTCAGGCACGACATTAGCCTCCTGCGATTCGTACAGATCTCTTGCTTCCTCTACCCTTAAAAAGATCCTCATTTATATATTTATTTTCAGAAATAGAAGAAGAAAGAAAGACGAGCCTCATAGTACCATGAACGACTCAAAATCTGACGAATCAGACAGCCTGCCGGAACCCGAAATGGGTTCCATGCGGGACCCTAAAACGGGGCTTGAACCCGTACCCAACGTGCCATTAGACTCGGGGAAACATATGGAAGAGAATGTGTATTTGACCCTTACGTAGTTATGATTTAGTGAGAATAAATGTGATTTTATTTAAATGCGTTTTGTTTTTAATCTATGTGTTTGTGAATGTATTTTGACATAAGTCTATGATCTATGCTACCTTTGTTTGTTAACTCTATGCTCGACGCGCGGTCATATGTGAGTAGACCGCGCATTTAGTATTTTTTGGTTATTGTAACTTTTTTCTATCATCGAAAAATAAGTACTTATCCTAACTCATATTATAAATGCGAAAGCGAGTTTATTTGTTTAATGTTTATTAGATTGTTACCTCTTCACGCTTTATCTACTGAACCAATCTTCCTGTAATTTTGCATACACATAGTACAGAGAAAGACATAGGGTACCTTTCACCCCGGGAAAAAGCACTTCCCGTGGGAAATTCACGCGGGCGAAGCCTAGTCTACCATAAAGTTAATATTTACAGTGCTTTGCCGTACTAAATTTTATTTCTTTCCAAAGGGAGGTAATCTAAGTTCATATACATATCGAGGGCAGATAAATCTAAACCTTCTAAGATAGGATTCAGTCAGTTTAATCAGAGATGGGTTTACGCCCGGGAATAAACGGGCGATAAAAGTTTATTTGCGGCGTAAACCCATGCCTGGTTTTATCTGCCCTCAACTGTACATACGAATATTACAATAGGTAAAGTCCATTTATTCTTTATTCATAATTGTCCTATTATGTAAACAATCTTACCATGTCTTTTTATGATTTTACAAGAATGGAAATTACTTTCGTGGTTAATAGATGCTTTACTTTAGGGTGTTTAGGTTTGAACTAATATTTGATTTATTTTCAACAAAAAGTACTGTGAAGATTGTTTACACAATAGGACAATTACGTAAAAATGGAGTTTACATTCCTCAGAGCAAGTATCTGATAGAGGCAGGTTATGCGTAGCCGCATGAGATAGAAAAAGAAAGAGACGAATACACGAGGAAAAAACGAGACAGATTCACACTCAATAAAATTTGTAATTTTGTATAAGTAGGTACTATTTTATTAGCCATAAACTAAGGCTGGTATTAATAAACCAAGCTCAAGACAGCTGTCAAATGCGAACTCAGCCGATACGCACTCAAAGTTATGTTCACGCACTTAAAATCGTCGCTAATTAATAAACCTATATCAACGGCGTATCACTTGAGATCTCAGAACACACACAACTTCAAACTGACAAGCTGAGAATTTTGACATGACGTGGTGTCAAACCATAGACTTAGTAAAAAATAATAGACCCGGCTTAACAAACTTTCTCCAAACAGTATTTATGCGGCCGGTTTTCATGTTTTGAAAAGTACTTTGTGCCGTGCTTACCTAAACCCGGCGCCGACAAAGGATTTGGCACAAAGTACTAAAAATAGTGATAAAACATGGAAACTGGCCACATAACTACTGTTTGGATATAGATTGTTAAGCCGGGTCTATTATTTTTTACTGAGTCCGGTCTAACTACTGTCACAAGTCACTCTCATGTCATGGTTGAACTGTCATCAGCAAATACGCTCTTGAATAGCATCTTGAGTGCTGATATTTGTTTATTAATACGTCTTCACTCGGCTGAAACGCGGAACTTAAGCGAGAACTCAAGTAAGATTTATAAATTTTAATTAGCACCGCGACTCAAGTGCGCTTTCAAGATCGAGCTAAGACTTGAGTGTCATTTATTAATACGGGCCTAAAGGTACCTATCGTAGACAGAGAAAACTATAGACCCCGCTATATTTCCACATCGCTCACACAAGAAAGATACGCCATATTCTATAGGTTTGCTCCTTCTACGGTACCCACAATAATTATGATCACACGAAAATAATCGCGTGGCTTTCTAGAAAAAAATAATTATTACGGCAGATTTTTTAATGAGATCAATCGTCTTCGTCGTGTAGTGGTTCTTCTACTTTTTTTCTCCTAATTCTGCAAAAAGAAAAGGAAAAATTAAAAAATATATACATGTCCGTCCGGGCGTTTTAACTATACCCATACCAAATTTCATTAAAATCGATACAGCTGTTTAGCCGTGAAAGCGTTACAGAGATAACAAACAGGCAGACTTTCACATTTATAAAAATAGTATAATCACAGGTAATATCATACTAAGCTATTATCTAATAATAATATTAGTATAGTACGGATGTAAATTCTCTTTTACGAAGTTATCCGAAGAACAGTGGGATGAGCACGAATATTTGCGATAACGTTCCATAAAAAAACTTGACGTGACGATACGTGGTATTACGTTATCGCAAATCAAATATTCGACCGTTAAAAAAATATGCCTGGTACTTCGATGTTGATAAACTCCGGTTTTTAGAAGCTGTTACTTTTTGTTGAATAGGTATTGTATGTCCTATATTAGTTCAATTCTAAAGTAAAACATTTATTAATGACGAAAGTAATTTCCTAAAAAGTCTATTTTAATTTATATTGTTGTAAAATCATAAAAGACATGGTAAGATTGTTTATATAATAGGACAAGTAGGAAGAAACGGAGTTTATTTGAGTATTGACCAGCCATTCTGACGCTCAAACTGTTAAACTTTCTCGAATATGCGTCAGAATGGCGTGTCACATTTACCGTTTCGGATGCGGCTCCTTGAGATGCACAGTTCTATAATGCAGCTGCTGACTGTTGGACTGCGTGAAGCGTTTTCCACACAACGTGCACGGATAGGGACGTTCCCCTGTGTGTGTCTGGAAATTTTAACATACATACATTATCACGTCTTTATCCCTTACGGGGTAGACAGAGCCAAGAGTCGTGAGACTCGAAGGCCACGCTTAGCTGAATAGTGGGCTTTCTGAATTATATCTTAACTAATATTATAAATACGAAAGTGAGTTTATTTATTTGTTTGTTACCTCTTCATACTTTATCTACTGAACCAATCTTCCTGAAATTTCGCATACACATAGTTAGAAGTACTGAGAAGGACATAGGGTACCTTTCATCCCGGGAAAAAGCACTGTTCCCGTGGGAAATTCACGCGGGCGAAAGCTAGTTTGCTTATGAAAGGTAAGACGTATTGAGCCGGCTTTTCAACAAAATCCTCTAAGATCCCCGCGCGGGCGATTTTTAAACTTTTTGCCATTAAGGGATTTTGGGACGGGGCTTATTAAAATCCCTGCGCCAGTCCTCGTTCTAGTGCCAGTGATGTCTACAACGAAGTGCGGGGTGGGATGCGGTATTTGAAACGAGTGCGGGGCGGTGTATAGCCCTTCTGTACGTTGCGTTAGTACTATTACTTATTCTGTACCTATACTCTCTCTCTCTCTCTCTCTCAGCCTAAAGACGTCCACTGCTGGACAAAGGCCTCCCCCAAGGATTTTATCCATGGGGGGTTTTGCCGTAATCGCCACGCTTGGCAGGCGGGTTGGCGATCGCAGTGTGATGGCATAGTACGCGGAAAGATGCTGCTGCCCATCCTCCGGTGTTTTAAATCCCTTAGTCGCCTCTTACGACACCCACGGGAAGAGATGGGTTGGTGCTATTCTGGGGCCACACCATAGGCCAAATGCCATGCCTATACTATGCGATTTAAATTCTATCGGGTTTTGTTATGTTGTCAGCTTGTCATTCAAAACCATTTCAAACCATTAGAAACTAACTTCACTACAGATACATTTGTCAAAGAGACCGTGACACTCTGTACGTGAGAGTTCGACCATAGAGGAAAAAAATACTCCTTGAGCCGGATTTTCAACACTAGGGTTGAAGAGTAATAAACAATAGCTAAATTTTGGCTTAACTCTGTATTTTTTTCTTTGACCGGAGTGAAGTTGCTAAAACCCGGCCCAAGATTAGATTCTAATCGGACTGTACGATACGACACGACGCTAACTTTCTCCTTTATTTGCTTCAAATAACTCTGTCTTGGTCTCCCTGGACCCCCTATCCTTTTATATTTCCATCTATGATATTCCTTACATTTTACCTATTCTATTTTTAATACTTTTGGTCTGGATTTTCCAAATTCCTTCCGAGTGCTCAAATACGCTATATAAAGAGGGTCGATACGTGCGTTAGTACATAATATCTCGATGGTCGATACCAACTGGTTTGAAATTCACATCCTGTGAATTCGCCTACTAGTGTCCTCAATTTTTGAGATTCCCATTAGTCCCCTGAATTTTAATTTTTAAATAGTTTATATTTCCCAATCGAACCTCTCTATAAAGTTTTTAATAAATAGTTAAATAAAACAATCAACATTCTTAGTAACTGAATGTTTATTATTTTCATTTATCATTTAGATACATTATTCATTGATATAAATACCTATTTTAATATTAATATTGGTTCATCAAAAAACTATACAATAAAATTAGGCAAATATATATATGCGAAGCACGAATGATAATGTTATATTTGCCAAATATTAAAAAAAATATTTAAAATTAATTATTTAATGTTGACATATTAAAAAGCCTATGTATGTCCAACAGTGGGCAACTTATGGCTAAAAATGTTGCGAAAACCTCATGTAATTTTTTAGTTACTAGCCATCTTCTTCACAATTAAACTCTGATTTCTTTCTTCTATTTCTGTAACAAAAAAAAGTCACAAAATGAATAAGATGGCCACACTTTTTTGAAAAGAAAGTAAATAAACAAAGTTATGTCGATATCCTTTTTTGAATGACGACTTTCATAACATATTTAGAAGATGGAAGGTTCCCAGAAGACTTTTACTTAAAAGGTTAACTGAAATGAACAAACCTTTTAGGATGCGGTTGTTTCAAATGCACAGTCCTGATGTGAAGCGCCTTGCTAGCCGCCTGTGTGAATCTCTTCTCGCACATCGTACACGGGAATGGTTTTTCTCCTGTGTGTACCTGGAATTATTAAAAAAAAAAACTGGATCAAAAACAATAGGCGATTTTCCGAGACCCAAATTTAAAAAAAGTTCAGGATTACTTCATAGATGGCGCTTAGTAAAAGACGAGTCGAGTCCAGAGAGAAAGCAACAATGCATGAGATTGGCATTTCTATGAAATAAAACATATCGAAAAAATAATTGTGCCCTTAAGGTGTCGTAGTCATGGTTCATTCCCCGCTGGGGCTACTGACATCAATGTACCAATTTTATTTAAAAAAAAAAATAAGTCACGTATCCACTAGGCAACAAGTGACGCGCAACATATTCGCTCTTTCTCGGTTAAATTAACTTAAGCCAAAAAGTTGGTGTCTATGGACTGCGGTGATTGCTTACCATCAGGCAACCCGCATGCTCGTTTGCCTACTATTCTATAAAAATAAAAGTGTTTAAGGATATCTGGCAGTGGCGAAGCCTCCTTAGAACACGATTCCTACCGGCTTCCCTTAGCAGATTCAAATATATGTACAAATATTATTTTTACTCTTGCACAAAAATCTATACCCATATACCTATATGACACTGTCTTACTATAAGCCGAGGATCGCCGGCATTACACATTAAGGTAATTTTATATGAGAGCGTGATTAATTAAGCGCACATAATTACATTGCGCGCTTTGAAAATATATTATTCAATATGCTGGACACAAAATACGCAATGTATTTGAAACCCCGCAAACGCACACATACACGATTTCACTATCGTAGGAAGGCGGTCTCGCAGCTGGGGAAGCCGCTCATAATATTGGGAATTCGAATTTTAAAAATGTATGCAATTCACGCACACATACACATTACTACTACATACAACCACACGTCGATATGTCAGCGATTTTAAGCCGATCTCAGATAGCTTACCAAAAGTTTTCGTCCAATCAGAGCAATTTATTCGCGCTGCCGATTGCCTCTGTCAGGTCAGTCACCCTACCTTGCTATCGTTTCGCGCGCATTCGTATCCTAATTTATAATTGTGATAAGTGATTAGCTTGATTGTGGTATATAACCTTTATTGTATAGTGTTTGTTTGATTCTTGTCGTCACGTAGGCTGTTAGGTGAGAAATTGCGGCATTATTACAAATAGGTTGTAGTCTACCTACACACTTAATTTATGGTAGGTATGTAATTTATTGCATGTTTTTTTACACGTTACAAATTAAGATAGATATGACCCGGCTTTACCTTTATTTTTATTCACCCTACGCCACTGATATCTGGCCAACTATAATGAGCGATTCACTGACAGCTCAAATTAAGAAAAAAAATTGATATAAAAAAATCTCAATAGATGGCGTTGAATGAAAGCCAAGCCGTTATAAAAGCTGTACCTTTACTGTGCGCTTTTCTTTGTCAACAAGAGGCAGAAAAAAAAACACCTTACAGTGTAGTGTAGGACTAGCTTAAGATACATATAAAAGGTATAATTATTTGAATAAAAAGAGTCTACAACCAACACTCGTCTCATTCAGTCGTCCCATCCTTCACAACAGTTTGACAGTTCCATAAATCACAATATTGGTATATTTTAGATGTTTGTTTTATTTCAAAGAAAGGCACGTCTCGTGCATTGTTGCTTTCTGTAAGGACTCGTCTTTTACTAAGCGCCATCTATGAAGTCATCTGGAACTAATATTGTTTAATTTAGGTGTCAGAAAACCGCCCATTTGACGCACGTAAAAATTGTATCTTTTGTTAGTCGTTGCTATGGTGTAATGATTGTGTGTTTAAACGATCTTTAGAAATAACTAAAGACACATCCAAATACTTCCACGAGTTTAATTCTGTACCTAATACTATCCATGAACCTCTATGTGGTGTTTCACTTTAGTCAGTTGAAATGAGTGAGACAGCACAATATGCGTGCCAATGTTGCCTTGGGGATACGTGGCTCAAATTTTAACAAATATTGTAAGAGACACTTGCCTCCTTTCCAGCCCAAGCGGTGAACGAATCACGAACTCAAATCACCATAAAATTCACTCTTTAAATTTTAAAAATGTTTGTTTAACCGCGCAAAAAGAATTAAAAATTTGTAATGTCACCAAGAAATATCACGTTAAAAACAGTCACCAAGACTCTTGGTGACTGAAAAAATATAAATATTAATCAAAAAATTTGAAATTGCTTTCAAAGAGCAATATCGCGAGGAAACCTGCACTAGTCATTTTTTCAGATATTTTGTGTGAAATGAAAAGTAAATGTCAAAGCCGGAGACCATTTCTTTTTGCATTTTTTTTTTCGCATAATAATACTTGAGCTTTTGCCCAGCAGTGGAATATAAATATAGCACGTGAAAAAAAAAATACTTGGCATAATATATAATAGGTCGACTGTTAGATAATGCTTCTGCATTAAGTCCACCTATTGTGCCATACATAGTGTTTGTACTCTCTCTCTCTCTCAGCCTAAAGACGTCCACTGCTGGACAAAGGCCTCCCCCAAGGATTTTATCCATGGGGGGTTTTGCCGTAATCGCCACGCTTGGCAGGCGGGTTGGCGATCGCAGTGTGATGGCATAGTACGCGGAAAGATGCTGCTGCCCATCCTCCGGTGTTTTTTATTCCTTAGTCGCCTCTTACGACATCCTCGGGAAGAGATGGGTTGGTGCTATTCTAGGGCCACACCACAGGCCAGAGTGTTTGTACAATAAAAAAAAAAACAAGTGTTAAGTGTTTGTACAATAAAGGTTAAATAAATAAATAAATATCCTATCTTAATCCTAAGTAATATTATAAATGCAAAAGTGAGTTTGTTTGTTTCCTTTTCACGCTTTATTTACTGAACTAACCTGTCTGAAATTTCACATACACATAGTTAAGAGGTACATATGGTACCTTTCATCCCGGGAAAAAGCACTGTTTCCGTGGAAAGCCCACACGGGCTAAGCCGCAGGCAAAAGCTAATATATAAACATAGAGGTTCTTTATATAGCAAAAATTAGCACTATGAAACTGATATAAAATTCCCCTACAGGAAAACGGTTCAGAAACGCGCGGGTGTCAGTCAGTCCTGTTTGGAAAATAATCAGTCTACGACAGAAAAATATTGAAACTTACCAGCATATGTCTCTTCAGCGTACAATTCTGTACAAAACTTCTTTCACAAATGTCGCATTTGTATAGTTTTTCTCTAGAGTGCATATTGAGATGGGCCATCATACTGCTGAACTGTGAAATATTAATACCATGTTAATTTCAAGTTTAATTGGCAATATCTATACAAATAGGTAATAAAACTGTGTTCTATGACTGTACAGACAAATGTATAAAATAAATGTATGGGTGCTCTATATAGGACCAATAAAGTCAAAATCATTCATATTTTTAATTTACATAATTTGTAAATATACATAAATGCACACAGTTAAACTATTTACAAATTTACCTAGCTAGGCGTTGTGAATTGGACTTAGTCCAAAAACTCAAAATTTAATCTATGCCAATGAGCGATTTATCTGACAGCTAAATTAAGAAAAAAAATCAGTATAAAAAAGTCTCAACAGATGGCGTTTTATTGAAAGCCGAGTCGTAATATGGCTGTACCTATATTGTGCACTTTTTATTGTCAGCCAGAGGCAGAAAAAAATCATATAACAGTTTGATAGTTGCACCACAGAGTACTATATACTATCGTAATAGTTGCACAAATCACAATATTGATACTTTTTAGATGTTTTTTTTAACAGGTTTTATTTTTTTTAATGCCACTATCGTGAATTTTGCTTTTTTAAATTCTCTCGCCTTTTTTTAAGCGCCATCTATGAATTCATCTGGAACTATTTTTTTTAAATTTGGGTCTCGGAAAATCCCTCATTATAAAGCGGGTACATAAAGAAGAAATATTTGATAAAAAAAAATTTAAAATAAAATTCTAATTAGATTACACTGCTTTACAAAAAAAAATAAAATTTAGTACCCTTAAAGCTACTGGGTTTTTTTAGTAGATCTATATGTGTAGAATATAGTTTCCATAATGAACTTCCCATATCACGTAAGATTTCAGAGAAAATTGTGTCAAAAATTAAAAACTATTTTTTTCGCTAATATTTTGAGACATCATTAAAATTAGTAGTCCTAAATTTCTAACTTGATTTATAGCTGTAAATATTATAATACTGTTCATTATTACAGAGCAATTTTATTTTAATTTATTTTAGTTTGTCTATCCCATAAAAAAATTTTGAAAGTTGTGTTAATTTCTCCATACGTACGGACTATAACCGTAAAATATATGAAAAATTAACAAGCGAACTTTCAAATTTTTTTATTTTTCGGACTATAGAAAAAAATAAATTAAAATCAAATTGCTCTGTAATAATGAATTATGATATTAACAGCAATAAAGCATGTTAAATATTATAGAACGACTAATTTTAATGACGTCTCAAAATATTAGCGAAAAAAATAGTTTTGAATTTTGACAATTTTTTCTCTGAAATCTTACGTGAAAGGGGTAAGTTCATTATGTAACCTATATTCCACACATAGATCTATCAAAAAAACCTAGAAGCTTACCAAAACCGTGTAAAGCAGTGTTATTAGAATGTTTGTAATATATGTTAAAAATATGGAGATCGATAGTCGAGCCATTGATGGATATTTTTGAAAGTGGCGTAGTTGGTACAGGTGGCCTAAGCGCATTGGGATTTTATAGCTCCTCTTACCACTATTTTGTGTTTGTAGCAAGGTTTGTAGTGACATTATCGGAA
Source organism: Ephestia elutella (assembly GCA_018467065.1). Lineage (NCBI taxonomy): Eukaryota > Metazoa > Arthropoda > Insecta > Lepidoptera > Pyralidae > Ephestia > Ephestia elutella. The sequence continues at coordinate 12,722,548 of CM031583.1, forward strand.
CGAACATTACTAATAATAATAATAATCTTTATTTCGGACTAGTCCATATTTTGTTAGTTACAATTGTTCTTAATACTAGTGTTAGTAACGTTTACATTTAGGTACAATCGGTATAATTGACCCGATGTACGCCTCTATGCATAAGCGCATCCACCCAGTGCCTCACAAAAGGCCCATTAATTTTACCGGCCAGGGTACTAAGTATACTATTGGGACTCCCACGAAATCGACGCATTAAGATTTATATTAAGATTTTAATATGTCATGAAAAACATATGGTGTGAAAAGTTCCATCGATCTGCAATCTCCTATATGCTATTCCCGGTATTTTTCTACACGTACACCAAATTTCATCGAAATCCGTCCAGTAGATTTTGCGTGATTGAGTAACAAACATCCTCACAAATTCACATCCAAACATTCGCATTTATAATATTATATAAGTATGAAGAAACTGTATGTGTGTTTTGTAGCTGCAACACAGAATTAATATAAGTACTACGTACAGAAAGGAAGCTCCCTGTCCCTCCCGCAATATGGCACCCCCCGCACTTCTCCCCCGTTCTTGTGTGTATCGGGACGCTATGACTATGAAAACGCACACATTGACGTGTTACTGACGTGTTCACGGATATACAGTTTCATTTGTAGTAGTAGTAGGTATATTTGACGCGCCGTTTCTATGAAGCGCCCGCCCTGTAGCACTGTTTTTGATGCGGTTTTTTATTTGATAGCAAGGTTTGTCGGAGTAGTTCTTAGCTATATTCATATCATTACTTACCGCCAAGTCAGCGCCACATATCTCGCAAATGGTCCTCTCCGGGGTCCCATGATACACGAACGTTTTACGTTTATGCTCTTTCAAGTGATGCTTCCGACACTGCATCTGAGATTCGAAGTATTTGCCGCACTGAAAATATATGTTTTTATTAAATACTAGCTTTCGCACGCGGCTCCGCCCGTTCTTATGTAGATCCCTGTGAAAGCCTGTGTCCTTCTTTAGACCCCTGACTATGTGTATGCAAAATTTTATGACGATCGGTTCAGTAGATAAGGCGTGAAGAGGTAACAAACAAATAAACAAACTCAGTTTCGCATTTACAATACTAGCTTTCGCCCGACGATATCAGGACGACCGCCAGCTCTTCACATGGATGCGGAAGACTAACAACGGAGAGAATGGAGAAACATTGGAGAGGTGTATGCAAAATTTTATGACGGTGGGTTCAGTAGATAAGGTGTGGAAGAAGTAAGAAGAAGAAAACTCAGTTTCGCATTTATAATATTAGTTAGCTTTTTCCCGCGGCTTCGCCCGCGTAAATTTCCCACGGGGACAGTGTTTTTTCCCGGAATAAAAGGTACCTGTACGGGTCATTACTTTAGGTACATTGCGCCGCGTCAGCTAAAAAATCTGCATTATTGTAAATTAATGTCTATGTCCTTCTCAGTACCTCTCGCTATATGTATGCGAAATTTCAAGAAGAATGGTTCAGTAGATAAGCGTGAAGAGGTAACAAACAAACAAATAAACAAACTCACTTTCGCATTTATAGTATTAGTTGGGACTAGCTGATCTTCCATGCTGGTCTGGGAGCGAAGATAAAACATAGAATATGCCAGCTGCTTCTCTTCCCGCGCAGATTGTAAAAGTCAATCGAGGGAGAGGGCTTTAAACTGGGGATTCCTCCACTCATAGGCGATGGGCTAGCAACCTGTCACTATACCTGAATCTCCATTCCATCAGAGAGCCCACTATTCAGCTAAGCGTGGTCTTCGAGTCTCATGACTCTTGGCTCTGTCTACCCCGTAAGGGATAAAGACGTGATTCTATGTATGTATGTATGTAGCTGAGCCCCGGGGCTCCCCGTCGGATTTTTGGGATGAAAAGTATCCTGTATGCTTTTCCACATTATATTCTAACGGTGTACCAAATTTTATTGAAATCCGCCCAGTAGATTTTGCATGATTGAGTAACAAACATCTTGATCATTGGAGAGATATGCCATACACAAATAGTTATAGCACCTCACATTTTTGCGTCGGTTAATCTTTAAAAAAAAATGGGGGAGACCTTTGCCCAGCAGTGGGACGAAATAGGTTAAAAAAATCTTTAAAGACCTTACCTGATAACAATTCATAGGAGTTTTCTTGGACACTCTCACGCACGCTTTTTTCATTGGTTTGGTCAGTACTAGCGATGGATCTTTTAGTTCTCTCCTGATTCTCTCCTGGAAAAAACAAATAGTTCAATTAAATAAAAAAAATAAAAGATATAACACACAAGCTTACATTTTTCTCACGTATATTTCCTTCCACCCAAAGGTTGGCTGGAAGAAATTGCATTTGCGATAAGCCCGCCTTTGCGCTCATTTAAAATGTATTTACTTTTGTTACTACTTTTGTTTCTTTTCTGTAAATGGTGCAATAAAGTGTTGATATATCTATCTATCTAAGCTTTAGCTCGCGGCTCCGCCCGCGTAAATTTCCTATGAGAACAGTGATTTTTCCCGGGATGAAAATGACCTATGTTCTTCTCAGTAGGTATTTCTGTGTGTATGCGAAAGATTGATTCAGGAGATAAAGCGTGAAAAGGTAACAAACAAACAAACTCACTTTCGCATTTATAATATCGTTGAAATTACGACGTAAAAACAAAAAAAAAATTAACATTCTACACAATCTATTTACGACGTTGTAATGTTAGGAATAAAAATGTATGAAAATGTGTCAAAATTGTGTGAAAAACGCACCTGATTCGAATTTCTTCTGCTAACTGTAACAAAACCAATTTTATTAATATTTAAAAGAAGATGCCAAATTGAATAAAAAAAAACGATAAAAAATTAATGGAAAATATACTTACTGCAGCTTTTTCTTTTATCCCTAAAACTTTTTTCTGGAACCTTAGTAATTCATTGTTTGCGTCCCTAAAAAAGAAGAATTACTAATTTTATTAAAAGATAAAAAAAAACATTATTTTTTATCCTGACCTATGTTATTATTTAAAGCAGTTCAGTGTTTCGAAAAAAAATTTTTTGGTACTATGTGGCCCACTGCTGGACAAAGGCCTCCTCTTTCTACTTCCACAACTTGACCCAATGTGGTCTCCTGCCACTCACTCAAATAGGTTTTACTTTGGGATTTTATTTTGCACAAATTGACTAGAGGTAAAGTCCGACCAGTTGATCAGAAAATTTGTATGGATTGTATTTGTATGGATACTATCTTGACACTTTTTGCTATAGTTTCATCATCCAAACCTATAAAAATTTTGCTGGTGGCATTGACATATCATAAACAAATAGACGGCCAAAAAGTATCCGAGACAAAACTCTGATCGGTCAAAGTTCATTGCCAGTCTTATTTCGTCCCTATGTGAATGCAGAAGAAGAGCTAAAAGTGAACTTTCTTACGTGTTTTACGTTTTTTTATGTTTTTTTTTTAATTTTTTTTTTTACTTTTTTCTACTAAAAAAAGTAAAAGTAAAAGTAGAAAAAAAGTAAAAGTATTGGTATCCACGAAAGTCCAGCAGCGCCGTGACTCATGCCATGACACATGCTGAGTGGGATCCATTTATGTTAATACTAACTGTATATTTGATGTGTGTGCCAAATTTTTTTTCTTTCTTTCTTTCAACCACGTTCGGAAGTTTTTATATATTTTTTATTTTTATTTATTCGGTTTGTCTACAACTGTTACAACAATACATATATAATAGAACTTATTGAACTTAAATTCTGATTGCACAGTCTATTACAGATAAACACAGCATGCATTATATAAATTCGATCGAAGAGTTTTTTAAGACAATTTTTTAACAAAAACAAAGTTATGCAAGGGTTACGATTAAAACAAACTTTTAACGAAATAGAAATTGTGCAAGAACAACTACGCTCTGCTACCAGAAAATGTGCGCAGAGAATCCGGACAAACGAAGCGGCGGGAAGAATTCTGTACCGGAACTTCACCGGGAAAAAACCACCGGTAAAAATAAGTACCGGGAAAAAATCTCCACGCGACACCACGCTTGTCCGACTAGAATCTAACCTAACCTATACGCAGTCTGCTACCACCGTAGCTTATATAGGGAGCTACGGGGCCCCATATACTAACCTAATTTAATAACTACAATTCAAACCACTTACCAAACTGAATCTTCTTAATCTTCGGATCCAACTTCGAGTGTCTTCGGAAGAGGAGGGGGTTGGTCCCTAAATCACCCAACCTACCCCATGAGATCTCAATCCCCAGAAAAAATACCTGATCCGTCTAGCAGTTCCACTCGGCAACAGATTTCGGCGTCCCCAGGCAGCCACGTTTCGCATCTCACAAGAAACAGTCAAAGTAAAAGGTTTCACAAACACAAATGTTCAATGAGTTATTTAACAAACAGGAAATTCACAAATATAACTCAAACTAGTTAACAAGCAAAATACGCGAGACCTCTCCGCGTATTAAAATCAAACCAATATGTCAGGACAAATGGCGGCCGTCCGCCATGCCATTCACGCGAGCAATTTCATGCGGCGCGGCGCGCCCCACGCCGCGATGTCCAAACAATACTGAATTCAAAATGGTCGCTCGCGACTGCCGACGCCGGCCGAGCGGGGCGACGACGCTACTAATATGAAACTACCGCACGCGCTAAGAATATTACGGCGGCGAACGGACAAAACAACATAGATTTTTATTACAAACAGCAAATAGAAATTAGTTTGACAAAAAATGTACCCAAAAATGACCCTGTATGAAAAAAAAGTGAACAGCATACTCACACGATATCCTCCGTGTGGTTGGCGGAATGAAACACGTGTTCGTCGTACGCGGCGCGCGCTTCGAACTTGATGTCGCAGCGCGCGCAGTACATCGCCTCGGTATCGGATATTGTTGGCTTTTCCTGATACAACACAACATTGCAGTTTTTTAAGATAGGTAGGTATACAAAAAAAAGTAAAAAAAAATATGAAAATATAACAACAAACAAATCGGTCAAGTGTGAGTCGAACTCACACTAACACACGTAGGGTTCCGCACCATCGAACAATATTAGTTCTTGTTGTCTAAATTTACTAACTTTATATTTGCCTGTGGGCGCTCATCAATGGTTCGTCCTCATGTTGCTATTAAACGTTTGGTATGAAAAATCATTGGTAGGTATTCGCCATAAAGATAAAAAAAGTCGCTCCGGTGTGATTCGAAATAACAATAACACGTGAAGTTCAATACCATTGAACAATATTAGTTCTAATCCTTACTAATATTATAGATACGAAAAAGTGAGTTTGTTTATTTGTTTGTTACACCTCTTCACGCTTTATCTACTGAACCAATCTTCCTGAAATTTCGCACACACATAGTTAGAAGTACTGAGAAGGACACAGGGTACTTTTCATCTCGGGAAAAAGCACTGTTCCCGTAGGAAATTTACGCGGTCCAAGCCGCGGGCAAAAGCTAGTATGATTATAATTAATTTTCGATGTGAAAAAGTGCCAAGTTTTAATAAAATATTTTGTCTTCGAATTTGACAGTCTTTGAGAAAACTTACATTTTGATAATTCACGTGCGTCCGTTTCTTGTGTATTTCCAATCCTTGTTCGCTGACGAACGACCGGCCGCATATAGTGCACACAAAGTTCGTGCGATGCGTCGTCATATGCGAGTAGTATGTCGACGAGTGGCTGGTGGGAAAAACGGGAATTAGTGGGAAAAACGGGAATTAGAATTTTTTTAGTTTTATACTACATAAATAGTACATTGTTAACGAGTGGGTGAAAGTAACTTTATTAAGCCCCGAGACGGGCGCTTGGGCGCCAATAGTTCGAGGGACTTAAAAAAGTCTTTCACACGACGTAAACACTGTGCTTTTCATTACGAATACAAGAAAAGTAAAAATAATATCTCCTGATCAAAGCGACGTATGAATTAGGTTTTTTCTTCTGGAAAAGAAATGATGAGTAACGATATTATGCGGAAGCATAATACGAGCTCTGAAGCGTTCTTGAAAAAAACATGATCGGATTAGTACGGCTTTAGCTTCCAGGATATTTTTTTTTTCTATGGCCGACCAACTATTTAGCTATTAAATTCTTTTCATTTGGTTCCATCATTGAAAAAATAATAATAACATCTAAATTATAAAAAACTTAAAAATATATTATTTAACTTCATGTTATTTCAATTTTACATAATATGTTGAATGGCTGTATAGGTAGTTGGAATATGGTTCATTAAAATAACGTGAAAATAGAATTAGTTTTTTTTTTAAATAATTCGCTGACGAACGACCGGCTGTCATAGTTCAGAAACGATTATCCCTATGTGGGCCGTAAAATGCGAGTATTACTTTCGACGAGTGGCTGGTGGGAAAAAACGCTCCTTAGTGGCAACACAGACTTAGATATTTCAGAGTATGAGTACCTAATGAAAAATATATTTCAAGTCACTTACGTGAATTCTTTGAAGCAAACGTTGCATGTTCTTATTTTACCATTATGAGATTCATCGTGGAATATTGCTGACTGTCTGAAAAATTATAATAAAAAATTAATCAATCAATTCGCTGTAGGCGTTTCATCTCACATTTTGACCATTTTCACGTCGACAGAAAAGTCTTTTGATAACTGGTCATGAAGCTAAGATTCCGTTTTTTTAACTATTCATGAAACATCGAAGAAATTTCCTTTTTCATAACTAGTTATGAAATTTTGGTTATGAAAGTGGATGAAGGGGATTGTAATGTGTCGAAAAATAATGCGTTTAGAAAGAAAGAAAAAAAGAAAAAATATTAATTTGGCACACATACAATAAAAACACAGAAAAAAATACAGATTTAGTTTGTAAAATTGACAATTCCTCGACACTTTACAATATCGCGAGTTAGATAGTAATAAGACGGTATTTAGATAGATAAATAATACGTTTATTTGTATCAGCTGAGACACATAACAAACATAACATGAATTAAATGCAAAAAGTTCCTAAATATAGTAAAAAAAAAACAATTTGACGTTACTATGTGCCGCAGTGATACAAATTGGTAATAACTCAGTGGTTGAATTGCCCCTACAGGAGCAAACACTGATTTTCAGTCATCACCATTAAAGGGACACGTTAAACTGCCACCAGGCGAACGTCTAAAGAATAATAATAATATGTCTGGTGCGTACTACCGTAAGTTACAGCTGTTACTGGTGTATTTACAATTTTATGTTGCCATAACACACTTGATAAGACGAAGAATAAAGTTAAATCCCAACTAGTATTATAAATGTGAAAGTGAGTTTGTTTGGTTGGTTACCTCTTTAACGCTTTGTCTACTAAACCAATCTTCCTGAAATTTCGCATAAACATACTTATACTTAGTCAGAAGTACTGAGTACAAAGGGTAGCTTTCATCCCGGAAAAAACACTGTTTCCGTGGGAAATCACGCGGACGAAGCCGCTGGCAAAAGCTAGTAGATCCATACTAATATTATAAATGCGAAAGTTTGGATGTGAGTTTGTGAATTTGTGAGTTTGTGAATTTGTGAGTTTGTGAGGATGTTTGTTACTCAATCACGCAAAATCTACTGGACGGATTTCGATGAAATTTGGTACAGAGGTAGATAATGACCTGGAATAGCACATAGGCTACTTTTTATCCCGGAAAAAACACTGTTCCCGTGGGAATTCACGTGGACGAAGCTGCTGGCAAAAGCTAGTAGATAATAGAATAAAACTTACTCCAGAGAGCACACAAAGTAACACCGCTGGCACTCGAACAAATTGTAATGCTGTCTCATGTGCTTTTGAAGCTGGTGCCTCTGTTTGAACCGCATTTTGCAGAATCTACATTCAAGGCGCAGAGTCTGAAAAAAATATACTATTATGGATTTGTGAGGTGGCAACACATGGTTTCTGGCAACACAACGGACGGCGTAACCGTTACGTCGCAAAATGTCCCTTTCGCAAAATGCCCCCTGGTCGCAAAATGTCCCTTTCGCAAAATGCCCCCTGGTCGCAAAATGTCCCTTTCGCAAAATGCCCCCTGGTCGCAAAATGGCCCTTTCGCAAAATGCCCCCTGGTCGCAAAATGGCCCTTTCGCAAAATGCCCCCTGGTCGCAAAATGTCCCTTTCGCAAAATGCCCCCTGGTCGCAAAATGTCCCTTTCGCAAAATGCCCCCTGGTCGCAAAATGTCCCTTTCGCAAAATGCCCCCTGGTCGCAAAATGGCCCTTTCGCAAAATCCCCTTTGCGACATCACTAAGCGAGTAGAGTAACGAAAAGCCGTGTTGGTTAAATGTGCATGCATGATTAATAATAACCTTGTGGCTATTCTACAACATTTTTTGAAGTTTTTAATAATACAACCACAATAGTCTTTTTGATTATGATAGAACATTTTATATCAATTTTAAATGTTCTAAGTAATAAATAAATAATAGGCATTTAAAATACTAAATACCTGTTTATGCCTCGAAGCTATATGCCTATCATATATATCAACTTTCGAAAACCATCTATAACATTGTGTACATTTATAAGGTGCGTTTAAATATTTGCTGTCTGCCGCTTTAGCCTCGAATCTTTGCATAGCCTGTTCCTCAGTGAGGTTTATCCTCTTCCAATTGCCATCACTCAATTTTGGATAACCCTTTTTAGACCTTTGAAATTTTGGAACCTTTTTTGTTACGGCTTCTGCCTTTTCATTAGTTAATTTATTTTGTACTTTTTTCGCAAGAACCTCATCGTCAGAAGAAATTGGACTAGGAATGCGTGTATCAAGTTTATGTGAATTATTTTCTGGAATCTTTACTGTGTCGGCATCTTGTGTTGTGTCATTCAAATTTGGGATGTCATCAAAGAAAGCATTGTCGTCAAAATCATGATCGCTCTCAACCAGATCTGGTTTAGGTTCATTTGGTGCAATATTAACATCATTACTTATGTCTAATACATTTTCATTCTTAACTTCTAACAGATTTAAATCACTGGGCTCTTTTGTTTCACCTTTATCATCTAAGTCATGATCATCAATACTGACATACGGTTTTTTAGTTACATCTATTTCAACTTCATCTTCCCATTCGTCGTCTCCATCATATTTGTATTTGTATGTCTTTACATGTTTAGAAACTTTTACTATGCCTAAGGTCATTATAAAGGGAGGTTGTGATTTCCTTTTTCGATATATTTCACGGACTTCCTTATAGCTCAACTGAAAATTTGAGGTTTTGCATTAATTAAGACGATGGTGAATTTTTACTTGTAATGCTCTGGACACATGTGTCAACTCAATGGTGCAGATGAGACCATACCCAATCTGTGGTGTGACTAATTAGTTTCGTTTGCACCATTGATGGTGCAAACAAAACTAATTAGTCTCATCTGCACCATTGATGGTGCAGGTCAATGGTGCATACGGTACGAAATACGGTATTCCGCGCCGCGTGCGAAACTTGGATAAGTGTGTCTCGCTCACTCCTAAGAGCAACTCTAAGTCTCTCTCACTCTAATTTCGCAGGCGGCGCGATATTCGCGTCATTTGACCAGAGTTTACGAAAGATTTTAATAAGCAGCTGTTGTGTCATGCATGAGTATATGAATTACTATATTGTTGTGAGTATATGAATTAAGGTAGAAACATACTTGGCCCACGTACGCAACGCACGCTACGCATTATGAAATCTGGACTCTTGATTTTGTATCGAAACAGTTGAATCAGAAACATACTTATCATACGCGACGATACACACGCAACGTAAGACGACGTAAGATCTGTCGATCCAGATCGGCGTGGGAAGGTGGAGGGGATAATCATATGCCATCACACGCGTAGATTAGACAGATCACAATGGAGATGCACTATGGACGCCCTCTGCCCCACCTGGGGGCCTTAGGACCATAAGTCAAGTAAGTCATCACACGCGTAGACCCAGTGTGTTTCTAGGAACTTACGTTCGCAGCGCGTCAGTCATGAATTGATGTTTGTTGCGTTGGGATGTTTACAAAAACAAGCTAATTGTTTAAATTATTAAAACAATAAAAAACACCCCAGACAACTTATACAACAAAAAGTACATAAAACATATGAGTTATTCATTTTTGAAGTCGCCTTTTAAAGCCCTTCATTTTGGTATCCCACTCGATAAGATTGATCAAATTTTATCATAACCTATGTCACTTGGAGGAATTCAAGGCATTCTAAAAATACCTCATACATACAAACATTCATACATGAAACCTGAAAACATAACACTCCTTTTTCGTCATACGTGTAAAAATGGGAGACGAACAACGAGTCTGATGTCATTATGCGTAGTGTATGTGGGTGTAGTGTGCACACCTACTCTCCCACGTCGCGTCTCTTCCCGTAGCGTGTGTGGTGAACCTGGGCTAAGTTTGTCTCTAGCTTTATTTTCTTCGATAAAATTTTGTAAGTAAGAATGTAAGTTTTCAAGATATGGTGTGACCAAAGGAAATAGAGATTCATGTTTACGCATGACAGGTCAAGATATAGACAGATAACATGGTTTTTGATTTGATTTTGATAGATACGAGACGATTTAGTTAGTTGTAGTAAATTGTAAAATACATATTGTTGAAGAATACACAAAACTTTCTAAAACTTACCTTATTCATAAAAAATAGATCATATAGGGTGTTTTGTCCATTAAAGCACTTTTCCTTAAACTTATGAAACTTGTGAAGTAATGTGGCACATTCATAGCAGAAATATTGGGGCAGTTCGTCTTTTCCTTTATTCTAAAAAATTTAAATATTTATAGACAATCAAATTATTGGAATAGGGGACCGGACAACTTTTTTTTTTGATGCTTCTTTGAAATATCTCACAATAATAGAATCATCCGTAAAAGAATCACATCAATAAGCAAAGTATTTCCCAAGATATAGCAAAAAACAATTCACATTTTCAAGCGATGTTTGGACGATACCAAAACGCTCCTAACTAAACGTGCATTCATATGACGTCACGCGTAGAAAATGGACTTTCCCAAAAAGTTTGAACTGTAATAAATTAGCTCAGGAGAATAAACTCGTGGTGCAAAGTCGCAAAATGTGTTTAATTATATGTATTCTATCATAAAATTACACATTTTTAATAATTCTCATACCTTGTCCGGTCCCCTATTGACTATCGAAAATAAGGGGATGGTAAATACGTTAGTTGCAAAGAATATAATACTCCTTCGAAGGTTAGTTGTCTTTACTTTCCATTTATTGATGTAGTTAGTTTACATTTTTTGAACAATTAAAATAGTCATTCTTACTAGTATTTAAAAAAAGATGAACTCCTCTCATAACTAGGATATTAAGGACAATAAAATGTTAGGTACTTAATTTAGGGTAATATTTATGCATTATTTCATAGAAATACGTACCTTTAAACACATAATTTCTTCGTAATAAAACTTCAGCGGTAACTGATCGTATTTATAAAATTTACACTCTGTCCGCAGACATATACGGCATATCTTAAGGTCACACATAATGTCAGTATATTTAATATTAAATAAATGTGAATTTCGTGTAGTTAACTGACTAAAATTTACAAATATTACAAAGAACTATAAAATCAACATCATTCGACCGACGCTCCTCTTGGGAGTTTTGTTTGTTTGACATTTTAGCAACTGTCAGTCAAAGCTGACAGACATGTCACATCGGTGCATATCGGCAACGGCAATGCAATGGTTTATTCCTAGATTAAACAGCTAACCTCACTTTCTCGGCCGAGTAGCGTTTATTTTTACACTCGTCGATTTACTGTGTCGCCCGTTTACTCGGTACGTGTAATCAAGGCTTTATGATTTGTCAAAATGGCGTTTTTAGACAGATTTAAATCCTTGAACCCCACCCCCTAGTACAAGACCTTTTTTACACGACTGACCAAAAATGGTTATGTTTTCAGGGTCATGTATGTTTGTTTGAAGTCCCTGAACGGCTTCACAGGTTTTGATGTGGGTGAGAGGTATTTTTAGATTCCTTGTATTCCTCTGAGTGACATTATGTGAGTTGTCAGTCGTCTTTTTATTTTTTTAATAATGAGCGATTTTTCTGACAGCTAATTAAGAAAAAAAATCAGTATAAAAAAATCTCAACAGATGGAGTTTTATTGAAAGCAGAGTTGTAATAATGGCTGTACCTATATTGTGCGCTTTTTGTTGGCAGCCAGAGGCCGAAAAAATCACCTAACAGTTGCACAAATCACAATATTGATACTTTTTAAATGTTTTCTTTTACTAAGTTTTATTTTTTTTAATGCCAGTCCCGTGAATTTTTGCTTTAAGGAACTTTTTCTCTCGCCTTTGCTTAAGCGCCATCTATGAAGTCATCTGGAACTATTTTTTTTTATTTTGGGTCTCGGAAAATCCCTCATTAGCTTGTTCACAAGAGCGAAAACACAGAGTATAGAGCGAAAAGCACGGAGTGCTGTTTTTTAGTCAGTAGAAATGTGATCGCATTTTGCTAGTTAATGTATGTTAATACTAGAGGCTAGAGGATACGACATATCCTCTATTCTTAAATGAAACTTCAATAAACACTTATTTATTTATTGTTACAACCAACTTAATACATTCTTAATATACATACATAAATTATCATTGTACGAGAAATGTAATTTTATTTTATAATATTATTCTTGGTATGTACAGTCTAAAACCCCAAATTTATCAATACCAATAGTGAATAGTATTTGCTATTACCGCAATGAAGGTACAATTCAGTTGTTACTAATTCCTTGCTAAATTGTCTATAAACTTGATAATCCAATATAGACCTTACCCATCTAATTTTACATTTCATAATGAATAAATCACAATAAGATATTTTTATTAGGCACTAGTTACGATAAAATACAAGCCAGCATAATGCACTTATCTTTACACTAGCTGTGTCATGAGGCTTCGCTCCCGTGGGAATTTCAGGCCTTGTATACTCTAGGATACATTGACGCACAAGCTATCTCACTCAATTCTACTGAATAAAGTGAAACAGCATGTAGTTTTTCTCACTCGTGTAAACATGTTTAGCGATGTGCCAGCGAGAAATTTCCTGTTCCCGAAAATTTCTTAACTTGAAAATTTCCGAAATTTCTCGGGTTTTTAGGAAATTTTTCCGTTTTCGAGAATATTTCCGAGAAATTTCCAAGAAATTTTCCGCTGTTTCTTTAAAAAATTCGGGAACGGCACATCACTAGACATGTTACGCGTCAATGGGAACTATCGCATTCAAATATTCCACCAAATGTCAGCACCTACGAGTGAGGTGCAGACATCTGTCAGATAGTACAACGCTGTCAATGTGTTAAAATGACAGTATTATGCCATTGACAGGACCACACTAGCCAGTAGCGACAACTAGTAAGGTAAAAACGATTATCCTTATTGTAACATAGTGGATACAAAACTTTAGCTTTTATCATGTATGTGGCTACACATAGAATTTTCCGAATCGGACCTGGGAAAACCTTAAACGTGCTAAAATAAGGTTCATTTTCAAAATTAACCTTATTTTACCACATTTAAGGTTCATATTTAAATATTTAGAAAATTAGGAATGGATCATATTCCGATTCATCAAACTGGCCGTTTTAACCCCCCAGTAGAGTGCGTTTCATCAAATAGTTCCTTTGCCGTCATGTTGACAGTAAAACTAACAATATTATAAACTAGTTGTTGTTACAGCGGCTTTTTACGAGTTTTGGCTTAGGACGTTCACATAGTCATCTTTTACGACAATCCTGGCTATGAAAAGTACCTATTGGTTACCAAGTAATAATTTATAATATAAAAAGTTTTACTACCAACACATGACGCCAGAGGAACTATTTAACGAAACGCACTCTTGCTCTCTGGAACTTAGCGCATTCAAATAAACAAACTCTTCAGCTATACAGGGTGAATTCAAAAACACTGGCATCCTTTCAACTGGTGAAAGTACTTATGAATATACTAGCTTTTGCCCGCGGCTTCGCCCGCGTGAATTTCCCACGGGAACAGTGCTTTTTCCCGGGATAAAAAGTAGCCTATGTGCTATTCCAGGTCATTATCTACCTCTGTACCAAATTTCATCGAAATCCGTCCAGTAGATTTTGCGTGATTGAGTAACAAACATCCTCACAAACTCACAAACTCACATCCAAACATTCGCATTTATAATATTAGTATGGAAGCAACTTTATGTATGGGACCATAAAAGTAGGACTCTTAGGAAGAGCCCGCTCTCGTAGGAAGAGCCCGCGCCGCGCCGAACGAACTTCCTACTTCTATGTATGGGACCGATTCTGAAATCTCAAAAAAAATATAAGTGTTCCATACATGTGTGGCTTATGCGCAAAATGCCTCTTTCGCAAAATGTCCTTTAAAGTTATAGATGCTTTAAAATCTTCCAATATGTTCTTTTTTTTGGTACCAAGGTACAATTTGTTTTATATTTTAGCCACCTTGCCTCCTCTACTTTTGGTACCAGCTGAAAATCAGCGCTTTGGCTTCTGCCTTAGCACCATCTTTTCGACAAATTTAGTGCTAAGCAAATATGTGTTTTTTTTTTAGAGTTAGAATTATTTTTGTCAGATAAATAATTTTTATTTTTCCTTACAGTAGTGATGTCATTGATGTCATAGTGGGTCTCATACAAAAAGTTTCTCATACTCACGAGTACTTTCACCGGTAGAAAGTATGGCAATGTTTTTGAATTCACCCTGTATATTAGCATAGATTTCGAGAGGTCTTCACCGAGTGAGAATTCCGGGAAATACATCGAGTAAGAATATAATAGTGATGCAAGAATACGCTTTTTAACTTAAAAAAATACCTGAATTTATACATATAAATTGAACGCTTTTAACTATGCTAAATTTAGTTAATATTTTTAATCTAACTTTTGTCTTCCTCCTTTCTCTTCTCTTCCGGTCTTCGGCCAAGTAAATCCCTTTTGCAACATTTGTCATTCTGGAAATAAAGCGATATCTATACAAATCACCTATTTTCAAACTTGTCGGCAAACTTGTAAGGTAAAACTACCAAATGACTGTAGTAATATTATAGTATGGCAATAAATTATTTTATCTACACTCATGTTGAAATATTCGAATTACGAATTTGAAGATGGTTTTATAAAGATGTACTTTATAAACGCACATACATAAATTAAAAAAATAAAAGTCATTATAGTACTGCCAGCAGTATCATAAAATATTTTTTTATTTTTTATAGTACACTTTAATTTTTAATTTATTAAATTAAGCTATGTTTTTAGGCTGGATGAGAAAAAAAAGAAAAAAAGAGCAGTTTGAACTTGTGAAAAAAGTGGCGCACGCATTCTTAGTTTAAACTTAATTCCCGCTATAAAATTTTTATTCGTTACCTAGCTAGGTACCTACTTTGTTTAATTTATTGTTCCTATGAGTGAAGATAAAGTAGTGTATGCAACTGCACATAATTAGGCATTAAAACACTCGTGTGATGTGTGTGTAAAACCACACTCATGTTTTAATGCCTCTCATTATGTATCAGTTGCATAAACTACTATTTTATTTACTGGGAAACCAACAAAGAGTGAGAAAATTTTATGATACGCAAATAAAACTCACATACCTCATCGCTATCGCTATCGCTAGAGTTGTCAGTATCGCTGGAGCTATCAGTAGCATAATGTCCAAGTCCGGGCAAGATGCCTACACACTGTATTGTACTTGTCTTCGCTGAGTCGCCATTTTGTTTCTCATTCCTGTAAGAAAAGTTAATCGTCGAGCCGTCAAAAGATTTATAAACCTGACTAGCTTTTGCCCGCGGCTTCGCCCGCGTGAATTTCCCACGGGAACAGTGCTTTTTCCCAGGATAAAAAGTAGCCTATGTGCTATTCCAGGTCATTATCTACCTCTGTACCAAATTTCATCGAAATCCGTCCAGTAGATTTTGCGTGATTGAGTAACAAACATCCTCACAAACTCACATCCAAACATTCGCATTTATAATATTAGTATGGATTGATTGTGGTCTCTGGTACTTTCAGGGAGTTTATTTTTGACCTCTGTGGCCCAACGGTCATCACTTCGGACTGTCACACCGGTGGTCCCGGGTTCGATTCCCGGTCGGGTCAAGATGGAAAATGATCTTTTTCAGATTGGGTTTTGGATGTTTATCTATATATGTATTTGTTATAAAATATAGTATCGTTGAGTTAGTATCCCATAACCATAACACAAGTCCCGAACTTACTTTGGGGCTAGCTCAATCTGTGTGATTTGTCCGTACCGGTAAATAGCCCTGATTAAAGTAATTTTATACATATATGGAATGTCTTTATCCCTTACGGGGTAGACAGAGCCAAGAGTCGTGAGACTCGAAGGCCACGCTTAGCTGAATAGTGGGCTTTTTGGTGGAATGGAGATTCAGATATAGTGACAGAAAGCTAGCCCATCGCCTATGAGTGGAGGAATCCCCAGTTTAAAGCCCTTTCCCTCGATTGAGTTTTACAATCTGCGCGGTAAGAGAAGCAGCTGGCACATTCTATGTTTTTTCTTCGCTCCCAGACCAGCAAGGTAATTTCATAATGGTGTTATATCGCAGTCAGATTGTATAATCCGCCCTATTACATTACGGCTAGCCGTTTACAACACAGGGCCGTTTTGTAATGCGGCGGTTCAACGATTGCATGTGCATATGTACTTAAATAAATAAAATCCTAACTAATATTATAAATGCGAAAGTGAGTTTGTTTGTTTGTTGGTTTGTTTGTTACTTCTTCACGATTTATCTACTGAACCAATCTTCCTGAAATTTCGCATACACATAGCTGGAAGTACGGAGAAGGACATAGGGTACCTTTCATCCCGGGAAAAAGCACAGTTCCCGTGGGTAATACACGCGGGCGAAGCCGCGGGCAAAAGCTAGTAAGAAATAAATGAATAATAATTATTACCTGATGACTCCATTGCTTTTGACTGGAATGGCGACTTCATCCTGTTTATCGCCGTCCAGGTCGCTGGCTTTCCGCTTCCTCACAATCACCTGAAAATTATAAATCTGAATCAACAAAAAAACTGAATATTCATAGAACCCAGAATTCAAGTTGAACTGTTGAAACATTGGATGCTCTCTTTCGTCTTATGCACTAAATGCTGTGCTAAAAAGAGATAAATATATCTCGAAATTCACAAGGTTGTACCATCATGATTTTATTTTCCTTCCTGGCGGCTACTTTAGGTATAGTTGCCGTCACGTAAAAAGGCCGCTGGCGGTTAAGCTGCGCAGTAGGCGATATATCGGTCTATGCGGTGAGCGGGGGTCGGGCGGGTCTCATCCGGCGCGCGCGATTGGTTCGTCAGTCGTACCCATGCGCAAGTTTCACCCCCTCCTCACCCTACCAGCGACCTTTTTACGTGATGGGAAGTATATAGGATTTACATGAGTGTAGATATCAAGAAAGAAAGATATGAATTCTTTTTAAATATTTTTTTGTAGCTATAACATATCCCACTGCTGGGCAAAAGCCTCCCCACTCTCTTTCCATGTGTCAAAATAAAAAAAAAAAAAAAACAAAATATATTTGCTGTTATAGGGTATATATACAGGTGTTCATGAAAACATTAGAGCAAGCCTATACAACCGTTGAAAAAAACAGTATGCAAATATTTAACTTAAAAACTAAAATTACCTACACCACATTCAATCATGTCCCTATCTCTGGTCTTTTCTTTCCACTTTCTGACAAATGCCCTAAGTTCATCCGACCATCTTGTCTTAGGCCTTCTTGAATTTCTATTGGATGAATAAAATTAATAAACTTTTATAATCATGTATGAAAAACTATAAATATTTTTAAATGTCATTTATTCATAATTGTCTTATTATGTAAACAATCTTCACAGTACTTTTTGTTGAATTTTGTTGAAAATAAATGAAATATTAGTTCAAACCTAAACATTCTAAAGTAAAACATTTATTAACCACAAAAGTAATTTCCTAAATTTTTTAATTTATATTGTTGTAAAATCATAAAAACACATGGTGGGATTGTTTACATAATAGGACAATTATGAATAAATGGACTTTAGGTACATTGTGTACTTTTACTTTTTGAGTGACTTTTATTAATTTACAAATCTGACATATATAAAAATTCAATGTATATTCGTCCACATATATAGTCATTTAATTGTAAGACATATGTTGTAAAGTGACGTCTTTGGAGAAAATGCAGCAGTGGAGTTTGTTGACATAATAGGACAATTATGAATAAATGGACTTTAGGTACATTGTGTACTTTTACTTTTTGAGTGACTTTTATTAATTTACAAATCTGACATATATAAAAATTCAATGTATATTCGTCCACATATATAGTCATTTAATTGTTAGACATATGTTGTAAAGTGACGTCTTTGGAGAAAATGCAGCAGTGGAGTTTGTTGCGCCGCCTCTCGGTGGTAACCTTAGCTTTAAGTCATTTTATCACGTCAACTAACTAAAAAACAAGAACATGACTATTTAAAAGTGCTATTTTTAAGCTTATTTAAATAAAAACCATTGACTTTGAATGGTCTCGTGGCGGTGCTTTTAGTCAAAATAAACGTTTATTTTTGGATTTTTGAGCATCTCAGATGTAAGTACTAAAGTACAAAGTAAGTAGTAGTAGTAGTAGTAAGTAAGTAGTACAGCTCAGTTGGAAGAGCAAGGTCGTATAAAGACCTGGTCGCGGGTTCAAGTCCTGCTCGCATGGAATTTTTTCACCATATCTAATTTATATATGAGAGTACTTCAAAAATAAACGTTATTGCTTACCCCTTGCAGCTTATTCTTCTGTGTCTGCGCGGGCTGTGCGTTCCGCGCCGGCGCCAGCTGCGCGCGCAGGCGCTGCATCTCCTCACTCTCCGCTAATGTGGACACCCGCTCCCTGGGTAGCAATACTTGACGGTCAAATGGTGTCAATGTATGATAGCTTTGGTTGGAATAAGATCATTTTTATGACAGAAATAGTATTTGTAGAATACGTTGGACATAAAAGAAGACAAACTCGGAAGTACTAAACCTTGTTAATGAAAAAAGAATGTAAGTAAGTAAAAATGCTTTATTGCACCAAAACACGTAAAGGAATGTTATTAAGTTATAGAATCAGGACGTTGAAAGATGTTCGGCCATCTTGTACGACATGACGATTTGATTAAAAACCTGATAGAAGGGAAATTAGATGCTAGAAGAGGAAAGCCAAGAAGGGCGTATGTAGACCAAATAAAAGAGAAGGCAAAAGTTGTGTTGTACAAGGAGGTCAAGGTGATGGCTGAGGATAGGGAGAGGTGGAAGGAACTCCACCGACAAGAACCGTGTTCTTAAATTTAAAGAAAAGTATTTGTAGCACAGATTTGTATGTTGGTAAAGTTGCTGGAAAGAGAAGAGAAAGACCGGAAGAAGGAAAAATTCCTGACTGCGAAGCATTTGAGAATGGATCAGGATAGCAAATACTGCTAAGCTGTTCCGCAGAGTTAAGCACCAGAAGGAATTGAGCATACTTTACATTACATTTACATTTTCTCTTCCCAACCCATCCATCCGTAACTGTTGCTACTTGTAACTGTTAACTACAACATCTAGTGTTTCTTTTTTCCGAGTTATTTGTTTTTTTTCTGTCTTGAGTTTGAGTATGGTTGTAATTTCATTTTTCTTTTTTCTATAAGTGGTAACTTGTTAATAGTTACTTTTTGAGTTTTTACTTAGTTAGTTATCATAATAAACTGTAAGTTTCCCAAATAAAATAAAATAAATAAATAAATAAAATACTAATTGCTAACCTTCACTAGTTGGAGAGGCACCTTTAGAAGAAGTAACTTTAACATTTAAAGATTTGGGCTGACCTGAATTCCTGCATCTCCTTCTGCTCCTCAATGGATATCTGTTGAGCTGCTTTAGCCTTGGTCCTCTCCACAAGATCTAGGAATCCAACCTCATCATCATCTAAGCCTCTGATCATATTCTCTGTAAAAAGATAATTAACAATGATTCATAAGACCAGACTATGAGATAAACAAAAATTAATAAAATAATAATGTTTTTGTCTCCCACAAAAGTATATAGTTCATATTTGTGTGAATTATCCTTGCTTTACACGGGTGATACCTATTAATAAACCATCCTGAAGAAATGATCTAAATGATAGTGAAAACCAGGTCAAAACAGTTGCATGGATGAAAGATCTAAGCATACAAGTGTGGGAAGGACTTTATTTTGATCTTCTTTATTGAGTTTCTCAGAAACACAAATAATAATAATTGTAGGTACTTTGTAAACTCACTAAGCTTATGTGCCTCTTCATACTCAGCTTCTTTCTTCATGCGCTGTTCCTCAAGACGCTGGTACAGAGGCCTGTTGTCATAGGGCTCTTCTGGCGCCTCTGATAAGAGTAATATTTACATATAAACAGGGTTAGTTACACCAGAACACTGTTTTATGATTTGAGAACAGCTGAACCAATGTACATGAAATTTGGTAGATAGGTAAAGGAAAACCTGCGTTAGAATATAGTCATTTCTAGGCTGAAACTTCAACATGAGCGAAGTCCCGGGGCGCAGCTAGAACAGTACATGGACAACAAAAACGAAATGTTAAAACGATAGAAAACAGATTGTATTGCTTACGATATGGAAACTAAAATTTGTCCATAAATTTCAAGTTTATGATAAAAACAAAGCTTTATCAAGATGATAACAATCAATGATTGAAATAAATAAGCTGCGACCAGCTGCGACGAATACAACATGATTGTCACCTTTCGGCTGGTCTTCAGTGCGGACTTTCTCCCATTCCTCTTGCCGGCGACGTCTAGCTTCTAATATTTCGGTTTCTGTTATAAATCCAGAACTCATTTTGATATTTTACCGGATGATAATCAACCGAGCAAGATATAACAAATAAAACGACACGATCCGAACCGAAAACACACAACACAAAACTCATGCAACATTCGACAATTTCGTTCGACAGCAGCGAGCGACGAAACGATGACAGCCAGCGATTGTAGTTTTTAGATGTCAATTTGATTTTGACGTTAATACTTTTTTATGTACCTAGTTATCTAACTCAGAGGCTCAGAGGATTTAAGCTAGAGACAAACTAAGCCCACGCCGCACGGTGGATCGAAATCAATTTTTTGGGACATAGGTGAATCTAAGTCCAGAAATGTGTTCTACTTTATTTTATAAGCCTTTTATGTTCCATGGTATTTTTCGAAAATGTAATATTTACAGAGTTATAGAGCTTTGAAAATTTTTTCGCTAATTACAGAAAAAATTTCGATGATTTGAGTCGATCTTAATGTATAATGACATTAGTTCTTTATTCCACACCAACCCAGAGGTTAAGAACAAGGTGCGTTTTTTTTCTAGTGGTGTCCCCGGTAGGCCTAATCCACATAGGAAGATTTTAAATCATAAGAAAAGTGGTTATACAAAGTAATTAATAAATCTTAACATAACTGTAATAAAAACAAATCAAAAAGTCCGTAATTTAGTCATTTTTATCACCTTCTACATCGCTAATAGTACCAATATCAATATCAATAAAAGCAACATTTCTCTATCGCTTTCTTTTTCCTCCTGTTCATCTATAATCAACAAATGTTGGGCTTCTTTTGACAGGCATTTATGTTTCCTAGAGAACTTCGGTATCAATGTGAAAATAAGCGGATCAGAAGATAGTAACAATACAAATTGTGTAAAATATCTTCATTTGTGGCTTTCCTGCAAAATTTTCTACAGTTGTATTTTTAAAAGCTTCTTGTACTGCTTTTTTCTAAATTTCTAATATAGGCTTGTTATCGCCTGATGCTCTCTAAGATTGGAACTCACTACTACTATCACTACGTCTTTTTTTTTGCTTAGGACCTAACTCATCAAAAGGTTTTCTAGGACTTCCCAATCCCAGTGGACGTACCAACACTCTTTGTTGGTGTAAGTTCTTGAGATCAACCAGCTGCCACTACATTTATCACAGAGTCCGATGAACTTGAATAGTTTAATTTGGGCCACTGAACATTTGTATCTAGCCAAACACTATTTTTTTTTAGAAATCACTAGTTTTGGAACCACATACAATGTGGTTACCACCTTCTTTAAAGATTGTAAGTTATTTCCTACAAAAATCCTTAATTTTTTAT
Organism: Ephestia elutella; assembly: GCA_018467065.1. Taxonomy (NCBI): domain Eukaryota; kingdom Metazoa; phylum Arthropoda; class Insecta; order Lepidoptera; family Pyralidae; genus Ephestia; species Ephestia elutella. Next base: position 12,744,700 of record CM031583.1, read on the forward strand.
TTTGGTCATTACTCAACTGAAGATTTGAAGTAACGAGACGAAAAAGAAAATCACTGTCTTTAATACAACCACTTTGTTTAAGTTTTAGAAATACTTCAAGATTAGAATGTAAACCTTCCATGATGTGGATTTAAATATGTCGCGCAAGAGATGTAATGAAAGCGTTTCTCAATCGCGAATGCAAAAAACTAACTGACCGACAAACTCTGAAGTGGGTGGATATTCGATAATGAGGGTAGTTTGCACCATACCTTGCACCATTGTTTCCTAGAAAAGTTTACCTGTCAAAGTTGAACTCTTAATCACTTCACGAGTTAACATTTTAGAAAACAATTAAGAAATTTCTAAGAAAAAAATAACAATGACAATCACTAGAAATTGGTGTGCAAAACAAACTACGTCATCAATTTTAATGCATTAACAAGTTTGTTTTTTCATTTAGAACTTCAGAAAAACCATATTGAAATCGTTAATACTTAAAAGTTAAAAACGGCGCGGTTTCGAGGGTTTCCAAAGCACCAAATTGGTATGTATAGATAGCTTATATAGTCTACTAAAAGGATATAGTAAAAATATTTTGACCGTTTCGAAAAATTTACATTTTTCATTTTCTCTCCATACAAAAAAAAAATATAATTCTTAATATCTCTTAAAATAATGTAGTTATGAAAAAAATACAATTTATAAAAAATGTTTCTTTTTATAATTAGAATTCATTTCCATAAACAAATTTCTAAATTTTGAAAGTAATTTTTTAAGTTGTCCTAAGTCCGTCAAATCTGATTTCGATCCAACGTGCGCCGCCGCCACGTACACCACACACGCTACGCAACGCGACGTGGGAGAGTTGGTGTGCACAATAGCCCCACGTACACTACGCATGTTGACGTCAGACTCGTTGTTCGTCTCTTTTTACACGGTTGACCAAAAAGGAGTGTTATGTTTTCAGGTTTCATGTATGTATGTTTGTATGTATGAGGTATTTTTAGAATGCCTTGAATTCCTCCAAGTGACATAGTTTATGATAAAATTTGATCAATCTTATCGAGTGGGATACCAAAATAAAAAGTTATAAAAGGCGACTTCAAAAATGAATATAACTCATATGTTTATGTACTTTTTGTTGTATAAGTTGTCTGTGGTGTTTTTAATTGTTTTAATAATTTAAATAATTAGCTTGTTTTTGTACACATCCCAACGCAACAAACATCAATTCATGACTGACGCGCTGCGAACGTAAGTACGTAAGTTCCTAGAAACACACTGGGTCTACGCGTGTGATGGCATATAATTATCCTCTCCACCTTCCCACTCCGATCTGGATGACAGATCTTACGTCGTCTTACGTTGCGTGTGTAGCGTCGCGTATGATAAGTATGTTTCTGATTCAACTGTTTCCATACAAAATCAAAAGTCCAGATTTCATACTGCGTACAGTGCGTTGCGTACGTGGGCTTAGTGTGTTTCTACCTTTAGACATAAACGACCACTTAAAGTGAAAAGTATTTTTCTCAGGTACTTTTCACATATTTTAGTGGATGTAATGGAAGTAATAAGTACCTTTGTTGTTAATGTAATACATGGAAAAAATAAGAACTACTTATTTCCATGAAAACAACTTAAATGTCAACTATCGATCATTGTCATGTCAATGTCACTCATGTCGTTAATTTATAATTCTTGTACAACTTGTGCTGCCGGCCCGGTTCGCTGTTTTGGCGAAACTAAAAAAATTATTATTCATGAATATTTCTTTAAATCAGAGTCATATTTGCTAATTTCTCTTAACATGTCTGAGGCGGAAATAAATAACGCTGTTCCTGAAGATCCACAGAAAGAATACGTTGAAGATGGAAAGAATAAATTGATTGTGAAATGTAAATTTTGTGGCTCGAAAATTCTTGAAAAGAAAACTGCAAAATACATCACGCAAGAGGTGAAATAAGATCTTTAATTTGCCGTCTAAACGCGGATTTTAAAGTCGGTGATTAAGATAGTTATCAGAATAAATCAGTAATTGTTCTTTTTAATTTTCCAGAAAGAATTACCGCTTATGCAGCAAGACGCAAATAGAAAAGAAGGGGAAATACAAAAGGAGATGATAAAGGAATACTTTCATGTTGAAAACATGTATACGTTTGAAAATATTGGTTTTACTCATCAAGTAGACTCCTGCAAGTATCTAACATGTGCGGACTGTGATGCTGGACCTGTTGGTTATTTTGAAATAGACAGTAAACAGAGTTATGTAGCTTTATCTAGAGTTGTACAGTGCTAATGGATATTTTGGAGATTATTATTATCATCGGTGAAAAATGATAGGTTAAGTAAAAATATTGTAAATCAATGTTGAGTATTGCCAGTCTTATAAGGCTAGCGGTTGTTGGCTGTTCTTTCAAAACATGAGTATGAAAATTACTTAAATCATATGTAGTAGTTGCAGGTTGCTAACACAACTTAACTAGCATGCATTATTATTATTTAACATTATGTATGTTATATTTTAAAATAAATTTGAATGACCACTGGTTGGTTCATAATGTTTTAACATATTAAAAGTTACACTGTTGAAGAACATCCTAGTTTTTAGATTCTGCTAATATCTGCTCTGCAAATTTTGGAATTGATTTTATTATTGTTTTGGCATTCATACAAATTGTTGTAATTTTTTAAAAATAATAAAAATCGTTTTTATTATCTTAATCATTCCAGTTTTCTTAATACATTGTAATTTGTCATGTGAAACTGTGCTGTTGTTTTTTATAATTGAATATAATTTTTATAATTTTAATTTATTTTTCTAAAACTTAACCTGGATTTTCTGGGCATATTTCCTAGTTTGATCAAAATCTTTCTACCTTACCTGTTTCTAAAGATTGCCACCAAACCTAAAAATGTATGGTACTTTTGGACTTTTTGACATGAGGTTGAATTGGGTTAAATAATGTACCCCCCAATTTGTAGAAATAAATAAGTAACTTCTACGTGTGATTATAGATAATGGAGATACCTTTTATCTCAAGCAATTAATACTTATTTCTTATTACAAAATTACTGTCGTAATTTTCGACGCATATGGAGGGGCATAATTTGGTAAAAAAATAATTATGATGACGTAATGACACCTGGTCATAGAATCCAAACCTAATTTTAAGCATCACTGGCATCGGTTTCCGTGGTGTAGCGGTTATCACATCTGCCTAACACGCAGAAGGCCCCCGGTTCGATCCCGGGCGGAAACATATTTTGTCGTTTTCTTTCTTTTATATTTTTCTATGAATTTTTTGTCGTGTATTTTATAAACATGCGATTATATGCCAAGGATTAACAAATAAATACTGTAAAAAGAAATGTTATTTTGAACGAAATATTTGCTCCTGCGTGAAAAAAATAGCAATCCTTTGTTCTTAAACTTCGAATAGCTAAAAGATTATAGGCGTTTTAAAGCATCCGGTTTTGGATAGAACTGTGTCTGAAGTAGCGATACCTACCTACTTGTTCCTATTCATATTGCAAAGTTTTCAATAAGCAACAAGTTTTTGTTATAAGTGTATGACTGCGAATAGTTTTGAGTAACGTAATGTTTAGACAACGAAATCGGAGGCTTTTAAACGCCTCCATATTATTTCCTATCTCCATACCAAGACGCAAAATTAGTTTACAATAGCAATTAACATTTTTCTAAAGTGACTCTAATTGCAAAGTAATTGGGTTCAAATTAGTTTTGCAAACAGTGTGGTCACGGAGGAAAAGGGTCAATTGTCACAATCGCATGTTACGTTCATCTTTTGTGTGGTGATTGGATGGCCAGGGAGTGAGCGAGCGATATTATTTTCCTGACTTTTATTTACTTATGGTTTCTTTTTCTAGTCAAAGTGGTAGAAAACAATATACCTAAAAGTATACTAGTGTTAATCACACTATAATATTAAAAAAAAGGAAGTGTTTGTAAGTAGGGGGAAATCTTCGGAACTACTGAACCGATTTCATATTTTTTTACACCAATAGAAAGCTACATTACTCCTGAGTGACGTAGGCTACAATTTGTCTTTACCTCCCGAGGGAAGGCGGGGCGGGGCGCTAGTATCCTAAGTTTGTTTGTTTGTGATCTCTTTACGCTTTATCTACTGAACCAATCTTCCTGAAATTTCGCATACGCATACGCATAAGGATAGCATTAGATGTACTGAGAAGGACACAGGACGGTACCTTTCATCCCGGATAAAGGCTTTGTTCCCGTGGGAATATCACGCGGGCGAAGCCGCGGGCAAAAGCTAGTAGTATATGTTTGCCCTCTTCTTCGCCTACGTTAACTTAGTTCTTCACTCCCTTAGGGATGGATAAAGTGGTGGTCAAGGGCACCGATTAGATCGACCGATATGATTGATTAGGTCATCTGCACTCAACAAAGTTATAGCTTAGGACCGTGTCATCTGGAAAGTCCTAGTTAAGAGAGCCACAGCTACGGGGTGGTCACGTCACAACCCTTGGCTAAGAGGATACTGCTACGAAGGAGACAAAATAAGGATTATTTAATCAACTAAGTACAGTCTAAGTATGTTATTTAGCATTTAGTTAATTTTGTGCTTAACTTTTAATAAAATTAGTTTGGTGAGTGTGAGTACAGTCAGATGTAAAGAACCCCTCTAACATTTTACTACCTGTACCTACCTACTATTAATTATGTATTCTGTGGAAAAAAACATCAGAATGATATTTTTTGATGTTTTTTTTTTATAACATAGGGCGGCAAACGAGCAAGCGGGTCACCTGATGGTAAGTAATCACCGCTGCTCGTGGACAACCACAACACCAGGGGTATCGCTGAGTGTTGCCGGCCTTTTAAAAAGACGTAGCCTCGTACAATCTCGATGTAAAACATATATTGGCGCAGCTTGGCAGTAACATTGACTCGAATGTCGTATAATGGCATGATGCGTCGTGCCACAATGCTCATTGGTTTTACATCTGCCAGGCGTCCCATGAAGGCTTTATTTTTAGTGATCCGATGTAAACAAGGAACCCTTAGATATAGTTTCGTCATGTCCGTCTGTCTTAGGCTTAGCCCAGAAACTTTTAGTACTAGAAAGCTGAGATTTGGTATAAGTACAGTACATATTAATTACGCGGAGCGGACTGTAGAATAGGGTGGAGCGCGGATGTATGGGGAATATTTTTTATTTTTATTTTGAATTCTAATAGTGAGGGATTTGTGTCTTGCCCGAAATTAATACTATATGTCAATTTTGATATAAATTAAACAACATCTTTTGCCTCCGCACCATAGAGCTAGCAAAAAATTTTTTTAATTTTTGATTTTTTTTTTCTATGTCTATGCTCCGCACTGACTTTAAAGATTTAAAATTTTTGAAAAATTTGCTTTACCTGCCAGACCTGTTATTGACATGTAAACGGGTTCAAAATATGTGAATTAATACAAAATATGTTAATTAAGCATAAAATAATATGTTTTAGTGAAAAAAGTAAAAAAAAATAACATAAAATTAAATTAATTTTCTCTAAAATGACACTTAGTGTCAAATTTTGACATTTTCTCTCTTATTTCTAATTTAGCCTGTATGGCTCTCAAATGAGATGTTATAGTGTAATGTTAAATGGCTACTTCATCTGTGATCTTCACAGCTCAGTCAATAGATTGCATGGGACACAGAACTCATAAGAATAGCAGCTGATTCTCGCCTCCAGGTTGGAGGATATGGAAAATGGTGGCTATATACAATTGTTTTGCCAATATATTGTTTCTATACCATTTAAAATATTAAAATAAATATCTGGTACTACAAAAAATCTTGGGGTTGTTGATGTGGTAATGCTGCATGCCTTCAAACTACGACGAGCATCCAACCCACGAATTTGCTTTCGCGTGACAATTAACATAGCCAGAAAATATTGTCGTTGTACACAAAATAGCCATTTCTTTGAGTGACTAGGTCTAATATGCTTTCTAAATGTTCTAGAAGGTATCGCGTAAATAATAATGTTAAAAAAAGATCGAGAACCATCTATACTCTGATGGTTTTCCTTTTAATACAGAACCATAATAGAGCATATAGTTTCACAATAAATGTAGCAGCAGTGATCAGGCCAAGTGAGGATTTTTCTGTCGCTGTATAAACCAAACAGTCGATTTTTACTTTTCAGTCAACGGGCATGCGACTATTTAACTGTAGACGTATCGTAAAGCCTAAATCTTCGGGAGAATTGCCTGAAATTATTGCTGATACGTACTAAGATCTGTGAATATTTCTAGGAGCTTATTTCTTTGCAATCAGTAACATTTGCTCACGTTTTGTCACTTTCTTATATCTTGGACAGTTGCAGTGAGTAAAATCTTTGCATTTGCAAGCCAAAATATCAAAAAGCATCAAACTATCCCGTCAAAAACTTTTCAAGTTTGCAGATGAAATTCATTTGATGCACTTGAGCAGATTTTTACGTTTTTTATGATGTGCTGATAACAATTAAATAACTCTGGAAAGTATTACTGTTGATATGGATCCAGTAAGCCATAAATATTTATTTTTTTATGACAAACTTAGCAATTTCCAGAAATATAGGCTGTTTTTTGACGTTCTTATAGTTTACCTCGTAACCTAAAACTTCATATATCTTTGTAAGTTGGTAAAACATTTGACTTTAACTTACAAAAATCATGAATTATTGGACACATTACAGGCACTCCGAGCTTTTCCATTATAGTACTAAGAATTTATAGGATACTAGCTTTTGCCCGCGGCTTCGCCCGCGTGAATTTCCCACGGGAACAGTGCTTTTTCCCGGGATAAAAAGTAGCCTATGTGCTATTCCAGGTCATTATCAACCTCTGTACCAAATTTCATCGAAATCCGTCCAGTAGATTTTGCGTGATTGAGTAACAAACATCCTCACAAACTCACAAACTCACAAATTCACAAACTCACAAACTCACAAACTCACATCCAAACTTTCGCATTTATAATATTAGTATGGATTTGTCAAAAAAATTGTCAAGCGCGTTTTCAGTTATTCATGCGAAAACCGACCCTCCTTTGCACCCCCGAACTCTTCTTGTACGTAGCATTGCACCTTGTTTATTATTTTTTTATCGAAAATAGAGGATTTTTCCTTTCTGAAATTAATATGAATTATACATATATTTTTAATTTTAATAAAATTAAAAATCTACAAACTTGAGTCCAAAATCGACTTTTCGTAAAAGTTCAATGACCTTGCGGAGACGGTTACCCTATTTTTTTTCAAATAATATTTTAAATGTGTATGTTTGAGACCAAAAGGCATAAACTTTTCACTATTAGATATTTAAAATCAGAAAAAAGTAATTTCGCTCCACCCTACTGTAGAATAAAATCACGAAAAAAAAGGTTTTTTCTATGATCCCGCCCGTTTCGTGGCCTCACAGTAATGGCTTTCACCTATACATCCTCATTTCGCGCACGACTCATGTAGCTGATAGCATCTCGCCTCGCTCGATAAATTGTTGCACTTGTCATAAGCGGTTACCTATTCTTGCTTCTGGCTATGACTTGTACGTAACTGGTTATACAATTTTTTGTAGTTCCAATTAAGGGGTTAAGAAAATGGGTGACCTAGAATGTTATCTAGTTAATAGCGTAGTATCATTATTAACGTAACTAGTTGTTCGCCGCGAACTTAGGTCTTGCGATTATTATTTTAAAAATATAAGAAACTAGCTTTCGGCCGCGGCTTCGCCTGCGTGAATTTCCCACGGGAACCGTGCTTTTTCCCGGGATGAAAGGTACCCCTTGTCCTTCTCATTACTTCTATGTGTATGCGAAATTTCAGAAAGATTGGTTCAGTAGATGAAGCGTGAAGAGGTAACAAACAAACAAACCAACAAACAAACAAACAAACTCACTTTCACTTTTATAATATTAGTTAGGGCTAGGATTTATTTTCATATAAATGCGTAAGTATATCTCAAAAACGGCTGAACCGAGCTGCGCAACGTAGGTACTTAAAAATTCTATGGATAGTTGCTACAAGTATTCTTAATATCATCGAAATTAATTCAACAGTTCGAGAGTTATCGCGGAACAAACATACATACATATATACAAACAATGTGTTTTTGCCCCAACTTGAATTATAGCCCTCGCTCGCTTCGTTCGCTCGATCAACGAGTGGATCACGCAAAAGACGGGTTACAGACGTGATGACCACTATATAACGTCATACGTGGAGATGGGCAGGACATGTTGCGCGTATGGGCACCGAACGTTGGCCTCGACGAGTGTTAGAGTGGAGACCTGGAGAGATGAGAGAGATGGGTGAACGATAGCACCATGGAAGCATGTCGGTCACAACGGTATGAGGAAGGCTAGAGACAGGGAGTCATGGAAGAGTATGGAGGAGGCCTATGTCCGAAGACGGACAAAACAAAGGCTGCAATGATGATGATAATTATTATCTCAAGCCTTCTTCGACCATTTTGATGTAGGCCTTTTTTTACGTGTGGAAAGACCGTCGTTTCGTCCATCCAGTCACAGGAAGCCAGGTAGGTATGTGGGACTCGAACCCACTAAAACCACACTGTGTCAACGCCTAGGTACCGTATTTGTGCCAGGACCTCGTGCTTCTCTCGCTCCACAGCCCTGGCACGGCTATTTTTGGTGTTGGCCTCCTTCAATCTTCTCCAATTCACTGTATCCTGGGCAGTGTGTCTTGCCCGCTATGATTTTGATATCTTATATTTACCGCATCTGGGGTCTTCCAAGGGATAATGCAGTATTATACTATGCACTCAAGATGCAGTACTAAACTACTCTTATTAAATATAGCAATTAGATATGATGAAAAAATACAACACATGCGTATGCGCAACACCCCTCCTCCGGTCGTGAGGTTCGATCGCGCTGTTCGAATGATCGAACCACGCGGATATAAAAAAAAATAGCGGAAAAATTATTTGTGGATGCGGAAGTGAGTTTATTTGTTATCTCTTCACACTTTATCTACTGAACCAATCTTTCTGAAATTTCGCATACACATAGATGTACTGAGAAGGACATAGGGTACCTTTCATCCCGGGAAAAGGCACTGTTCCCGTGGGAAATTCACGCGGGCGAAGCCGCGGGCAAAAAGCTAGTCGGTAATAATAATAATATAAACGAACTAAGGGGACTTTTAGAATTTAACAGCTCATACCACATTGAAACATGCGCTTATTTAATCACACGAAAAGCTAAGAATATTACTCAATCCCATGCTTAATTACCTGTTGCCGGAAAAGTGACACGTTTCGATATGGTTACCCAACTAGGTACCTATTCAATTAAAATATTATTAAACTTACCACAAGCTCTCATCAATTGGTAAAGGTTGATTCCGTTGATTCATTTATAAGACGCTACGTCCGTAGACGTAATCAATTTATTAACGTGATCCACCACGATCCAATGATTTTGCAATCTGCAAAGCTTTTCGATGATTTTGAGATTTTGGTAAACATGACAAAGTTAAAACCAAGGTCTAGTCTAGGAAGGTTAACTGGTAGCCAATATATTGATGTTATAAGTAGCGTTGACTTGTGAATTAAAATTAATAAATAATTTTTGAAAAAATAAAATCATCACCTGCAATTTTAAATGTCACGTAGTCTGTGTTGCCATTTATAACGTAAAAATCTAAGGATTTGTAGGTACATCTATATTTGTCAAGGAGTTTGGGAAATATGGTGGAGTAAGAAGCGTACCTACATAAGTACAGTCAGATACAGAGTAACCTGAGACAGGATTCTTTGACATAGGGGTAAGTTTTCTCTGATTCTGACTACATATGTACATGAAGTCTCATAACATAACACAACAAGGAGTGTTATGTTAAAAATGATTAAAGCATACTCGTGTTGTAAAAATATTTAAGGTATCTTTAAACAAGCTAATTATTTAAAAATAAAAAACACGACTGACTACTTAAAGTGGGGTCTGGCGAATACGTCGACTGTAGTTAGAGTTTACAGCACACCCATTATCACGAGACCGCCTTTAAGCTGCAAGAGTCTGCAGCACGCGACTACACTGAGTTGTAGTGATAATGTGTGTGATATATCTGTCTCTTTTTAGCACAGCATTTAGTGCATATGAAGAAAGAGTACATCCAATATGTCAACAGTTCAACTTATAGCGGCGTTAATCAAAGTGCTGCAGGGTGCTGTCGAGTGTAGCTGGTCGCTGCGACCGGCGGCACCTTGCAGCACCTTGCAGCACCTTGATAGACGCCGGCTTAGAGATGTATGCACACGAAAACAAAACATCGATATTTCGATATTTTGTCTTTCTTGGCAGGTACTTACAAACTTGGGACAACCCGTCTGTCTGCTCGCGATAAACTTAAAAACTACTGAACAGATGTTTATGCGGTTTATACTAATGGACTGGGTGGGTCATGTCATAATAAAGGAAAGCTTTGATGTACAATTTTCTCGGGCAAAGCCGTGGGTATAAGCTAGTCGATATATAAATATATAATTCTATTGCGTTGCATTAATATGATTTTCTAAAAACCGCATCGAAATCGGTACAGCCAAACGCCAGATAATCGCGGACAAACATACATACAAATATCCAGGTCAAACTGAGAACCTCCTTTTTTTGAAGTCGGTTAAAAGTAGCATTTTTAATAAAGTTTTTGGTTTTTTATAAGAGGTTGTGTATACGTTTATTTTTGTATAGTAAAGTATTTAAAGTATATTTTATAGATTTTCTAAGGTTTCTAGATTGATGGAAATACACTCCTTGATTGAAACTACCACAAAAACAAATTTTACCTACCAAACAAGCCAATTATTAAAAATAAAAAACACGACTGACGAGTTTTTGCTCAATAAGTACATACAAAGTTATATACATTTTTGAAATCGCCTTTTAAAGCCCTTCAATTTGATACCCCACTCGATAAGATTGATCAAATTTTATTTTTTTGGTCTGCTATTTATCGCATATATAACCCGCCATTTTGTTTTTATGTTGACGTCATATAGCCTATGTCACTCGGAAGAATGCAAGGAATCTAAAAATACATCTCACATCAAAATCTGTTAAGCCGTTCAGGACTTATGGTGGAATAAAGAAACTTACATACATACATACTTACATACATACATACATGAACCCTGAAAACATAACACTCCTTTTTTGGTCATTCGTGTAAAAATAAAATAAAAGCTTCGATATAACTAATAATAAACATCGATGTTTTACTACACCCCTAAGTCTCGGTATAGTTAACCGAGGCCGCAGGTCGCAGCGGCTAACGCCGTCTGCTGCTAGCTTAAGGGGATGTAATCCATGGTTACCTAATATTTTATTTCATCGTATTGTTTGGTTTATTATTTTATTTAGGTGAGGTTTTGAACACAATTTCACACAATTTAACACCGTTTGAAACTTTATGTTCTAAATAGTTTTTTTATTAAAATAAAAAGGAGTCAAAAATTTTAAAATTTATTAAAAGTATCATAAGTATAACACATGTCATATGCGGCGTCTAGCTGTCTGTCTGTCTAATAATACTGAACGGATTTTCATGTGGTTTTCACTAATGGAAAGAGCAATTCATGTGGAAGGTTTAGCCTTTTAAACGAATTAAGTGTATAATGTTGTTTAGGTTTTATACATATCAGTTGAAATATAACGATCATTGTTGAGTAAGTCGAAAAAATTTAGCCGCCTGGCAGATTTTATCGAAATCGCTGTGTAACCTTTGAGATTGAGACCCTTTGAGATATAACAAAATAATGTATGGGGGTTTGTGTATCTTTAATAGGTCGACAAAAAAGTCTGCCAGAGTGATTTAAAAAAAGGCTTCAAAATAAATCAGAAAAAATTCCAAAACGCGCTCCCTTAAGTCTGCGACAGTCTGCGTTCCTTTGTAGAAAGCCGATGTTTTTACTATTAGGGATGTAAGCAAACACGAAAACAAAACATCGATATATTGATATTTTGTCTTTTTTGGTAGGTACTTACAAAATAGTGATTTGTCTGCTCACGATAAACTCAAAAACTACAGAACAGATGTTTATGCGGTTTATACTAACTAATGGACTGGGTCATGTCATAATAAAGGAAAGCTTTAGTGCACAATTTTCTTGGGCAAAGCCGTGGGTAAATGTTAGTCGACATATAAATACATCATTCTATTGCATTGAATAAAAATGCATTTCTAAAAAAAACCGTATCAAAATCGGTATAGCCAAACGCCAGATATCGAGGACAAACATACATACGTTATTCAGGTCAAACTGAGAATCTCCTTTTATTTAAGTCGGTCAAAAGTAGAATTTTTGAATAATGTTTTGGTCTGTTCCTATAAGATGTTGTGTATGTATAACTATGCATAGAAAAGTATTTTAGACTACATTTTAGAGGTGTTATATTAGGGTCTGATATCAGTATTCATGTTATGGTTATCCTAACTAATATTATAAATGTGAAAGTGAGCTAGTTTGTTTATTTGTTTGTTACCTCTTCACGCTTTATCTACTGTACCAATCTTAATGAAATTTCGCATATACATAGTTAGAAGTACGGAGGAGGATATGAGGTACCTTTCATCTCGGAAAAAAGCACTGTTCCCGTGGAAAGTTCACGCGGGCGAAGCCGCGGGCAAAAGCTAGTTGAATATAACGTATACTTAGTCAGTGTCACGTTCCATTAACGGTTACCCAGGAACCGTCAAGAACCGTCAGGGCTCACAGGCTATATGTACCGGCGCCCTACCACTCAGCCAACTGAATGGACTGGACCGAATGGACTGATTGGGCTGGACTGAATGGGCCGAATGGACTGGACTGAATTATGAGCCACAAAAAGATGATTACGTAGGTAGACCTAGGTATATAGATCGCAACCACATGGACTGATTGGGCTGGACTGAATGGGCCGAATGGACTGGACTGAATCGTGAGTTACAAAAGACGATAAGATCGCAATTCACAAAAGTAGTATATTTCAATTCCAAAAAAGAGTACCAGATCACAATCCACAAAAATAGGAACATATCACACTTCTTATTTCGGAGACGCCGCAAAATGCGTTCCAAATATATAATACTAGCTTTCGCCCGCAGCTTCGCCCGCGTGAATTTCCTACGGGAACAGTGCTTTTTCCCGGGATGAAAGGTACCCTATGTCCTTCTCCGTACTTCCAGCTATGTGTATGCAAAATTTGAGGAAGATTGGTTCAGTAGATGAAGCGTGAAGAGGTAACAAACAAACAAATAAACAAACAAACTCACTTTCGCATTTATAATATTAGTTAGGATTAGGATGCAATAATATTGGTATCGGTCTGTATCATAGTAACTCTTATATCTAGGAACAGCTGGCGCGAGGCAGGTAACCGCTTGAGGTGCCTGATATTAAACTGTTACCGGGTAACCGATTACACCGATACCAAAGATTATGATATTATCTCTAATATCATGTTCTCGTTTACTGTTACGATATATTCGTAATACCTCTACTACATTTATAAAAGTCAAAAGGTTTCTAGATAGATGGAAATACACCCCTTGAAAATACTACAAAAAAAAAAAAAAAACATCGATATAACTTATAATATTATACATCGATGTTTGCATACATTCCCTAAGCCGGCGGCATTTATCAAGTGCTGCAGGGTGCTGCAAGGTGCCGCTGGTCGCAGCGACCGGTGGCACCTTGCAGCACCTGCAGCACCTTGATAGACGCCGGCTTAGGGATGTATGCAAGGGGGACACCCCACAGAGCTAGCGTCCACGTCGCGTCCCCTGGAAACGTCGCGTCCTGTCCACCGTAACGGAGTGGCAGGCCGGCGGCTAATAGTTCTGTGCAGCCGGAGCAACAATTGCTAAATACGATGTCTGAGCGCCATAATACGCGGGACGCCTCCGGGCGTTTCCGAAAGAAAGGCCCTTCTCAGGGCCACCCAAAAGGCCCTTCTGAGGGCCAACCATTGGGGAGGGGAGGGAAAAATCGGGGGGGTAATATTTCGGATGGGGGAAGAAAAGGGTCGGATCTGGAGAGATCCAGATCCGATCACAGCAAGGAGGTGTCGGAAGGGGAGGCTACCGATGGGAGTGTGGCGGTAGGCCAGGAGGAGGCTGGGGAGCCTGATGGGAAGCATGGGCTCTATCACCTCGTTGTCGGAGTCGGTGCTGGGAAGCAAGCGCCTCTTCTCAGAGGTGGCGAGCGGCTCCGACACCGAGGTTGGCGCGCCAAAGCCGAAGGCGGTGGCCAAAAGGGGAAAAGCTCGGGGTGCCTCGTCCCAGACTAGGGCCCGGGCTGAAGTCAGAAGGAGCCGGGAGGAGGATGCTGAGGCCTCCTTCTCGGCCACCCTGGAGGCCCGGGCCTTCCGGAAAGGAGGACCCCCGAGTGGGGACGAAGAGGAGGGGTCTGTCATGGCCCCCATTGAGGTGCGGGACTTCGGTGCCATGGGCGCCGATGGCCTCATGAGCACCGCGGTGGAGAGGCTGGGGATTATCACCAGCCTCGTGCGAAAGACGACTGCCCTCAAGGGGGCTACAGTGCGAAGATCATGCGGGCCTCCTCGGATATCCGGGACATTGTGGACGACCCTGGTGGCGCGCAGCGAGTCGGACGAGGTCCGGCGCCTCAGAGCTGACAATGGCCGCCTCCAAAGAGAGGTGGCCAACATGAAGGCAGAGGTCGCTGCGCTCCGCCGGGGGTTCGAGGAGGCCCGACGCGAGGGTCTCAGGGAGGCACACTGCTGCCACCCCTCATATGAGGAGATGTTACAGAGGCTGGAGGCCTCCGTGGGCCGGATGATCGAGGAGAAGTTGGAGGCTCGCCTACCTCGGAGGGCCACGCGCCCACCTCTGGCGGGCGACAACTCGGAGGTGGCGAGGGCCGCGAGAGCGGCCATTGAGGAGGCCTCCGGCCAGAGCCCGAGGCTGCGGCCTGAGCGGCCGGCGGCGGTGGAGGAGATGGAGGTCCGGGCTCCAGCACGTCCGGCCCCAAAGAAGCAGGCCCGTAGGGGTGCCCAAAAGGAGACGGAGTGGGGGCCTTTCGGGCCTTCGACCTCCACAGCTCCGACCCCGGCGGCTCCAGCCTCAGCAGCTCCGGTCGAGGAATTCCCGGAGCTGCCCTGGGTGGAGGTTCGGGGGAAGGGAAAGGGAAGGGGAAGGGCGTGGGGAAGAAGACCCAGCCCAAGCCAGCGGCGGCACCTACGGGCGCCCCCGCTGCGGTGTCCAGGGCACCCCCCAAGACGGCGTCGGCGAGGGCGGCCAAGCTGTCGGTCCCGAGCTCCTCGGCTGTGATCATAAAGTTGCAGCCGCAGGCAGCGCAGAAAGGGGCCACCTACAGCTCCGCCCTCCTCAAGGCCGAGAGCAAGATGTCGACCTGGAGGAGCTGGGCATCAGCTCGCTACGGATCCGCCCGAGTGCGACCGGAGCGAGGCCTAATAGGAGGTGCTCGGCTCCTCTAATTCAGAGAAGGACTGACGTGCTTGCGTCGGCCTTGACGGTGGCCCTGTCCGGTGTCGCGGACGTCACCAGGCCCGTCAAAACCGCGGACTTCCGCGTGACGGGCCTTAACGATGCGGCCACAGTGCAGCGGGTAAAGGCTGCGGTCGCGCAAGCCGGGAGCTGCGCGGTGGACCAGGTCTGGGTGGGTGAAATCCGCCCAGACTGGCGGGGCTCTGGCTCTGTCCCAATGCGCTGCCCAGTGACAGCAGCCAAAAAGTTGGATGAGGCGGGCAGCCTCAGGGTGGGATGGGGCCGCGCGCAGCTCCGGCTGCTGGAGGCGCGCCCCATGCACTGTTACAAGTGCATGGGGAAGGGCCACACAGCCGCGCTGTGCCCATCGGAGGCGGACCGCAGCCGGCTCTGCTACAGGTGCGGGGAGGAGGGACACTTGTCAGCCTCCTGCACAGCAGAGCCCCGCTGCGTGGTATGCTGCGACGCTGGTAAGCCGGCCAATCACGTCATGGGGGTAAGTCCTGTAACCCCCGCCGACCCGAGGGAAAGGGCCGTCCCCTCCTCCGCGTGAGGACAGACGGGAGGTGGCGCCAGACGGCCAAATGGAGGAGTGATGGGGTCTCCTTCATACAGGCCAACCTCAACCACTGCGCCGGGTCGCAGGATCTGCTCCTGCAATCTATGGCGCAGTGGGATGTGGACGTCGCGGTGATCTCGGAGCCGTACGCGGTCCCCTCCCTGCCCCATTGGGCCGGGGATCTAGACGGCACCGTGGCCATCGTGGCTAGGTCTGGCGCCGCCCCTCCTCTCACGATTGAGAGGAGAGGGAACGGCTTTAGGTGGCGGTTCGGGGAGAGTACGCTATAATCGGCGTTTACTTCTCCCCGAACCGGGATTTGCCGGCCCTGGTGCAGTTTCTGGACGCACTGGGGCCGGAGGTGAGGCGGCTGGCGCCCTTAAAGTCTTGGTGGCCGGTGACTTCAACGCCAAATCAACGGCGTGGGGGAACCCGGCCACTGAGCCTAAGGGGCGAAAGGTTGAAGAGTGGGCGCTGGCCGCGGGACTGTCCCTCCTGAATAGGGGGACAGTCCAGACGTGTGTGCGGCGGACGGGTGGCTCGGTGGTGGACTTGACGTTCGCCACCCTGCCGCTGCGCGATGCGTCACAAACTGGAGGGTGGAAGCGGGGGTGGAGACACTTTCGGACCACCGGTATATTCGGTTTGAGGTGTCTGCCGCCCCCAAAGCCAGGTGGCGTCGCCGTCTCGGGTGCGCAGCCGGTTCCCGCGATGGGCCCTCACGCGGCTTGACCGGGAGCTGGCGGAAGAGGCGGCCATCGTCGGCCGCTGGAGCCTCCCGCCTCTGGCTGGAATGGGGGTGGACGAAGCGGCTGACCGTCTCGGCGACGCTTTCACAGCGGTATGCCGGGCGGCCATGCCAAGCGTAGGTCGTGCGCCCCCTAGGCGGGCGGTATATTGGTGGTCGGCTGAGATTGCCGCCCTTCGCGTCGCCTGCGACGCAGCCCGAAGGGCCTACGGTCGAAGCAGGCGGCGCAGCCCCGGGACGAGGAGAGGGATGACCAGCTGTATGCGGTGTATGTGGCAAAACGAATGGAGCTACAGCTGGCCATCAGTCGGGCCAAGGAGGAAGCCCTCGAGGAGCTGGTGGAGGGTATCGAGAGGGATCCGTGGGGCCGACCGTACAAGTGGGCGCGAAACAAAATGCGCCCACAAACGGCCCCATTAACGGAGACCCTTCAGCCGGCTCTGCTGGAGGAGATTGTCGGGGGCCTATTCCCCGGCAATCCTCGGGGGTTTTCTCCCCAAGGATGGCCCGACAGCCGCCTGGCGAAGCGGAGGAGGAGCGGGTGGAGGCTGATCCGCCTCCCGTCACCGACGTCGAAATGGAGGCGGTGCTCGACCGCCTCCGGACGAAGAAGAGGGCACCGGGTCCAGACGGGGTGCACGGGAAGGTGCTTGCGCTGATTCTCGTGCACCTCGGGGAGGGTTTTCGGGAGCTGCTCAACCGCTGTCTGCGAGAGGGGCAGTTCCCGAAACTGTGGAAGGAGGGCCGACTCTGCCTCATACCGAAGGGGAGCCGGCCCCTGGACTCGGCCTCGGCGGTGCGACCTCTGGTCCTGCTGAGCGAGGCCGGCAAGGCCCTGGAGAGTATCGTGGCCTCTCGCCTCGTTCAGCATGTGGAGGAAGGCCCGGGACCGCGTCTCTCTGACGTGCAGTACGGGTTCCGGGCCGAGAGGTCCACCGTCGATGCCCTCAGGCGTCTACGGTCGGTGACGGAGGAGGCGGATCGGGAAGGCGAGGTGACCCTGGCGACGTCACTAGACATCGCCAACGCCTTCAACAGCATCCCGCACAGTGTAATACGGGAGGCACTTCGGTATTTCGAGGTGCCCTCATACCTGCGGGAGCTGTTGGGGGCGTACCTGGAGGAACGCGTCGTCCTATATGAGGATATGGGGGGTCGAATGGTTCGGCGGAGCGTCGAGTGCGGTGTCCCACAGGGGTCGATTCTTGGCCCTATCCTGTGGGACATCGCCTACGACTGGGTCCTGCGGTGCCGGCTTCCCCGGGACGGGTGTCATCTGCTATGCGGATGACACTCTCTTCACGTCCCGGGGTGCGAACTTCGGCGAGGCGGCGCGGCTGGCCGAAACGGGTCTCGCCCTTTTGGTTGGCCGCATAGAGGGGTTAGGGCTTCGGGTCCGCTTGGACAAGACCGAAGTCCTCCTCTTCCGCGGGGCCCGAACGAGAGGACCCCCCCAGGGGCGCGCCTCCAGGTGGGTCAAGAAGAGTTGAGGGTGAGTACCCAGATGAAATATCTGGGACTCATCCTCGACGGAAGATGGTCCTTCGGCCCCCACTTTCGCGAGTTGGGGCCGAGGATCGTCAAGGCGGCTGCGTCGCTGGGCCGACTCCTGCCCAATCTGGGTGGGCCCAGCGACGCCGTGAGGCGGCTGTACTCTGGTGTATGCCGGAGTATGGCGATGTACGGTGCCCCCATTTGGGTGGACGCCCTCACCGCGGATAATAAGCGTCTGCTACGGCAGGCGCAGAAGACGATTGCGGTGAGGGTGATACGGGGGTACCGTACAGTGGCGTATTCTGCGGCCACAGCCCTCGCGGGCGACCCGCCGTGGGAGTTGGTGGCGGAGGTGCTCGCCGAGGTGTACCACTTCGTGGCAAGCCAGAGAGAAATCGGCGAGCGCCCCTCGCTGGAGATGGTCCGGCGGGTCCGCTTGCGAGGGCAAGCGGAACTCATGCGGAGGTGGGAGGCGGACCTGGCGCAGGCCGAGTACGGTGTGCGCACAGTGGAGGCTCTGCGTCAGGTCCTGGAGAGGTGGATGTTGAGGCGGCGCAAGCCTCTCACCTTCCGCATGACGCAGGTGCTCACCGGGCACGGTTGCTTCGGTGGGTACCTGCACCGCGTGGCCAAGAGTGGAGGTCGAGCCAGTCTGCCACGATTGTGGCGATGCTCAGGACACTGCTCAGCATGTTCTCGAGCAGTGTCCCAGATGGAGCGGGCAGCGCCACGATCTGGCGGCTGCACTGGGCGGAGTGGACCTGTCGCTCCCGAGTGTCGTCAAGGCGATGCTCGAGAGCGACAGGGCCTGGGAGGCGATGGCCTCCTTCTGCGAGACTGTCATGTCGCAGAGGGAGGCCGAAGAAAGGGACCGCGAGGACCACCCCTCGCGGACCCTATTAGAAGACGGCGGAGGGGTGTGCGACGCAGGCGCTACCTTGCGCGCCTGCAAGCGCCGTAGAGTGTGGGGCTGGTTGTCCCACCCGGTGGCAGGGGTCTTCCAGTTGTCGGAAGGTGCCCCTGAGAATGGTGAGTCCGGTCTCCGATAACAGAGACCGGCCAGTCGCTGAGGCGCCTTGTGTTAGATAGATCCGAGGCGCCTCCCTGTAAAGCGGCCGACGGCATCCGCAGGGGGTTTTAGTGGGTAGTCTGGGCCGACTAGCGGCCCAGGAGTCCCACACTCTGTGTGTAAAGGCATTTCCCGCTGCGAATCAAAAAAAAAAAAAAAAAAAAAAAAAAAAAAGGGATGTATGCAAGCCCGGAGGGCGTACGGTCGGAGCAGGCGGCGCAGCCCCGGGACGAGGAGAGGGATGACCAGCTGTATGCGGTGTACGTCGAAAAGCGGACGGAGCTACAGCTGGCCATCAGTCGGGCCAAAGACGAGGCCCTCGAGGAGCTGGTGAAGGGTCTAGAAAGAGACCCGTGGGGCCGCCCGTACAGATGGGCGCGAGACAAATTGCGTCCACAGGCGGCTCCGTTGACGGAAACCCTTCAGCCAGCTCTGCTGGAGGAAATCGTCGGGGACCTGTTCCCCGGCAATCCGCGGGGATTCTCCCCGCCGAGAATGGCCCGACAGCCGCCTGACGGAGTGGATAGAGTGGAGGGAGGTGAGGTGGTGGCCGATCCGCCCTCCGTCACCGACGTCGAAATGGAGGCGGTGCTCGACCGCCTCCGAACGAAGAAGAGGGCACCGGGTCCAGACGGGGTGCACGGGAAAGTGCTCGCGCTGATTCTCGTGCACCTCGGGGAAAGGTTTCGGGAACTGCTCAACCGCTGTCTGCGGGAGGGGCAGTTCCCGAAGTTATGGAAGGAGGGTCGACTCTGCCTTATTCCGAAGGGGAGCCGGCCCCTGGACTCGGCCTCGGCGGTGCGACCTCTGGTCCTGCTGAGCGAGGCTGCGAAGGCCCTGGAGAGTGTCGCGGCTTCGCGCCTCGTTCGGCATGTGGAGGAGGGTCCGGGACCGCGTCTCTCTGACGCGCAGTACGGGTTCCGGGCCGGGAGGTCCACCATCGACGCTCTCAGGCGTCTGAGGTCGGTGACGGAGGAGGCGGATCGGCATGGAGAGGTGATCCTGGCGACGTCACTCGACGTCGCCAACGCCTTTAACAGCATCCCGCACGGTGTAATAAGAGAGGCGCTCGAGTATTTCGGAGTGCCCTCGTACCTGCAGGAGGCTGTTGGGGGCGTACTTGGAGGAGCGCTTCGTCCTGTATGAGGACAGGGGGGCCAAATGGTTCGGCGGAGCGTCGGGTGCGGTGTCCCGCAGGGGTCGATTCTCGGCCCTATTCTGTGGGACATCGCGTACGATTGGGTCCTGCGGTGCCGGCTTCCCCGGGACGGGTGTCATCTGCTATGCGGATGACACTCTCTTCACGTCCCGGGGTGCGAACTTCGGAGAGGCGGCGCGGTCGGCCGAAACGGGTCTTGCCCTTTTGGTCGACCGCATAGAGAGGTTGGGGCTTCGGGTCCGTCTGGACAAAACCGAAGTCCTCCTCTTCCGTGGGGCCCGGACGCGGGGACCCCCTCAGGGGCGCGCCTCCAGGTGGGTCAGGAGGAGTTGAGGGTGAGTACCCAGATGAAGTACCTGGGACTCATCCTCGACGGGAGATGGTCCTTCGGCCCCCACTTTCGCGAGCTGGGGCCGAGGATCGTCAGGACGGCCGCGTCGCTGGGCCGACTCCTGCCCAATCTGGGTGGGCCCAGCGACGCAGTGAGAAAGCTGTACTCCGGCGTGTGCCGGAGTATGGCGATGTACGGTGCCCCCATATGGGTGGACGCCCTCGCCGCGGACAACAAGCGCCAGCTTCGGCAGGCGCAGAGGGTGATCGCGGTGAGGGTGATACGGGGGTACCGTACGGTGTCGTTTGCCGCGGCCACAGCCCTCGCGGGCGATCCGCCGTGGGAATTGGTGGCGGAGGTGCTCGCCGAAGTTTACCACTTTGTGGCGAACATGAGGGAAATCGGCGAGCGCCCCTCGCCGGAGGCCATTCGGCGGGTCCGCCTGCGAGGGCAGACGGAACTCGTGCGGAGGTGGGAGGGGGACCTGGTGCAGGCAGCGTACGGTGTACGCACAGTGGGAGCCCTGCGCCGGGTCCTGGAAAGGTGGATGCTGAGACGGCGAAAACCTCTCACCTTCCGCATGACGCAGGTGCTCACCGGGCATGGCTGCTTCGGCGAGTACCTGCACCGCGTGGCCCGGAGGGAGGCTGAGCCAGTCTGCCACGATTGTGGCGAGGCTCAGGACACTGCCCAACACGTTCTGGAGCAGTGTCCCAGATGGAGCCAGCAGCGCCAAGACTTGGCAGCTGCGCTCGGCGGGATGGACCTGTCGCTCCCAAGCGTCGTCAATGCGATGCTCGGGAGCGACGGAGCTTGGGAGGCAATGGCCTCCTTCTGCGACACTGTCAGGTCGCAGAGGGAGGCCGATGAAAGGGACCGCGAGAACCACCCCCTCGCGGACCCGATCCGGAGGAAGAGGAGCGGGGTGCAGCGGAGGCGCTATTTAGCGCGCCTCGAAGCACCCCCGTAAATGGTGGGAGAATAAATAAGGTCCCACCCGGCGGCAGGGGCTTTCCAGGTGTCGGAGGGCCCCTGAAAATGGTGAGTCCGGTCTCTGGTGAGAGACCGGCCAGTCGCTGAGGCGCCTTGTGTTAGTCAGATCCGAGGCGCCTCCTGCAAAGCGGCCGATGGCATCCGCAGGGGTTTTAGTGGGTAGTCTGGGACTAGCGGCCCAGGAGTCCCACACTCAGTGCGCAAATAGCATTTCCCCTGCGAATCAAAAAAAAAAAAAAGGGATGTATGCAAGGGGGACCCCCCAAAGTGCTAGCGTCCACGTTGCGTCCCCGGGCAACGCCGCGTCCTGACCACCGTAACGGAGTAGCAGGCCGGCGGCTAATGAGTACTTTGCTGTCGGAGCATTGTATGCGATTAATTGTGGATATGCCTAATAAGCCTGAAAGGGACGCCTCCGGGCGTTTCCTTAAAAAGGCCCTTCTCAGGGCCAAACTAAGGAGGAGGAAGAAGCGGGGAGGGGGAAGTCTGGATCGGGAGGGGATGATCTCGGACGGGGGGAGGAAAGAGGACAAAGACGAGGACAGGTCCAGATCGGACATCGGCTCGGATGGGAGGAGACCGACTCGGCCGTGGGCCAGAGGAGGCTCGGGAGCCTCCTGGGTAGTATGGGGTCCGTCACCTCACTGTCGGAATCACTGTTGGGCCCGAAGCACCTCTATTCGGAGGTCGCCAGTGGCTCTGACACGGAGGTGGGCGCGCGGCAGTCAAAGGTGTGGCAAAAGGAGGAGGGGCGCGGGGTGCCTCCAAGTCGGCGAGGGCCCGAAACAAGGTGAGGAGGAACTTGGACGATGAGGGTGTGGAGACCTCCTTCTCGTCCACTTTGGAAGCTCGGGCCTTCCGGAGGGAGGACCCCGGTTGAGGAAGAAGTGGTGGAAGTGGCCCCCATTGAGGTGGCGGACTTTGGTGCGATGGGGGCCGAAAGTCTCCTAAGCACCGCGGTGGAGAGGCTGACTGTAATTACCGGCCTCGTCCGGAAGTCCTCTGCCCTCAAGGGGGGCTACTGTTCGAAGATAGTACGGGCCTCCTCTGATGTCAAGGACATCGTTGACACCCTGGTGGGGCGGAGCGAGACCGATGAAATACGGCGGCTCAAAGCCGATAATGGCCGCCTCCAAAGAGAGGTGGCCAACATGAAGGCGGAGGCCGCTGCGCTCCGTCAGGGTTATGAGGAGGCCCGCCGCGAGGTCCTGCAGGCCGCGCGGAATGCCGGAAGGCACACAGCTCCCCCAACGGAGGAGGAGCTGGTGGAGAGGCTGGAGGCCTCCATGGAGAGGATGGTCGAGAGGATGGTGGAGAGGATTGTTGACAGCCGCCTCGCAGGACAGGATCCTCATCCGCCTCGCAGGGCCACCCGCCCACCGCTGGCGGGTGACAACTCAAAGGTGGCAAGGGCCGCGAGGGCGGCCATCGAGGAGGCCTCCGGCTCAAGCCCGGCGTCGCGGCCTGCGCGGCCTGCGCGGCCTGTGCAGCCCGAGACAGAGGAGTTGGAGGTGCGGGCGCCAGCGCGCCCGGCCCCAGGGCAGAAGGGAGCGGCTGAGAGATCGACGGAGTGGGGTCCCTTTGAGCCGTCGACCTCAGCGGCCGCAGTCAACGCCGACGCCTACCCAGAGCTCCCTTGGGTTGAGGTCAGTGGGAAGGGAGGCAAGGGCAAGGGCAAAGTCCCGGCCCAAGCCCACGGCGGCACCCACAGCGGCGCCGACAGCGGTACCCCCAGCGGCATCCGCGGCGGCCCCCGCAACCGGGCGCAAGGCGCCCCCCGTGGCGTCAACGGCCCCTGCTAAGAAGAAGTTGACGGCCCCCAGCTCCTCGGCTGTAATACTCAAGTTACAGCCGGAGGCAGAGCAGAACGGGGCCACATACGCCTCCGCCCTTCTCACGGCCGAGCAGGAGGTCAGCTTGGAGCAGCTGGGCATCGGCTCGCTCCGGATTCGCCCAAGTGCGACCGGGGCGAGGCTCATCGAGGTCCCAGGCTCCTCCAGCGCGGACAAGGCCGATGCGCTCGCGTCGGCCCTGAGGGTGGCGCTGGCCGGCGTCGCGGAGGTATCCAGGCCCGTCAAGTCTGCGGATTTCCGCGTGACGGGCCTGAACGATACGGCTACCGCGCAGCGGGTCAGGGCTGCGGTCGCCAGGGCTGGAGGCTGTGACGAAGACCAGGTCTGGGTAGGCGAGGTCCGCCCAGACTGGCGGGGCTCTCGCTCTGCCCTGATGCGCTGCCCGGTGGTGGCGGCAAAGAAGCTGCTCGGGTTGGGCAGCATCAGTGTGGGCTGGGGCCGCGCGCTGCTCCGGCACTTGGAGACGCGCCCCATGCACTGTTATAAGTGCATGGGGAAGGGGCACACGGCAGCGTTGTGCCCCTCGCAGGCGGACCGCAGCCAGCTCTACAGGTGCGGGGAGGCGGGGCATTTGTCCGCTTCCTGCACAGCGGAGCCCCGCTGCGCGGTGTGTAGTGCCGCTGGAAAACCGGCGGACCACGTGATGGGGGCAGGTCATGTAACCCTCCGCCGGTCCGTGGCAAAGGGCTGTCCCCTCCTCCGCGAGGGGCCCGACAACAGGAGGCGCCAGTCGGCCAAATGGAGGAGTAATGGTTGGATTCCTCCAGGCCAACCTCAACCACTCCGCCAGATCGCAGGATCTCCTCCTGCAATCCATAGCGGAGTGGGACGTTGATGTCGCGGTGGCTTCGGAGCCGTACGCGGTTCCCTCCCTGTCCCACTGGGCTGGGGACTTCGATGGCTCCGTGGCTATAGTGGCCAAGGCTGGCGCCGCCCCCTCGCGGTCAAGAAGAGAGGCAGCGGGTTCGTGGTGGTGATTCGGGGAGAGTACGCCATAGTTGGGGTCTACTTCTCCCCGAACCGGGATCTGCCGGCCCTGGAGCGGTTTCTGGACGCTCTGGGGCCGGAGATAAGGCGGCTGGCGCCCCTGAAGGTCCTCGTGGCCGGTGACTTCAACGCCAAATCCACGGCGTGGGGAATCCGGCCACCGAGCCCAAGGGGCGCAAGGTGGAAGAATGGGCGCTGGCCGCGGGACTGTCTCTCCTGAATAGGGGGACAGTCCAGACGTGCGTGCGGCGGACGGGTGGGTCGGTGGTGGACCTAACGTTCGCCACTCCCGCTGCCGGGCGCCTGGTTACGGACTGGAGGGTCGAGGTGGGGGTGGAGACACTCTCGGACCACCGGTATATCCGGTTCGAGGTGTCTGCTGCCCCCGATAATCAGGCGGCGTCGTCGTCCCGGGCGCGCAGTCGGTTCCCGCGCTGGGCCCTCACGCGGCTCGACGTGGAGCTGGCGGAGAAGGCGGCCATCGTCGGTCGCTGGAGCCTCCCGCCTCTGACTGGAATGGGGGTGGACGAAGCGGCTGGCCGTTTCGGCGACGTATTCACAGCGGTGTGCCGGGCGGCCATGCCTAGCGTAGGCCGAGCGCCCCCAGGCGGGCGGTCTATTGGTGGTCGGCGGATGTGCAGAGCAACTACGGTCTGTTGCCAGAAAATGTGGCAGAGAGAATCCGGACAAACGAAGCGGCGGGAAGAATTCTGTACCGGAACTTCACCGGGAAAAACCACCGGTAAAAATAAGTACCGGGAAAAAATCTCCACGCGGCACCACGTTTGCCCGACTAAAACCTAACTAACTTAACGCAGTCTGCTACCACCGTAGCTTATGAAGGGAGCTACAGGGCCCTATATAATAACTTAACCTATAAATTAACTACAATGGAAAATCACTTACCAAACTAAATCTTCTTTTTCTTCGGATCCAAACTTGAGTGTCTTCGGGAAGGGGGAATTCCTAATCACCCTACCTAACCCATGAGATCTCAATTCCCCAGAACAAATAAATAGATTTCTTCCCGAAATCGGCTCGGCAACAGGTAGATGTGAGCGAGCAGCCACGCGTCACATCCCACAGGAGAAAGTCACAATGACGGGTACACAAACACAAAGTTCAATAGTTATTTAACCAACAGGAAATTCACAAATACAACTCAAGCCAATTAGCCATCAAAGAACGCGGGACCTCTCGCGTATTAAAAAATCAAACCGATATCGCATAGGACAATGGCGACCGTCCGCGAGCCATTCGCACGAGCAATGTGAGAACCCCAAAACGCCTGGCGGCGATAACAGGAAACGCCTGCGTTTAGTTTTACCCAATATATTACAAACATCCCCCCGTCCCGGTCTGAGAAGCAGACCGCTAGCTTACTCTACGGGAAGGCGGGCGAGAGAGGTCACACCTCTCCTTAAAATCGAACCGTCGACCAACACCTCAGCCACACGCGGAGTGCCATCTCCGCCAAGAATCAAACGTAATATGCGAGCTCGTCGCCAAAGCAATGAGGGCAAATTTGCCTCTTTTAACAATACTAAATCACCCTCCCTGGGAGGCTCAGTCCTGTCTGTCCACTTCACTCTTTGCTGCAGCAAATGCAAATATTCAAGCGACCAGCGACGCCAAAAGTCCTGGCTCATTTGCTGCAACATTTGAAAACGCGACAACCGATATACGCGTTCGTCCTTCCACGGGTATTCGGGCAGGGCATTCAAAGGCCCTCCCACCAAAAAATGACCAGGGGTGAGAGCTTCCAAGTCATTTGGATCTGGAGATAGCGGACAGAGAGGACGAGAGTTGAGGACCGCCTCAACTTTACAAAACACCGTGGCCAGCTCTTCAAAAGTTAGAGCCGTTTCTCCGATAATGCGGCGGAGGTGGGTCTTTGCGGATTTCACAGCCGCTTCAAAAATCCCTCCCCAATGGGGGCAACTTGGGGACTAAACTTCCAGGTTATTCCCCTTTGGGCAGCAATTTGACTTAAACTAGTACAATTTTTATCAATAAACACAGAAACATCCTTAAGATAATTTACAGTTCCCTTATAGTTTGTGCCATTATCAGACCTAATAAGGGAAGGTAGACCTCGACGCGATACAAAGCGATCCAACGCGGCGACGAAGGCCTCCGTAGTCAGAGCCGATACCACCTCCAAATGGACAGCCTTGGTGGCCAAACAAACAAATACACACAAATAGCCCTTCACAATACGGGCATTACGAAAGGGAGAAGCCTTGATCGAAAAGGGACCGGCAAAATCGGTTCCAACGCCGTCAAACGGTCTCGAAGGTCGGATTCGATCAGCGGGCAAATCACCCATCTGTGGTTGCATCGTGGATGCCTTCAACCTATAACATGCAATACATCGAAACAGGACACTACGGATTGCTCTTCGGGCTGACAAAATCCAAAACTCGCGTTGCAAAATAGCCAACAAAGCATTGCACCCAGCATGGGCGTTACGAATGTGTCGATCAGACACCAAAAGCTGCACCAAGGGTCCGCCCTTGGGCAACAACAGAGGATGGCGAGTCTCATATGGAAGATCCGCCTTCCGGAGCCTGCCTCCAACCCGAAGAAGCCCATCCGAGTCGATGTACGGGTTCAAACGAGCGACCGCGCCCTTCAACTTAGCGCGTCCGTCGCGCAAAATACGAAGCTCTGACTCAAACCGTCCGGTCTGCACGACACGGACCCAATGCAACAATGCGCTCCGGCGCTCTTCTGCACCTGCAATCGGCTCCAACCGCTTTGCCTGTGGGTTTCTACAATTATGTATGAAACGCTTAATCCAACTGGTAACACCCAGAAGCTTATCCAAGCTGCTATACCGAGCAAGTAGCCAATCCGGCTCCGACGTCGTCTCAGCGACTACAGCATGTACACGGAGCCCAGTCAAACTCAAAGAAGTAACATCTGTCTGACAGACAGGCCAAGAAGTTTCTGATCCCATCAGCCACTCTGGACCCCACCAGAGCGGGTGTGACACCAATTCTGGTGCCGTACAACCTCGGGAAGCACAGTCCGCTGGGTTAAGCTCTCCCGGCACATGTCTCCATGTTATATCAATTCCGATATTCTGGATTTGGGAAACCCGATTTCCCACAAAAACCTCCAAGGTATGTGGGGCCGCGCGCAACCATGCAAGCGCGACCTGGCTATCCGACCAGGCGAAGATGTCCCGTATCTCGACCGTGGCCGCCAGCTCACATGCAACGTGATGCAACAATTTAGAGAGAAGGTGAGCTCCACTCAACTCAAGCTTGGGAATAGTCAGCCTAGTCCTGATGGGGGCGACCTTGCTCTTCCCTAACAAAAGCGAGACATTGACCCGGCCATCGGCGTCAACTGTCCGCATATAGACTGACGCGGCATAGCCTCGCTCCGACGCGTCACAAAAGCCATGCAGGCTGGCTCGATATTTCCCGGGGGGCAATATTCGACGAGGCAAGGCAATCCGATTGACTTCCTTAATCGATGAAAACAACTCGAGCCAATCATCCAATGGAGGACCAAACAGCGGCTCGTCCCACGAGACGCCCAAAGTCCAAAGTCTCTGAAGAAGACACTTTGCAGAGAATATCACTGGACTGATCCAACCGCTTGGATCAAACATACGGAGCTATTACGGACAACACCGTTCTCTTAGTCCAGACTTTTGGTATTTCCAAGTCCACTTGGAATGTGAAAATATCGGTTAGCGGCTGGTACTGCATGCCCAGCACCGCTATCCTGTTGGGATCATCCACATCCTCAAACAGGTGAGGGTTCTGTTGGTGGTCCTCCGGGATCCCTTCTAGAACTTTAGGCTCATTAGACAACCACTTACGTAGCTCGTAGCCACCTGTCTTCAATATTTCAATCAATTCATCCCGCAGTAGGAGGGCCTCCTCAATACTTTGGGCTCCGGTGCACACGTCATCAACATACAAGTCACGTGACAGCACGGAAGCCCCACGGGGAAAGCGGATCCGTTCCCGCTCTGCCAATTCAAGCAATGATCTGATGGCGATATAGGGACTAGATTTCAAACCATACGTGTTTGTGTTGAGTTCATACACCGTCACAGGATCCTCAGGGCGCTCACGCCAGAGTATCAACTGGAATCGCCTGTCCTCAGGATGTATGACTGTCTGGCGGAACATCATCCGGATGTCCGCACCAAAAACCACTTGATGTCTTCTAAAGTTCAAGATGATGTCAATTATGTCCCTATGCAATTTGGGACCCGAATGCAAACACAGATTCAACGAAACCCCGTTCGAAGTGGGTGCGGACCCATCGAAGACGGTCCTCACTTTGCCTGTTGAGGCCTTCACCACCGCGTGGTGGGGCAAAAAATAATGCTCAGTTGAGCTCCAATCAACTCGAGCCGGAGACATGTGACCCAAATCCTCGTACTCGCGCATAAATTCAATATATTTATCGCGAAGTACGTGGTCACGCTGCATACGTCGCTCCATGGACAGCAGTCGTTTCTCCGCAAGCGCCCTACTTTGCCCTAGGCTAGGACGAGAGGCAACAAAGGGTAACCTAGTTACAAACCGACCGGAGGGCAACCTCTCCGTGGTCGATCGAAAAAGGGCTTCGCACTCAGCGTGTTCCGGATCCACCCTGGAACTCATAGGTGGCTCCTCCACCTCCCAAAACCTTTGCATGGTCTTGGCCAAGGACGCTGATGCGACGACCGGTGGCTCCTCCACGGTGCTATTATCAAACACAGGGCCCATCAGGGCGAAACCAAAGATAGTAGACACTGCCATCAGTGAAGACGAACCCAGAGCTTTCTGGTTACCCAACAAAATCCAACCCAATACGTCCGAGCCCAGGAGCAAGTCCACTGGGCCGGGATGAAAAACAAAGGGGTCGGCCAAATCCAGACCCGAAACCAAAGACAACACACCCGGCGGTATGTCTGTCGAGGGGTGCCAACCCGCAATGGTATCCATTACCATAGCCGAAGTCGTGATCCTCATTGTGGAGGACTTCAGCGAAGAAAAGGTGACAAGTGTCTGGCCCGTCAGACACTTCACTTGTATGCCACCAACTCCAAGAAGTGGCACAGGCGAGTCTTCCACGACTAAACCTAACTGGTGTGCCACTCGAGTGGTAACCAAACTGCTTTGAGCCCTGAGTCCAACAGAGCTCTCAAATTAATGGCGTCCCCCCCACGACCCCATACGCGGACCACCGCGGTAGGGAGCAGAACCGTCCGCGGCTCTGTCCCAGCAAGGGAGCAAGCTAGTTACGGGCTCCCCACTCTCTCCAAACCAGGGGGCGCCACTGACCCGGATAATATGTCGGGCGAGTGCACATCCCCATCTGAGGGGGGGCATAACCCGCGGCCCGGCCATACCTATGGTACGGCGGGTGGTACTCCAGCCGTGGGTACTCGTGCAGCGGTGGAGAAAACCGCTGCGGCTGCATGTGTTGGGCATTGGTAACCCGCGTGGAGGGGGGTGTCCCCACTCACGTCCGATCTAGGGCCCCCGCCCATGGGGGCCCTATCCGGGGCCTGGCCAGCTATATACTGGCCATGACCTTGGGGCGCGTGGTCCCGGTCCGCCAGGACCCGCGCAGGTACGCGACCCCCTCCCGAGGGGGTGCGACGAGCGAAGCCGCGTCCTCCGTCCGATGGTGGAGGGCTTCGCGCAGGAGCGCCCCCGCCCATAGGGGACCCCTGCCTCAACAACCGGGGGCCATCCCCGTTCCGGTTCATGCAGAGCATCACGTGGTGCAGCCCACGGCATGCACTGCATGGTATGGCTCTGGGACAGTCACGTGCATAGTGACCGCCCAAACAATAAAAGCAAAGTTCATGCCGCTTTGCCATGCGGCGCCGATCTTGTACTGGCAGTCCCTGCCAGTCCCTGCATTGCAGCAGGCTGTGGCCCATCCGACCACATTGCAGGCAGTCCGCGTCCCTCGCGACTGCTGCCGTGTGTGCAACCCGCACACCAGCTCCACGCGGTGGCGGTTGCCGTCCCTGTTGGGGACTACGTTCAGGCGCTCTGGATGGCGCTGAGTCCGTCATGGTATTCTCAGCCGCCCGTGCCTCAAACTCCAAAAACTTCACCAAGTCAGTGAAGGTTGGTAGGGTGGTGCTATCCCGCTCCGCATTCTCGCGCTCAAATCGCGAGCGGATGTCATTGGGCAATTTGCCCAATACAATGTGCACCAGCAAAAAGGACCATTGGTCCACCGGCAGCCCCAGTGTGCGGAGCGCGTTACAGGCCACTGTAACGGGCGTGAGCAACTGCAGGCGCAACTGTGCCCTGTTGGCCACCTTGGGCAGGGCCATCAACTGTGCGGCGTGCGCATCCGCTAACAAACGTAAGTTTTGGTAGCGGGAGTTCAATAACTCCCAAGCCGTATCGTACTGGTCGTCCTCCACCCGGAGGTGCTGGATGAGCGACCGCGCTTCACCCTCAAGAGTGGAGAGGAGGTAGGCCATCTTCTGGGCCTTCGACAAATCCTGTCGTGCTACGACCAGGGACTCAAACATATTTTTATATGCCACCCACTCCTCCATCCTACCCCCAAAGTGGGACAGCTGAAGGGTGGGGAGCCGACCAGTAACCGCTGGTCCTTCCTGTCTAACAGGTGTGCGAGGGGCTGGTCCGCCAGCCTGTCTCGCCCTTATTGCGGCCGCCGCCTCCACGATGTCATCGTGCAGACTCAGGATCTGGTCCAGGTCCGCCACGTGACCTGCGTAGACCTCCGGGGTAAGGTCGGCTTCGGTAAGCGCCGCCATGGCCGCTTCCGCGTTGTTTAAT
Organism: Ephestia elutella; assembly: GCA_018467065.1. NCBI lineage: Eukaryota > Metazoa > Arthropoda > Insecta > Lepidoptera > Pyralidae > Ephestia > Ephestia elutella. Next base: position 12,776,152 of record CM031583.1, read on the forward strand.
CGTGAGCGGAGCTGATCCGCTCTTTCCAGTATAGCGGCCTCCCTGTCCTTCCGGGACAGGAGTCCACCGGCCGTCACAAACCATCTCAATTCGTTGGCGAGTGTCGCCCTAGCATTGGAGGCCTTCGCCATCGCGTCAAGTCACAAACAAAAAATAACAAAAGGTAAATAAAAAACAACAAAATCAAACAACTACACGAAGAACCGCGGTAGGTATGAGAATGACACAAACCCGGAACGCACGGTACAAACCGCAAACAAATACAAAAAAGGTTACAAATATTCTTATACAAACAAACTAAGAAAAATCTAATAATTTTTACAAACAATTAATTATTTTTTACAAACGAACAAATAGAGGGTAGATAAACTACGCTCTGCTACCAGAAATTGTGCAGAGCAACTACGGTCTGTTGCCAGAAAATGTGGCAGAGAGAATCCGGACAAACGAAGCGGCGGGAAGAATTCTGTACCGGAACTTCACCGGGAAAAAACCACCGGTAAAAATAAGTACCGGGAAAAAATCTCCACGCGGCACCACGTTTGCCCGACTAAAACCTAACTAACTTAACGCAGTCTGCTACCACCGTAGCTTATGAAGGGAGCTACAGGGCCCTATATAATAACTTAACCTATAAATTAACTACAATGGAAAATCACTTACCAAACTAAATCTTCTTTTTCTTCGGATCCAAACTTGAGTGTCTTCGGGAAGGGGGAATTCCTAATCACCCTACCTAACCCATGAGATCTCAATTCCCCAGAACAAATAAATAGATTTCTTCCCGAAATCGGCTCGGCAACAGGTAGATGTGAGCGAGCAGCCACGCGTCACATCCCACAGGAGAAAGTCACAATGACGGGTACACAAACACAAAGTTCAATAGTTATTTAACAAACAGGAAATTCACAAATACAAATCAAGCCAATTAGCCATCAAAGAACGCGGGACCTCTCGCGTATTAAAAAATCAAACCGATATCGCATAGGACAATGGCGACCGTCCGCGAGCCATTTTACACGCGAGCAATGTGAGAACCCCAAAACGCCTGGCGGCGATAACAGGAAACGCCTGCGTTTAGTTTTACCCAATATATTACAAACAGCGGAGATTGCCGCTCTTCGCGTCGCCTGCAACGCGGCCCGGAGGGCGTACGGTCGGAACAGGCGGCGCAGCCCCAGGACGAGGAGAGGGATGACCAGCTGTATGCGGTGTACGTCGAAAAGCGGACGGAGCTACAGCTGGGCATCAGTCGGGCCAAAGACGAGGCCCTCGAGGAGCTGGTGGAGGGTCTAGAGAGAGACCCGTGGGGCCGCCCGTACAGATGGGCTCGAGACAAATTGCGTTCACAGGCGGCTCCGTTGACGGAAACCCTCCAGCCAGCTCTGCTGGAGGAAATCGTCGGCGACCTGTTCCCCGGCAATCCGCGGGGGTTCTCCCCGCCGAGAATGGCCCGACAGCCGCCTGACGGAGTGGAGGGAGGTGAGGTGGTGGCCGATCGGCCCCCGTCACCGACGTCGAAATGGAGGCGGTGCTCGACCGCCTCCGAACGAAGAAGAGGGCACCGGGTCCAGACGGGGTGCACGGGAAAGTGCTCGCGCTGATTCTCGTGCACCTCGGGGAAAGGTTTCGGGAGCTGCTCAACCGCTGCCTGCGGGAGGGGCAGTTCCCGAAGTTATGGAAGGAGGGTCGACTCTGCCTTATTCCGAAGGGGAGTCGGCCCCTGGACTCGGCCTCGGCGGTGCGACCTCTGGTCCTGCTGAGCGAGGCTGCGAAGGCCCTGGAGCGTGTCGCGGCTTCGCGCCTCGTTCGGCATGTGGAGGAGGGTCCGGGACCGCGTCTCTCTGACGCGCAGTATGGGTTCCGGGCCGGGAGGTCCACCATCGACGCTCTCAGGCGTCTGAGGTCGGTGACGGAGGAGGCGGATCTGGGACTCATCCTCGACGGGAGAAGGTCCTTCGGCCCCCACTTTCGCGAGCTGGGGCCGAGGATCGTTAGGACGGCCGCGTCGCTGGGCCGACTCCTGCCCAATCTGGGTGGGCACAGCGACGCAGTGAGAAAGCTGTACTCCGGCGTGTGCCGGAGTATGGCGATGTACGGTGCCCCCATATGGGTGGACGCCCTCACCGCGGACAACAAACGCCAGCTGCGGCAGGCGCAGAGGGTGATCGCGGTGAGGGTGATACGGGGGTACCGTACGGTGTCGTTTGCCGCGGCCACAGCCCTCGCGGGCGATCCGCCGTGGGAATTGGTGGCGGAGGTGCTCGCCGAAGATTTACCACTTTGGGGCGAACATGAGGGGAAATCGGCGAGCGCCCCTCGCCGGAGGCCATCCGGCGGGTCCGCCTGCGAGGGCAGACGGAACTATTGCGGAGGTGGGAGGGGACCTGGTGCAAGCAGCGTACGGTGTGCGCACAGTGGGAGCCTTGCGCCGGGTCCTGGAAAGGTGGATGCTGGAGACGGCGAAAACCTCTCACTTTCCGCATGACGCAGGTGCTCACCGGGCATGGCTGCTTCGGTGAGTACCTGCACCGCGTGGCCCGGAGGGAGGCCGAGCCAGTCTGCCACGATTGTGGCGAGGGCTCAGGACACTGCCCAACACGTTCTAGAGCAGTGTCCCAGGTGGAGCCAGCAGAGCCACGACTTGGCAGCTGCGCTCGGCGGGATGGACCTGTCGCTCCCGAGCGTCGTCAATGCGATGCTGGGGAGCGACGGAGCTTGGGAGGCAATGGCCTCCTTCTGCGAGACTGTCATGTCGCAGAGGGAGGCCGATGAAAGGGACCGCGAGGACCACCCCCTCGCGGACCCGATCCGGAGGAAGAGGAGGGGGGTGCGGCGGAGGCGCTATTTATCGCGCCTCGAAGCACCCCCGTAAATGCTGGGACAATAAATAGGTCCCACCCGGCGGCAGGGGCTTTCCAGGTGTCGGAGGGCCCCTGAAAATGGTGAGCCCGGTCTCTGGTGAGAGACCGGCCAGTCGCTGAGGCGCCTTGTGTTAGTCAGATCCGAGGCGCCTCCCTGCAAAGCGGCCGATGGCATCCGCAGGGGGTTTTAGTGGGTGGGTAGTCTGGGCCGACTAGCGGCCCAGGAGTCCCACACTCAGTGCGCAAATAGCATTTCCCCCTGCGAATCAAAAAAAAAAAAAAAAAGGGATGTATGCAAACACAAAAACATATATCGATATATCGATATTTTGTCTTTGTTGGTAGGGCCTTACAAAATAGGGACAACCCGTCTGTGCAGAGCAACTACGCTCTGCTGCCAGAAAATGTGCGCAGAGCGAATCCGGACAAACGAAGCGGCGGGAAGAATTCGGTACCGGAACTTCACCGGGAAAAAACCACCGGTAAAAATAAGTACCGGGAAAAAATCTCCACGCGGCACCACGTTTGCCCTGATTAAAACCTAACTAACTTAACGCAGTCTGCTACCACCGTAGCTTATGAAGGGAGCTACAGGGCCCTATATAATAACTTAACCTATAAATTAACTACAATGGAAAATCACTTACCAAACTAAATCTTCTTTTTCTTCGGATCCAAACTTGAGTGTCTTCGGGAAGGGGGAATTCCTAATCACCCTACCTAACCCATGAGATCTCAATTCCCCAGAACAAATAAATAGATTTCTTCCCGAAATCGGCTCGGCAACAGGTAGATGTGAGCGAGCAGCCACGCGTCACATCCCACAGGAGAAAGTCACAATGACGGGTACACAAACACAAAGTTCAATAGTTATTTAACAAACAGGAAATTCACAAATACAAATCAAGCCAATTAGCCATCAAAGAACGCGGGACCTCTCGCGTATTAAAAAATCAAACCGATATCGCATAGGACAATGGCGACCGTCCGCGAGCCATTCTCACGAGCAAAGTGAGAACCCCAAAACGCCTGGCGGCGATAACAGGAAACGCCTGCGTTTAGTTTTACCCAATATATTACAAACATCCCCCCGTCCCGGTCTGAGAAGCAGACCGCTAGCTTACTCTACGGGAAGGCGGGCGAGAGAGGTCACACCTCTCCTTAAAATCGAACCGTCGACCAACACCTCAGCCACACGCGGAGTGCCATCTCCGCCAAGAATCAAACGTAATATGCGAGCTCGTCGCCAAAGCAATGAGGGCAAATTTGCCTCTTTTAACAATACTAAATCACCCTCCCTGGGAGGCTCAGTCCTGTCTGTCCACTTCACTCTTTGCTGCAGCAAATGCAAATATTCAAGCGACCAGCGACGCCAAAAGTCCTGGCTCATTTGCTGCAACATTTGAAAACGCGACAACCGATATACGCGTTCGTCCTTCCACGGGTATTCGGGCAGGGCATTCAAAGGCCCTCCCACCAAAAAAATGACCAGGGGTGAGAGCTTCCAAGTCATTTGGATCTGGAGATAGCGGACAGAGAGGACGAGAGTTGAGGACCGCCTCAACTTTACAAAACACTGTGGCCAGCTCTTCAAAAGTTAGAGCCGTTTCTCCGATAATGCGGCGGAGGTGGGTCTTTGCGGATTTCACAGCCGCTTCAAAAATCCCTCCCCAATGGGGGCAACTTGGGGGACTAAACTTCCAGGTTATTCCCCTTTGGGCAGCAATTTGACTTAAACTAGTACAATTTTTATCAATAAACACAGAAACATCCTTAAGATAATTTACAGTTCCTTTATAGTTTGTGCCATTGTCAGACCTAATAAGGGAAGGTAGACCTCGACGCGAAACAAAGCGATCCAACGCGGCGACGAAGGCCTCCGTAGTCAGAGCCGATACCACCTCCAAATGGACAGCCTTGGTGACCAAACAAACAAATACACACAAATAGCCCTTCACAATACGGGCATTACGAAAGGGAGAAGTCTTGATCGAAAAGGGACCGGCAAAATCGGTTCCAACGCCGTCAAACGGCCTCGAAGGTCGGATTCGATCAGCGGGCAAATCACCCATCTGTGGTTGCATCGTGGATGCCTTCAACCTATAACATGCAATACATCGAAACAGGACACTACGGATTGCTCTTCGGGCAGACAAAATCCAAAATTCGCGTTGCAAAATAGCCAACAAAGCATTGCACCCAGCATGGGCGTTACGAATGTGTCGATCAGACACCCAAAGCTGCACCAAGGGTCCGCCCTTGGGCAACAACAGAGGATGGCGAGTCTCATATGGAAGATCCGCCTTCCGGAGCCTGCCTCCAACCCGAAGAAGCCCATCCGAGTCGATGTACGGGTTCAAACGAGCGACCGCGCCCTTCAACTTAGCGCGTCCGTCGCGCAAAATACGAAGCTCTGACTCAAACCGTCCGGTCTGCACGACACGGACCCAATGCAACAATGCGCTCCGGCGCTCTTCTGCACCTGCAATCGGCTCCAACCGCTTTGCCTGTGGGTTTCTACAATTATGTATGAAACGCTTAATCCAACTGGTGACACCCAGAAGCTTATCCAAGCTGCTATACCGAGCAAGTAGCCAATCCGGCTCCGACGTCGTCTCAGCGACTACAGCATGTACACGGAGCCCAGTCAAATTCAAAGAAGGAACATCTGTCTGACAGACAGGCCAAGAAGTTTCTGATCCCATCAGCCACTCTGGACCCCACCAGAGCGGGTGTGACACCAATTCTGGTGCCGTACAACCTCGGGAGGCACAGTCCGCTGGGTTAAGCTCTCCCGGCACATGTCTCCATGTTATATCAATTCCAATATTTTGAATTTGGGAAACCCTGTTTCCAACAAAAACCTCCAAGGTATGTGGGGCCGCGCGCAACCATGCAAGCGCGACCTGGCTATCCGACCAGGCGAAGATGTCTCGTATCTCGACCGTGGCCGCCAGCTCACTGGCAACGTGATGCAACAATTTAGAAAGAAGGTGAGCTCCACTCAACTCAAGCTTGGGAATAGTCAGCCTAGTCCTGATGGGGGCGACCTTGCTCTTCCCTAACAAAAGCGAGACATTGACCCGGCCATCGGCGTCAACTGTCCGCATATAGACTGACGCGGCGTAGCCTCGCTCCGACGCGTCACAAAAGCCATGCAGGCTGGCTCGATATTTCCCGGGGGGCAATATTCGACGAGGCAAGGCAATTCGATTGACTTCCTTAATCGATGAAAACAACTCGAGCCAATCATCCAATGGAGAGCCAAACAGCGGCTCGTCCCACGAGACGCCCAAAGTCCAAAGTCTCTGAAGAAGACACTTTGCAGAGAATATCACTGGACTGATCCAACCGCTTGGATCAAACATACGGGCTATTACGGACAACACCGTTCTCTTAGTCCAGACCTTTGGTATTTCCAAGTCCACTTGGAATGTAAAAATATCGGTTAGCGGCTGGTACTGCATGCCCAGCACCGCTATCCTGTTGGGATCATCCACCTCCTCAAACAGGTGAGGGTTCTGTTGGTGATCCTCCGGGATCCCTTCTAGAACTTTAGGCTCATTAGACAACCACTTACGTAGCTCGTAGCCACCTGTCTTCAATATTTCAATCAATTCATCCCGCAGTAGGAGGGCCTCCTCAATACTTTGGGCTCCGGTGCACACGTCATCAACATACAAGTCACGTGACAGCACGGAAGCCCCACGGGGAAAGCGGATCCGTTCCCGCTCTGCCAATTCAAGCAATGATCTGATGGCGATATAGGGACTAGATTTCAGACCATCCGTGGTTGTGTTGAGTTCATACACCGTCACAGGATCCTCAGGGCGCTCACGCCAGAGTATCCACTGGAATCGCCTGTCCTCAGGATGTATGACTGTCTGGCGGAACATCATCCGGATGTCCGCACCAAAAACCACTTGATGTCTTCTAAAGTTCAAGATGATGTCAATTATGTCCCTATGCAATTTGGGACCTGAATGCAAACACAGATTCAACGAAACCCCGTTCGAAGTGGGTGCGGACCCATCGAAGACGGTCCTCAATTTGCCTGTTGAGGCCTTCACCACCGCGTGGTGGGGCAAAAAATAATGCTCAGTTGAGCTCCAATCAACTCGAGCCTGAGACATGTGACCCAAATCCTCGTACTCGCGCATAAATTCAATATATTTATCGCGAAGTACGTGGTCACGCTGCATGCGTCGCTCCATGGACAGCAGTCGTTTCTCCGCAAGCGCCCTACTTTGCCCTAGGCTAGGACGTGTAGCAACAAATGGTAATCTAGTTACAAACCGACCGGAGGGCAACCTCTCCGTGGTTGATCGAAAAAGGGCTTCGCACTCAGCGTGTTCCGGATCCATCCTGGAACTCATAGGTGGCTCCTCCACCTCCCAAAAGGTGACAAGAGTCTGGCCCGTCAGACACTTCACTTGTATGCCACCAACTCCAAGAAGTGGCACAGGCGAGTCTTCCACGACTAAACCTAACTGGTGTGCCACTCGAGTGGTAACCAAACTGCTTTGAGCCCCTGAGTCCAACAGAGCTCTCAAATTAATGGCTTCCCCCACGACCCCATACGCGGACCACCGCGGTAGGGAGCAGAACCGTCCGCGGCTCTGTCCCAGCAAGGGAGCAAGCTAGTTACGGGCTCCCCACTCTCTCCAAACCAGGGGCGCGCCACTGACCCGGATAATATGTCGGGCGAGTGCACATCCCCATCTGAGGGGGGGCATAACCCGCGGCCCGGCCATACCTATGGTACGGCGGGTGGTACTCCAGCCGTGGGTACTCGTGCAGCGGCGGAGAAAACCGCTGCGGCTGCATGTGTTGGGCATTGGTAACCCGCGTGGAGGGGGGTGTCCCCACTCTCACGTCCGATCTAGGGCCCCCGCCCATGGGGGCCCGATCCGGGGCCTGGCCAGCTATATACTGGCCATGACCTTGGGGCGCGTGGTCCCGGTCCGCCAAGACCCGCGCAGGTACGCGACCCCCTCCCGAGGGGGGTGCGACGAGCGAAGCCGCGTCCTCCGTCCGATGGTGGAGGGCTTCGCGCAGGAGCGCCCCCGCCCATAGGGGACCCCTGCCTCAACAACCGGGGGCCATCCCCGTTCCGGTTCATGCAGAGCATCACGTGGTGCAGCCCACGGCATGCACTGCATGGTATGGCTCTGGGACAGTCACGTGCATAGTGACCGCCCAAACAATAAAAGCAAAGTTCATGCCGCTTTGCCATGCGGCGCCGATCTTGTACTGGCAGTCCCTGCCAGTCCCTGCATTGCAGCAGGCTGTGGCCCATCCGACCACATTGCAGGCAGTCCGCGTCCCTCGCGACTGCTGCCGTGTGTGCAACCCGCGCACCAGCTCCACGCGGTGGCGGTTGCCGTCCCTGTTGGGGCCTCCCTCGCCATGAGGGTTCCAAGGGCCTACGTTCAGGCGCTCTGGATGGCGCTGAGTCCGTCATGGTATTCTCAGCCGCCCGTGCCTCAAACTCCAAAACCTTCACCAAGTCAGTGAAGGTTGGTAGGGTGGTGCTATCCCGCTCCGCATTCTCGCGCTTCAAACCGCGAGCGGATGTCATTGGGTAATTTGCCCAATACTATGTGCACCAGCAAAAAGACCATTGGTCCACCGGCAGCCCCAGTGTGCGGAGCGCGTTACAGGCCACTGTAACGGGCGTGAGCAACTGCAGGCGCAACTGTGCCCTGTTGGCCACCTTGGGCAGGGCCATCAACTGTGCGGCGTGCGCATCCGCTAACAAACGTAAGTTTTGGTAGCGGGAGTTCAATAACTCCCAAGCCGTGTCGTACTGGTCGTCCTCCACCCGGAGGTGCTGGATGAGCGACCGCGCTTCACCCTCAAGAGTGGAGAGGAGGTAGGCCATCTTCTGGGCCTTCGACAAATCCTGTCGTGCTACGACCAGGGACTCAAACATATTTTTATATGCCACCCACTCCTCCATCCTACCCCCAAAGTGGGACAGCTGAAGGGTGGGGAGCCGACCAGTAACCGCTGGTCCTTCCTGTCTAACAGGTGTGCGAGGGGCTGGTCCGCCAGTCTGTCTCGCCCTTATTGCGGCCGCCGCCTCCACGATGTCATCGTGCAGACTCAGGATCTGGTCCAGGTCCGCCACGTGACCTGCGTAGACCTCCGGGGTAAGGTCGGCTTCGGTAAGCGCCGCCATGGCCGCTTCCGCGTTGTTTAATCGTGAGCGGAGCTGATCCGCTCTTTCCAGTATAGCGGCCTCCCTGTCCTTCCGGGACAGGGAGTCCACCGGCCGTCACAAACCATCTCAATTCGTTGGCGAGTGTCGCCCTAGCATTGGAGGCCCTCGCCATCGCGTCAAGTCACAAACAAAAAATAACAAAATAAAAAAGGTAAATAAAGAACAAGATCAAGCAACAACACGAGAAACCGCGGTAGGTATGAGAATGGCACAAACCCGGAACGCACGGTACAAACCGCAAACAAATACAAAAAAGGTTACAAATATTCTTATACAAACAAACTAAGAAAAATCTAATAATTTTTACAAACAATTAATTATTTTTTACAAACGAACAAATAGAGGGTAGATAAACTACGCTCTGCTACCAGAAAATGTGCAGAGCAACTACGCTCTGCTGCCAGAAAATGTGCGCAGAGCGAATCCGGACAAACGAAGCGGCGGGAAGAATTCGGTACCGGAACTTCACCGGGAAAAAACCACCGGTAAAAATAAGTACCGGGAAAAAATCTCCACGCGGCACCACGTTTGCCCGATTAAAACCTAACTAACTTAACGCAGTCTGCTACCACCGTAGCTTATGAAGGGAGCTACAGGGCCCTATATAATAACTTAACCTATAAATTAACTACAATGGAAAATCACTTACCAAACTAAATCTTCTTTTTCTTCGGATCCAAACTTGAGTGTCTTCGGGAAGGGGGAATTCCTAATCACCCTACCTAACCCATGAGATCTCAATTCCCCAGAACAAATAAATAGATTTCTTCCCGAAATCGGCTCGGCAACAGGTAGATGTGAGCGAGCAGCCACGCGTCACATCCCACAGGAGAAAGTCACAATGACGGGTACACAAACACAAAGTTCAATAGTTATTTAACAAACAGGAAATTCACAAATACAAATCAAGCCAATTAGCCATCAAAGAACGCGGGACCTCTCGCGTATTAAAAAATCAAACCGATATCGCATAGGACAATGGCGACCGTCCGCGAGCCATTCGCGCGAGCAAAGTGAGAACCCCAAAAACGCCTGGCGGCGATAACAGGAAACGCCTGCGTTTAGTTTTACCCAATATATTACAAACACCGTCTATCTGCTCGCGATAAAATTAAAAAACTACTGAACAGATTTTATGCGGTTTATACTAAAGGTCTGGGTGGGTCATTCATGTCAAGGAAAGTTTTGGTGTACAAATTTTGCGGGCAAAGCCGCGGGTAAAACCTAGTCGACATATAAATAAATCATTCTATTGCATTGAATTAAAAATGCTTTTCTAAAAACCGCATCAATTTCGGTACAGCCAAACGTCAGATAATGGCGGATAAACATACATACAAACTTTCAGGTAATACTGAGAGCCTCCTTTTTTGAAGTGGGTTATAAGTAAACTTTTAAATAATGTTTTTGGTTTTTTTATAAGTAAGTATATCTATAGATGGTAAAGTATTTAGACTACAGGAAGTCCTAAAGGTTTCTAGATTTATGGCAATACACTCTTTGGAAATACCACAAAAACAAATTAAAACAAAAAAAAAAAAAAAACATCGATATCACTAATAAATATACATCGATGTTTGCATACATCCCTAAACCGGCGCTATAAAAAGGCTGGTGAGTGCCGCCGCCAGTCACAGCGGCTTGCGTCTGCCGCCAGCTTAAGGCGAATGATCCATTTCCCCTAGCATGACCACGCGTCGTAGATATACGATAAAATATATCGTATCATATATCACCAACATATTTATCGATTTCGCTAGCATGACCAAAGTAGCAACATGATATGATACAATTTACCACATGATACCAAATTATTAGCTTCGCGATATGGAATAACAATGCTGCCTATGTAATAATAAAATTTTTCAATCATCATTCATTTTCACTCGTTCTTTTTTTTTTTAATTTTTTCACGTTTTTGACGTCGGTAGGTGACTTTGACATTTAATTAATTATCGTTTTCTTTCATTCATAAAATGTTTAAAAAATTAATTCATATATTTATTCCTTGATATGACCTAGCCATATTCTTGTGAAGTTATAACTGAAAAAAGAAAATATCAAGGATTATTTTCTGCATTTATTTCAAAAACATTTACACAACAATCATAAAAATAAATCTTACCTTTTAATTAGAGAATGAATAAATGCTAATAAACTTGTAATTTATTATTATATCTAGCGTATCACGCACTCTAAACGTCGTCGATAAAATAACACGACTAATATCGATTTTTGACGAAATGTCAATGTTTGTAATAAAATCTATGTTGTTTTGTCCGTTCGCCGCCGTAATATTCTAGCGCGTGCGGTAGTTTCATATTAGTAGCGTCGTCGCCCGCTCGGCCGGCGTCGGCAGTCGCGAGCGACCATTTTGAATTCAGTATTGTTTGGACATCGCGCGGGGAGGCCGCGCCGCATGAAATTGCTCGCGTGAATGGCATGGCGGACGGCCGCCATTTGTCCTGACATATCGGTTTGATTTTAATACGCGGAGAGGTCTCGCGTCTTTTGCTTGTTAACTAGTTTGAGTTATATTTGTGAATTTCCTGTTTGTTAAATAACTATTGAACATTTGTGTTTGTGAAACCTTTTACTTTGACTGTTTCTTGTGAGATGCGAAACGTGGCTGCCTGGGGACGCCGAAATCTGTTGCCGAGTGGAACTGCTAGACGGATCAGGTATTTTTTCTGGGGATTGAGATCTCATGGGGTAGGTTGGGTGATTTAGGGAACAACCCCCTCCTCTTCCGAAGACACTCAAGATTGGATCCGAAGAGCAGAAGATTAAGTTTGGTAAGTGACCCTTGGGTTTGTGGGTGGTTGTAGCTATTAAGTTAGGTTTAATATACAGGGTTCTGTAGTTCCCGTTGTAAACTACAGTGGTAGCAGACTGCGTATAGGTTAGGTTAGGTTAGTCGGACAGACGTAGTGTCGGGTCGAGGTTTTTTACCGGTATTTTTTTTTACCCGGTAAATTTTTCGGTACCGAACCCTCCCGCCCTTTCGTCTGCCCGGAATTCTCTGCGTACATTTTCTGGTAGCAGAGCGTAGTTGTTCTGCACATTTTCTGGTAGCAGAGCGTAGTTTATCTACCCTCTATTTGTTCGTTTGTAAAAAATAATTAATTGTTTGTAAAAATTATTAGATTTTTCTTAGTTTGTTTGTATAAGAATATTTGTGACCTTTTTGTATTTGTTTGCGGTTTGTACCGTGCGCTCCGGGTTTGTGCCATTCTCATACCTACCGCGGTTTTTCGTGTTGTTGCTTGATTTTGTTCTTTATTTACCTTTTTTATCTTTTCTTATTTGTTTGTTTGTTTGTGACTTGACGCGATGGCGAAGGTCTCCAATGCTAAGGCGACACTCGCCAACGAACTGAGATGGTTTGTGACGGCCGGAGGACTCCTGTCCCGGAAGGACAGGGAGGGCGCCACACTGCTAAGAGCGGATCACCTCCACTCACGATTGAGTAGCGCGGAAGCGGCCATGGCGGTGCTTACCGAAGCCGAACTTGCCGCGGAGGTCTACGCAGGTCACATGGCGGACATGGACCAGATCCTGAGTCTGCACGATGATATCGCGGAGGCGGCGACCGCAATAAGGGCGAGACAGGCTGGCGGACCAGCCCCTCGCACACCTGTTAGACAGGAAGGACCAGCGGTTACTGGTCGGCTCCCCACCCTTCAGCTGTCCCACTTTGGGGGTAGGATGGAGGAGTGGGTAGCATATAAAAATATGTTTGAGTCCCTGGTCGTAGCACGACAGGATTTGTCGAAGTCCCAGAAGATGGCCTACCTCCTCTCCACTCTTGAGGATGAAGCGCGGTCGCTCATCCAGCACCTCCGGGTGGAGGACGACCAGTACGATACGGCTTGGGAGTTATTGAACTCCCGCTACCAAAATTTACGTTGGTTAGCGGATGCGCACGCCGCACAGTTGATGGCCCTGCCCAAGGTGGCCAACAGGGCACAGTTGCGCCTGCAGTTGCTCACGCCCGTTACAGTGGCCTGTAACGCGCTCCGCACACTGGGGCTGCCGGTGGACCAATGGTCCTTTTTGCTGGTGCACATTGTATTGGGCAAATTGCCCAATGACATCCGCTCGCGGTTTGAGCGCGAGAATGCGGAGCGGGACAGCACCACCCTACCAACATTCACTGACTTGGTGAAGTTTTTGGAGTTTGAGGCACGGGCCGCTGAGAACACCATGACGGACTCAGCGCCATCCAGAGCGCCTGAACGCAGGCCCTTGGAACCCTCATGGCGAGGGAAGCCCCAACAGGGAAGGCAACCGCCACCGCGTGGAGCTGGTGCGCGGGTTGCACACACGGCAGCAGTCGCGGGAGACGCGGACTGCCTGCAATGTGGCCGGATGGGCCACAGCCTGCTGCAATGCAGGGACTGGCAGAGACTGCCAGTACAAGATCGGCGCCGCATGGCAAAGCGGCATGAACTTTGCTTTTACTGTTTGGGCAGTCACTATGCACGTGACTGTCCCAGGGCCATACCATGCGGGGGACCCCCCCAAAGTGCTAGCGTCCACGTCGCGTCCCCCGGGCAACGTCGCGTCCTGACCACCGTAACGGAGTGGCAGGCCGGCGGCTAATGAGCACTTTGCTGTCGGAGCTAATACTAATGCGATCAACTGCGGAAATGCCTAAGCCTAATCAGCCTGAAAGGGACGCCTCCGGGCGTTTCCTTAAAAAGGCCCTTCTCAGGGCCAAACTAAGGAGGAGGAAGAAGCGGGGAGGGGAAGTCTGGATCGGGAGGGGATGATCTCGGACGGGGGAGGAAAGAGGACAAAGACGAGGATAGGTCCAGATCGGACATCGGCTCGGATGGGGAAGAGACCGACTCGGCCGTGGGCCAGAGGAGGCTCGGGAGCCTCCTGGGTAGTGTGGAGTCCGTCACCTCACTGTCGGAGTCACTGTTGGGCCCGAAGCGCCTCTATTCGGAGGTCGCCAGTGGCTCCGACACGGAGGTGGGCGCGCCGCAGCCAAAGGCTGTGGCAAAAGGAGGAGGGGCGCGGGGTGCCTCCAAGTCGGCGAGGGCCCGAGACAAGGTAAGGAGGAACTTGGACGATGAGGGTGTGGAGACCTCCTTCTCGTCCACTCTGGAAGCTCGGGCCTTCCGGAGGGGAGGACCCCCGGTTGAGAGTGGAAGTGTGTGTGTGGTGGAAGTGGCCCCCATTGAGGTGGCGGACTTTGGTGCGATGGGGGCCGAAAGTCTCCTGAGCACCGCGGTGGAGAGGCTGAATGTAATTACCGGCCTCGTCCGGAAGTCCTCTGCCCTCAAGGGGGGCTACTGTTCTAAGATAGTACGGGCCTCCTCTGATGTCAAGGACATCGTTGACACCCTGGTGGGGCGCAGCGAGACCGATGAAATACGGCGGCTCAAAGCCGATAATGGCCGCCTCCAAAGAGAGGTGGCCAACATGAAGGCGGAGGCCGCTGCGCTCCGTCAGGGTTATGAGGAGGCCCGCCGCGAGGTCCTGCAGGCCGCGCGGAATGCCGGAAGGCACACAGCTCCCCCAACGGAGGAGGATCTGGTGGAGAGGCTGGAGGCCTCCATGGAGAGGATGGTGGAAAGGGTTGTGGACAGACGCCTCGCAGGACAGGATCCTCATCCGCCTCGCAGGGCCACCCGCCCACCGCTGGCGGGTGACAACTCAGAGGTGGCAAGGGCCGCGAGGGCGGCCATCGAGAAGGCCTCCGGCTCAAGCCCGGCGTCGCGGCCTGCGCGGCCTGTGCAGCCCGAGACGGAGGAGATGGAGGTCCGGGCGCCAGCGCGCCCGGCCCCAGGGCAGAAGAGAGCGGCTGAGAGGTCGACGGAGTGGGGTCCCTTTGGGCCGTCGACCTCAGCGGCCGCAGTCAGCGCCGACGCCTGCCCAGAGCTCCCCTGGGTTGAGGTCAGAGGGAAGGGAGGCAAGGGCAAGGGCGTGGGCAAAAAGTCCCGGCCCAAGCCCACGGCGGCACCCACAGCAGCGCCGACAGCGGTACCCCCAGCGGCATCCGCGGCGGCCCCCGCAACCGGGCGCAAGGCGCCCCCGGCGGCGTCAACGGCCCCTGGAAAGAAGAAGGCGAAGAAGTTGTCGGCCCCCAGCTCCTCGGCTGTAATGCTCAAGTTACAGCCGGAGGCAGCGCAGAACGGGGCCACATACGCCTCCGCCCTTCTCACGGCCGAGCAGGAGGTCAGCTTGGAGGAACTGGGCATCGGCTCGCTCCGGATTCGCCCAAGTGCGACCGGGGCGAGGCTCATCGAGGTCCCAGGCTCCTCCAGCGCGGACAAGGCCGATGCGCTCGCGTCGGCACTGAGGGTGGCGCTGACCGGCGTCGCGGAGGTATCCAGGCCCGTCAAGTCAGCGGATTTCCGCGTGACGGGCCTGAACGACACGGCTACCGCGCAGCGGGTCAGGGCTGCGGTCGCCAGGGCTGGAGGCTGCGACGAAGACCAGGTCTGGGTAGGCGAGGTCCGCCCAGACTGGCGGGGCTCTCGCTCTGCCCTGATGCGCTGCCCGGTGGTGGCGGCAAAGAAGCTGCTCGAGATGGGCAGCATCAGTGTGGGCTGGGGTCGCGCGCAGCTCCGGTACTTGGAGGCGCGTCCCATGCACTGTTATAAGTGCATGGGGAAGGGGCATACGGCAGCGTTGTGCCCCTCGCAGGCGGACCGCAGCCAGCTCTGCTACAGGTGCGGGGAGGCGGGGCATTTGTCCGCTTCCTGCACAGCGGAGCCCCGCTGTGCGGTGTGTAGTGCCGCTGGAAAACCGGCGGACCACGTGATGGGGGGCAGGTCATGTAACCCCCCGCCGGTCCGTGGCAAAGGGCTGTCCCCTCCTCTGCGAGGGGCCCGACAACAGGAGGCGCCAGTCGGCCAAATGGAGGAGTAATGGTTGGATTCCTCCAGGCCAACCTCAACCACTGCGCCGGATCGCAGGATCTCCTCCTGCAATCCATGGCGCAGTGGGACGTTGACGTCGCGGTGGCTTCGGAGCCGTACGCGGTTCCCTCCCTGTCCCACTGGGCTGGGGACCTCGATGGCTCCGTGGCTATCGTGGCCAAGGCTGGCGCCGCCCCTCCCCTCGCGGTCAAGAAGAGAGGCAGCGGGTTCGTGGTGGTGGTTCGGGGAGAGTACGCCATAGTTGGGGTCTACTTCTCCCCGAACCGGGATCTGCCGGCCCTGGAGCAGTTTCTGGACGCTCTGGTGCCGGAGATAAGGCGGCTGGCGCCCCTGAAGGTCCTCGTGGCCGGTGACTTCAACGCCAAATCCACGGCGTGGGGGAACCCGGCCACCGAGCCCAAGGGGCGCAAGGTGGAAGAATGGGCGCTGGCCGCGGGACTTTTCCCACCTCCTTCCCATGGCTTAACCAACCGTTTGGTTATATAAGCCGAATCACGGGAGGGTGCGCCGGTCTTGCTCTTTGGCTTCTATCCGGTCGCACCTTTCTTGACTCCCTACAAATTCTCTATAGTGTCTCCCATTTTTTTTTTTTTTTTTTTTTTAATTCTCACCCCTCTTTGGGGGGGCAGACATACACAGCGACGTCTGTCGTGCGCTCCTCTTGATCTCCGTTCTACTGTTCCGTTCTTCTCCTCTTCGTCCATTTGTCCGTCTCCGTTTCTTTTCGTTCAGTTTACCCGTCTCCTTGACTGGTCGTGTGACCCCACTCAGGTTATGCCTCTTTCGAGGCCGCTCCGGCTCTTGTGCCACCGGTGCGCGAATCTCCTCAGCTGCCGGAAGTTCGCCTCAGATCCTACGAGATCGCGATAGTAGACCGGGCCTACTTCGATCGGCGTAACATTATCTAGTAGTTCCTACGCTCCTCCCCGTACAGGGGGCACTCCCAAAGTGCATGATGCACATCCTCGTGAACTGCTTCCTCGCAGAAGCAGTGGCCCACTTCTGAGAGCTTCATGCGGTGAAGCCTCCCCCTGAAACAACCATGTCCAGACAAGATCTGTGAGGTTTCATAATCCGGTTCGACCCAAGTTGCCTTGAGTCGGTCCGCCACGTCCGGGAAAAATCGATATGTCGCCCTCCCATCTGCCGATGCGTCCCAACGCGATTGCCATTCAGCAACCACGGACTCAGCAATGCTGAGTTTGGCGCTCCGGAACTCCTCCTTGGTAAGCGCGGACTCGCGCGCCTCGCCTAGTCTGCCTGCCCGGATTACCTCAAGGTCGGCCGGCAGCACACCTGCCAGGACCGGCAGGGCGGCAGAGCTCGTCGAACGGTACGCCTTGGTCAAAAGGATCAAGGCGGGTCTCTGGGTACGCAAAAGCGCACTCCGCACAACATACAGTGACCCACGCTGGAACCAGCTCGCTGCAGCATACGTTACCGTGGCGATGTACGTGCCTTTGTACAGAACCCGAAGGGCCCTGTACCTAATTCCCCAAGAGGTTGCCGAGACCCGCGACATCTTGCAGAAGCAATTTGTCGCTCGTTCCCCTATCGACAACGCATGCTGCGCGAACGATAGACTTGAATCCACCACCACTCCCAGAACCGTAGTCGACGTGACGCTCCTGATAGAGGACCCTCCAAACCTGATCGTGGGAGGCCGCTGGAATTTCCCCCGGATAGTCATAGTTGCAGACTTCCCCGGCGAAAACTCCAGACGGTTACGCACCCCCACTCACCCACCAGTCTCAACGTTGTAGACGCCGCCGTCTCTATGCACGCCCTGGATTGTGCCTCGATCAGGATTGTCACATCGTCGGCGTATGCCACGATCCTCACCCCAGCGGGGAGCGGCAGTCGAAGCAGGTCGTCCATGAGCAGGTTCCATAGCGTGGGCCCCAGCACCGATCCCTGCGGGCAACCCATCGTCGCTGGCTTCCACAACACCTTGTCCCCCACAAACATACCGATTCGGCGGCCGGTGAAATAGTCCGTCAGCATCTTGTAGATGTTAGGCGGGCAACCTCCCCTTTTCGCCTTCAGCAGTATCATGGGCCACCAGGCATTGTCGAATGCTCCAGAGATATCTAAAAATACTACCTGAACATATTTCGACGTGCTCTCCCTAGCTGCACCGAAGATTTCCTTCAGCGCAGTTACCGTCGACCGTCCCTGAGTGAACCCGTGCTGGCAGTCCGATAGACCACTAGTCATTTGCGGGGCACACCTTATTAAGACGCGTTCTAAAATTTTACCAAAGATCGGCAACAGAGTGACGGGGCGGTACGCCTTCGGGTCGGTAAGCGGCTTGCCGTTGCCTTTCGGCAGGACAATCAGCCTACCGTCCTTCCAAACGTCCGGGAAACTCCCCTCTCGAACGCATCGCCTAATCATCTCGGAGAACTCCACCGACGCGGCTGACCAGACGTGCTGGATAATACGAGCGCTGATCCCATCGATTCCTGGAGCTGTGTTAGGAAGGTCCTTGATTATGGCCCCGATGACCTCATCTGTTGGAGGAGGGGCATCTTCTCCTGACGGCGTGAATGAAGCCATCAACCGCACTTGCCGGTGATACCCCGTGTCTCTAGACATATCGTCGTCCGGACACAGGGCACACATAAGGCTGTGCATGGCTCCATTCACGTCATCAGCATATCCTTGGGCGTATTTCGTGCCGTTTATTACGTTACTGGGAGGTCTGTGCCTCCCGGTCGCAGCCCTGTACGCCATTCCCCAGGGGTCCTGGTTACCAGAATCTGCGACCTTCCTATTATGCAAAAGTTGCGCCTCCTCCATGGCCGCCCTATACCTACACCTATGCTGTCGGAAACTGTCCAGTGCAGTCTCCTCACTGTGGCCGCCCACCCTACGGAGAGACTGCCAGGCTCTACGCAGCCTGCAATTCTCCGCGCGCAGCCGGCTGAGCGACGGAGTCCACCAAACGTGGGTTTCCTTCCTCTTCTTCTTATTGACACCCAACGTCTGCTTTGCGGTGCGCAACACCAACTCGGTGAATTGCGCACAGACCTCGGATGCTGGACAGTTCCATTTGATGCTACCCACCCTCCCATGTATTGCCTTTTCGAAGCATTCCCAGCTTACCCCACGATCCCGTATCCTGAATGGCTCCTCCAGCAGTTCAGCGCATGGAGCAGCCTCACCTGCCACGTTGAATATGATGAGCCGGTGGTCGCTCTCGACTTCACCAGGGTGCACGCTCCATCCTGTAATCGGAATGCCCCTCGTGGATAGGGTTAGGTCGATGTTCGATGCGCCATTTGTAGTTTGGAACGTGTAGGGTTCTCCCTCCTTGTTAGCAATTTGGAGATCCCTTCCTAGGATGAACCCTTCCACTGACTCTCTTCGGTGTGCGACCTCTGACCCGCGTCCAGTGTATTGTTCAGGTCTACAATGCCACAACGGTGAGTGCGCATTTGAGTCCACTCCTATCACAACTCGTTTCCCCTTGAGGGCATCCATTACTTTACCCAGATGACCAAGGTGAACGTCCACCTCATCGCTGTATTGGAAGTACGCGGACACCACATATACGCCCTCCCGGCCCACCCCCAAGTGGCACACTGAACAGTGCGTACTCGAGAGGTGGTGCAGGAATACGCAAGGGATGTCCGCGCGATGAATGTAGACGGCCGCCTTGGCATCTGGGCCGCCGCACTGCAGAAATCGGCTGCTTACGGCGTCCGGCGCGGACCTGGGGTAATGTTCTTGGACCAGGACGACGTCCAGGCCCCGCTCTTCTGCTATCTGTGTCACCTCTACCGTGGCAAGTACGGCCCCCGCTAAGTTCGCTTGGCCCACCCGGAGAATGATATTTGTTTGACCTCCATCCATACTATATCCCGGAGGTCTCCGCCATACGCTGCTCCGCGCTGACGCGAGCCGGGCAGTCACGGGCCCCGGTATTGTGATCGTTATATTCGCGCCTGCCGAACCTCTTGCAGGTCGCGCATATTTTCCTGTTCGCATCTATGTCGGCCTTGCAGTCCCCGGAGCGGTGACCGCCCTGGCCGCATCTCCCGCATGTGGGTACCTCAGTCTTGCATTTTTTCTCCGGGTGTCCGTAGGTTTGGCATTTATTACATAGAATGGCCGTCGTGAAGTCACGTACGCTGCAGACCTCCCAGTGGACATAGAGCACCCTCTTCTCCAGCAGTGCCCTCCTAAGGGCGTGGGTGCAGCTCAGGACGAATGTGGCGCGACTCCCGCTCGCCCAGCTCTTCTTGAACGCCAGCCTACAGCTCTCCTTCATCTTCGGGAGGGTCCATGTGGGATCCTCCCTAAAGTTTTGTTCATGTACCGCAGCAAGAAATTCATCTAGACTGGCGTTCTTACCTTCTACGTTGCTGACGGCCACCAGCGGTTGCCGCCCTTGTACCTCATTTATTTTGAGCGATGACGGGAGCGCGGTCTTCAACTTTTCGAGGTCTGCTCTTGTCTTCGTTTGTACAATGACTCCCGCATTCCCCACCCTACGGACCTTGTCCACCTGAATCTGGAGAGTAGCGGGGGCAACAGAGGACTTTAGGATCTTCTTAGTCTCCTCCGCCGATTTTACCTCCTCTGAAGTCGGGTAGACCGCTGCCAAAGGGCCTGATGGGGCCTTCCTAATTTTATCGGCGTAACTAGTCCCGCTGCTGGCAGTCGCTGCCTGAGCGACAGCACTCTGGGCGGCAGCCATTGCCTCCGCCCGGGCCTTTTCAGCTTCCTTCTCGGCCCTGGCAGCCCTCAGCTGCTCTTGCTGCCGGGCCGCATCGAGGGCCGATTTCTCCGTCTTGGTCTGTTTAATCTTGCTCCTTCCATCTTCTGCAACAAGCGCCAGATGCCCTACAATCTCTAGGAGGGTCGCAAGATGGGCGTTTATCGCCGATTGGTCCGCCTTGTTTAGTTTGCTGGTAGGGCCTCCCGCCACAGCGGTGACCCCACGAGCCTCCTTGTTCGCTCGGTAGAGCAATTCTCTGGCCGATGCCCTATGGAGCGGCGTCGGGCCCGTCATCTCTTCTTCCTCTCCGCAGGACTCTAGCTCCGTGGAGCATGGTGTCCCGAAGTCCGACTCCACCGGGGGCGGCGCCAACTGCGCCGATCGGGCGGCGCGTCGCTTAGGCTTCGTCAGCGCAGTAGTCTCGTCCGGCGACAACACGCGTTTCCAGCCCTGGGTGCGCTGAGGCGCTGGGGATCCGGAGGCGCCCGCAGCACTACGGGCGCACAATGGGGTCGACGGGGGTCGAATGGGCAGCGGCTCCGGGGACTCCGGCTGGGTCAACCTGCACGATTGGGGCCAGGGGCATCGGGAGCGACGGGGGGGGGGATGATCCCGGGGAGAGGGTCGCCATCACGGCGGCCACCGCATGGTAGGCCGCTGCCGAAACCGTCGCTGCCAGATCTATATCCTGCGGGGGGGGCGACGGTGGGGGTACGCGCCAAGCCCGATCGTCGGAATGGATTCGCCGGGGGTCGGGTCGGTGGAGGACTCTCGTCCTCCGAACTCATCGTTACTACACACTACCTTTACCGTCGTTCGTGTATACCCTGGACAGTTCGTGTTACACGAACACCTCTGTGCACCGGCGACGCGACTGTTCGTGTAGGGCAGCACCAGTAGCACGGGTTATACCTGGCTTCCGATGCGCACTTGAAGGGGCTCCTCGCGCCTGCGCACACGCGCACAGGCACAACGCTGCCTGGAAATCACTAAAGTCAGCACCAGTTTAGTTAGTGGCAAGTGTAAAGCGCACTATTTTATTAGTTCTACTTGTGCCCAGTAAGCGAAGCACTAGAGCAAGTCACTAAGCCCACCAAAGCCAGCACCACTATCCTAGTGTATAGCCACACCACATTAAGTGTCACTGTCACCACAGTACCGCTCGCTGTCAATGTCGCTTGACACCTGACAGCTGCTCACCGATTGTCACTGTCACTTCGGCACGCTGTCAACGTCACCTGCCAGAAGCCACCAAAGTGTCACTGTCACTGGCTATTGACGCAGACGTCAGACGTCACGGAAGTGTCACTATCACTGAACTAAAAACTACGAGTGTCAATGTCACCTTAGCACTTAACCTACAAAAGTCAAAGCCACGCGCTCACCACGTGTGGCGTGGAAAAAGGCGGCAGGCGTCCAGGACCACTGTTCCCGGATTGGGAAATTGGAATGGGTACTTACCCCGAGTCCCTGGATCGTACCTCACAGGAGCCTCGGGATCCCTCCAGCCAAAATTGGGATAGCGCAGCGGCCACGCGGCACAGCCACACCACCAAAAACCACCACAAAAAAGGTTCACAGCACTGCACAATCAGCGTCAAAAACAAGTCACTAAAAATAGTTGTTGATAATCACAAAAATTATAACGGGAAATTCACGAAAACCGTGAAAAGCTCGGAACTTGAAGGAAAATTCCACCACGTGGTTCGGAGCTCCGCAAGATACGTCCGCACGGCACGACTGACGGCGAACGACTGGCCGCGGGACTGTCTCTCCTAAATAGGGGGACAGTCCAGACGTGCGTGCGGCGGACGGGTGGGTCGGTGGTGGACCTAACGTTCGCCGCTCCCGCTGCCGCGCGCCTGGTGACGGACTGGAGGGTCGAAGTGGGGGTGGAGACACTCTCGGACCACCGGTATATCCGGTTCGAGGTGTCTGCTGCCCCCGATAGTCAGGCGGCGTCGTCGTCCCGGGCGCGCAGTCAGTTCCCGCGCTGGGCCCTCACGCGGCTCGACGTGGAAATGGCGGAGGAGGCGGCCATCGTCGGCCGCTGGAGTCTCCCGCCTCTGGCCGGAATGGGGGTGGACGAAGCGGCTGGCCGTTTCGGCGACGCTTTCACAGCGGTGTGCCGGGCGGCCATGCCTAGCGTAGGCCGAGCGCCCCCCAGGCGGGCGGTCTATTGGTGGTCGGCGGAGATTGCCGCCCTTCGCGTCGCCTGCAACGCGGCCCGGAGGGCGTACGGTCGGAGCAGGCGGCGCAGCCCCCGGGACGAGGAGAGGGATGACCAGCTGTATGCGGTGTACGTCGAAAAGCGGACGGAGCTACAGCTGGCCATCAGTCGGGCCAAAGACGAGGCCCTCGAGGAGCTGGTGAAGGGTCTAGAAAGAGACCCGTGGGGCCGCCCGTACAGATGGGCGCGAGACAAATTGCGTCCACAGGCGGCTCCGTTGACGGAAACCCTTCAGCCAGCTCTGCTGGAGGAAATCGTCGGGGACCTGTTCCCCGGCAATCCGCGGGGATTCTCCCCGCCGAGAATGGCCCGACAGCCGCCTGACGGAGTGGAGAGAGTGGACGGAGGTGAGGTGGTGGCCGATCCGCCCCCCGTCACCGACGTCGAAATGGAGGCGGTGCTCGACCGCCTCCGAACGAAGAAGAGGGCACCGGGTCCAGACGGGGTGCACGGGAAAGTGCTCGCGCTGATTCTCGTGCACCTCGGGGAAAGGGTTCGGGAACTGCTCAACCGCTGTCTGCGGGAGGGGTAGTTCCCGAAGTTATGGAAGGAGGGTCGACTCTGCCTTATTCCGAAGGGGAGCCGGCCCCTGGACTCGGCCTCGGGGGTGCGACCTCTGGTCCTGCTGAGCGAGGCTGCGAAGGCCCTGGAGAGTGTAGCGGCTTCGCGCCTCGTTCGGCATGTGGAGGAGGGTCCGGGACCGCGTCTCTCTGACGCGCAGTACGGGTTCCGGGCCGGGAGGTCCACCATCGACGCTCTCAGGCGTCTGAGGTCGGTGACGGAGGAGGCGGATCGGGATGGAGAGGTGACCCTGGCGACGTCACTCGACGTCGCCAACGCCTTCAACAGCATCCCGCACGGTGTAATAAGAGAGGCGCTCGAGTATTTTGGAGTGCTCCTCGTACCTGCGGAGGCTGTTGGGGGCGTACTTGGAGGAGCGCTTCGTCCTGTATGAGGACAGGGGGGGCCAAATAGTTCGGCGGAGCGTCGGGTGCGGTGTCCCGCAGGGGTCGATTCTCGGCCCTATTCTGTGGGACATCGCGTACGATTGGGTCCTGCGGTGCCGGCTTCCCCCCGGGACGGGTGTCATCTGCTATGCGGATGACACTCTCTTCACGTCCCGGGGTGCGAACTTCGGAGAGGCGGCGCGGTCGGCCGAAACGGGTCTTGCCCTTTTGGTCGACCGCATAGAGAGGTTGGGGCTTCGGGTCCGTCTGGACAAAACCGAAGTCCTCCTCTTCCGTGGGGCCCGGACGCGGGGACCCCCCTCAGGGGCGCGCCTCCAGGTGGGTCAGGAGGAGTTGAGGGTGAGTACCCAGATGAAGTACCTGGGACTCATCCTCGACGGGAGATGGTCCTTCGGCCCCCACTTTCGCGAGCTGGGGCCGAGGATCGTCAGGACGGCCGCGTCGCTGGGCCGACTCCTGCCCAATCTGGGTGGGCCCAGCGACGCAGTGAGAAGCTGTACTCCGGCGTGTGCCGGAGTATGGCGATGTACGGTGCCCCCATATGGGTGGACGCCCTCGCCGCGGACAACAAGCGCCAGCTGCGGCAGGCGCAGAGGGTGATCGCGGTGAGGGTGATACGGGGGTACCGTACGGTGTCGTTTGCCGCGGCCACAGCCCTCGCGGGCGATCCGCCGTGGGAATTGGTGGCGGAGGTGCTCGCCGAAGTTTACCACTTTGTGGCGAACATGAGGAAATCGGCGAGCGCCCTCGCCGGAGGCCATTCGGCGGGTCCGCCTGCGAGGGCAGACGGAACTCGTGCGGAGGTGGGAGGGGGACCTGGCGCTGGCAGCGTACGGTGTACGCACAGTGGGAGCCCTGCGCCGGGTCCTGGAAAGGTGGATGCTGAGACGGCGAAAACCTCTCACCTTCCGCATGAGGATTCGTCATTCGCTAGCCGATGCGACCTGACATGTATATCTAATAAACAACAAATATTCAATTGCAAAAATTCTGACCTACTCCACTTTTCGCGCTACTAAAAGACATTTTTGTGTGACTATCTATTCCTTGTAATAAAATGTTTTGTGTGTAATACCAAGTATTAAGAAGTTATGGAAAGCAGCCCCTTCAACCGCAGTGCGCTGACCTGCCGTAGTCCTCCGCAGACTCCTGCGCCTCCCGCTCATAACCCTGAGCCCAGGCCCTGCTCTCACCGGGATGACCCTCCAGAAGTGATCTCTACTGCCGAAATTCAACACTGGATGACATCTATTGAACAGTGCCTTAATGATGTATGTGCCATTTCCTCAGAAGGTAAATTAAATTCGGAACAAAAATTAAGGATTCACAATCTTTGCCGGAAAGTGGGTCATAAAACTTCGCAAATAGCTGTGCAGTATCAATCCCTTAAACAGAAAGCTATCCAAGCCCACAATACTGTACAAATATTAATGGAAAATCAGACCATTACGGAGAAGATTGAGGATCTTGAGCTGAGCATCAAAGAAACTAAATCCAACTGCGGACCTGTATCCTTTGCCGACATGGTGAAAAAGAGTGCCCATAATTTTATCCAGCCCTCAAATATACAATCAGTGGCCATTTATCCTACTGATAAAATGAAATCCAGCGAGGAGACGAAAACCCTGGTTCAGAAAATAATAAGGCCAGATGAGTTGAGGCTACATGTGAGAGGAGTCAGGAAAACTAAAAATGGGGCGTTATTGTTAGTACGGCCTCCAAGGATGACGCTAAATTACTTAAGCAGTCTGTACAACTGTCGCTTTCTGGTCTTGTGGCGGATGATACGCTGAAGCGCAAACCCAAAATCACAGTTATTGGTGTGCCCTCAAATTATGCAGTCGCAGGATGTTTTTACGTGTATCTATGAGCAAAATTTATCCGGTAAAATGCAAGATATGACACTCGAGATATTTTTGGCCTCAATTAGATTAAGTCATAAATCCGGGAAAAAGGACTCGCATTCATGTAATTACGTCATTGAAGTTACAGCTCAAATACGTAAGGCTATCTTATCACTAGACAGACTGTTTGTGAATTGGTCATCATGCCCTGTAAGAGACTTCACACTGGTAACTAGATGTTTCAAGTGTCAGCAATATGGACATGCAGCAAAGTCATGCCGAGCCGAAAATAACACGTGCGGACACTGCGGTCAACTGGGTCACGCGGTTAAAGAATGTCCTAAGAAAGCAGAATCGCCAAAATGTGCAACTTGCTCATATTTTAAAACCAAAATGACCACAAAACGGGAGACTCTAAATGCCCCGCCAAAATAATGGCTGAAAGAAGATACATCTACTCAGTAGATTATGAAGAGCGTCTAAGAGCGCCAATTTTAACTTAAGTTATGTACTAAGTTCAATTTAAATTATTTATACCTATTTATTGTTCTTGTTATATATAAAAATATTCACTGACATCAATATGTTGAAATTAGTTACAATTTTTATAATTCTTATTATTTTTAGTTCTCTTGGTGGTTACTTTTTATTTAGAATTAATTAAAGGATTAATTATGGCGTGTATGGTGAGTCCTGGTGACCCGTAACACAGGTTCTTTTGCTACCTAGCATGGGCACCAGTTCTCCACAATCACGCACTTTTTATTTTCTGTTCATAAACTTTTTCGTGCAAAATTTTTAAATTTAAGCCGTAATGAATTGTAATTTTAGATTGTGGATGAGAAATAAATACATATTATTATTATTATTATTATTATGACGCAGGTGCTCACCGGGCATGGCTGCTTCGGTGAGTACCTGCACCGCGTGGCCCGGAGGGAGGCCGAGCCAGTCTGCCACGATTGTGGCGAGGCTCAGGACACTGCCCAACACGTTCTGGGAGCAGTGTCCCAGATGGAGCCAGCAGCGCCACGACTTGGCAGCTGCGCTCGGCGGATGGAACCTGTCGCTCCCAAGCGTCGTCAATGCGATGCTCGGGAGCGACGGAGCGTGGGAGGCAATGGCCTCCTTCTGCGACACTGTCATGTCGCAGAGGGAGGCCGATGAAAGGGACCGCGAGGACCTCCCCCTCGCGGACCCGATCCGGAGGAAGAGGAGGGGGTGCGGCGGAGGCGCTATTTAGCGCGCCCTGAAGCACCCCCGTAAATGGTGGGAGAAATTAAGGTCCCACCCGGCGGCAGGGGCTTTCCAGGTGTCAGAGGGCCCCTGAAAATGGTGAGTCCGGTCTCTGGTGAGAGACCGGCCAGTCGCTGAGGCGCCTTGTGTTAGTCAGATCCGAGGCGCCTCCCTGCAAAGCGGCCGATGGCATCCGCAGGGGGTTTTAGTGGGTAGTCTGGGACTAGCGGCCCAGGAGTCCCACACTCAGTGCGCAAATAGCATTTCCCCCTGCGAATCAAAAAAAAAAAAAAAAAAAAAAAGGGGCCATACCATGCAGTGCATGCCGTGGGCTGCACCACGCGATGCTCTGCATGAACCGGAACGGGGATGGCCCCCGGTTGTTGAGGCAGGGGTCCCCTATGGGCGGGGGCGCTCCTGCGCGAAGCCCTCCACCATCGGACGGAGGACGCGGCTTCGCTCGTCGCACCCCCCCTCGGGAGGGGGGTCGCGTACCGGCGCGGGTCTTGGCGGACCGGGACCACGCGCCCCAAGGTCATGGCCAGTATGTAGCTGGCCAGGCCCCGGATAGGGCCCCCATGGGCGGGGGCCCTAGATCGGACGTGAGAGTGGGGACACCACCCTCCACGCGGGTTACCAATACCCAACACATGCAGCCGCAGCGGTTTTCTCCGCCGCTGCACGAGTACCCACGGCTGGAGTACCACCCGCCGTACCATAGGTATGGCCGGGCCGCGGGTTATGCCCCCCCTCAGATGGGGATGTGCACTCGCCCGACATATTATCCGGGTCAGTGGCGCCCCCTGGTTTGGAGAGAGTGGGGAGCCCGTAACTAGCTTGCTCCCTTGCTGGGACAGAGCCGCGGACGGTTCTGCTCCCTACCGCGGTGGTCCGCGTATGGGGTCGTGGGGGGAAGCCATTAATTTGAGAGCTCTGTTGGACTCAGGGGCTCAAAGCAGTTTGGTTACCACTCGAGTGGCACGCCAGTTAGGTTTAGTCGTGGAAGACTCGCCTGTGCCACTTCTTGGAGTTGGTGGCATACAAGTGAAGTGTCTGACGGGCCAGACACTTGTCACCTTTTCTTCGCTGAAGTCCTCCACAATGAGGATCACGACTTCGGCTATGGTAATGGATACCATTGCGGGTTGGCAGCCCTCGACAGACATACCGCCGGGTGTGTTGTCTTTGGTTTCGGGTCTGGATTTGGCCGACCCCTTTGTCTTTCATCCCGCCCCAGTGGACTTGCTCCTGGGCTCGGACGTATTGGGTTGGATTTTGTTGGGTACACAGAAGGCTCTGGGTTCGTCTTCACTGATGGCAGTGTCTACGATCTTTGGTTTCGCCCTGATGGGCCCTGTGTTTGATAATGGCACCGCGGAGGAGCCACCGGTCGTCGCATCAGCGTCCTTGGCCAAGACCATGCAAAGGTTTTGGGAGGTGGAGGAGCCACCTATGAGTTCCAGGATGGATCCGGAACACGCTGAGTGCGAAGCCCTTTTTCGATCGACCACGGAGAGGTTGCCCTCCGGTCGGTTTGTAACTAGGTTACCTTTTGTTGCCTCTCGTCCTAGCCTAGGGCAAAGTAGGGCGCTTGCGGAGAAACGACTGCTGTCCATGGAGCGACGTATGCAGCGTGACCACGTACTTCGCGATAAATATATTGAATTTATGCGCGAGTACGAGGATTTGGGTCACATGTCTCCGGCTCGAGTTGGATTGGAGCTCAACTGAGCATTATTTTTTGCCCCACCACGCGGTGGTGAAGGCCTCAACGGGCAAGTTGCGGACTGTCTTTGATGGGTCCGCACCCACTTCGAACGGAGTTTCGTTGAATCTATGTTTGCATTCCAGGTCCCAAATTGCATAGGGACATAATTGACATCATCTTGAACTTTAGAAGACATCAAGTGGTTTTTGGTGCGGACATCCGGATGATGTTCCGCCAGACAGTCATACATCCTGAGGACAGGCGATTCCAGTTGATACTCTGGCGTGAGCGCCCTGAGGATCCTGTGACGGTGTATGAACTCAACACAAACACGTATGGTTTGAAATCTAGTCCCTATATCGCCATCAGATCATTGCTTGAATTGGCAGAGCGGGAACGGATCCGCTTTCCCCGTGAGGCTTCCGTGCTGTCACGTGACTTGTATGTTGATGACGTGTGCACCGGAGCCCAAAGTATTGAGGAGGCCCTCCTACTGCGGGATGAATTGATTGAAATATTGAAGACAGGTGGCTACGAGCTACGTAAGTGGTTGTCTAATGAGCCTAAAGTTCTAGAAGGGGATCCCGGAGGATCACCAACAGAACCCTCACCTGTTTGAGGATGTGGATGATCCCAACAGGATAGCGGTGCTGGGCATGCAGTACCAGCCGCTAACCGATATTTTTACATTCCAAGTGGACTTGGAAATACCAAAGGTCTGGACTAAGAGAACGGTGTTGTCCGTAATAGCTCGTATGTTTGATCCAAGCGGTTGGATCAGTCCAGTAATATTCTCTGCGAAGTGTCTTCTTCAGAGACTTTGGACTTTGGGCGTCTCGTGGGACGAGCCGCTGTTTGGTCCTCCATTGGATGATTGGCTCGAGTTGTTTTCATCGATTAAGGAAGTCAATCGGATTGCCTTGCCTCGTCGAATATTGCCCCCGGGAAATATCGAGCCAGCCTGCATGGCTTTTGTGACGCGTCGGAGCGAGGCTACGCCGCGTCAGTCTATATGCGGACAGTTGACGCCGATGGCCGGGTCAATGTCTCGCTTTTGTTAGGGAAGAGCAAGGTCGCCCCCATCAGGACTAGGCTGACTATTCCCAAGCTTGAGGTGAGTGGAGCTCACCTTCTCTCTAAATTGTTGCATCACGTTGCCAGTGAGCTGGCGGCCACGGTCGAGATACGAGACATCTTCGCCTGGTCGGATAGCCAGGTCGCGCTTGCATGGTTGCGCGCGGCCCCACATACCTTGGAGGTTTTTGTTGGAAACAGGGTTTCCCAAATTCAAAATATTGGAATTGATATAACATGGAGACATGTGCCGGGAGAGCTTAACCCAGCGGACTGTGCTTCCCGAGGTTGTACGGCACCAGAATTGGTGTCACACCCGCTCTGGTGGGGTCCAGAGTGGCTGATGGGATCAGAAACATCTTGGCCTGTCTGTCAGACAGATGTTACTTCTTTGAGTTTGACTGGGCTTCGTGTACATGCTGTAGTCGCTGAGACGACGTCGGAGCCGGATTGGCTACTTGCTCGGTATAGCAGTTTGGATAAGCTTCTGGGTGTTACCAGTTGGATTAAGCGTTTCATACATAATTGTAGAAACCCACAGGCAAAGCGGTTGGAGCCGATTGCAGGTGCAGAAGAGCGCCGGAGCGCATTGTTGCATTGGGTCCGTGTCGTGCAGACCGGACGGTTTGAGTCAGAGCTTCATATTTTGCGCGACGCACGCGCTAAGTTGAAGGGCGCGGTCGCTCGTTTGAACCCGTTCATCGACTCGGATGGGCTTCTTCGGGTTGGAGGCAGGCTCCGGAAGGCGGATCTTCCATATGAGACTCGCCATCCTCTGTTGTTGCCCAAGGGCGGACCCTTGGTGCAGCTTTTGGTGTCTGATCGACACATTCGTAACGCCCATGCTGGGTGCAATGCTTTGCTGGCTATTTTGCAACGCGAATTTTGGATTTTGTCTGCCCGAAGAGCAATCCGTAGTGTCCTGTTTCGATGCATTGCATGTTATAGGTTGAAGGCATCCACGATGCAACCACAGATGGGTGATTTGCCCGCTGATCGAATCCGACCTTCGAGACCGTTTGACGGCGTTGGAACCGATTTTGCCGGTCCCTTTTCGATCAAGGCTTCTCCCTTTCGTAATGCCCGTATTGTGAAGGGCTATTTGTGTGTATTTGTTTGTTTGGCCACCAAGGCTGTCCATTTGGAGGTGGTATCGGCTCTGACTACGGAGGCCTTCGTCGCCGCGTTGGATCGCTTTGTTTCGCGTCGAGGTCTACCTTCCCTTATTAGGTCTGATAATGGCACAAACTATAAAGGAACTGTAAATTATCTTAAGGATGTTTCTGTGTTTATTGATATAAATTGTACTAGTTTAAGTCAAATTGCTGCCCAAAGGGGAATAACCTGGAAGTTTAGTCCCCCAAGTTGCCCCCATTGGGGAGGGATTTTTGAAGCGGCTGTGAAATCCGCAAAGACCCACCTCCGCCGCATTATCGGAGAAACGGCTCTAACTTTTGAAGAGCTGGCCACAGTGTTTTGTAAAGTTGAGGCGGTCCTCAACTCTCGTCCTCTCTGTCCGCTATCTCCAGATCCAAATGACTTGGAAGCTCTCACCCCTGGTCATTTTTTGGTGGGAGGGCCGTTGAATGCCCTGCCCGAATACCCGTGGAAGGATGAACGCGTATATCGGTTGTCGCGTTTTCAAATGTTGCAGCAAATGAGCCAGGACTTTTGGCGTCGCTGGTCGCTTGAATATTTGCATTTGCTGCAGCAAGGAGTGAAGTGGACAGACAGGACTGAGCCTCCCAGGGAGGGTGATTTAGTATTGTTAAAAGAGGCAAATTTGCCCTCATTGCTTTGGCGACGAGCTCGCATATTACGTTTGATTCTTGGCGGAGATGGCACTCCGCGTGTGGCTGAGGTGTTGGTCGACGGTTCGATTTTGAGGAGAGCTGTGACCTCTCTCGCCCGCCTTCCCGTAGAGTAAGCTAGCGGTCTGCTTCTCAGACCGGGACGGGGGGATGTTTGTAATAAAATCTATGTTGTTTTGTCCGTTCGCCGCCGTAATATTCTAGCGCGTGCGGTAGTTTCATATTAGTAGCGTCGTCGCCCGCTCGGCCGGCGTCGGCAGTCGCGAGCGACCATTTTGAATTCAGTATTGTTTGGACATCGCGCGGGGAGGCCGCGCCGCATGAAATTGCTCGCGTGAATGGCATGGCGGACGGCCGCCATTTGTCCTGACATATCGGTTTGATTTTAATACGCGGAGAGGTCTCGCGTCTTTTGCTTGTTAACTAGTTTGAGTTATATTTGTGAATTTCCTGTTTGTTAAATAACTATTGAACATTTGTGTTTGTGAAACCTTTTACTTTGACTGTTTCTTGTGAGATGCGAAACGTGGCTGCCTGGGGACGCCGGAATCTGTTGCCGAGTGGAACTGCTAGACGGATCAGGTATTTTTTCTGGGGATTGAGATCTCATGGGGTAGGTTGGGTGATTTAGGGAACAACCCCCTCCTCTTCCGAAGACACTCAAGATTGGATCCGAAGAGCAGAAGATTAAGTTTGGTAAGTGACCCTTGGGTTTGTGGGTGGTTGTAGCTATTAAGTTAGGTTTAATATACAGGGTTCTGTAGTTCCCGTTGTAAACTACAGTGGTAGCAGACTGCGTATAGGTTAGGTTAGGTTAGTCGGACAGACGTAGTGTCGGGTCGAGGTTTTTTACCGGTATTTTTTTTACCCGGTAAATTTTTCGGTACCGAACCCTCCCGCCCTTTCGTCTGCCCGGAATTCTCTGCGTACAGTCAAAAATCGATATTTTTATCGCTTATATTATATTATGCTCGAATTTTCGATAACTAGCCAACTGTCGTGCTCGTTTTTCTATTTATCATATCGTATCATAACACGGTGACGTCACTGGCATGGTGATGCTCGCTGTTTAGATAAAAATTCAACATGGCGGCGGTATTTATCGTCGATGTGTCGTCCGAGCCCGTCAGAGGCAAGCATCAGTTTTGAGCGCTGTGCATATTTAATTCGAAAACCCGTATAAATAACGCGATTGTCAACTTCGAGTAGTGATAATCACGAGTAGTGGACATCCAGTAACTAAAATTTTAAATTAGTTTTTCAAAAAGTGAAATAATTTGGCAGATTAAAGCAAGATTAGTTTGAAATATTCGAAAATTCCGTTGGTGTCCCTGACCTAGGACAACCCGCGCCAACGCCGCTGCAGTGAATCATCGCCCATCGCAACACCGTCAGCCGGCCGCGGATACTCGTACCGAGACATCGACACAGAGAACGATTATTATCGCTAACTGTCGCTGAGCTGTACTGGCCGGTACCACGATCAACGCGATATCAAGTAAGGCGTAAGGTGAAGGTCTACTGCGTAGTATAGTGTTCGGGAATCATTGAAAGTGCGACAATGGCGTCAAAAGCAATTAGCTGCGCGGGATGCGGAGGGATAATAGGGAACGAGAACGAAGTAATGCGTTGTTATAAATGTAAACAACATTATGATATTTTGTGTGCAAATTACACCAGCGAAACATTCGCAGCTTTACCGTTGGAACATATAAATTCCTGGATATGCATGGAATGCCGGTGCAAAATACCCAAGGGAGACAACACGCGAACACCAGTACGGCAGACACAGCTGGCGCATGACACCAGTATCGTTAGCGAATGTCCGGATATTTCAATAGGCAGTATGGACAACGTGACGGTACGCGGTGCGCGATATGCGCAAGCTAATGAGGATAAGGATCGATTTGAGAGTGCATTAAATAAAATGCGCTCGGCAATGATGCAGGAGTTTAAAAGCCTGCAGGTAGAATATGAAACTCGTTTAACAACGAAAATAACTAAGATAGTGAAGGAATGCATGATGGAGATAAAATCCGAAATAGGGAGCAAACCATGTAACAAATGCAAAAACGATTTGTCGAAGAAAATAGAGGAACTGGGAAATAAAGTAGACTCTATAGCCTCACTAGCACAAACAAATAAGATAGTCGACCACCAACTACCTCCACCAGATGATCATAATAGTAATATTATGGCCAAGGCTCACCAGAAGCACCCACTGAATAGGCCTCCAAA
This sequence comes from Ephestia elutella, assembly GCA_018467065.1. Taxonomy (NCBI): domain Eukaryota; kingdom Metazoa; phylum Arthropoda; class Insecta; order Lepidoptera; family Pyralidae; genus Ephestia; species Ephestia elutella. The sequence goes on from CM031583.1 coordinate 12,809,973, forward strand.
ATCAAAACAAGGACCGAAACCTGTGACATCAATAAACGAGACATCAAAGAAAGAAAAGCTGGCAGAAGTCCAAGGAAGCTCTAAGGAACCTCATGCTCGATATATAGAAATTCAGCCGCTCCCAAGTAGTACTGAGGCAAACGATGACTCAACAGGTGGCAATTGGATAGAAGTGAAGAGGAAACACCAAAGGAAGTCAGACGCTTCGATATTGCGAGGTACAGCAGTCCCGGGAGTGACTACATTAGAGGCATCCGAAAGATGGAAATATTTGCATCTTTTCTATGTGAAACAAGGAACGACGGATGACCAGGTATTGAAACACCTTAAAAATATCTGCAAAGAAGCTGTATGCACAGTAGAAGGGCTCAAATCGCGTGGAAATTACGCGTCGTTTAAGATAGGAGCACCGACTAGGCTAACAGGGGTGATTATGGAGCCGGAAAACTGGGCGGCGGATATTTGCATTAAGCCTTGGAGGCAGAACTTTCGGAGGAGCAGAGAGGGAAAACCAAAGCAAACATAATATGGGAAAAGTGCAAGCCCTTCAGAGCAAAGGGAAGAAGAGGAACATAGAAATTTACTACCAGAATGCCCAGGGTTTGCGAACAAAAACAACAAGAGTATTCTCATTCATTCAAGCATCTGAAGCGGATTTAGTGGTGTTCACAGAAACTGGATGGAATGCGTCATTTCATGATGCGGAACTAGTACCGCCAGGTTACCAGATATTGCGATGTGACCGAGCGGATGGCCGCAAGCAGGGCGGCACGTGTATAGTGGCCTCTCCCCGATATGAGCTTCATCGGTTGCCAGCAGAGGACAACGTCGAAATAGATAAGCACATATTTGAAATCGTAGCAGCTTGGGTAGCTATAGGTGATAATTATTTATTTGTTTGTTGTGCGGTGTATATTCCACCGAGTACTAACACAGAAGAATATATGGTCATGTTTAATCTCATAGAAAAATTATGTGTAAAATATAAAAATAACGTCATTGTAGTTAATAATTAATAATTTTAATTATTTTGAATATGTACTAAGCTTTTGTGAGTTCAGTCAAAGCAACAACGTACCAAATGTTAATAATAGGCAGCTAGATCTAGTATTAAAAGGGGGTGGCGTGCGCGGTGTGGTATCTGTTAGCGAAACGGAGGGCTTGCAGCCAGTGGACAAACACCATCCTCCACTCGCGGTCTCGGTGGCAACGCTGGAAGCAGAGGAACAGATTGGGGCGAGTCGTGAAGAAGGCCAAAGGTCTTCGTTGGCACGTCAATGGAATTTTCGTAAAGCGGATATCCAGAGGTTGTACACAGAAATAGCGAACATAAATTGGAGTGAACTGTCTCTGAAATCAAATCCAGACGAGGCAGTTAATTATTTTTACGAGCAAATTACTAATGCCATAGAAAAGAGCGTCCCTAGGAAAAAAACATCAATAGTTGAATCAAAATACAATTATCCAGAATGGTATACAAGACAAATTATATCGGACATACAACGGAAGCATAAACTGCATAAACGCTATAAGGAAAGTAAACTGGAATCCGACTATAAAGAATTTTCACTATGTCGAGCTCAAATAAAAGCAGCAGTAGAAAAGGCTCATAACCAACATAGTGACTGTTTGCAAAGTAATCTGGCAAAAGATCCGAAAGCTTTCTGGCACTTTATCAGGGCGAAAAGAGGCAATATCAACAAGCAAACTTTGATAAAAGATGGTCGCATACTTTCTGGTAGAGAGTGTGTGGAAGAATTAGCCGATTTTTTCTACTCTGTGTACCACACGGAGCCGGCAGAGTTAGATGTTGCTTCGGTAAGCAAGTCGGTATCGTCGGGCGCAGCAAGAGTGCAGGTGCATAGGTTGGAGATGTCAGAGGTAGAACAAGCATTGACGAAGCTTAAGCCGAAGCATTCCACAGGACCAGATGGAATTCCTCCTTTCATTTTGAGGGACTGTCGCGGGGTGTTGGCATTGCCACTACAGCATATATATAACACATGTCTTGAAAATGAAAGATTCCCGGAGCAGTGGAAAATATCAAGAGTTGTACCTGTGCCAAAGGGACGAGGGGGAACTAACGCGTGTGATTTTAGACCAGCAGCTATCATGAGTGCCCCGGCGAAGGTTTTTGAGTCAGCAATAAATCACTCGGTGTACTCACAGGTAGAGGCTCAGCTGTCAGATGAACAGCACGGATTCCGCCCCAAACGCAGCACAACAAGTAATCTGTTGCAATTTATGACGGTATTGGTGCCTGCGATAGATGCGGGAGGGCAGGTAGATGTAGCCTATTTCGATTTCCAGAAAGCCTTTGACACCGTGGATAATGATATCTTACTCATGAAGTTGGCCGTAGCAGGTTTCACACCAAAGACTCTCGCGTTCTTCGCAAGCTATCTGAAGGACAGGCGTCAATATGTTGATTGGGCCGGATATCAGTCGAAACCATACTTTACTAGGTCAGGAGTCAATCAAGGGAGTAATTTAGGGCCCCTAGAATTTAATTTAGTAATAAATGACTTACCAAGGGTAGTTAAAGAGTGCAAGTGTTTACTGTTCGCAGACGACCTAAAGATAGCAATGGAAATAAGAAGTCCAACAGACTGTGAGAAGTTGCAAGCGGATATCGATAAAGTGGTGGAGTGGTCCCACAGAAACCGGTTACACTTTAACATATCCAAGTGCACCATAATGACATTCACAAAATTGCGAAAACCCTGCATACACCAATACTGTATAGATGGAATCCCAATACAGCGTGTAAAGCAGACGAAAGATTTAGGTGTGTATTTCACTAGTGATTTAAATTTCCGCGAGCATATAGTGAAAGCTTGCAAGAAGGCTTACCGAAATTTGGGGTTCATACTGCGCCATTGCAGAGAATTTTCAAATCTGAATGCGGTGCGAGCGTTATACGAAGCACTTGTGAAGAGCCATTTGGAAGGGAGCGCGTGTGTGTGGGCGCCCCAGGAAACTAAATACAAGTTGATGGTGGAACGGATACAAAACAAATTTACAAGGTACCTGTATCTCAAATTGTATGGGGTGTATCCGTTCTACCCATTGATGTACCCAACACTATTCGTTCTCGGGATGGTCGGATACAATTCGCTGGAAGTTCGACGAGAGCTAACATTGGCTAAATATTTATTTAAAATATTAAGGGGGCGCCTTAGCAACCAAGCTGTATTGCAGTGGATTGCGCTTTGCGTGCCCAATCGGTACGTATGGCGGCGGCGACAGCCTCCTCTATTCGCAATGCCACAAGCGCGAACGAAGATGCTAAAGCACACCCCCCTGACTCGAACAATTAGAGTACTAAATGAGGTAGCGACGAGAGTAGACGTATTTTGTTGTCCTTTGACGGAATTCGTAAGAGTTACATTGTATGTACTGTGTTATAGTAGAAATAACTTGTAAATTAAGACCTATACTATTGCATTGGGTGTACCTGTAATAATAGTTAAGGAATGTTTGAATAAATAAATAAATAAATAAAATAAATAATAAATTTATCATATTTTGACAGTTGGCGTGGATAAACCGCTATATCATATCGTGTTTTGGTGGTCATGTTGACAATTTACTAATTATGGTGATGACTGAAAATCAGTGTTTGCTCCTGTAGGGGCAATTCAACCACTGAGTTATTACCAATTTGTATCACTGCGGCACATAGTAACGTAAAATTGTTTTTCTTACTATATTTAGGAATTTTTGCATGTAATTCATGTTATGTTTGTTGTGTTATGTATCTCAGCTGATACAAATACATGTATTATCTATCTATCTATCTAATTTATAGAGAGAAAACATAGTAGTATTATGGAAACGATTACATATTTATAATAGGCAAAATTACTGTTCATTTCCAAAGATGATTTTCAAAGATAAGATTAATTAGAATTAGGAAAAAATATAAGATCGAGATTTTATTTGTTACTTAGATTTTTACTGCGACTTGTTGAGTTATATTGATAATAACCAAAGTTTATATCACTGATTACAAAATAACACATTAATTTGTTTTTAAAACTGGTATTGCCTTTTGCAACACACTAATCGTCATTACTATGGATTCTAAGCCATTACCATATTCAAAAAATAATACCATTAGCCTGATGCCATTACCATCAGTAATTATTTTTTAGATAAGATATCATCTAATTTCCTCAATAAATATGGGTGCATTTGCTAAGAAGGTCTTATTTATTAATACTTTTTCAATATTTTTAACTTTGCACGCATTCCAGATGATTTAAAAAAAGGCTTCAAAATAAATCAGAAATAATCCAAGACGCGACCCCTTAAGTCTGCGACAGTCGGCGACAGTCTGCGTTCCTTTGTAGAAAGCCGCTTCTCGTAATAACTTTTTTGCGTTTTTGTGGAGTTGTTGTGACAATATGTCTATCTCTTTTTAGCTCTTTTAAGACGAAAGAGTGCAACCAATTTGTTAACAGTTTGACTTAAAATCTGTCGAGAATCCGAGACGCCGCAAAGCCACTCCGCACTCGCCGCTCTTTCCCCTCAACGTTACGCTGATATCGACGTTACAAGAGACCATTCTCAACGGTTTTCATATAATTTTGTGTCCTACGTGACGTGTAGCTCGTCGCTGCGTAAACGCGAGAACGCGGCATTACATAGCCTATGTCATTCGGGCTAATGCAAGGAATCTAACAATACCTCTCACATCAAAATCTGTTAAGCCGTTCAGGACTTATGGTGGAATAAAGAAACTTACATACATACATGATCGCTGAAAACATAACACTCCTTTTTTGATCAGTCGTGTAATAAAAAAACTTTGCTAAGTATCTATTATCAGTTAACAATCTTTATCAATCAATATACCTAAAATAAAATTCTTCCGTTACTGACTGTGTGACCGACAAACAATGCACAGCCAAAACCACTGGGCGTAGAAAGCTGAAATTCGGCATGTGGGTTCCTTAGGGAGTATAGGGGAGCAGTAAGAGAGGATTTCCCGAAATTTCCACAGGAACAAAGTGCCCATGCTTGTATAAAATATTAAACTAATTATATAATATATCAACTCATGTGAAGACATGAAATATTTCGCAAAAAATCTATTAAGGGCAAACCAAAAAAATCAGAATCTCTCTGCCAATCTCAAGACAATATTTCACAAACCGATAAACAATTTGACGTAGGTCAAAGGGCCATGTGGCCATCTCTAGATTGACAAATCTATTATACACTTGTGGCTAATTTTACATCATTCATGGCCAAGCTTTTCTCGAGTTTGTGTATTGTGACCTTATGGGCTTTGTACAGTTGATGATAAAAGTGTTAGGAGATGTAGTAAAAAATATTATTTGAAATGTTATTGCAATACGGAACGTTTTTTTTTATTAGCCTGTACTGTCCCACTGCTGGGCTAAGGCCTCCCCTCTGGTTCGTTATGGAACGATTATCCTACCAAAAGCATTTTCATGTAAAGTGTTGACAAGAGGATGTTGTTGTTGATAGTTGATATGGCGCGCATTGTCAAAAATATATCAGAGCTCATGTACCACCCTAACTCTAGGAGCCCTAACTTAAGAAAGTGTACTCCTTAGTTTAGTTAAAATATATGTTTTTGCCGTTCCGCTACCGTCACATGGGCGTAAAGTGATTATCTGTTTCTGGGTAGCAAAGACTGCTCCGCATACAGCCAATACACCCAATTTGGGTCCAAGTCAGCCCAAGTAGGTCAATTCATGGGTGAGCTGTGTGTGGGTTATAAGTAGTGTTCTGGGATCACTACTAGTGTGTAAGAATCAGTTTGTAGCAGACTGTAGTTTGTAACAAACAGGTACAGTAGTTCTTGTAGTAATGAAACGGCCAAGCAACATATTTTGATAAAGTTTTTGTGAAGTTAGGAGTCGTTAGAATATTTTTCGCACGACTGTACTTCCAACCTCAGACCACAAGACAAAAATAGTTTGTTTGATACAAAAAATATAAACTCAATTGTTTGACAAATGTATTACTTGTGGTTAACACTTTTAACATTGCATAAAAAAACGTAAACATTAGAAATGTCAAAGTTAAAGGTAACAAGTGGTTTAAAAATTACTTGTTTGCATTTTTTGGTGTAAATTTATTAGTGCAAATAATACAATTTTAGGTCCTAACACTAAACAAATTATCTAGCAGTCGTCATAATACTTAATACAATATTCATATCTAGGTATTTAAATAATATCTATTATTTACTCTGGACTCTTTACAGTTCACAAAATCCACAAAATCGTATATAACACAACACTGGCCAGTCAAAACAAATCATAGCAAATAAAAAATAAAAACTACGCGGTGACAACAGCTTTTTTCTTTTTCAAAAATAGAAGTTGTATAGCGTCCGCGGGCAGGCCTTTGGTCTCTGGAAGGTAAAAGTGGCTGTAGAGAGCTCCTAAAAAACAAGTGATCGCGAAACAGCAGAACACGTTGCCAAGGCCGAGGCAGTCGACGAGAGGGTTGAAGATGATCAGAGAGACGAAATTGGTGATCCACATGCAAGCCATGATGATGCTGTTGCAGAGACCACGAACCTAGAAGATAAAGGTAATCTTATGAAGATGTGTGAAATTGATATCAGTTCAGTTTAGGGCTAGAATAGTTAAAGTTGAAATAAAGTTAGAAAGTCAAAAGACAAAAATACTTCATTAAAACTTGACAGGTCTTCACAGGGACTTTTTCACGTTGCAAACTAATTAAGTACATGTAGGTACTTAATTATTGTATTATATATCTCAAAGCTACAAACTACTAGCATTTCTCTAGTGGGACGGGCTTTAGTGCAATATTTCGCACGGTCAACTCTACGCAAGCAAAAATTCAGGACAAACGTATATTAACGTTAACGACAAAGCGTTAGCGAAGCGTAGATTCGAAACGCTTCTGAGCGTTTGACACTTGGCTAGGCCTACTGGAAGGATAAAAGCTAAAGTTATTAAAAAAATATCAAGGAGATTGGTTTAATTGGAATTTTACTCGGTCACTTAGTAAGAATATAGCCATGATACCCAGTGGTGGGTCATGGAAGACTGATAATGCTGATAACCAGTCTAAACTGACCTCAGGTAGGAACATCTCAGCGGGCAATATAAAAGGCACCACTGCGGCTCCGAGGTTGTACACGAACGAGTACAGGTAGATGATGAAGGCCGTGGACCAGTCGGGCGCCCAGCGGAACCTGATCTGGGTACCGAGTAGAAATGTGCAGATCCCTGAAGCGGCTGCTGTCATCGTCATCAGAGGCTGTGGATGAAATTAGAATACCTATACAGAATTTATTAAATTATTGTACGCCTGACCACCATTGTGAATAGACATTTTTTTATAACATAGGGCGGCACACGAGCAAGCCGGTCACCTGATGGTAAGTGATCACTGCTGCCCATGGACAACTGCAGCACCAGGGTTATCACAAGAGTGTTTCCGGCCTTTCAAACAGACGTAGACTCGTTTTTTGAACGTTTCGTTGTCGTATATCAAACACTAGCTTTTGCCCGCGGCTTCGCCCGCGTGAATTTCCCACGGGAACAGTGCTTTTTCCCGGGATAAAAAGTAGCCTATGTGCTATTCCAGGTCATTATCTACCTCTGTACCAAATTTCATCGAAATCCGTCCAGTAGATTTTGCGTGATTGAGTAACAAACATCCTCACAAACTCACAAACTCACATCCAAACATTCGCATTTATAATATTAGTATGGATTGTAACCTACTTAAAAGATGTCCATTAGAAAGGGTTAAATGAACTGGACTGAACAGGATGTAAGTTTATAAAATCCCCCGAGAATCGAAGTGGAATAGTACCTTAGTGCTGTACTTACAGTCAGCGGGACTGCGCTTGGGGAGTTTCTTTTGATGCGTTTTTCTTTCTATAAAAGCATGTTCTTACACAATGTCAGCTTCTGTCCTAGTGGACTAGTGTCAGATAAATGGGTGATTTATGATATAGCTACACACAATGATGATGACACGTACTGGCCAATCTAGAGATCATTTTCCGTCTTGACCTGAACAGAGATCGAACCCAGGGAAAGAAGCAAGGAATTTACCGAATTAGGTAAGTGACCATAAAAATAAAATAGAGAAAGAGAATATTCACCTTCCTTCCAAACCTGTCAACGCAAAGGGAGCAGAGCGCGCTGGCGACGATAAAGTCCAGGGCTAGGAATATGGACAGTAGATTTGCGTTGATGGTAGGGACAGCTTCCTTGAAGAGAGGCTCAGCGTAGACCTGCATCACTATGGAGCCCATCATGATAGTGCTGCTCATGATGACGAGGCAAGTTGTTAAGGCGCGCTTTGAGGATTTCGATTTTACTAAAAAGATAAAGGGTATTTATTGATTAAGAAAAAGAGGAGGAAAATAGGCGGACATGGATAATACTCCTCCGAGAAGAACCAGGTTCTTGTTGGATAGAAAAAAAGAGTTAAAAAAATATCTTTTTAACACTTTTTCTCGTACATTTTCAGAATTATTAATACTTACGGGAACATCTAAACTCAGAACTCAAGAGCAGATAATCACAATTGAATAAGAAAATTGTCAGTAGTTGGTATCATTGAATATTTATTGACCCCAGTTAATACCATTGATGAATGCCACTGAATAGATTAAAGGAACAAATTGAGCATTATTAAGTTTTAGAAATCAGTTCAAATTCTTGTAGTGAGATTGATCAAAAATCTACTTTGCATAACAATAACGAAAAGCATAAAGAAAAGAAGATTGCTTCTTTCGAACTAACGAATAAGAACAATGACCCCTATTATTACTCGTTTTATCAACCTAAATTTAGATAATGGTTTAATTTTACTTGATGAACTGCGTAAATAGTAATCTTGAATAATAAAATTGCATAGTTTAATCTCTTTAATGACTTTATGTGTGTCAGATTTGCAAATAGAGATTGAGAACAACGGAAATGAGTTCATAGTCAGATGGTGATAAATAACTCAAATGGGAGTTTAGATTGAGTACAATTCTAAGATAAACAAGAAATGCAATACAAATCAAGATCAGAAATAGCGAAGAAGAAAATGGTTTTGGCCCTAAAGCTGATAAATTTAACAAGGATAAAAAGGAATTCAGAAAAACCCGAAATTTTTGCGAGAGAGTTTTATAGTTTGCTTTAAAAATAATTAAGATTACTTTTTTATATGATGATAGTCAAATAATTAAGTGAACAATTAATTATAGTTGGAGCTAGTCAAAGTATTATTAATGAAGACGTTATGAGCAAATTGTCTTTCGTGTTTTTCTAGAATATAATTTTTTAAACCTCATTTGTTTTTTAAGTTGCAAGAAACATGTCAATATTTTAATTAAAAAAAAAATCTTTTGATTCGTTACAAGTTGTCTTTGTCACTAGTTTGTTTAAATTTAAGCATCTTGGAATTATCATTTATTTTTGAGTGTTTGTTTTGTAATAAACTTTTGTTTACCAGTCGCATTTGAGTAGGTACACACACCGTCATATTTATCATCACGTGCAGAGTACGTTTCACTACCAGCAGCTGTTTTTATTACACCACTAGCTTTTGCCCTCGGTTTCACCTGTTTTTCATTAATTATCATCTTTTTTATCAATTTCAAATTTTTACGCGACAACGTAAATAACCTCTTTGCAAAATTTCAAGTTTATACGTTCAGCAGTTTTGTCTCTGCCTGATATCCCATCTCAATCAGTCAGTCTGCGTCCAATTTCATATATATTGTCCTGATATCCCATTTCAATTTGTATGTTAGTCTGCTTCCAATTTGATATATTGTCAAGAAGTACATACGTAGAAACCTCCATTCCGATTCCTTCTTTCTCTCCTCTACTATAGGCTTATCTTTGAGCAGCAACTCCATCGCTTTCGTATCTGAAACATTTATTGTTTTATTAATTTTCGTTTGGTGCGTGTGTTTAGTGTTTAGTTTAGTGGCTATAGATATTTTAGTGCTAACTTGTTGTACTGTAAGTGTAATCACACGTTAACTATCGTTAACTGATTATGTTTGTTTGTGGTTTAGGTATAAGTATATTGTTTGCTTTCATAAAACAATGGATTATGCAAGAACCATCTTATCGTTTCAAGTATATAGACTCTACATTAATTTGTTTTTAATATTAGTCGAATTTGGAATTTGTCATGATTACAAAGCCCCCGAGGCGAAGTAAGCGTTGTTTCACGATTGATAGCTATAATTCTGCAAGCACGGCCTTTTACTTTAACAATTCTTTAACAATGGACGCCTTGTCTTATGCGACTTCTTCGGCGTCGAAAAACTAGATGGCGTAGCGACCCAAAGTGAGTCTGTCTTGGCCTTCGATAATAAGTGTCATTTTGGTCTGTCCTGATAAACAAACATTTACAGTCTTAATAAAACGATTATCACTTGGAACTGTTCCTAGAAAGGCACGGAAAAATTGCTTATTGTAAACATCATCAAAAACTGTGATGACCATGTATCGTACCTTCCAATGAAAGATCTTCTTCTTCCAACATCTTCTGTAGCCTTGGATCTAGTTGAAATTTTATTTGGTTTATTTCTGCTTCAACTTCTTTGGATGTCACATCTACTTGGCGGTAGAAAGCTAGAGATTTTCTTGCTTCCTATAATAAGAAATGTATACAATTACTGTGAAAATAAAAGCTTATAACATTCCAGTAACTATCAAGTTTAAGGGCGAGGTTTTTACAATTGAGTTCCTTTAATTTATCTCTTTCCATTGTTAACTCTTTCAGTTCCTTATTATAGTCAAAGTCAAAAAATTTTATTGAAACTTGGCCTTCAAAGAAGGCTCTTTTTCACGTCGATAACTAATTATTTAATCATAATATATTATGTCTCAAAGCTAAAAACTACTAGCATTTCGGAACGACCACTGCTGAGAAGAAATGCCGAAAGAAACTTATGAAACAGTCTTGGTCGCCTAATATGCCAGAGGGGCTATTTATTAACTTTATACATACACTAGATTGTGTACAGTAAAAAAAATATAAGAAAAAAATAATAATATAATAAAACATGTTATGTTTGTGATCAAGTAACCACAATAAATTGGTTAAGAACAAAAAATAAAAATAAAATTCGAATCAGGATCGAAGCAACACCCCCTGGCAACACCCGTTTACGAGTTGACGCGAGGGTCAGCCATCGCAAAGCTCAACCATAATAGAGGGAACCTATTATGGTTGAGCTTTGCGATGGCTATAGTAACAAGTATCTATCTTATAGGTAGTAGTCTATTTAGATTTTGATGGTATAATGTAGCTTATAGTTCTAGCCGGCGGGTGTGATTCGGATATAACGCCGCGCATCAGCGCAAACGAAAAATATTAACTTGTTCCTAAAACCAGGAACCGTAAATCTACATGATTTGGACTGTAGCAAAAATCGTCTGGAGTTAAACGACACATTGAAAGGAATATATTACACCCTTACCTCTTCCTTCCCTTTCTGCAGCAAATAAACCGGAGATTCTTTTAACAACGCCACCAGAATGATATACAAGACTGACAGCAGCAGATTCGTGTACACGACCTGGTGATAACTCAGCAGTCCACCCAATACGTAGGATATCAACAGTCCTACGTAATATCCTGTAACGGTTGTCGATGCGAATGCTCCACGGATTGAGTCTTCAGCTATTTCGGCTATGAATACTGAAGACACGGCTTGCCCTGCTGCACCCGCGCCGGCTATGGCAATGCAAGCTAGGACTACCCCTACTGTATTGTTTATGGATATCACTGCCCAGGCAATCTGTAAAATAATAATGAAATGATTTTAATTCCTATTTTAAAATGGATTATATCAACACTAAAAGTTTTTAATAACAATTTATCTCAGCCTAGACTATTTAATGGTGAAATGGATGGCTTAAAGTGAAGCAGTGGTGGTCACGTGGTTGACATGTCCAAAGGATTCCATCCTTATGTGGTTGCTCATCATTGTTGTGGTTGGTTTGATTATCAGCTCATCGTACCTGTCGGTTCGCCTTCTGCTTTATCTTGCGAACCGCCAAGGTGTGGAATTCTCTCCCCGCGTAGCTGTTTCCTGTCACTTATAATTTAGGAGTTTTCAAGGCAAGAGTAAATAGGCATATTTTGAATTTGCGTGTACCACCCTAGATCTCATCTTTGCTTCCCATCAAGCAAGATAGAGGTCAAACGCACTCAAATTTTTAAAAATAAATAAAAAAAAGGTTTTCGGATGTTCCTAGTTAATTTATGAGATGAAATTTACTGCTGCTACCAGATGAAAGAAGTGTAAAAATTGCTTACCACAAAAGGAAGCCCAAACAGTATGGCCGAATACTTCCTACCCAAAACATTTAAGGTCCAACTGCAGAACGGCGTAGTCACCAATGCTCCTATATTGGTCAGACTACCGAGTAGACCGATTTCCATGGAGCTCATTGGGTGTGATAGCACTGTTTGGTTGGATTGAAAGTTGTCTAACGTAAATGAGGGCCAAGCGTAGATGTAGCCTGTTAGTGCGGTTAGGTACGCCACTGAAAATGCAAAAAAATTGCTAGAAAGAATTGGATTTTTCTTCCGAGTTTTTTTCTAGTGTGCCAGTATCTGCGTCTTAGCTAAGAAAAACGAAATTTAAAAAAGTCAATCGCGAATTCAATCTAATAATCATGGATTTTAGTGATCGTGTAGGCTCACAGCGAACTTTTTTTTTATAAACGGCGCTTCTAGACTGCCTTTTGGACACTGGTTCTTCTTTGCTATCTTTTTTTATTTTTATATTCACCAACTTTTAATACCGAAATCATAAACTAACGACATATTTTTTTACTTTCCTAGTCGTTTGGGAGTTTAATTTTGATACCTTTACCAAACAGCCTTTAACTCTTATTATTAAGTATAATTTTGACAAATAGGTAACAAACAAACCTGACAAACACGACGCAGCTTGCACCAAAAAAGATCTCAACCTCATTTTTTTTTTCTTTTTTTTTTTTTTTTTAATTTACACACGTTCACGTGCGTTTCCTCACTGAACTGTTCTGTTTACTGAAATTAAACTCAATCAGACAATCTACTTATCTAAAACGTATCGTCATCTCATATAATACTGGAGATTAGTTCACTTATAGGGTAAATGGTACAATTATCACCTTGTTAATTGTGTTATCTTTTATTTTAATTATAAATCGTGTATTCTACACGGGTGTCATGATGTACTACTAAGCAGTGACGTAGCTACACATTTAGGGACCCTGTGGCAAATTCATCGACTTGTGGCCTGTCTCCCAGTGCCTCAAATGACGAAAAAAAACAAAACGTCATCCTCCCAGTGTGTCATTATGAAGCTATACCTTCTTTTATCTACACACACTCATCATCATTACAACCGCAAAATATCCACTGCTGGATAAAGGTCTCCCCCAAGATTTTGGGGGATTTGCCATCACCACGCTTGGCAGGGGGGTTGGCGAGCGCAGTTTTTTTGGCTTTGTGAGCTTCCGACGCTGCTGCCCATCGGAAGCATTTCCCTTAGTCGCCTCTTACGACATCCATGGAATGAGATGGAGTGGTCCTATTCTAACCCGGGAACCACACGGCTACACACACTACCTACTACATCTTTTTTTATTATCTACTTATATTTATTAGCTGTGTCCCGCAGATTCGCGCCCGTGAGAATTTCGGTATTTAGGATACCTATAACCTTCCTCATTTGTGTGGCTATCAAATTCAGAAATATTTTTTCAAATCAGACCGGTAATTCCTAGACAAGCGCGTTCAAACAAACTCTTCAGATTTGTAATACAAGTGATAGGTTTTTTTGTAATCAATATAGGCTGGGCGACAAGTCGCAAGAAGTCGACTTTCGTAGAAAAAGGTCAGAATTTAATGAAACTTGGAGATGTTGAAGAAGAGGAGGGTGGGGGAGACTTACCTCCTCTTTTTGCACAGGGTCCTCGAGGTCCAAAACTTGACAAAATGTTAATTAACCATCCCTGAACAACATCTCCAAGTTTCATTAAATTCCGACCTTTTTCTATCTGAAACCACCTGTCGACTGGGCTAATAGAATTTAGCGAATACCCATTTCAATACACTTAATCTAAAAATAAAGCCACAAATCACACAGATTGAGCTAGCCCCAAAGTAAGTTCGAGACTTGTGTTATGGGATACTAACTCAACGATACTATATTTTAACATAATATATATAGTAATAATAATATAATCGCTAGTCTCTGCCACGGGAAAAAGGCGTGATAATATGTATGTATGTATATATTATAGATAAACATCCAAGACCCAGGTAAATCTGAAAAAGATCATTTTCCATCTTGACCCGACCTGGGATCGAACCCGGGACCTCCGGTGTGGCAGTCCGGCGTGATGACCGTTAGGCCACGGAGGTCACATTTAAAGATGGATCTCAAAACTATTCAACTAAAATAAGTAAGTATCTACTACCAGTGACTGAAAATAGGCGCATTTACCCTGATATGTAGAATTTTCCGTTAATTACGTATATTTTATAGTATTTGGATAATACTTATGTCATGTGAGACTTAAAATAACTTTTTATTAATTAATTATATTAGATAATACAAAACTGTACCGCCAAATGTACTTTTTTTATGTAATGTGCTTTTGGGATAAGTCCGTCATTGTACGCCTCTCTTTTTGTTTCACTATGTTTTGTATTTTTCTTGTGTGTATGTGCAGTAAAGAGTTTACAAACAAACAAACAATAACTAATCAATACATATAATAAACTACCTGTTGCCCGCGGCGTCGCCTGCGTTAATTAGTCATGTCATTTGTATATCCTTCTCAGTACATCTAACTATGTGCATGCGAAATGCGAAAAAAGATTCAGTAGATAAAGCGTGAAGAGGTAACAGACAAACAAACAAAGAACAAAAAACTCACTTTTGGGTTAACAATATAGCATCGATCAAATATTACTTGTAATATTAGTTAGGATAAATAAATACTAGTGTATAGAAATTCCTAGTTTTACTTGTTTACCAATCAACTTTATACATGTCTTTTTGTAACATGTGGAAAGACCCTCGACTCATCCATACAGCCACGGGAAGCCGGACAGGTACCTATATGGGACTCGAACCCACTAAAACCACAAGGTGTCAACGCCTACCAAATTGACCCACTTTTGCCAATAAGTTTATAATACATTTGGTGTCATCAGGACAATCTAGCTTGATTATAAAGTAAATAAGAGGGCAGCTAAAAGATTATAAGCAGGCAAGAGGTGGTATTACCACTCATGTTACGTGCTCCTCGAAGTTTAGGTAAATATGTACTAGAATATTCGATCTCTGATTATAAGGGACGACAAAGCGGGAAACGACCTGTCGGCCGGCCCAGATACCGCTGGAGGGATGAGGTCCTAAGAGATCTGGAGGCCCTCTAAAGAGCCGACTGGCAGCAAGTGGCGCAGAACAGGAAGGAGTGGAAGTTTCTTGTATCGGAGGCCAAGATCCTCTTTGGGTCGTCTAGCCATCGAAGTAAGTTTTTTTTTGTATAACATAGGGCGGCAAACGAGCAAGCGGGTCACCTGATGGTAAGCGATCACCGCTGCCCATGGACTACTGCAACACCAGGGGTATCACAAGAGTGTTGCCGGCCTTTCAAGAAGATGTAGACTCGTTTTTTGAAGGTTCCAATGTCGTATCGTTTCGGGAACACCGCCGCAGGAAGTTGGTTCCACAGTAAGTAAGTAAGTAACAGAAGTTAAAATTATCTTTACATATTTAAATCTGTCTTTAATAGTTATTCTAGTCACTAATATTTCAGTATAACCAATATTAGTTCGTAATCAAATCTAATCATTATGTTTACCATTTGATAACTATAATACGGTGTAATGTGACATTAAAGCAAAGCTTTTAACCGATTACATGGAGAGAGCTGCGCAATTACTCGATACCCATGCAGGAAGCTTTTACATCGATGATACGAGAGGGTCCGACTTCTAGTGCGGGTAAATATTTAACAATACTTACTCCGCTGGCTCAGTGACCCCAAAGTGGATCTTGGCCTCCGAAACGAGAGAGCGTCATAGACTTCTATTCTTCGCGGTGGCTCGCCAGTTATCCGCTCCCAGCTCACGCAGATCAGCCTCCACAGTGTCTCACAGTGATTTAACACGCTTATTATTAAAAAAATAAAAACACGACAGACAACTCATATAGCCTATGTCACTCGGAGGAATGCACGGAATCTAAAAATGTCTCTCACATCAAAATCTGTTAAGCTTTTCAGAACTTATGGTGGAATACAGAAACATACATACATTCTCGTACATACATGGTAATCTCTAATACAGCTGGTCTTAGCTGTATTAGAGATTACCATATCTCTATGGCAACGCCCCCTTCTATTGCTACCCTACGTCCATGATTGCTACATAAAAAAATCGACTGTCATTGCAAAAGTCCAGCGTAGAGGGACACATCTTCTTATTTAATCTAGCCTATAGCGTCCCACTTTTGAGCGAATGTCTCCCCTTCTGCTTAATCATAATAAATAAAAAAGTAATTACATTTTTATTAGTTTTATTATTACCATAATAATTACATTTATAGAGATGTGTGTGTATGCTGGGTAAGTATGTAGGATATGATTTGAAAGTCCACCAGTTCTCAACACAATCACTATTTATTGTTCTTCAACGATTACAAAAGTCACTTATGTGTAACACGAAAATCACGAATTCACAGATAAATCGATCGGGCCTATATTGACATAAGGAATTACATATAGAGTACAATTGAGCTACCGCGACGGCGAGCGGGGTGCAACTGGCTCGCTCCTATCGCGTTGGTTAAGATTGCAGCGTAAGCTTTTTACATATTATAGGTAGGTGAGTACACCTATATCATTTCCCACCTTTTTTAGAAAAATTTTTGAAAGAATAAGAAAATTTTTACAAACGAAAAAGTAAGTACATTAACTAATAACAAGTCATATCTAAAGTTCTGCGTAATGCAGCTTGCCTACGTGCAGAAATGTGCTACGCTGCGTTTTATAGTTACAATAACAAAGGTATAAATTTCAAGAATAACAATGATGAAACGTTATCAAGTTACTGACCAACAATTACAATTACGAATGCTTCTGCTGAATGTAATATGAACTGCTAATGATAAACATTAATTCAAATGCAATTTGTGTTTCTTGAATACAAATTTATGTGTACAGTACATCATACCTATGATATAAGGATATATTTTGCGTTATACATAAAATTTTGAGAAAAAAAAATTTTTTGACTTTTATACTAACTAATTAAATGTAGGTCCGTATATACTATTGGTATCGTACTCTGCTGTACCGTCTCGGCTTCATCGTGGCTGGACCAACGACAGCGCACTCTGCAGAACGTCCTACGATTGTACAACAAAACACGATACACAAAAATCACACATAACACTTACACATAAGAGATAAGTTTATATAACAAATATTTACGAGTGACCGATCAGGTGAACACTACTTTAGGCGTCGGAGTTGTTGAAACCGATTGTTGTGGTACTTGTCGAGTATCCACCTTAATATTATGTAAGGTTGTGTTACTGACAACTTCTTTCCACATCCATTTTCTAACACTTTTAATGCAACGTCTTTTTGCACAGTAGCACAAGGTAATTGCGAACAAAATTACGATCACAATCATCACTATACCAAGTATGTTTAACTTGTTGTCTATAGTGACATTAGATAAATTCTCAGTGACAAATACATTTTCTTTTGTCTGACTTGCACCCATGTTGTGAAAATGTTAGTTCACAATAACGATCGCGACAATGGTTAAATGCACGAAAAATAATTTTGTAACAATGAACCTGAAAAAGAAAAATTAATGCTTTATACTTTGTGCTACGTGATTATAATAATTTATAAGTTTCCTGTAATTTTCGCTAAGATGACAAATTGTATCACGTTGTATCGACGCTGGTATGCATGATTATAAAATAAAAATATAGTAAGTACAGAAGTGTAACCAAAATGTTGGTTTGTATTCTACAAAAATCTAACTGGTTGCTTACTAACTCTACCTGATCGTGTGACATAAGATGATTTACTAGGTCCGCTCGTCTGAATTGTGACTTTCTTAACATTTTTAGGTTTTTCTAAATTTAACTGATAGTCTTTTTTCAAATAATCTTTAGATAAATCATTACTTTCCATGTCTTCATTTAATACATAAGCTGGTTTTAAACGATCTATAGATACTGAAAGTTGTCTGTTAGGTAACTGAATTTTAAATACTTTATTTGTCCTACTGATGACGTGGTATGGTCCGTCATAAGGAGGTTGTAACGGTTTCCTTACTGCGTCATTGCGGAGAAAAACATATTCGCTATTCTGTAAATCTTTGTGCACGAATATCTTACGAGGATTTTTATTTTCCCTAGTTGCAGGTTTAAATTCGTCAATAATTTCTTTTAATTTACGTACATAGTTATATTCATCGCATGGAATGTTATTTGTCTTATTGTCACATAAGTCACCTGGCAACCTAATATTATCACCATAAACCATTTGAGCTGCAGTAACACCTGAATCTAACCTAATTGCACTTCGTAACCCTAACATAGCAGTGGGTAATTCAAGTACCCATGACTTGCTATTTAATCGGGCTTTAAGAGCGTTTTTCAAAGATCTATGCCATCGTTCGATTGCTGAATTACTCGCTGGATGGTAAGGAGTTGTTCTAATTTTGTGAATACCCAGTAATTTCATAAGCTGTTTGAAAAGGTTGCTTTCAAATTGCCTACCCTGATCGGTTGTGATTTTAATGGGACAACCAAAACGACAAATCCAACCATCATATAATGTTTGGGCTATAACTTCAGCTGAAATTTCTTTTACTGGGAATGCTTCGGGCCATCGAGTATACCTGTCTATTACTGTAAATAAATATTTGTTCCCGTCGGAAGTTTCGGGTAATGGGCCTACCAGGTCGCAATGAATTTGTTGAAAACGACCTGTGGGTTCAAATTGACCTAAATCAGAAACAGTATGTCTTTGTATTTTTGCTCTCTGACATCGTACACAAGTTTTCGCCCATCTGTTAACATCTTGATTCATGTTTGGCCAAAAATACCTTTCGCTGACTAATTTAACACTAGCTCTAATACCTGGATGGCTCAAATCATGTAAGGAATCAAAAGCAATACGACGAAAATTTTTTGGTAAGTATGGTCTGGCTCTATCCCTAGATATATCACATAAAATTGAGTTTTCATTATCGTAAAATTGAATTCTTTTAAATTTAATACTGGACGTGTCATTTGATTCGTTCAATAGTTTTGCAAGCTGTTCGTCGCCTTCCTGCGCGTTGGCGAGTTCGTGGAAGTCTATAACCGTGGGACAAGATATGGTTTCAATTCTCGACAATGTATCGGCTACTATGTTATTATTACCACTTATATGACGGATTTGTGAGGTAAATTCGCTAATGAACATTATTTGTCTAGCGCGTCGAGCAGTTTCTCTATTTGTGCCTAATTTACTCATAGCAAATGTTAAAGGTTTGTGATCAGTAAATACTGTAAGTTCACGACCTTCTATCATGTTTCTGAAATGTATTATTGACATATAGATAGCTAAGAGCTCTCTATCATATGTACTGTATTTTCTTTGAGCTTCTGTTAATTTTTTGGAAAAATATCCTAATGGCTGATACGTATTATTTACTTTTTGCTGTAAAACAGCACCAATGCAAGTGTCAGATGCGTCAGTCATCAAAGCTAAAGGACTATTAATATCTGGATAAGTTAACATTGCTGCATTTTTGAGATCGTTTTTACACTTTTCAAAATTTTCCTCAGCCTCGGGCGTCCATTTAATAGGAGTTTTATCTTTGCGTTTTGAGGAACCTAAATATTTATTTAATTCTGACTGATGGTCAGCTGAATGAGGTATATGAGCTCTATAAAAATTTAACATACCTAAAAATCGTCTGAGTTCCTCAACATTATTAGGTTTTGGAAAATCAATTATAGCCTTTACCTTATCTTCTAATGGTACAATCCCTTCAGTAGATACTTTGTAACCTAAAAAATCTACTTCTTTTTGACCAAATTTACACTTTGTGTTTGTAATATATTGGGTAAAACTAAACGCGGGCGTTTCGCATTGCTGCCGCCAGAGGGCGTTCGGGGTTTTCACACTGCTCGTGCGAATGGCTCGCGGACAGTCGCCTCATTGTCCTATGCGATATCGGTTTGATTTTTAATACGCGAGAGGAGCCCGCGTTCTTTGATTGCTAATTAACACGTTCACTGCGTAAGGAAAAAAATAATACTTGTCTCTATGACGTTTCGAGATCGAAAAGTACTCGTAGTGTTTCTTCTATAATGACGCAACGAGACAGTTCAGATCTCGTACAACTTGTTTACTTTAAATCTAAATATCTTTATGGAAATAGCTTAAATATATTTTTTTCTTTAACGGACCGTTCAAGTATCTATGTAGCTTATACTATGTCAATTCGCTCGAATTTAGCATAAAAATCCATAAAGATATTTCCATTTAAAAATTACGTCATCTGATATATCTCGTAATGCATCAGATGGTAAAAAAATACGTGTTCGATTAGATCTCGGGACGTACAGACAGATAAATGTCGATAAATGAATAGTGATGGGACAAATATTTTTTTTTTTATATCGATCAAGAACCTTTTATAAAAAAAAAATTAATGTCTTTCATTAAAACATGATAAACACAATGTTTTGTTACACATTTCACAAAATCCTTTCACTTGTTTTGTTTTTCTGTCTGCCTCTCTGCTTGTCATAGATAATCTTGCCTTTTCATAGCAACTTACACAGCGTCTCTTCTTACTATTGATTGTATATTTATGTTCCGACCCGTTAGAGTTGTTATCTTTTTGTTTATCAAAGGGAATTCCGGTAAATTTTTGAATAATGCTTTCAATAAAACATTTTTTCGATAGCTTTTTTTCATTTGTTTTGTTATAGACGACCCATGCATTTACTAAAGCTGTACCAAAAATGAGCTCCATCATTAATTTTCGATACCACTTTATTCCTCGTTTTAAGGTGCTATAGTATGATGACATTTGATCGCTATAGTCTATCCCCTTTTTGCCATCATTGTAAAAGAAAACACATTCTGGCTTTTTAATACATTCTTCCTTTCCTCGTCTATTTCTTTTTTTTACTCTTATTTTGGCATCGTGGTTTTTGCAAGTAGTTATCATTAAAACTTGTCTCTTGTCCATCCATTTTAATACCTTTACTCCTGTTGTTGTCATTTTTCCAATAACTTCTCCTTTTTTTATCTTCTTTGCCACAATAGTCTTAGGTAAACCTTTTCTGTTCGCCCTTAGAGTTCCACACAATAATGTTTTTCTTTAGTAGTTGTTCCGCAAGTTCCACGCTATTATAAAAGTTATCAGTAATCACGACACGTCCACTTTGTTCCAAATCCTGTATCAATCTTAATACTGTCTTCATTCCGTGATCTTTTTCGCGACCATCCTGCCCCTTTCCAGTATAAATTATCATATTGTATGTAAATCCGTCAACAGTACATAATTTATAAAGCTTAACACCATATTTATGTGACTTATTTTTAATATATTGCCGAAAATTAAGTCTACCTCGCCAAGGCACCATGGATTCATCAATGACTAATATTTTACCTGGTACTATAATTTTCTGGAATTCGACCAGTAGCATTTCAAAAATGTCACGTATTTTATGTAATTTATCATTCATTTCGGCATCTGTTTGTTTACTAAAGTGCCAAAATTTTAAAATGGCAATGAACCGGTCTCTTGGCATTACTTGGACAATATATTCATTTCGGTACATAGTATTTTTGGACCAATAATCGTTAAGATGCGGTGTCTTGACCAAACCCATAACCAAAATAACACCAAAAAATTTGAGCATTTCCTCTTGATCTGTAGGTTTCCACGATCGGAAACGCGATTTGCTTTTTAAATCTGCATTGGCCAAAAACTTTTCGGCGTACAAATTTGTTTCTAAAACCATCTTTTCCACAATTTCATTTGTGAGAAATAATCTAAACATGTCATCTGGAGTTTTAACATTGTCCGGTATATTATATTTACATTCATGCGGATATTCTTCAAATTCTGTCATGGTATCCTTTATGTCAATCCATCCATCCTCATCATCTTCTTCTGAAGTATTCAAATGATGCCTTGCATTATCTTGTGTTTCATTGCTTGAAATTAGATTTTCATTATCTTCAGATTCATCATCAGTCTGTAAATTGGTAATATCGGACTCACTTTCCGAAGAACTACTGGGAACGTAATCTTTGTCATCAGAATCTGTATTTTCCTGATCTGATTCATTAGTTAGGTTAGTTGTATTATTATTAGTTGTGTTAGTATTTTGAGCAATATGTTTTATTATAGCAATAGGTAAGTCCTGTGTTTCTATCGAATCAATTTTATTACTGATATTTTCTTTGCAAGCCTGATTTGAATTTGATCGCTCTTCTGATCCCAATATACAGCTTGACATCAAATTATTAGACGACATTGTATTCTGTTTTACTCCAGTTAATTTTGTATTAAAATCTAAATAGGTACTAAGTTTTTCTTTAATAACAGTTTTCTTTGATTTTGGTGTAGACAGTAAATCAGAAATTTTTTGTTCATCAAAAGATTCATCAAGAGCGAGCATATTTGAAATAGAAATATTACTAAGGGAACCAAATTTGGAATCGCTTTCGGTCAAAGGCTTAAGCAATATGTCATTTTCCCACGTTGAACTATGTTCATGTACGTTCTCGTAATTCGGTGCTGGAATAACAACTTCCTGTAAAATTTTGATCCTGTTCGTCCGCAAATCCAGACATTCGTTACCCTCGGTTGTAGAGACAGGTATCTTCCTACCCTCAGTAAGTGGCAAAACTGGAGAGACTTCAATGTTATTATTGCTTGTACCAGGCACGGGCGAGTAATTTGATAAATTTGTATCAAAACTCACCTCTTGATCCGTGCACGAGTTTTGACACTGTGCCGATGAAGACACGTTTGTTAGTTCTTGGTATGTATGTCCAGTGCTGGGGCTAGTACAAATATTTTCACACGAAGTTTTAGGAACACGCTGGAATACTTTCCGAAACAGACTCTGTGACTTTGGAGACTTGTCACTCTTATTCACAATATTCACTTCTTTCGAATTGAATGAAAGTTCTAATATTCTTCGTGATCGTTTTCATTTACTTGAATTATCCATGACAAAAACAATGCACTTTACGGAAGTTTACGCAACACTAATTAATTCCTCGTCAAGATTCGTACGAGATTGACACGAGATCTTATAGACTTCGTATCGCACTAGGTGTAATTTTTTACTATTTGGTCGCTACGAGACCCATAAGGTCTCGTACGATTTCATTCATAAAATATTACGTCTACGATATTTAGTTAGGGAATACTATAGTCATTTCACTCTAACTGTCATTAATCTTATAGAAAATTCATTCGCGCGAACGAGATAGTTATACAACTCCGCCTCCGCGACGAACGAAACACTCGTACGAGATCTAATATATATCGTACCGCAGTGAACGTGTTAACTTGAGTTGTATTTGTGAATTTCCTGTTTGTTAAATAACTATTGAACTTTGTGTTTGTGTACCCGTCATTGTGACTTTCTCCTGTGGGATGTGACGCGTGGCTGCTCGCTCACATCTACCTGTTGCCGAGCCGATTTCGGGAAGAAATCTATTTATTTGTCCTGGGGAATTGAGATCTGGTGGGTTAGGTAGGGTGATTAGGAATTCCCCCTTCCCGAAGATACTCAAGTTTGGATCCGAAGAGAAAGAAGATTTAGCTTGGTAAGTGTTTTTTAAGTGTAATTAATTTATAGGTTAGGTTATCATATAGGGCCCTGTAGCTCCCTTCATAAGCTACGGTGGTAGCAGACTGCGTTAAGTTATTTAGGTTTTAGTCGGGCAAACGTGGTGCCGCGTGGAGATTTCTTCCCGGTACTTATTTTTTACCGGTGGTTTTTTTCCCGGTGAAGTTCCGGTACAGGATTCTTCCCGCCGCTTCGTTTGTCCGGATTCGCTCTGCGCACATTTTCTGGCAGCAGAGCGTAGTCTCTCTGCCACATTTTCTGGCAGCAGAGCGTAGTTGCTCTGCACATTTTCTGGTAGCAGAGCGTAGTTTATCTACCCTCTATTTGTTCGTTTGTAAAAAATAATTAATTGTTTGTAAAAATTATTAGATTTTTCTTAGTTTGTTTGTATAAGAATATTTGTAACCTTTTTTGTATTTGTTTGCGGTTTGTACCGTGCGTTCCGGGTTTGTGCCATTCTCATACCTACCGCGGTTCTTCGTGTAGTTGCTTGATTTTGTTGTTTTTTATTTACCTTTTGTTATTTTTTGTTTGTGACTTGACGCGATGGCGAAGGCCTCCAATGCTAGGGCGACACTCGCCAACGAATTGAGATGGTTTGTGACGGCCGGAGGACTCCTGTCCCGGAAGGACAGGGAGGGCGCCATACTGCTAAGAGCGGATCACCTCCACTCACGATTGATTAGCGCGGAAGCGGCCATGGCGGCGCTTACCGAAGCCGATCTTACCCCGGAGGCCTACGCAGGTCACATGGCGGACATGGACCAGATCCTGAGTCTGCACGATGATATCGCGGAGGCGGTGACCGCAATAAGGGCGAGACAGGCTGGCGGACCAGCCCCTCGCACACCTGTTAGACAGGAAGGACCAGCGGTTACTGGTCGGCTCCCCACCCTTCAGCTGTCCCACTTTGGGGGTAGGATGGAGGAGTGGGTAGCATATAAAAATATGTTTGAGTCCCTGGTCGTAGCACGACAGGATTTGTCGAAGGCCCAGAAGATGGCCTACCTCCTCTCCACTCTGGAGGATGAAGCGCGGTCGCTCATCCAGCACCTCCGGGTGGAGGACGACCAGTACGATACGGCTTGGGAGTTATTGAACTCCCGCTACCAAAATTTACGTTTGTTAGCGGATGCGCACGCCGCACAGTTGATGGCCCTGCCCAAGGTGGCCAACAGGGCACAGTTGCGCCTGCAGTTGCTCACGCCCGTTACAGTGGCCTGTAACGCGCTCCGCACACTGGGGCTGCCGGTGGACCAATGGTCTTTTTTGTTGGTGCACATTGTATTGGGCAAATTGCCCAATGACATCCGCTCGCGGTTTGAGCGCGAAAATGCGGAGCGGGATAGCACCACCCTACCAACATTCACTGACTTGGTGAAGTTTTTGGAGTTTGAGGCACGGGCTGCTGAGAATACCATGACGGACTCAGCGCCATCCAGAGCGCCTGAACGTAGGCCCTTGGAACCCTCATGGCGAGGGAGGCCCCAACAGGGACGGCAACCGCCACCGCGTGGAGCTGGTGCGCGGGTTGCACACACGGCAGCAGTCGCGAGGGACGCGGACTGCCTGCAATGTGGTCGGATGGGCCACAGCCTGCTGCAATGCAGGGACTGGCAGGGACTGCCAGTACAAGATCGGCGCCGCATGGCAAAGCGGCATGAACTTTGCTTTTATTGTTTGGGCGGTCACTATGCACGTGACTGTCCCAGTGCCATACCATGCAGTGCATGCCGTGGGCGGCACCACGCGATGCTTTGCATGAACCGCAACGGGGATGGCACCCGGATGTTGAGGCAGGGGTCCCCTATGGGCGGGGGCGCTCCTGCGCGAAGCCCTCCACCACCGGACGGAGGACGCGGCTTCGCTCGTCGCACCCCCCCTCGGGAGGGGGGTCGCGTACCTGCGCGGGTCTTGGCGGACCGGGACCACGCGCCCCAAGGTCATGGCCAGTATGTAGCTGGCCAGGCCCCGGATAGGGCCCCCATGGGCGGGGGCCCTAGATCGGACGTGAGAGTGGGGACACCCCCCTCCACGCGGGTTACCAATACCCACCACATGCAGCCGCAGCGGTTTTCTCCGCCGCTGCACGAGTACCCACGGCTGGAGTACCACCCGCCGTACCATATGTATGGCCGGGCCGCGGGTTATGCCCCCCCTCAGATGGGGATGTGCACTCGCCCGCCATATTATCCGGGTCAGTGGCGCGCCCCTGGTTTGGAGAGAGTGGGGAGCCCGTAACTAGCTTGCTCCCTTGCTGGGACAGAGCCGCGGACGGTTCTGCTCCCTACCGCGGTGGTCCGCGTATGGGGTCGTAGGGGGGAAGCCATTAATTTGAGAGCTCTGTTGGACTCAGGGGCTCAAAGCAGTTTGGTTACCACTCGAGTGGCACACCAGTTAGGTTTAGTCGTGGAAGACTCGCCTGTGCCACTTCTTGGAGTTGGTGGCATACAAGTGAAGTGTCTGACGGGCCAGACACTTGTCACCTTTTCTTCGCTGAAGTCCTCCACAATGAGGATCACGACTTCGGCTATGGTAATGGATACCATTGCGGGTTGGCACCCCTCGACAGACATACCGCCGGGTGTGTTGTCTTTGGTTTCGGGTCTGGATTTGGCCGACCCCTTTGTCTTTCATCCCGGCCCAGTGGACTTGCTCCTGGGCTCGGACGTATTGGGTTGGATTTTGTTGGGTACACAGAAGGCTCTGGGTTCGTCTTCACTGATGGCAGTGTCTACGATTTTTGGTTTCGCCCTGATGGGCCCTGTGTTTGATAATAGCACCGTGGAGGAGCCACCGGTCGTCGCATCAGCGTCCTTGGCCAAGACCATGCAAAGGTTTTGGGAGGTGGAGGAGCCACCTATGAGTTCCAGGATGGATCCGGAACACGCTGAGTGCGAAGCCCTTTTTCGATCGACCACGGAGAGGTTGCCCTCCGGTCGGTTTGTAACTAGGTTACCCTTTGTTGCCTCTCGTCCTAGCCTAGGGCAAAGTAGGGCGCTTGCGGAGAAACGACTGCTGTCCATGGAGCGACGCATGCAGCGTGACCACGTACTTCGCGATAAATATATTGAATTTATGCGCGAGTACGAGGATTTGGGTCACATGTCTCCGGCTCGAGTTGATTGGAGCTCAACTGAGCATTATTTTTTGCCCCACCACGCGGTGGTGAAGGCCTCAACGGGCAAGTTGCGGACTGTCTTTGATGGGTCCGCACCCACTTCGAACGGAGTTTCGTTGAATCTATGTTTGCATTCAGGTCCCAAATTGCATAGGGACATAATTGACATCATCTTGAACTTTAGAAGACATCAAGTGGTTTTTGGTGCGGACATCCGGATGATGTTCCGCCAGACAGTCATACATCCTGAGGACAGGCGATTCCAGTTGATACTCTGGCGTGAGCGCCCTGAGGATCCTGTGACGGTGTATGAACTCAATACAAACACGTATGGTTTGAAATCTAGTCCCTATATCGCCATCAGATCATTGCTTGAATTGGCAGAGCGGGAACGGATCCGCTTTCCCCGTGGGGCTTCCGTGCTGTCACGTGACTTGTATGTCGATGACGTGTGCACCGGAGCCCAAAGTATTGAGGAGGCCCTCCTACTGCGGGATGAATTGATTGAAATATTGAAAACGGGTGGCTACGAGCTACGTAAGTGGTTGTCCAATGAGCCTAAAGTTCTAGAAGGGATCCCGGAGGATCACCAACAGAACCCTCACCTGTTTGAGGATGTGGATGATCCCAACAGGATAGCGGTGCTGGGCATGCAGTACCAGCCGCTAACCGATATTTTCACATTCCAAGTGGACTTGGAAATACCAAAAGTCTGGACTAAGAGAACGGTGTTGTCCGTAATAGCTCGTATGTTTGATCCAAGCGGTTGGATCAGTCCAGTGATATTCTCTGCGAAGTGTCTTCTTCAGAGACTTTGGACTTTGGGCGTCTCGTGGGACGAGCCGCTGTTTGGCTCTCCATTGGATGATTGGCTCGAGTTGTTTTCATCGATTAAGGAAGTCAATCGGATTGCCTTGCCTCGTCGAATATTGCCACCCGGGAAATATCGAGCCAGCCTGCATGGCTTTTGTGACGCGTCGGAGCGAGGCTACGCCGCGTCAGTCTATATGCGGACAGTTGACGCCGATGGCCGGGTCAATGTCTCGCTTTTGTTAGGGAAGAGCAAGGTCGCCCCCATCAGGACTAGGCTGACTATTCCCAAGCTTGAGTTGAGTGGAGCTCACCTTCTCTCAAAATTGTTGCATCACGTTGCCAGTGAACTGGCGGCCACGGTCGAAATACGGGACATCTTCGCCTGGTCGGATAGCCAGGTCGCGCTTGCATGGTTGCGCGCGGCCCCACATACCTTGGAGGTTTTTGTGGGAAATCGGGTTTCCCAAATCCAGAATATCGGAATTGATATAACATGGAGACATGTGCCGGGAGAGCTTAACCCAGCGGACTGTGCCTCCCGAGGTTGTACGGCACCAGAATTGGTGTCACACCCGCTCTGGTGGGGTCCAGAGTGGCTGATGGGATCAGAAACTTCTTGGCCTGTCTGTCAGACAGATGTTACTTCTTTGAGTTTGACTGGGCTCCGTGTACATGCTGTAGTCGCTGAGACGACGTCGGAGCCGGATTGGCTACTTGCTCGGTATAGCGGCTTGGATGAGCTTCTGGGTGTCACCAGTTGGATTAAGCGTTTCATACATAATTGTAGAAGCCCACAGGCAAAGCGGTTGGAGCCGATTGCAGGTGCAGAAGAGCGCCGGAGCGCATTGTTGCATTGGGTCCGTGTCGTGCAGACCGGACGGTTTGAGTCGGAGCTTCGTATTTTGCGCGACGGACGCGCTAAGTTGAAGGGCGCGGTCGCTCGTTTGAACCCGTACATCGACTCGGATGGGCTTCTTCGGGTTGGAGGCAGGCTCCGGAAGGCGGATCTTCCATATGAGACTCGCCATCCTCTGTTGTTGCCCAAGGGCGGACCCTTGGTGCAGCTCTTGGTGTCTGATCGACACATTCGTAACGCCCATGCTGGGTGCAATGCTTTGTTGGCTATTTTGCAACGCGAATTTTGGATTTTGTCTGCCCGAAGAGCAATCCGTAGTGTCCTGTTTCGATGTATTGCATGTTATAGGTTGAAGGCATCCACGATGCAACCACAGATGGGTGATTTGCCCGCTGATCGAATCCGACCTTCGAGGCCGTTTGACGGCGTTGGAACCGATTTTGCCGGTCCCTTTTCGATCAAGGCTTCTCCCTTTCGTAATGCCCGTATTGTGAAGGGCTATTTGTGTGTATTTGTTTGTTTGGCCACCAAGGCTGTCCATTTGGAGGTGGTATCGGCTCTGACTACGGAGGCCTTCGTCGCCGCGTTGGATCGCTTTGTTTCGCGTCGAGGTCTACCTTCCCTTATTAGGTCTGATAATGGCACAAACTATAAGGGAACTGTAAATTATCTTAAGGATGTTTGTGAATTTATTGATAAGAATTGTACTGGTTTGGGTCGAGTTGCTGCCCAAAGGGGAATAACCTGGAAGTTTAGTCCCCCAAGTTGCCCCCATTGGGGAGGGATTTTTGAAGCGGCTGTGAAATCCGCAAAGACCCACCTCCGCCGCATTATCGGAGAAACGGCTCTAACTTTTGAAGGGCTGGCCACAGTGTTTTGTAAGGGTTGAGGCGGTCCTCAACTCTCGTCCTCTCTGTCCGCTATCTCCAGATCCAAATGACTTGGAAGCTCTCACCCCTGGTCATTTTTTGGTGGGAGGGCCGTTGAATGCCCTGCCCGAATACCCGTGGAAGGATGAACGCGTATATCGGTTGTCGCGTTTTCAAATGTTGCAGCAAATGAGCCAGGACTTTTGGCGTCGCTGGTCGCTTGAATATTTGCATTTGCTGCAGCAAAGAGTGAAGTGGACAGACAGGACTGAGCCTCCCAGGGAGGGTGATTTAGTATTGTTAAAAGAGGCAAATTTGCCCTCATTGCTTTGGCGACGAGCTCGCATATTACGTTTGATTCTTGGCGGAGATGGCACTCCGCGTGTGGCTGAGGTGTTGGTCGACGGTTCGATTTTAAGGAGAGGTGTGACCTCTCTCGCCCGCCTTCCCGTAGAGTAAGCTAGCGGTCTGCTTCTCAGACCGGGACGGGGGATGTTTGTAATATATTGGGTAAAACTAAACGCAGGCGTTTCGCATTGCTGCCGCCAGAGGGCGTTCGGGGTTTTCACACTGCTCGTGCGAATGGCTCGCGGACGGTCGCGATTGCTATGCGATATCGGTTTGATTTTTAATACGCGAGAGGGCCCGCGTTCTTTGATTGCTAATTAACTTGAGTTGTATTTGTGAATTTCCTGTTTGTTAAATAACTATTGAACTTTGTGTTTGTGTACCCGTCATTGTGACTTTCTCCTGTGGGATGTGACGCGTGGCTGCTCGCTCACATCTACCTGTTGCCGAGCCGATTTCGGGAAGAAATCTATTTATTTGTCCTGGGGAATTGAGATCTCAAGGGTTAGGTAGGGTGATTAGGAATTCCCCCTTCCCGAAGATACTCAAGTTTGGATCCGAAGAGAAAGAAGATTTAGCTTGGTAAGTGTTTTTTAAGTGTAATTAATTTATAGGTTAGGTTATCATATAGGGCCCTGTAGCTCCCTTCATAAGCTACGGTGGTAGTAGACTGCGTTAAGTTATTTAGGTTTTAGTCGGGCAAACGTGGTGCCGCGTGGAGATTTCTTCCCGGTACTTATTTTTTACCGGTGGTTTTTTCCCGGTGAAGTTCCGGTACAGGATTCTTCCCGCCGCTTCGTTTGTCCGGATTCGCTCTGCGCACATTTTCTGGCAGCAGAGCGTAGTCTCTCTGCCACATTTTCTGGCAGCAGAGCGTAGTTGCTCTGCACACTTTGAAAAATTTATTGTTATGCCATATTTATTAAATCTTTCGAATACTTGTTCTAGATGTTCTTTATGTTGTATTTCATCATTAGAAGCTATGATTACGTCATCAACAAAATTGAATAAAAAATCTAAACCATGGAGAACAGTGTGATGCATAAAACGCTGAAAAGTTTGTGCGGCATTTCGTAGACCAAAGGGCATTTGCAAGAATTCAAATAATCCAAAAGGGCAAATGACGGCTGTTTTTGGAATATCACTTTCCGCGACTGGTATGCAATTATAGGCTCTATTAATATCAAGCTTAGAAAATATTTTTTACCAGCTAAAACATATGTGAAATCTTGCAAACGGGGTACAGGATATCTATCTGGTTTTGTGACTGCATTCAAACGTCTGTAATCACCACATGGCCTAATGTTACCATCTTTTTTAGGAACGATGTGTAAGGGACTTGCCCAAGCGCTGCTACTCGGCCTACAAATCCCTAACTCCTGCATAATTCTAAATTCATTTTTAGCTTTAGCATACCTGTCCGGTGGTAGCTGCCTCGCTCGTGCTCTCACTGGTGGTCCCGTAGTCTCGATGTGATGGCGTACGCTGTGCTTGCTGGTTTCCTTATATGACACCGGTTTAGTTAACTCGGGATACCTATTTAACAGATCTTGATAGGGACATTCATTGGTTATCGTTCGTAAAGTTGGCACAGAGCTACTAGAAATATTACCTAAAACGCTTAAGTTGGTTACCTGATCGATCAATCGCTTGCCACTTATATCTATAAGTAATTTAAAGTTAGCTAAGAAGTCCGCACCTAATATTGGTTGCTTGACGTCCGCTAATACAAACATCCAACGAAAAGCTCGTCGTAAATTAAAATCTAAAACCATAAAATGTATGCCATAAGTCCGTATTTCAGTTCCATTGGCCGCATACAATTTATATTGATCACTTTGAGCACGATCTTTTTATTTACGAAAGTACGAGGTAACACAGAAATGTTAGCGCCACTATCAACTAGAAAATTGAGATTAGATGTCCTATCCCTAACGCACAGACGGTGATTAACATACCGGTCGCTGCCTCCCGCCGCAGACAACACCGTGTCTAGTTTCCCGCTGGAGCCTTGGAGCTGGAGTCGTTCTTCTTCCAACTGCATGGCTGCACGCACTTGTTGGCTCGTTGACGGAAACGGAAATGGTAGAAACACAACCAATTGGGATCTTCGGGGGTTCGCCTACGACTGGTGCTGGGGTTACGTGACCTAGACCTTGAAAACCTAGGGTTCCTGCTTCTTGATCGTCCTCTTTGAGTGGTTTCCAGCTTCTTGAGTCTATCATCTATCTTGGCAATTTCCGCAATCATTGCTTCATCACTCCTTGGTGTAGGCCTGTTGGTTATGGCTGCAATGCTCTGACCAGGGCTCACGGTTTCCATCACCTTGTCTGCTATCGTTGCAAGGGTATCCAATTCTTTGGTGTTGGCCACTGTCAAAATTCCTCTTACTGAAGTCGGAAGGTGATTTTGCCACAAAACTGTCAGTGTGTCGTCGGTGATTCTTCCTCTAGCCAGTTCCTGCATTCTGCGTAATAGTTGGGATGGTTTTTGGTCCCCTAAGTCCATTTCACAAATGAGTTTCTTGATTTTGCGATCTTCGGAATCCTCGAATATAGATAATAATTTTTGCTTGAGCGTATCATATTTCTTGGTGGCGGGCGGGTTGCTCACTAGATCGGTAATTTGTTGAATTACGTCTCTTCCTAATTTGGTAATAACCATTTGGTATTTGGTATCGTCTGACATGTGTTGTGGGTTCAGCACTGCCTCCCGTCTGTATAAACCACAATCTAGGAGCATCCTTCCAAAAATTCCGCTATCCTGGTAGACACTGAGACTGCCGAAAGGAATTGCGTATCGGCGACTAACGTTGGGTTCTCCACGACCAAAGAAGTTCCTGACGTACCTTCTGTGTTATCCATCTTCTATAATTATGTTCTTCGTTTTTTTTTTTGGTAAACGGTCCTCGCCGCCGCGGTATGGAAGTTGAGTTGCCCCCGTGTTACACAAACCGTACGAAAACGAAGACGATGCGGTATCTATTAATTATAAGTCTATGTCACAAAATTTGCACTATAAGTCCAACGATAAGTAGGTATGTTCGATGTTACGCGTTCTTCACTGGGTCACCACTATAGAGATGTGTGTGTGTATGCTGGGTAGAGTATGTAGGATATGATTTGAAAGTCCACCAGTTCTCAACACAATCACTATTTATTGTTCTTCAACGATTACAAAAGTCACTTTATGTGTAACTGACGAAAATCACGGAATTCACAGATAAATCGATCGGGCCTATATTGACATAAGGAATTACATATAGAGTACAATTGAGCTACCGCGACGGCGAGCAGGGTGCAACTGGCTCAGCTCCTATCGCGTTGTTGGTTAAGATCGCAGCGTAAGCTTTTTACATATTATAGGTAGGTGAGTACACCTTATACATTTTTATTTTTAGCGTGCTTCTTCATCTAAGTATTAGTTTTAGTAAGCTTCTCCATCGGATTCTGTCCTGGGCAATGCACTTTGCTTTTTCCGACCAGGAGAGAGAACGACTGCCTTTCCGCTGCAACGGTACGCCGCCACCGCCAGGTTTGCTTGGAGTCGACCAACTTTTTCTCTTATCCTGTGGTATCCACTCGAGAGCTTGCCTAGTATATTCTTCGAAGCGTGTGGCCGATCTATAGCGTTGCACATTTTCCAGAGCTCACGCTTGGAGATGATCTCTGGCCAGAAAGTGCCAAGTATTTGCCATTCGCGTTACCTCTATAATACGTTATAATGCCAAGTATTTGCCATACGCGTTACCTTTTATAATACGTTTATAAACCGTACATATTCATCGGGATATTGTACCAAGTTGTATTTCGATTGTACTTAACAAATTTTTCGTTGTTGTCTGTTTTCATTTTGCTTTTTAAGAGTTTCCCGCTTCTTCAAAAATTACCCTAAGTTCAGTATGAAAAATTGAAAATATTATGCCTCCTAATGCTTGATGACGAAAATAAGGTTTATCAACTTGCATGAGGCCTCCAATTATGTCGAAAATTGGTAATGATTATGGTGGTTTAAATGATATTGTTACATTTAAATTGTCAAAGTGCTGAGGAATGAATAAAAAATACCCATCAAGTATATTTTGACCCTTAATTCAGGGCTAAAACCAATGATATATTATAATACTTACAGATATGTTACGTTCATAGTAATTTGCGTTTTAGGTCTGTTCCGAGCAATCCAAAACTACACACATCGACAAGTTTTACTGATAAGTAAGACAAAAGATATAAAAGAGCATGCGAATGAAAGAGATAGCAATAGTTTTCAATGATTCCTCGTCAAATGTTTCTTATGCATAGAGTAACATTTTTTTGTTGTAGAGAGGACACTACTACGACGCGGGTTGCGCATGGATGCGGGCAGCGCAGGACCGGTCGTTGTGGAAATCCTTGGGGGAGGCCTTTGTCCAGCAGTGGACGTCTTTCGGCTGAGAGAGAGAGAGAGAGAGAGAGGACACTTATTTGAAAAGAAAGTACATGGGTAAGAAATAAAACATCTTATAAAAGTAAATCATATATATTGAAATATATAACAATTCAGTGTCGGAAAAAACTCGGAAACCTAATTGATAAAAAGAAAAACAATAGTAATCCTCAATTATCAGTATAATGTATTATAATAGTAGAAAATCGAATTCAGTGAAACTATTTTAATGTTTATTAAATTAGTCCATTACACACATTAGATAGCTATTATAATAACGAACAATAATTAAAAACAACTGAACATTAATTTTAGGCATTGAAGTCACCATCAGTATTCGATTCTGCACTAACTAATCTATGTCCGCAGCGCACGCATCCTTGTCGCTCTCACGTCAAAACTAGAATCTCTCTTTCTTTGTCTGAACATGGCGTCAGTGAGTGAAAAATAATTGAAATATACTAAACAATCAAACTATTTTTGCATACTCACATGTGATAAGAGATCCCTTGTACTTTGTTAACTTTAGAATCATAATTGGTACACTTTCGAAACACACACACACGATGGCATTTTTAATATATCTTGGTAAGGACACAGGAACTTACGACGCGGTACGCTCGACGAGGCGCTTGGCGCAGACTGATTACAAGACGTTCCAATTGGGTCGTATTCGAGTCTTCACAGCGCGCGCGCCTATAACATATCTGCCTCTTGTTATAGTATATCATTGGCTAAAACCCTCAATTTGATAACACTGATCAAGTGTCAAATAAAAAATCCCTACATATCAAATTAACAAACGAAATATTATTTACTTTTGTTTGGGGTAAATACAAGTTGGAAACCCTGCTCGTGATAGTAGGCCAAGAATGACAGACAATAACCATTTTTTTAAATTTATTTGGTCTCTGGGTTTAGAACACTGGCTGTATTATTGCATGGGAAAAATAAAACTTCGATGAAGTTCTTTTTTTTTCCTTGGAATCGAGCTAATTTTCAGTTATTCTTTACAATATTCCATAGAAGTAATAAGTACTTACTACTTCCAAGCAATATTCTGTGGAATACATTTCTAGAACATAGACTGTGCAGAGCAACTACGCTCTGCTGCCAGAAAATGTGGCAGCGAGAATCCGGACAAACAAAGCGGCGGGAAGAATTCTGTACCGGAACTTCACCGGGAAAAAACCACCGGTAAAAATAAGTACCGGGAAAAAATCTCCACGCGGCACCACGTTTGCCCGACTAAAACCTAACTAACTTAACGCAGTCTGCTACCACCGTAGCTTATGAAGGGAGCTACAGGGCCCTATATGATAACCTAACCTATAAATTAACTACAATTGAACACTTACCAAATTAAATCTTCTTTCTCTTCGGATCCAAACTTGAGTGTCTTCGGGAAGGGAATTCCTAATCACCCTACCCTAACCCTTGAGATCTCAATTCCCCAGGACAAATAAATAGATTTCTTCCCGTAGTTTCACTCCGGGAACAGCCAGATGTGAACAGCCAGCCACGTTTCACCTCTCACAAGAAAAAGTCACAATAACAGAGTTTTTCACAAACACAAATTCAATAGTTATTTAACAAACAGGAAATTCACAATTATCACTCAAACTAAACAACAAGCAAAAGACGCGAGACCGCTCCGCGTATTAAAATCAAACCGATATCGCCCGGGACAATGCAATGGCGGACCACACGCGACGCCATCCACGCTAGCAGTGTGAGAACCCCAAAACCCCTGGCGGCGATAACAGGAAACGCCTGCGTTTAGTTTTACCCAATATATTACAAACATCCCCCCGTCCCGGTCTGAGAAGCAGACCGTAGCTACTCTACGGGAAGGCGGGCGAGAGAGGTCACACCTCTCCTTAAAATCGAACCGTCGACCAACACCTCAGCCACACGCGGAGTGCCATCTCCGCCAAGAATCAAACGTAATATGCGAGCTCGTCGCCAAAGCAATGAGGGCAAATTTGCCTCTTTTAACAATACTAAATCACCCTCCCTGGGAGGCTCAGTCCTGTCTGTCCACTTCACTCTTTGCTGCAGCAAATGCAAATATTCAAGCGACCAGCGACGCCAAAGTCCTGGCTCATTTGCTGCAACATTTGAAAACGCGACAACCGATATACGCGTTCATCCTTCCACGGGTATTCGGGCAGGGCATTCAACGGCCCTCCCACCAAAAAATGACCAGGGGTGAGAGCTTCCAAGTCATTTGGATCTGGAGATAGCGGACAGAGAGGACGAGAGTTGAGGACCGCCTCAACTTTACAAAACACTGTGGCCAGCTCTTCAAAAGTTAGAGCCGTTTCTCCGATAATGCGGCGGAGGTGGGTCTTTGCGGATTTCACAGCCGCTTCAAAAATCCCTCCCCAATGGGGGCAACTTGGGACTAAACTTCCAGGTTATTCCCCTTTGGGCAGCATAATTTGACTTAAACTAGTACAATTTTTATCAATAAACACAGAAACATCCTTAAGATAATTTACAGTTCCTTTATAGTTTGTGCCATTGTCAGACCTAATAAGGGAAGGTAGACCTCGACGCGAAACAAAGCGATCCAACGCGGCGACGAAGGCCTCCGTAGTCAGAGCCGATACCACCTCCAAATGGACAGCCTTGGTGGCCAAACAAACAAATACACACAAATAGCCCTTCACAATACGGGCATTACGAAAGGGAGAAGCCTTGATCGAAAAGGGACCGGCAAAATCGGTTCCAACGCCGTCAAACGGTCTCGAAGGTCGGATTCGATCAGCGGGCAAATCACCCATCTGTGGTTGCATCGTGGATGCCTTCAACCTATAACATGCAATACATCGAAACAGGACACTACGGATTGCTCTTCGGGCAGACAAAATCCAAAATTCGCGTTGCAAAATAGCCAACAAAGCATTGCACCCAGCATGGGCGTTACGAATGTGTCGATCAGACACCAAAAGCTGCACCAAGGGTCCGCCCTTGGGCAACAACAGAGGATGGCGAGTCTCATATGGAAGATCCGCCTTCCGGAGCCTGCCTCCAACCCGAAGAAGCCCATCCGAGTCGATGTACGGGTTCAAACGAGCGACCGCGCCCTTCAACTTAGCGCGTCCGTCGCGCAAAATACGAAGCTCCGACTCAAACCGTCCGGTCTGCACGACACGGACCCAATGCAACAATGCGCTCCGGCGCTCTTCTGCACCTGCAATCGGCTCCAACCGCTTTGCCTGTGGGTTTCTACAATTATGTATGAAACAGCTTAATCCAACTGGTAACACCCAGAAGCTTATCCAAGCTGCTATACCGAGCAAGTAGCCAATCCGGCTCCGACGTCGTCTCAGCGACTACAGCATGTACACGAAGCCCAGTCAAACTCAAAGAAGTAACATCTGTCTGACAGACAGGCCAAGAAGTTTCTGATCCCATCAGCCACTCTGGACCCCACCAGAGCGGGTGTGACACCAATTCTGGTGCCGTACAACCTCGGGAAGCACAGTCCGCTGGGTTAAGCTCTCCCGGCACATGTCTCCATGTTATATCAATTCCGATATTCTGGATTTGGGAAACCCGATTTCCCACAAAAACCTCCAAGGTATGTGGGGCCGCGCGCAACCATGCAAGCGCGACCTGGCTATCCGACCAGGCGAAGATGTCCCGTATCTCGACCGTGGCCGCCAGCTCACATGCAACGTGATGCAACAATTTAGAGAGAAGGTGAGCTCCACTCAACTCCAAGCTTGGGAATAGTCAGCCTAGTCCTGATGGGGGCGACCTTGCTCTTCCCTAACAAAAGCGAGACATTGACCCGGCCATCGGCGTCAACTGTCCGCATATAGACTGACGCGGCGTAGCCTCGCTCCGACGCGTCACAAAAGCCATGCAGGCTGGCTCGATATTTCCCGGGGGCAATATTCGACGAGGCAAGGCAATCCGATTGACTTCCTTAATCGATGAAAACAACTCGAGCCAATCATCCAATGGAGAGCCAAACAGCGGCTCGTCCCACGAGACGCCCAAAGTCCAAAGTCTCTGAAGAAGACACTTTGCAGAGAATATCACTGGACTGATCCAACCGCTTGGATCAAACATACGAGCTATTACGGACAACACCGTTCTCTTAGTCCAGACCTTTGGTATTTCCAAGTCCACTTGGAATGTAAAAATATCGGTTAGCGGCTGGTACTGCATGCCCAGCACCGCTATCCTGTTGGGATCATCCACATCCTCAAACAGGTGAGGGTTCTGTTGGTGATCCTCCGGGATCCCTTCTAGAACTTTAGGCTCATTAGACAACCACTTACGTAGCTCGTAGCCACCTGTCTTCAATATTTCAATCAATTCATCCCGCAGTAGGAGGGCCTCCTCAATACTTTGGGCTCCGGTGCACACGTCATCAACATACAAGTCACGTGACAGCACTTTGGAAGCCCCACGGGGAAAACGGATCCGTTCCCGCTCTGCCAATTCAAGCAATGATCTGATGGCGATATAGGGACTAGATTTCAAACCATACGTGTTTGTGTTGAGTTCATACACCGTCACAGGATCCTCAGGGCGCTCACGCCAGAGTATCAACTGGAATCGCCTGTCCTCAGGATGTATGACTGTCTGGCGGAACATCATCCGGATGTCCGCACCAAAAACCACTTGATGTCTTCTAAAGTTCAAGATGATGTCAATTATGTCCCTATGCAATTTGGGACCCGAATGCAAACACAGATTCAACGAAACCCCGTTCGAAGTGGGTGCGGACCCATCGAAGACGGTCCTCAATTTGCCTGTTGAGGCCTTCACCACCGCGTGGTGGGGCAAAAAATAATGCTCAGTTGAGCTCCAATCAACTCGAGCCGGAGACATGTGACCCAAATCCTCGTACTCGCGCATAAATTCAATATATTTATCGCGAAGTACGTGGTCACCCCGCTGCATGCGTCGCTCCATGGACAGCAGTCGTTTCTCCGCAAGCGCCCTACTTTGCCCTAGGCTAGGACGAGAGGCAACAAAGGGTAACCTAGTTACAAACCGACCGGAGGGCAACCTCTCCGTGGTCGATCGAAAAAGGGCTTCGCACTCAGCGTGTTCCGGATCCATCCTGGAACTCATAGGTGGCTCCTCCACCTCCCAAAACCTTTGCATGGTCTTGGCCAAGGACGCAGATGCGACAACCGGTGGCTCCTTCCGCGGTGCCATTATCAAACACAGGGCCCATCAGGGGCAAAACCAAAAAATCGTAGACACTGCCATCGAGTGAAGCACGAACTCCAGAGCCTTCTGTGTACCCAACAAAATCCAACCCAATACGTCCGAGCCCAGGGAGCAAGTCCACTGGGCCGGGATGAAGCACAAAGGGGTCGGCCAAATCCAGACCCGAAACCAAAGACAACACACTCCGGCGAGTATGTCTGTCGAGGGGTGCCAACCACGCAATGGTATCCATTACCGCATAGCCGAAGTCGTGATCCTCATTGTGGTGGAGGACTTCAGCGAAGAAAAAGGTGCAACAAGTGTCTGGCCCGTCAGACACTTCAGCTTCAACATGCCACCAACTCCAAGAAGTGGCACAGGCGAGTCTCTCTCCACGACTAAACCTAACTGGCGTGCCACTCGAGTGAAGTAACCAAACTGCTTTGAGCCCCTGGAGTCCAACAGAGCTCTCAAATTAATGGCTTCCCCCACGACCCCATACGCGGACCACCGCGGTAGGGAGCAGAACCGTCCGCGGCTCTGTCCCAGCAAGGGAGCAAGCTAGTTACGGGCTCCCCACTCTCTCCAAACCAGGGGGCGCCACTGACCCGGATAATATGGCGGCCGAGTGCACATCCCGGCATCTGAGGGGGGCATAACCGGCGGCCCCGGCCATACATATGGTACGGCGGGTGGTACTCCAGCCGTGGGTACTCGTGCAGCGGCGGAGAAAACCGCTGCGGCTGCATGTGTTGGGCATTGGTAACCCGCGTGGAGGGGGGTGTCCCCACTCTCACGTCCGACTCTAGGAGCCCCCGCCCATGGGGGCCCTATCTCGGGCCTGGCCAGCTATGCATACTGGCCATGACCTTTGGGGCGCGTGGTCCCGGTCCGCCAAGACCCGCGCAGGTACGCGACCCCCACTCCCGAGTGGGGGTGCCGACGAGCTGAAAGCCGCGTCCTCCCGTCCGATGGTGGAGGGCTTCGCGCAGGAGCGCCCCCGCCCATAGGGGACCCCTGCCTCAACAACCGGGGGCCATCCCCGTTCCGGTTCATGCAGAGCATCACGTGGTGCAGCCCACGGCATGCACTGCATGGTATGGCTCTGGGACAGTCACGTGCATAGTGACCGCCCAAACAATAAAAGCAAAGTTCATGCCGCTTTGCCATGCGGCGCCGATCTTGTACTGGCAGTCCCTGCCAGTCCCTGCATTGCAGCAGGCTGTGGCCCATCCGACCACATTGCAGGCAGTCCGCGTCCCTCGCGGATCACTGCTGCCGTGGTGTGCAACCCGCGCACCAGCTCCACGCGGTGGGGCGGTTGCCGTCCCTGTTGGGGCCTCCCTCGCCATGAGGGTTCCAAGGGCCTACGTTCAGGCGCTCTGGATGGCGCTGAGTCCGTCATGGTATTCTCAGCCGCCCGTGCCTCAAACTCCAAAAACTTCACCAAGTCAGTGAATGTTGGTAGGGTGGTGCTATCCCGTTCCGCATTCTCGCGCTCAAATCGCGAGCGGATGTCATTGGGTAATTTGCCCAATACAATGTGCACCAGCAAAAAGGACCATTGGTCCACCGGCAGCCCCCAGTGTGCGGAGCGCGTTACAGGCCACTGTAACGGGCGTGAGCAACTGCAGGCGCAACTGTGCCCTGTTGGCCACCTTGGGCAGGGCCATCAACTGTGCGGCGTGCGCATCCGCTAACAAACGTAAGTTTTGGTAGCGGGAGTTCAACTGCTCCTGTGCAGTAGCGCTACTGCTCGTGCTGCCAGAAAATGTGCTGCATGAGCGAATCCGGACAAACGAAGCGGCGGGAAGAATTCTGTACCGGAACTTCACCGGGAAAAAACCACCGGTAAAAAATAAGTACCGGGAAGAAATCTCCACGCGGCACCACGTTTGCCCGACTAAAACAGAAATAACTTAACGCAGTCTGCTACCACCGTAGCTTATGAAGGGAGCTACAGGGCCCTATATGATAACCTAACCTATAAATTAATTACACTTAAAAAACACTTACCAAGCTAAATCTTCTTTCTCTTCGGATCCAAACTGGAGTATCTTCGGGAAGGGGGAATTCCTAATCACCCTACCTAACCCTTGAGATCTCAATTCCCCAGGACAAATAAATAGATTTCTTCCCGAAATCGGCTCGGCTTAACAGGTAGATGTGAGCGAGCAGCCACGCGTCACATCCCACAGGAGAAAGTCACAATGACGGGTACACAAACACAAAGTTCAATAGTTATTTAACAAACAGGAAATTCACAAATACAACTCAAGTTAATTAGCAATCAAAGAACGCGGGCCCTCTCGCGTATTAAAAATCAAACCGATATCGCATAGCAATGCAATGGCGACCGTCCGCGAGCCATTCGCGCTAGCAGTGTGAAAACCCCGAACGCCCTCTGGCGGCAGCAATGGGAAACGCCTGCGTTTAGTTTCACCCATTATATTACAAACATCCCCCCGTCCCGGTCTGAGAAGCAGACCGCTAGCTTACTCTACGGGAAGGCGGGCGAGAGAGGTCCCACCTCTCCTTAAAATCGAACCGTCGACCAACACCTCAGCCACACGCGGAGTGCCATCTCCGCCAAGAATCAAACGTAATATGCGAGCTCGTCGCCAAAGCAATGAGGGCAAATTTGCCTCTTTTAACAATACTAAATCACCCTCCCTGGGAGGCTCAGTCCTGTCTGTCCACTTCACTCTTTGCTGCAGCAAATGCAAATATTCAAGCGACCAGCGACGCCAAAAGTCCTGGCTCATTTGCTGCAACATTTGAAAACGCGACAACCGATATACGCGTTCATCCTTCCACGGGTATTCGGGCAGGGCATTCAACGGCCCTCCCACCAAAAAATGACCAGGGGGTGAGAGCTTCCAAGTCATTTTGGATCTGGAGATAGCGGACAGAGAGGACGAGAGTTGAGGACCGCCTCAACTTTACGAAAACACTGTGGCCAGCTCTTCAAAAGTTAGAGCCGTTTCTCCGATAATGCGGCGGAGGTGGGTCTTTGCGGATTTCACAGCCGCTTCAAAAATCCCTCCCCAATGGGGGCAACTTGGGGGACTAAACTTCCCGGTTATTCCCCTTTGAGCAGCAATTTGACTTAAACTAGTACAATTCTTATCAATAAACACAGAAACATCCTTAAGATAATTTACAGTTCCCTTATAGTTTGTGCCATTGTCAGACCTAATAAGGGAAGGTAGACCTCGACGCGAAACAAAGCGATCCAACGCGGCGACGAAGGCCTCCGTAGTCAGAGCCGATACCACCTCCAAATGGACAGCCTTGGTGGCCAAACAAACAAATACACACAAATAGCCCTTCACAATACGGGCATTACGAAAGGGAGAAGCCTTGATCGAAAAGGGACCGGCAAAATCGGTTCCAACGCCGATCAAACGGTCTCGAAGTGGTCGGATTCGATCAGCGGGCAAATCACCCATCTGTGGTTGCATCGTGGATGCCTTCAACCTATAACATGCAATACATCGAAACAGGACACTACGGATTGCTCTTCGGGCAGAGCAAAATCCAAAATTCGCGTTGCAATATAGCCAGCAAAGCATTGCACCCAGCATGGGCGTTACGAATGTGTCGATCAGACACCAAAAGCTGCACCAAGGGGTCCGCCCTTGGGCAACAACAGAGGATGGCGAGTCTCATATGGAAGATCCGCGCTTCCGGAGCCTGCCTCCAACCCGAAGAAGCCCATCCGAGTCGATGTACGGAGTTCAAACGAGCGACCGCGCCCTTCAACTTAAAGCGCGTGCGTCGCGCAAGAATACAAGCTCTGACTCAAAGCCGTCCGGTCTGCACGACACGGACCCAATGCAACAATGCGCTCCGGCGCTCTTCTGCACCTGCAATCGGCTCCAACCGCTTTGCCTGTGGGTTTCTACAATTATGTATGAAACGCTTAATCCAACTGGTAACACCCAGAAGCTTATCCAAGCTGCTATACCGAG
The DNA here is from genome assembly GCA_018467065.1 of Ephestia elutella. Classification (NCBI taxonomy): domain Eukaryota; kingdom Metazoa; phylum Arthropoda; class Insecta; order Lepidoptera; family Pyralidae; genus Ephestia; species Ephestia elutella. Next base: position 12,853,459 of record CM031583.1, read on the forward strand.
CAAGTAGCCAATCCGGCTCCGACGTCGTCTCAGCGACCACAGCATGTACACGGAGCCCAGTCAAACTCAAAGAAGTAACATCTGTCTGACCGACAGGCCAAGAAGTTTCTGATCCCATCAGCCACTCTGGACCCCACCAGAGCGGGTGTGACACCAATTCTGGTGCCGTACAACCTCCCGGGAAGCACAGTCCGCTGGGTTAAGCTCTCCCGGCACATGTCTCCATGTTATATCAATTCCGATATTCTGGATTTGGGAAACCCGATTTCCCACAAAAACCTCCAAGGTATGTGGGGCCGCGCGCAACCATGCGAAGCGCGACCTGGCTATCCGACCAGGCGAAGATGTCCCGTATCTCGACCGTGGCCGCCAGCTCACATGCAACGTGATGCAACAATTTAGAAGGTGAGCTCCACTCAACTCAAGCTTGGGAATAGTCAGCCTAGTCCTGATGGGGGCGACCTTGCTCTTCCCTAGCAAAAGCGAGACATTGACCCGGCCATCGGCGTCAACTGTCCGCATATAGACTGACGCGGCGTAGCCTCGCTCCGACGCGTCACAAAAGCCATGCAGGCTGGCTCGACATTTCCCGGGGGGGCAATATTCGACGAGGCAAGGCAATCCGATTGACTTCCTTAATCGATGAAAACAACTCGAGCCAATCATCCAATGGAGGACCAAACAGCGGCTCGTCCCACGAGACGCCCAAAGTCCAAAGTCTCTGAAGAAGACACTTCGCAGAGAATATCACTGGACTGATCCAACCGCTTGGATCAACATACGGGCTATTACGGACAACACCGTTCTCTTAGTCCAGACCTTTGGTATTTCCAAGTCCACTTGGAATGTAAAAATATCGGTTAGCGGCTGGTACTGCATGCCCAGCACCGCTATCCTGTTGGGATCATCCACATCCTCAAACAGGTGAGGGTTCTGTTGGTGATCCTCCGGGATCCCTTCTAAGAACTTTAGGCTCATTAGACAACCACTTACGTAGCTCGTAGCCACCTGTCTTCAATATTTCAATCAATTCATCCCGCAGTAGGAGGGCCTCCTCAATACTTTGGGCTCCGGTGCACACGTCATCAACATTCAAGTCACGTGACAGCACGGAAGCCCCACGGGGAAAGCGGATCCGTTCCCGCTCTGCCAATTCAAGCAATGATCTGATGGCGATATAGGGACTAGATTTCAAACCATAGGTGTTTGTATTGAGTTCATACACCGTCACAGGATCCTCAGGGCGCTCACGCCAGAGTATCAACTGGAATCGCCTGTCCTCAGGATGTATGACTGTCTGGCGGAACATCATCCGGATGTCCGCGCCAAAAACCACTTGATGTCTTCTAAAGTTCAAGATGATGTCAATTATGTCCCTATGCAATTTGGGACCTGAATGCAAACATAGATTCAACGAAACCCCGTTCGAAGTGGGTGCGGACCCATCGAAGACGGTCCTCAATTTGCCTGGTGAGGCCTTCACCACCGCGTGGTGGGGCAAAAAATAATGCTCAGTTGAGCTCCAATCAACTCGAGCCGGAGACATGTGACCCAAATCCTCGTACTCGCGCATAAATTCAATATATTTATCGCGAAGTACGTGGTCACGCTGCATACGTCGCTCCATGGACAGCAGTCGTTTCTCCGCAAGCGCCCTACTTTGCCCTAGGCTAGGACGAGAGGCAACAAAAGGTATCCTAGTTACAAACCGACCGGAGGGCAACCTCTCCGTGGTCGATCGAAAAAGGGCTTCGCACTCAGCGTGTTCCGGATCCATCCTGGAACTCATAGGTGGCTCCTCCACCTCCCAAAACCTTTGCATGGTCTTGGCCAAGGACGCTGATGCGACGACCGGTGGCTCCTCCACGGTGCTATTATCAAACACAGGGCCCATCAGGGCGAAACCAAAAATCGTAGACACTGCCATCAGTGAAGACGAACCCAGAGCCTTCTGTGTACCCAACAAAATCCAGCCCAATACGTCCGAGCCCAGGAGCAAGTCCACTGGGCCGGGATGAAAGACAAAGGGGTCGGCCAAATCCAGACCCGAAACCAAAGACAACACACCCGGCGGTATGTCTGTCGAGGGGTGCCAACCCGCAATGGTATCCATTACCATAGCCGAAGTCGTGATCCTCATTGTGGAGGACTTCAGCGAAGAAAAGGTGACAAGTGTCTGGCCCGTCAGACACTTCACTTGTATACCACCAACTCCAAGAAGTGGCACAGGCGAGTCTTCCACGACTAAACCTAACTGGCGTGCCACTCGAGTGGTAACCAAACTGCTTTGAGCCCCTGAGTCCAACAGAGCTCTCAAATTAATGGCTTCCCCCACGACCCCATACGCGGACCACCGCGGTAGGGAACAGAACCGTCCGCGGCTCTGTCCCAGCAAGGGAGCAAGCTAGTTACGGGCTCCCCACTCTCTCCAAACCAGGGGCGCGCCACTGACCCGGATAATATGGCGGGCGAGTGCACATCCCCATCTGAGGGGGCAGAACCCGCAGCCCCGGCCATACATATGGTACGGCGGGTGGTACTCCAGCCGTGGGTACTCGTGCAGCGGCGGAGAAAACCGCTGCGGCTGCATGTGTTGGGCATTGGTAACCCGCGTGGAGGGTGTCCCCACTCGTCCGATCTAGGGCCCCCGCCCATGGGGCCCCTATCCGGGCCTGGCCAGTCACATACTGGCCCGCTGACCTTCAGGGGCGCGTGGTCCCGGTCCGCCAAGACCCGCGCAGGTACGCGACCCCCCTCCCGAGGGGGGGTGCGACGAGCGAAGCTGCGTCCTCCGTCCGATGGTGGAGGGCTTCGCGCAGGAGCGCCCCCGCCCATAGGGGACCCCTGCCTCAACATCCGGGGCCATCCCCGTTCCGGTTCATGCAGGGCATCGCGTGGTGCAGCCCACGGCATGCACTGCATGGTATGGCTCTGGGACAGTCACGTGCATAGTGACCGCCCAAACAATAAAAGCAAAGTTCATGCCGCTTTGCCATGCGGCGCCGATCTTGTACTGGCAGTCCCTGCCAGTCCCTGCATTGCAGCAGGCTGTGGCCCATCCGACCACATTGCAGGCAGTCCGCGTCCCTCGCGACTGCTGCCGTGTGTGCAACCCGCACACCAGCTCCACGCGGTGGCGGTTGTCTTCCCTGTTGGGGCTTCCCTCGCCATGAGGGTTCCAAGGGCCTACGTTCAGGCGCTCTGGATGGCGCTGAGTCCGTCATGGTATTCTCAGCAGCCCGTGCCTCAAACTCCAAAAACTTCACCAAGTCAGTGAATGTTGGTAGGGTGGTGCTATCCCGTTCCGCATTCTCGCGCTCAAACCGCGAGCGGATGTCATTGGGTAATTTGCCCAATACAATGTGCACCAGCAAAAAGGACCATTGGTCCACCGGCAGCCCCAGTGTGCGGAGCGCGTTACAGGCCACTGTAACGGGCGTGAGCAACTGCGAGGCGCAACTGTGCCCTGTTGGCCACCTTGGGCAGGGCCATCAACTGTGCGGCGTGCGCATCCGCTAACAAACGTAAGTTTTGGTAGCGGGAGTTCAATAACTCCCAAGCCGTATCGTACTGGTCGTCCTCCACCCGGAGGTGCTGGATGAGCGACCGCGCTTCATCCTCAAGAGTGGAGAGGAGGTAGGCCATCTTCTGGGCCTTCGACAAATCCTGTCGGGCTACGACCAGGGACTCAAACATATTTTTATATGCTACCCACTCCTCCATCCTACCCCCAAAGTGGGACAGCTGAAGGGTGGGGAGCCGACCAGTAACCGCTGGTCCTTCCTGTCTAACAGGTGTGCGAGGGGCTGGTCCGCCAGCCTGTCTCGCCCTTATTGCGGTCGCCGCCTCCGCGATATCATCGTGCAGACTCAGGATCTGGTCCATGTCCGCCATGTGACCTGCGTAGGCCTCCGGGGTAAGATCGGCTTCGGTAAGCGCCGCCATGGCCGCTTCCGCGCTAATCAATCGTGAGTGGAGGTGATCCGCTCTTAGCAGTATGGCGCCCTCCCTGTCCTTCCGGGACAGGAGTCCTCCGGCCGTCACAAACCATCTCAATTCGTTGGCGAGTGTCGCCCTAGCATTGGAGGCCTTCGCCATCGCGTCAAGTCACAAACAAAAAAATAACAAAAGGTAAATAAAAAACAACAAAATCAAGCAACTACACGAAGAACCGCGGTAGGTATGAGAATGGCACAAACCCGGAACGCACGGTACAAACCGCAAACAAATACAAAAAAGGTTACAAATATTCTTATACAAACAAACTAAGAAAAATCTAATAATTTTTACAAACAATTAATTATTTTTTACAAACGAACAAATAGAGGGTAGATAAACTACGCTCTGCTACCAGAAAATGTGCAGAGCAACTACGCTCTGCTGCCAGAAAATGTGCGCAGAGCGAATCCGGACAAACGAAGCGGCGGGAAGAATTCTGTACCGGAACTTCACCGGGAAAAAACCACCGGTAAAAAATAAGTACCGGGAAGAAATCTCCACGCGGCACCACGTTTGCCCGACTAAAACCTAAATAACTTAACGCAGTCTGCTACCACCGTAGCTTATGAAGGGAGCTACAGGGCCCTATATGATAACCTAACCTATAAATTAATTACACTTAAAAAACACTTACCAAGCTAAATCTTCTTTCTCTTCGGATCCAAACTTGAGTATCTTCGGGAAGGGGGAATTCCTAATCACCCTACCTAACCCTTGAGATCTCAATTCCCCAGGACAAATAAATAGATTTCTTCCCGAAATCGGCTCGGCAACAGGTAGATGTGAGCGAGCAGCCACGCGTCACATCCCACAGGAGAAAGTCACAATGACGGGTACACAAACACAAAGTTCAATGGTTATTTAACAAACAGGAAATTCACAAATACAACTCAAGTTAATTAGCAATCAAAGAACGCGGGCCCTCTCGCGTATTAAAAATCAAACCGATATCGCATAGCAATGCAATGGCGACCGTCCGCGAGCCATTCGCGCTAGCAGTGAAAACCCCGAACGCCCTCTGGCGGCAGCAATGGGAAACGCCTGCGTTTAGTTTTACCCAATATATTACAAACAACTCCCAAGCCGTATCGTACTGGTCGTCCTCCACCCGGAGGTGCTGGATGAGCGACCGCGCCTCATCCTCAAGAGTGGAGAGGAGGTAGGCCATCCTCTGGGCCTTCGACAAATCCTGTCGTGCTACGACCAGGGACTCAAACATATTTTTATATGCTACCCACTCCTCCATCCTACCCCCAAAGTGGGACAGCTGAAGGGTGGGGAGCCGACCAGTAACCGCTGGTCCTTCCTGTCTAACAGGTGTGCGAGGGGCTGGTCCGCCAGCCTGTCTCGCCCTTATTGCGGTCACCGCCTCCGCGATATCATCATGCAGACTCAGGATCTGGTCCATGTCCGCCATGTGACCTGCGTAGGCCTCCGGGGTAAGATCGGCTTCGGTAAGCGCCGCCATGGCCGCTTCTGCGCTAATCAATCGTGAGTGGAGGTGATCCGCTCTTAGCAGTATGGCGCCCTCCCTGTCCTTCCGGGACAGGAGTCCTCCGGCCGTCAGAAACCATCTCAATTCGTTGGCGAGTGTCGCCCTAGCATTGGAGGCCTTCGCCATCGCGTCAAGTCACAAACAAAAAATAACAAAAGGTAAATAAAAAACAACAAAATCAAGCAACTACACGAAGAACCGCGGGAGGTATGAGAATGGCACAAACCCGGAACGCACGGTACAAACCGCAAACAAATACAAAAAAGGTTACAAATATTCTTATACAAACAAACTAAGAAAAATCTAATAATTTTTACAAACAATTAATTATTTTTTTACAAACGAACAAATAGAGGGTAGATAAACTACGCTCTGCTACCAGAAAATGTGCAGAGCAACTACGCTCTGCTGCCAGAAAATGTAGCAGCTGAATCCGGACAAACAAGAAGCGGCGGGAAGAATTCTGTACCGGAACTTCACCGGGAAAAAACTACACCGGTAAAAATAAAGTACCGGGAAAAAATCTCCACGCGGCACCAGGCCGTTTGCCCGACTAAAGCCTAACTAACTTAACGCAGTCTGCTTTCACCACCGTAGCTTATGAAGGGAGCTACAGGGCCCTATATGATAACCTAATCCTATAAATTAACTACAATTGAACACTTACCGAATTAAATCTTCTTTCTCTTCGGATCCAAACTTGAGTGTCTTCGGGAAGGGGGCAGTCCTCATCACCCTACCTAACCCTTGAGATCTCAATTCCCCAGGACAAATAAATAGATTTCTTCCCGTAGTTTCACTCGGGAACAGCCAGATGTGAACAGCCAGCCACGTTTCACCTCTCACAAGAAAAAGTCACAATAACAGAGTTTTTCACAAACACAAATTCAATAGTTATTTAACAAACAGGAAATTCACGATTATCACTCAAACTAAACAACAAGCAAAAGACGCGAGACCGCTCCGCGTATTAAAATCAAACCGATATCGCCCGGGACAATGCAATGGCGGACCACACGCGACGCCATCCACGCTAGCAGTGTGAGAACCCCAAAACGCCTGGCGGCGATAACAGGAAACGCCTGCGTTTAGTTTTACCCAATATATTACAAACAATAGACACATAGGAAAAAAAAAACAATTAAACATTTTTTTGCTTGCTCTATGGTCTAAAATTCTAGTAAACAATCTCTTCATGGGTATGGTACATCGAGATATTATGTACTAACGTATGGTATGGTTCATCTCATAAATGTTGACTTCAAGAGTATAAAAGCTCAAGCTTCAGCGATCACCGAATACAACCGGCTTAGGCGTAAATACCGCGCCGATCTTACAGAAATTAAACGGTCTAAGGTCTAAACCGTTCTAAAAGATTATAAATAATGAACGCGAATGGGCAATACGAAAAACTGTTGCTTACTGTACAAGAATCAGAAACCGGAAAAAAAAGAAAATAAAGATTTGTAATAATAATAAAACTACTCCTAAAAGAAAAAAACTGTGTCATATAAAAAAAATAATATAATAAATCAATATGTCCACGATTCTACAAAAAGAAGTGAAATCCCACCAAAAACATTCTGTAAAAAACTCGCCAAGTCTCGATGGAGACTATTTGTTTATCTCTAAAAAGTAATGAAATCTAGACAAAGTCGTTCCAGCAGTCCCTAAAGGTTCCTTACTGCTATTTCTTTATTATTATATTTAATATTGTGTGACTTGGCCGTTGAACATTCTTTATACATTAGTGGCTTTATTAAGCCTACAATTGACTGGTTATTGAATCAACGTTTTCCAAGTGGCAATTTTCCATCGTCAATGGGTAGCGGTTCTGGCGACAGATTAGTGCAATGGTGTCATGGAGCACCTGGTTTTGTACCCTTGTGTACCCTTCAACGACCAAGTCACACAACATTAAATATAATAATAAAGAAATCGCAGTAAGGAACCTTAGACTTGGAACGACTTTGTCTAGATTTCATTACTTTTTAGAGATAAACAAATAGCTCCATCGAGACTTGGCGAGTTTTTTACAGAATGTTTTGGTGGGATTAGGATTTTACGTTTCAGGGCATAGACTGGCTAAGGTTAGGAAATCGTTTGTGGAAAACTGCTTTGCGCTTTGGAGGTGGTAGTAACTTCAGCTTAAGTAATTTTATGACGTCAGCTAACTAAAACACAAGTATACGACGATTTAAAAGTGCTATTTTTAGCCCATTTTAATAAAATCATTTTCATTTCATTTCATTACTTTAGATTTTCAGACACATGTTAAAAAAATCCACTTTGCAAAAATCTTGGATCAAGGATTAAAGTGGACATAAGAGTGCAAAAAGTTCCATCAAATCAAATATATTTGCTGTTATTGGGTGTATATCAATCAATGGATTATTGGGACTGATGAGGGACTGTTGGTTAGACAGATTTTGCATCATTTTGGCGGTGTTTTGAGTGTATAAACATAAACAGCCAAAGTTATCGAAAAGATGATTGGCTATATGCGTATGGGCGCGTCAAGTCACTGGAGCGAGACGGCAGTACATAGAACAAAGATGCGACTCATTAAATCACCTTGTGTCGCCTTATAATTGTTGTTAATCACCCACTGAATGACTTGTATCATTATACCGTCTTAAGACGGCGTGTTATACACCTGCTATCAGGTAACGGTGGCAGTCAAGTCAACTTGAAAAAGATCACTAAGTATTCACTAATATAGTAACAAAGTAAAAAATAATAATAAATAGACTTATAAATAGCACTTTTATTAAATAGTCATATACTAATAAAATAGATTAGTTGCAGGTTGACGTCAAAGAAAATTACTTAGAAGCTAAGGTTACCACCACCGCCTGTCAAAGCGCAAGAATATGGAGAAGAGGTGGCGCAACAAACTCCACTGCTGCATTTTCTCCAAAGATGTCACTTTACAAATATCTATGTGTATCTGATTTTGTCACTAAGATGATATGTGTGATCATTTCGTTTTTAGTGTCGTAAAATACATCAAAAAAATGATGCCACGGAAGTCTTCATCTACACTTAGATTTACTATGACGAAACATACTTAGTATTTAAAGTAATGAAGCAAGACATCCTGCTCAAATTATATTTAAAAAAAAACTTCCTCCATTATTCCAAAAAGTAACAAAAGCGACTCTATAATCTCAATTTTAAGGTTCATAAAACATTTTTTTTATTTCCATAATGAAGCGTATGCAATCGTTTAATTAGCGTGAATTTTCGTTGCATTGTTATATTTAAAGCTTTAATTAATTTTTATTTTAACCAGCCTTGAGTTATGTCATAAGTACCTAGATTTTTTTTATAACATAGGGTGGCAAACGAGCAAGGGGGATGGTAAGTAATCACCGCTGCCCATGGACAACCACAACACCAGGGGTATCGCAGGAGTGTTTGCCGGCCTTTTACTTAGACATAGACTCGTTTTTACACGACTGACCAAAAAAGAAGTGTTATGTTTCAGAGTTCATAGTAAGTATGTATGTATGTAAGTTTCTTTATTCCACCATAAGTCCTAAACGGCTGAACAGATTTTGATGTGAGAGATATTTTTAGATTTCTTGCATTCCTCCGAGTGACATTAGGCTATGTGAGTTGTCAGTCGTGTTTTTTATTTTTTAATAATTAGCTTGTTTGAAGGTTGCAATGATTTTTTTTAGTTCTCGACAAAACATGTAGTAAGAATAGAAATTATTACACTTACTTAAATAAAAAAAATGATCTTCTTTCATTGTTTTCGCCAACACGCAAAAACTGTACGGATTTCGGGGAATTTTAGTACATGGGTTGAGTAAAAATCTGGAATCAAAAAGCGAGTCTACATCTTCTTGAAAGGCCGGCAACACTATTGTGATACCCCTGGTGTTGCAGTAGTCCATGGGCAGCGGAGGTCGTTTACCATCAGGTGACGCGCTTGCTCGTTTGCCGACACATGTGTTGGCAACACCACGGTGCACGTCCGCGTTGGAGAGGCGACCGGCGAACCTTCTCTTCTATTCCAGCTGCGGAACGCGACGGTCGTTTATTAGGACTGTGCTTGCTCTCCCCTTTGTGTAACATTTATTTAACTTTCATAGTACATTTAACTGAATTATCCCAGAATAACTAGTAAAATGATTTATTGTTATAATTTAAGTTAATACTGTTAACGAGTGTTTTATCTATTTTAATGTGAAATAAAAATAGTACCAGTTGTCTTATATTTAACTTTACCACGCCCGCATTATATTCCGTTAATCTTCTAGTTACCACATGTTTTTAAAAAAATCGAATATGGTCACTGTTTGTCCAAAAATTCAGTGATATGTGCAGCTTAGTAATTTTACAATAGCAATCATACAGCCATCCTAATATTAGGCAGTTACCTTTCAATAATATAATAAACTATAAAACGGCTATACCTTGACATGTATTTTTGGGTTTATTTAGAAATTCAAGTCAAAGTTCGATACCATAACAATAAAAAACACTATTATTGTGATGAGTAAATTGATATAATAAACATTGTTTTACATTAGCAAAGTTGTGGCCTTGGTTATAAAATTTTAAGTGATGATCTTCAAATCGATGTTAAAGTTGTTTTAAAAAGATTGGTTCAGTAGATAAAGCGTGAAGAGGTAATAAACAAACAGACAAATAATCACTCTTTCACATTTATAATATGAGTTAGGATTAAAGGCTGCCGCACAACGGATGCGTCTGGGATACGATGCGTTGTATCTGCAGCTACGCTGCGACGACGTAAAGCAATGAGGGATTTTCCGAGACCCAAATAAAAAAAAAATAGTTCCAGATGAATTCATAGATGGCGCTTAAGCAAAGGCGAGAGAAAAAGTTCCATACAAAAAGGAAAAATTCACGGGATTGGCTTTAAAAAAAAAAAAAAACTTAGTAGAAAAAACATCTAAAAAGTATCATTACAGTATTGTGATTTGTGCAACTGTCAAACTGTTGGGTGATTTTATTCTGAATCTGGTTGACGAAATAAGCGCACCATAAAGGTTTAGCCATTATTACGACTCGGCTTTCATAAAACGCTATCTGTTGAGACTTTTTTATACTGATTTTTTTTCTTAATTTAGCTGTTAGAAAATCGCTCATTCGCACCGGCTCCACGGCGGCGTCGCAGACGGACGGTGTCGCAGACGCAGCGTGCACGCAGACGCAACGCAATGCATCTGCGACACTGTCGGTGGGAACCAACGCGTACAAATTCAAATAATACAAATCATGACGCACGCAGTCGCAGTGCAGAACGTCTGCGACAGTTTTTGGTGCGTAAGCTTGAGTCCGTGTCGCTCTATGGTGGGAACTTTCGACGAAAATTGCTGCCACAGGCTTCGCTGGCTACCACGACGATCCTTGTTGACTTACTCAATAGTGATTGCGAAATAGTTTTCAGCGGGTAGACGATAATTCTGTTAATATGACCGGTTGTAAACTCAGTATTGCGTATTATTATATTATTTGTGGTATTGTCTAGAAAGCCACGTTTGTTTGCATCCATTGTTCAATACTTAGTAATATTATAAATGTGAAAGTCTGTCTGTTATACTATCACGGCTAACCGCTGGACCGATTTTGATTAAATTTAGTATGGATATAGTTGGAGAACAGCTCACTTCACTTCAGCTTGATATATTTTTTTAAATTAACCCCCAAGTGGCAGTAAGGAGGGAGTTTGTATGAAATAGAAGCAGATATAATTTGCCGCGGGCGGAGCTGCGGGCCACAAATATAAATAAATATGCTTTGTAACATTTCTTTCTGCGTGCGGAAGTCCTTGTTGCTCGAAGGTAGACAACGATGTTCATCCATAGACGGAACCTTTTTAATTTTAGCAGTTTTGTTATTTTTACAAACATTTACTTATTTGCAATGCAGGTTATCGATACAATAATTGCCAATACAACCTCCGACTCCTGTCATCCTTTAACTATATTTGACAGTATCAGTGACCGAATCAACGCTTTGATTATAATTGTTTCTTTGTTCTAGATCAATAGGTTACGCAACGCAATAATGGTTTGTTATTTTTATTGTCTGAACCAATAACAGTGTTAGCACATCAACCGCAGAAATCCTACCAAACCACCTAAACGTACCTACTAATATTATAAATGCGAAAGTTTGGATGCGAGTTTGTAGTATGTTTGTTACTCAATTACGCAAAATCTACCGGACGGATTTCGGTGAAATTTGGTATACGGGTAGAAAAGTACCGGGAATAGCACATAGGGTACTTTTTATCCCGAAATATCTATGGGAGCGAAGCCCTGGGGCGCAGCTAGTCTGTAACATAGAAATAGCATGTTCAGTACTAGCTGTGTTATCCCGCTGCTTCGCTCGCGGCAAAAAGTATGTTTTGTGTGTTTTTCATACAAAATAAGAAGTAACTTATGTTTAACCCCGGTCTTCAACTATATCTTCAACTAGCTGGCGCCCGCGGCTTCGCTCACGTTAATCCTTTCTTAGCGGATGCCTACGTCGTAACATCTACCTGCATGCCAAATTTCAGCCCGATCCGTCCAGTGGTTTGGGCTGTGCGTTGATAGATCACTATATCAGTCAGCCAGTCAGTCACCTTTGAGTTATATATATATAGATTATATCCATACCGAATATCATCAAAAGCGGTCCATCGGTTTAGCCATGAAAGCGTCACAGACAGATCGATAGGAGAGACTTTCGCATTTATAATATTAGAATGGATATGTATAGATAGAATGGTGGATAGTATGTTGCCAGAACCTGCACATTGGCTGACTATTTAGTTTACTAGTGTGTATGCGGCTACTGCCACTAGATGGCGGTAGTCATAAAGTCATGTCACATGCCAACTAGAATGAAATCTGACACCAGTGTTAGTAATAACACAGTCGATAAGAAGAAGAAGTTTGAAGTTTGCATACACACACCGGTAACAGGGGTAGCGGAACAATCCTTGAGGTACTTACTCGCCTAGAGTGCCGTTTATGCGCGTAGAGAACTACGGAAAAGCCTGTTGAAAAACTCCTGTTGGCTGAGTAATTGCTGAATAGAGTATAGCGGCTCTTTCTTCTGTATCTGATGGATGGTATTGTTAGGACGCTATAAACTATATCCTTTAGTGAGAGGGGATGACCACTACCTAGGGTATTATTTAATCTGTGCCACTACTTGCTTCCGGAGAAGGAAAACATCTTGAGAAAACCCCACATTAACAGTGTATAAGTATATTAAAATAAGACGCTTACTGACTTATTGGTAGTTATACAATCAACGCATAGACGAAACCAACCCGCACAACATACATTTCGTCTTCAGAACCTCAATTGGTTGCCTGGAAGAAATTGCTTATAGCGATAAGCAGGACGCCTTTTGCGTACCTTCCTCTCTTTTTTTTTAGTTTTAAGTTACTTTACTCTACATACATACATACATACATACATTATACATACTACACATTACATTGTGTACTTTTACTTTTTCAGTGACATTTTATTAATTTGTAATTTTATTAATTTATAAATTTGACATTTCATATAAATATTCAATGTATATTCGTCCACATACACAGTCATTTAATTGTAAGACATATGTTGTAAAGTGATGTCTTTGGAGAAAATGCAGCAGTGGAGTTGTTGCGCCGCCTCTTCTCCACTTGCGCTTTGGAGGCGGTGGTAACCTTAGCTTTAAGTAATTTTATGACGTCAACTAACTAAAAAACAAGAATGTGACGATTTATAAGTGCTACTTTTCAGCCTATATAAATAAAAATAATTGACTTTTGACTTTATGTATCTGTACCATTGATTACTTGTAAGCAAATAAAGGGTTTTTGTTGTTGTTGAAACCGTTGAATGTAGAAACTTGAAATTTTGCAGAGGTTCTTAAATAAAGTTAAATTTCAGAATGAATTTTCTATGTCTATGGAATTTTTATGCGTAAGAGAGCCCTAAGAAAGAAATTTTGGAAATTCCAACCCTATGGGTGTTTATCTCAGACGAATGAAAAAGTATAGACATGACATACCTACAAAAAATCGTGCATGTCTAAACCCTGCGCCGACAAAGGATTTGGCACAAAGATGGCGGCCTACGCATACTAATAATAGTGACAAAACATGGAAACCGGCCGCATAACTACTGTTTGTATATAGATTGTTATGCCGGGTCTATTATTTTTGACTAAGTCTATGGTGTTTATGGATCACGCAGCAGGCGAAGCCGATGGGAAAAGGTAGTTCGCGATTTTGAAAGGAAGTGCGACTGTATCTACGGGCAGATTCGTCTAGGGAGAAAAATTGACGATGATATGAACTAGGTTACACAAATATGCAAATTTTAACGATCCCGAGAGGCTGTATATCACAATGCGCAGTTAAGTTTTGTAACTGACGATTTTAAACCAACTGCTTTTGCATGTAAATATAATGAAATAAAGCGCATACGTATAACGTTATGCATTAACTGGACGTTATTTTGGTCGTAAACTGATGGGTTAATGTTTGGAGAGTACAGTCGATGGCAAATTCGGGAAATGACAAAGTATTTTTGATGTAAAATTATTGGTGCTTGGCAGTAAAATCGATTCGGATGCGTGACGGAAAATAGCATGATGCGTCGTGCCACGGTGCTCATTTGTTTTAAATCTGCCGGGCGTCCCGTGAAGGTCGATTTTTTTATTAGACTTCTAGCTTCGTCCTTCGTCCTATTGTAAATTCGTCCCTAGAGTTAATTCGGTACCGAAATACTTTCTGTAAATTCGTCTCTTGTTATTGTTTTTATAGTAAAGGCTCCGCTCCTGGGATATTTAGGATTTATCATACATTTTATTTTAATGGAGTAGGGATTACTTGAATGCTATTTTAAAAGCAGAACATATATTAGCACCAATGAATTAGAATTAGCACCTACTTATTTACTGTAACACCTTTTACTACCATGTTTAATGGAAAATAAATGAATTATGAATTATAAACTTTGAAGTTATTAAGAAAATTTGCCACCCATTCTATTTTAGTAATAAGGCAGTTTCATTTGGTATTTTCATAGCAGTAAATATCGCTATTAGTGGGTCCTGAAACTAACTTTTTACCTCCAAATGTAGTGGTAGTAAGTTTTTACCTACGAAAATTTACTATTTACTCCCCCGGGCATCGCTCTTTAGGAATTTCAGGATAAAAAAACTATCCTATCTTCAAAGTTGGACTAAATTACAACGGTGTGCGAATTTTCATCCAGATCGGTTGAGTAACTCCATGAAATACCGATAAACATAATGACTCGTGATATTTTTCTATTTACATATAAATATTGTAAATGACCCAAAGAATGAAGCAATGACCATGAACTTTTGCTATGAAGATATAACAAAGAGTCGAAATACATTTACATACTTATACTATATGTTTATGGTTTCATTTCGTTGCGACATGTACAGTAGAAATAGAGTTAGTATAGCTTTCTAAAAAATTGTAAAGCGCGCACAAATATAGTCGCTAATAATTGTGATAAATTTTATACAGAGGAAATTGTGGGATAAAAAGTGCCTAACGTGCTGTCTCAGGTATTGTTCTACTCTTGCACCAAATTTTATTGAAATTGGTACAGTAGATTTTTGTGTTATTTGGCAACAAATATCCTCACAATCTTACATTTGTCCAATCTCTTGCTTTTATAACATTAAAGTTGACAGAAACAACTTTGCTAAATGCGAGATACCTCTCTCTCAGCCGAAAGACGTCCACTGCTGGACAAAGGCCTCCCCCAAGGATTTCCATAACGACCGGTCCTGCGCTGCCCGCATCCATGCGCATCCCGCGACCTTCACCAGGTCGTCGGTCCACCGAGTGGGAGGCCTGCCAACACTACGTTTTCCGGTTCGTGGTCGCCACTCGAGAACTTTTCTGCCCCAACGGCTATCTGTTCTACGAGCTATCTGTTCTACGAGCTGTTCGAAGCGATTCTGCAATTCGAGCTGAAAGCTCTCGGGGTTTTGGAGCTGGATAGGCGCTGGTCGGAGCGTAGACTTCATCAGTCGACACCTTTCGAGTTTTATTCTAAGATTCAATGTGCCTCTTACCAATCGGTGATCGCTTCCTGTTTTTACGGCATTGATCACAGAGACATCATTGAATATGTGCCTCTTCGTCGACAAGATGAAGTCAATCTCATTTTTTGTAACGCCATTAGGATGCAACCATGTCCACTTTCGCTGTTTTGGCTTTTTGAAGAAGGAGTTCATCATAAAGAGGCCCTCCTTCTCCATAAAGCCGGCCAGCAGATGACCACGTGCATTCCTCCTTCCATATCCAAAATTCCCCACCCTCAGCTCATCATCGCTTCGTTTGCCCAGTTTCGCGTTAAAGTCCCCCATCACAACGGTATAGTGGGCCTGGGAGCTATGTATGGCTCTAGAAATATCCTCATACATAGTCTCTACCTCGTCGTCGGAGCGATATGAGGGCGGTGCGTATACTTGTATTACCTTCAACGAATACCGTTTGGTAATTCTGAGTACAAGGTACGCTACCCTCGCCGAAACACTCTCGACCTGGACCACGTTGTTGACGAGGGACCTGTGGACGATAAACCCGACACCACCCTGGGACAGTTGGTCGCCCTCCCGGAAATAGAGCAGGTTTCCGGACTTGAGGATCATGGTGTCCTCCCCCTCTCTTCGGACTTCACATAATCCTACAATATCCCATCGTAACCTGCTCAATTCTTCCTCAGTTCAGCGAGCTTCTCGTCGGTCCGCAGTGTGCACGTGTTATATGTTGCCAGGGCCAAAGGTCGTCGGGGTTGGTAGCCTGGCATCTGCCGGGGATTCTTAGCACCCCCTGCCCCGCCGTTACCGTGACCGCTACCAGAGTCCGGGATAGCGGGGCCGCCGGGGACTAGGGGCCGTGTTATGGGTGTAACAACCATAGGGGGGTTTTGCCGTAATCGCCACGCTTGGCAGGCGGGTTGGCGATCGCAGTGTGATGTCATAGTACGCGGAAGGATGCTGCTGCCCATCCTCCGGTGTTTTAGATCCCTTAGTCGCCTCTTACGATACCCACGGGAAGAGATGGGTTGGTGCTCGTCTAGGGCCACACCACGAGGCCGAGATACTTACTTATTAATAATTTTATCAAACTAAATCTAGACAGGGAGAAATATAATTTCTCGAATTAGAATAATATGTCAATCGACTGACTATTCTATTATATTTCTACAAATGGGGAGGAATACTTAATATAATATTTCTCCAAAGTCTACAAATAAATAATAAAAAATTTCAAATACCTATTTACCCTCAGTCAGCCCTAAGTTAGCGTGTCGCGAAGCCGAGAACAGTGGCGGATTGAGGGCCTAACAGCCGGACCCAATCATCCGTATTTGCTGGAATATTAATTGTTTACGCGCGTATGTTCTCTATAATATAGTTACTCCTAATAATTTAAAAGTTATTGATCTTACCGTTCAATCAATGATCAATGATACTAAAAGTAATAGTGTCAAAGGTCTTAGAATGAATTAAATGCAATTAGAATCGTTTGTAATCGTCATTTGAATGTTTTTTTTTGCAATCTTTCAATCATCATGTGATATCAATATCATACTGCATTAAATAAAACAAAAGCCATCCACCACGCGTTGATTCTGTGATTGCATAAATATCAAAATCTACTAAAAGATTGTCATATTGAATGTAAAAGAAAATGTAAAAAAAATGAATTTGGAGCACACTATTATGAACGTTTTTGGGCTTCATTTGACAATCAATTATATATGATTTTTTTTCTATGTCTATGGTTCAAACTCTACTTCTTAAGGGTTCATATAATAATATGTTGAGTTTCTTTTTAAACGACTGCCCAAAAAGGAGGTATTATGTTTTTCAGGGTAAATTATCTATGTATTTGCATGCGAGTTTCTTTTATTCCATACTAGCTTTGCCTCCGCGGCTCCACCCGCGTCTATATTTCTCATGGAAACAGATGCTTTTTCCCGGGATGACAGGCACCCTAATTCCTTCCTCCCAGTACTTCTAATCTTATGTGTATGCGAAATTTTAGGAAGATTGGTTCAGTAAATAAAGCTAGAATTTTAGTTGGGATTGGAATTAGTTGGGATAAATCCTAAACGCCTTGATGAATAGATGAGTGCAAATCCTTGGGTTCCTTGTACTATTCCGGCTAATAGGTTATTGCAACAATGCCGAGCAGTCACGCTTTTAAATTAGTTATTTCTGTCTGCATAAAAATCACATCTAAATCAATCATGAATGAAAAGAAATTTCTTCGTCCAAAAAAAAGAAATTGCGTGTTAGAAAATAATTTTGAAATCTCTGTTACATTGACCGTTCTTGCGAGTCATTAAGTTCAGGAAAATCAAAGATGGCGGGACTACCGTGAAATATGGCGGGAGAAAGTATTATAATTTCATTTTAGTTATTGTTGTCATTGAATTCACTCACATGCATTTTTAAACTTGTTATAGGTACATTAATTAACTGTATTTTAAAAGGCAAAATAATATTTATCAATAGACAAACATAGATTTAGAATATCTAGATAAAATAATTTTTTTTAAGGTTTCCGAAACTAAGTATATTTCTTAGGTGGGAGACCTAAGTTAAATAAGAATAAACCGATTTGGATTTTATCTTTATCGAAACGGAAACACTAATATTTTCGCTAATGTTCCGCCTGTCTGTCTGTCCTACTGAATAAGCTCAAAAACTATTAGACTTTAGTCTCTACTATTTATAGTAGAATGCCAGATTTTATTTCTTGCATTTTAGAACATGATGTGCAAATCTTTTGATCTTTTCTAATATTTTTTTTTTAGTGATTGCCGGGTACCAATCACGACTATTACCTATGCGTCAGCGTGATATAATTTTTTTTCTCTAACTCATAATCTGGTGTTTTTTGTAGACTTTTAAATTTATACAAGATCTTCTTTCTTCTTCTTTTATGTGCCTATTCCCATCACTGAATGTTGGCAGCGATCCAGCTCCTTAAATTTAGCCTTGTTCAAAGACACAGTTCTGAACAGGTTTGTTTTACTGTTTTGATTCCCGTCCACTCTCTGATGTCCCTGAGTCGAGAAACATCTTCCGTCCTCTGAAAGCTTTCCAGATCCAGATATTACCAAATGTGAGACTCAAATATTATTACATCCTCTCTCGAATTGATTTCAAGGGAACGTCTTTAATTAAGAAACAAATTGAATCTCTCACCAGCAACTTTGACATTTTTACACTATCAATTATACAAATAACGACACGAAATCTCAGAAGTATTAGACATCTCAATAGAAAACAGCCTTTCGAACTCATTGTGTTATTTTACGCAAAGAAAAGCCTGGTTGAAATGCAATGTGTTTTATTCAAACTAATTACTAAATCTTCATTAATTTGTCAGTACCTAACGCGCCAAAAATAACCAGGTTACTTAGATCTCTATGGTTTAATTATTTTTCTTAAACAAGGGGCTAGGTAAAATGGTGTTGGTGTATGTGGGAAGAGCTTATAAAGCGGTGGTCTATGGTTCGCACGCGTGCATTCGCCTTCGACACGTAGACAAGCGCATTCTATGTTGGAAATTTAAAAATATATCGTTTTTTGTTTTTTTTAAATCGTGTGTTCGGATATCGACAGTGACTGTAGTGTTGTGGATTGCGATTATTTCACTTTTACTTCGGTATTCTGTGCCGTATTTTATTTGAAGACGAAAAAATAATTTAAGGTCAGTGCGTATTTTTTTTATTTAGTTTTTAATATTATTTAACTGATACGAAGTGAAAATATTGACTCAATTTTAAAAGAATAATTAATGAGTGCACTTTGAAATAAAATAAATAGTTTTATTTATAAATTAATTGTTTTCTTAAAGTTAATTAATATTGTGTTAAAATTTCACCAAGAAAAGTTACTACTTCTGACTTGTAACTTGAATTTTGACTTAATAAATATTTAAAATTTTAAATTAGGTACTTATAACATTGTAAGTAACTTTATCTTGCTACAAAAAAATTGTATAGTTATTATTTGCATCGTTTGAGCAAACTAAATTTAAACCTAACCCTATAAAACAAAAAAAAAATATTTAAAAAATAGTATAACTAAGGTAAAAAATATATAAAAGCAAAAATATTTAACTATTGAATTGACGGTCCATATTTTTTTTAATTTAAAAATTGCTTATTAAAAAAAATCACAACGTCAAACACGATCGATCTTAGTCATTCGAGACAGTCGTTCGTAATAATTCACCGGTACAATCGCATTCACACACTCGTATTCGACTATTTCTCACAAACGTTTTTATTCAACCAGTCGGCATTTCATTCATGTATTACGTTGCCTTTTTAGATTTTTACACGGTGATAGTTTTTTAAACATTACTCAATTTTGTGTTAAGGACATACAAAAAGGTAGGTGATTATTCAAAAGAAATAGTTTAGAAAAGAGAAATCAGAAATTATTTATTGAAACTTGGCCTTTAAAGAAGGCTCTTTTTCACGTCAAAAACTAATATATTATGATAGTATATTATGTCTCAAAGCTACAAACTACTAGCATTTCGGAACTACCACTGCTGAGTAGAAATGCCGAAAGAAACTCATGAAACAGTCTTGGTCGCTTAACATAGTTATTTTGAGCCTAGAAAACCCCACAAATTAGCCGATCAGCTGATCAGACGTAGCATAGGAGAGTAAAAATTTTTGCCACTTTTACCTATATATGTCATTGTATTGGAATCCTACTCAGTTTCATCAAATCCCAACTATTATTATAAATGCGAAAGTGAGTTTGTTTGTTACCTCTTCACGTTTTATTTCCTGAACCAATCTTTCTAAGTACCTAATTTTTTTTTTTCCAATCTTCCTGAAATTTTGCATACACAAAGTTAGAAGTACGGAGAAGGACATAGGGTACTTTTAAACCCGGAAAGAGCACTGTTCCCGTGGTACACGTGAACCCTGAATACATTACCTGTAGTTATTTTATGAAAGTTTTGCGTTAAATCGATGAAAGAGTAATTAAAAAGTTTTACTACACTTATTTGTTTGATCTAATTAGGTCGAACTATTTTAAAGAAATTATCCATTCGTTGGTCTATGGAAAAGGATATATATTTTTTATTAATAGATTTAAGTTGTTTCATATTAAAAAATCTAAGAGTTAAAATCTGATAGGTTTTTTTTTAAAGATGAGTGTATTTTTGTCGCCGCTGATGTAGAATTGTTAAGAGGTCCGCCTGTGGCCAAAAGGACCCAAGTTCGAATCCTGTTATGCCTCATAAGAATACCGAACCATCTATGGTATTTTTCATAGACCATAACTTGCTTCCGTTGAAGGAAAATATCGTGTGAAAATCTGTGTTCTAACATAATCATTTATTCGCAAGAAATAGGGTTTACAATGATGATGGTACAAAATTATAATAATGTCCTTATACCTATTTAGCTAAGTTGATGATTTATCAGCTAGTTTATGAAGTAGGTTTTTTTTATTTTTATTTAATAATTTATTTTATTTTTATGAAGTAGAGAAGACAGTCGCAAACTACTCTACTAACATTAACAAAAAAAAAAGATATTGCTTGCCTGTGTCATATTCCATGTATAAGCAGGACCCACTGTCATAAGGAATACGGCTATAGAGAATTTACAAGCTTATTATTAAAAAATAAAAAACATGACTGACTACTCACATAGCCTATGTCACTCGGAGGAATGCAAGGTATCTAAAAATACACAAATCTCACATCAAAATCTGTTCAGCCCAATTCAGGACTTATGGCGGGAATAAAGAAACTTACATACATACTTACATACATGCAAAACCCTCAAAACATAACACTCATTTTTTGGTCAGTCGTGTAAAAAAATACGAATAATATTTACTAATTTCTTTATATATTTTTCTTCACAGAAGCAATGTTTAAAATATAACCTTACCAGCTTAAAATTACCTTTAATCTTCATTAACATTCCTTAAGGGTCAAATATCATAATTTACGTGGACCCCATGGCCTATCACTAAAACTAAGCTTAATTACTTAGAAATAAAACTTTATTTAACCATAAAGTTAAGCAATCAAATGAAACTTGGAAAATGTGTCAAAAGAATGAATTAGAGAGCGACCCAGAAAAAAAAATAACAATACTATCTAAAGTGAAGATGGTCATTACATAATTTTTGGTAAACGAGTGTTATCCCACCAAAAAAATATTTCCATGTAAAATGTTCCCAAGACGAGACCACGTGGCACGTATAGGAAAATATCCCGCTATGAGGCCTACGGTTGCCAAGTGGCCAAATATTGGGTCAAAAATTATCAAAATTTTGCTACAACTTTTTCGAAACAGAGAATAATAAAGGTTGGCTGGGAAGAAATTGCATTCGCGATAAGCTCAAGAGGGTCTAAAACAGCCACTTTGGTGAATCGCAATATGAACCATTCCTCATTTCCTAAATATTTAAAAATAAACCTTATTTTACCACTTATAAGGTTCATTTTTCAATATTAAGAAAAATGAAAAAATGGATCATATTCCGATTCATCAAATATGGCCGTTTGTAACCCCCAGCCCGCCTTTGCGCTCATTTATTTATGTATTTACTTTTGTCACTACATTGTATGTTCTTCTTTGGTAAATGGTGCAATAAAGTGTGATCTATCTATCTATAATATTTATGACGGCTTGTACCATCAAAAAGTTATCAGATCTCATGTAAGAGCCAAACTTTTTAACTCTAAACGCCTAGTCCTAAGCGGTCACGGGAATTTTCCGTAACGATCAGGGAAACGGATAGACTTGCTTTTATGTGGTTGTAGAGTAGTCCCCTAATCGTGAATGATGTCGGTCTGCCGGCTCTCAGTGGTAGCTTCTTCGAGCTATAGGGCCTGGGAAGGTGCTTCATTGTTGCGAAAAAAACGATCTGAGAAATGGTTAGTTTTAGTACATATTCAAAGTATGGCATCTCCGCATGTGAAACAAGTTGGTCTGCCGGCTGTCAGTGGTTGCATTTCAGAGCTATGAGGCGCGGCAAGTCACTGCATAGTTAAGCAAAAAAAAACGATAAGAGAAATGGTTGTTAGTTTTAGTACCAATTGGAAGAATGGTGTATCCACAAGATGAAACGAGATTGGTCTGCCGGCTGTCAGTGGTTGTATTTCAGAGCTATCATCGTTCACGTAAGTCGCTTATTTAAGGAAAAAGTCTAAAAAAACATTGAAAAGCGGGAAAATAGGCGAATTTTTCTAGTTCATTGCCAGCCGCTGTCGTATCTGCGTATGTTTTGACCCAACCTCCAAACTTGCGCCGCGTACCACCGCACCAATGTGGGGGAAAAAAAATCGCCTCTAGAGAAAAAAAGGTTTTCTTCAGAAAATCTACGTCCGATTTTGGTAAAAACTTGATTGTATGTTATTTCATTTTTGATCTTAATAAAGAAGACTTTTTATTAATACTATTTTTGCTGAACATTGCATTCTTTTAATAGCGTTGCCTAAAACTGACCATTTCTCTTACCGTTTTTTTTTTCGTAACTAAGCCAGTGACTTTCGCGCCTCCATAGCTCTGAAATGCAACCATTGACAGCAACGGCAGACCAACTTGTTTCACATGAGTGAGATGCCATACTTTGAATAAGGTGTACTAAAACTAACCATTCTGAGATCGTTTTCTATTTTTTGCAACAATGAAGCTCCTTCTAGCTTCTGTATATAGCCTGCAAAAGTACGGCAACCACTGATAAGCCAGCAAGACCAACTTGTTTCACATGAGGAGATGCCATA
Organism: Ephestia elutella; assembly: GCA_018467065.1. Lineage (NCBI taxonomy): Eukaryota > Metazoa > Arthropoda > Insecta > Lepidoptera > Pyralidae > Ephestia > Ephestia elutella. The sequence goes on from CM031583.1 coordinate 12,876,765, forward strand.
TTTTGAATATGTACTAAAACTAACCATTTCTCTGATTTTTTTTTCAACAATGTAAGCCCCTTCCAGGCTCCTAGGTATAGCTCAGAGAGTGGCAAACCACTGAAGGCCGGCGAGACCAACTTTTGTTTCAACTACCTGTGGAGACACCATTCTTTCAATAAGAACTAAAACTTACCATTTCTTTTACCGTTTTATTTCTTAACTATGCACTGATGACTTTCGCGCCTCATAGCTCTGAAATGCAACCACTGACAGCCGGCAGACCAACTCGTTTCACATTGCCGGAGATACCCATACTTTGAATAAGTACTAAAACTAACCATTCCTCTGGATCGTTTTCTATTTTTTGTAACAATGAAGCTCCTTCTAGCCTTTATAGCTCAAAGTGGCAACTACTGACAGCCAGCAGACCAACTTGTTTCACATACCGGAGATGCCATACTTTGAATATGTATACCAAAAACTAACACATTCCCTCGGATCGTTTTCTATTTTTTGGCAACAAATGAAGCTCTATTTCTAAAGCACTTTATAGCTCAAAGTGGCAACCACTGACAGCCGGCAGACCAACTTTTTCACATACGGGAGATGCCATACTTTGGAATATATACTAAAACTAACCATTTCTCTGATCGTTTTTTTTTCGCTACAATGAAGCCCCTTTCGTAGCCCCCATAGCTCAAAGTAGCAACTACTGACAGCCGGCAGACCAACTTGTTTCACATACGGAGAAGCCTTACTTTGAATATATACTAAAAACAAACCATTCCTCGGATCGTTTTCTATTTTTTGCATAACAATTAAGCTTCTTCTAGCCTTTATAGCCAATCAAAGTGGCAACCCACTGACCAATAGCCGGCACACCAACTTGTTTCACATATACGGAGATGCCATACTTTGAAGATATATACTAAAACTAACCATTCCTCGGATCGTTTTCTATTTTTTGCAACAATGAAGCTCCTTCTAGCCTTTATAGCTCAAAGTGGCAACCACTGATAGCCGGCAGACCAACTTGTTTCACATACGGAGATGCCATACCTTTGAATATATACCAAAACTAACCATTCCTCGGATCGTTTTTCTATTTTTTGTGTAACGAAATGAAGCTCCTTCTTAGCCTTTACAGCTTAAAGTGGCAACCACTGGACAGCCGGCAGACCAACTTTTTTCACATACAGGAGATGCCATGCACTTTGAATATATACTAAAACTAACCACCATTTCTCTGATCGTTTTTCTTTTCTGCCACAATGAAGCCCCCTTTTTAGCTTCCATAGCTCAAAGTAGCAACTACTACTGACAGCCGGCAGACCAACTTGTTGTTCACCATACAGAGGAAGAAGCCTTGAATATATCACTTTGAATATATATTTTCTTAATGCTATCTTTGCCTAAATAAGAAGCATTCTTTTAATAGGTACTTCAAAACTGACCATTTCTCTTACCGTTTTTTTTCGTTCGTAACTAAGGCAGTGACTTTCGCGCCTCATAGCTCTGAAATGCAACCATTGACAGCCGGCAAGAGACCAACTTGTTTCACATGCGGAGATGCCATACTTTGAATAATGTACTAAAAAACTAACCATTCCCCAGATCGTTTTCTATTTTTTGCAACTTAATGAAGCTCCTTCTCTAGCCTTAATAGCTCAAAAGTGGCAACCACTGATAGCCGAGCAGACCAACTTGTTTCACATGAGGAGATGCCATATTGTTGAATATGTACTAAAAGCTAACCATTTCTCTGATTTTTTTTCAACTTAATGATAAGCCCTCTTCAGAAGCCTCCCTAGGTATAGCTCAAAGTTGGCAACCACTGGAAAGGCCGGCAGACCAACTTGTTTCACCTGTGGAGACACCATTCTTTCAATAAGAACTAAAACTTACCATTTCTTTTACCGTTTTATTTTTAAACTGTGCTAAATTATGCGAAGCCCCTTTCAGCGCCTCATAGGCTCTGACAATGCAACCACTGACAGCCGGCAGACCCAACTCGTTTCACCATACAGAGAATACCATACTTTTGAATAAGTACTAAAACTAACCATTCCTCGGATCGTTTTCTATTTTTTGTAACAATGAGAGCTCTTCTAGCCTTTATAGCTCAAAGTGGCACACCACTGACCAGCCAGCAGAACCAACTTGTTTCACATACGTGGAGATGCCATCACTTTGAATATATACCAAAACTAACCACATTCCTCGGATCGTTTTCTATTTTTGCAACAATGAAGCTCCTTCTAGCCTTTATAGCTCAAAGTGGCAACCACTGACAGCCGGCAGACCAACTTTTTTCACATACGGAGATGCCATACTTTGAATATATACTAAACCTAACCATTTCTCTGATCGTTTTTTTTTTCAACAATGAAGCCCCTTTCAGCGCCCGATAGCTCAAAGCAACTACTGCAGCAGCCAGCAGACCAACTTGTTTCACATACCGGAGAAGCCTTACTTTGAATATATACTAAAACAACCATTCCTGGATCGTTTTCTATTTTTGCAACAATTAAGTCTTCTTCTAGCCTTTATAGCTCAAAGTGTGCAACCGCTGACAGCCGGCACACCAACTTGTTTCACACCAGGAGATGCCATACTTTGAATATACTAAAACTAACCATTCCTCAGATCGTTTTCTATTTTTTGCAACAATGAAGCTCCTTCTAGCCTTAATAGCTCAAAGTGGCAACTACTGACAGCCGGCAGACCAACTTGTTTCACATACGGAGATGCCATATTTTGAATATGTACTAAAAACTAACCATCTCCTCGGGATCGTTTTCTATTTTTTGCAACAATGAAGCTCCTTCTAGCCTTTACAGCTTAAAGTAAGCAACCACTGACAGCCGGCAGACCAACTTTTTTCACATACGGAGATGCCATACTTTGAATATATACTAAAACTAACCATTTCTCTGATCGTTTTTTTTTTTTCGCTACATAATGAAGCCCCTTTCAGCCCCTATAGCTCAAAGTGGCAACAACTGACAGCCGGCAGATCAACTTGTTTCACATACGGAGATGCCATACTTTGAATATATACTAAAACTAACCATTCCTCGGATCGTTTTCTATTTTTTGCAACAATGAAGCTCCTTCTAGCCTTTATAGCTCAAAGTGGCAACCGCTGACAGCCGGCACACCAACTTGTTTCACATACGGAGATGCCATACTTTGAATATATACTAAAACTAACCATTTCTCGGATCGTTTTCTATTTTTTGCAACAATGAAGCTCCTTCTAGCCTTTATAGCTCAAAGTGGCAACTACTGACAGCCGGCAGACCAACTTGTTACACATACGGAGATGCCATACTTTGAATATATACCAAAACTAACCATTCCTCGGATCGTTTTCTATTTTTTGCAACAATGAAGCTCCTTCTAGCCTTTACAGCTTAAAGTGGCAACCACTGACAGCCGGCTTAGACCAACTTTTTTCACATACGGAGATGCCATACTTTGAATATATACTAAAACTAACCATTTCTCTGATCGTTTTTTTTCGCTACAATGAAGCCCCTTTCAGCCCCTAAAGCTCAAAGTGGCAACTACTTACAGCCGGCAGACCAACTTGTTTCACATACGTAGATGCCATACTTTGAATATATACTAAAACTAACCATTCCTCGGATCGTTTCTATTTTTTTGCAACAATGAAGCTTCTTCTAGCCTTTATAGCTCAAAGTGGCAACCGCTGACAGCCGGCACACCAACTTGTTTCACATACGGAGATGCCATACTTTGAATATATACTAAAACTAACCATTCCTCGGATCGTTTTCTATTTTTTGCAACAATGAAGCTCCTTCTAGCCTTTATAGCTCAAAGTGGCAACTACTGACAGCCGGCAGACCAACTTGTTTCACATACGGAAATGCCATACTTTGAATATATACTAAAACTAACCATTCCTCGGATCGTTTTCTATTTTTTGCAACAATGAAGCTCCTTCTAGCCTTTATAGCTCAAAGTGGCAACCACTGACAGCCGGCAGACCAACTTTTTTCACATACGGAGATGCCATACTTTGAATATATACTAAACTAACCATTTCTCTGATCGTTTTTTTTTCGCTAAAATGAAGCTCCTTTCAGCCCCTATAGCTCAAAGTGGCAACCACTGACAGCCGGCAGACCAACTTGTTTCACATGCGGAGATGCCATATTTTGAATATATGTTTTAAACCTAACCATTTCTTTGATAATTTTTTTGCAACAATGAAGGCCATTTTCCTCAAGGCAATTTTCTAGGCCCTAGGTATAGCTCGAAGTGGCAAACACTGAAGGCCGGCAGACCAACTTGTTTCACCTGTGGAGACACCATTCTTTCAATAGGTACTAAAACTGACCATTTCTTTAACCGTTTTATTCGTAACTATGCAGTGACTTTCGCGCATCATCGCTCTGAAATTCGACCACTGACAGCCGGCAGACCAACTTGTTTCACATGCGGAGATTCCATACTTTGAACATGTAATAAATCTAACAATTTCTCTGATCATTTTTTTTTCGCAACAAGCTCGAAGTGGCAACTACTGAGAGCCGGCAGACCAACTCGTTTCACCTTTACTTATTCAAAGTATGGCATCTCCGCATGTGAAACGAGTTGGTCTGCCGGCTGTTAGTGGTTGCCACTTTGAGCTATAGGGGGCTGGAAGGGGCTTCATTGTTGCGAAAAGAAAAAAACGATAGAGAAATGGTTAGTTTTAATATATATTCAAAGTATGGCATCTCCGCATGTGAAACAAGTTGGTCTGCTGGCTGTCAGTGGTTGCATTTCAGAGCTATAAGGCGAGAAAGTCACTGCATAGTTACGAAAAAAACGGTAAGAGAAATGGTCAGTTTTAGTACCTATTGAAATAATGGTGTCTCCACAGGTGAAACAAGTTGGTCTGCCGGCCTTCAGTGGTTGCCACTTCGAGCTATACCTAGGGCCTGGAAGGGGCTTTATTGTTGCGAAAAAAAATTATCAGATAAATAGTTAGTTTTAGTATATATTCAAAATATGGTATCTCCGCATGAAACAAGTTGGTCCGCCGGCTGTCAGTGTTTGCCACTTTGAGCTATACCTAGGGCCTGGAAGGAGCTTCATTGTTGCAAAAAATAGAAAACGATCTGAGAAATGGTTAGTTTTAGTACATATTCAAAGTATGGCATCTCCGCATGTGAAACAAGTTGGTCTGCCGGCTATCAGTCGTTGCATTACAGAAATATGAGGCGCGAAAGTTACTGCATAGTTACGAAAAGAAAACCGTAAGAGAAATGGTCAGTTTTAGTACTTATTGAAATAATGGTGTCTCCACAGGTTAACGAGTCTGTCTGCCGGCTTTCAGTGGTTACCACTTTCGAGCTCTAGAGCCTGGAATCATTGTTGCGAAAAAAATGCTCAGAAAATGGTTAGTTTTAGTACATATTCAAAGTATGGCATCTCCGTATGTGAAAAAAGTTGGTCTGCCGGCTGTCAGTGGTTGCCACTTTGAGCTATAAAGGCTAGAAGGAGCTTCATTGTTGCAAAAAATAGAACACGATCCGAGGAATGGTTAGTTTTAGTATATATTCAAAGTATGGCATCTCCGCATGTGAAACAAGTTGGTCCGCCGGCTGTCAGTGGTTGCCACTTTGCAGCTATACCTAGGGCCTGGAAGGAGCTTCATATTGTTGCAAAAAATAGTAAACGATCTGAGTGAAATGGTTAGTTTTTAAAGTGTACATATTCCAAGTATGGTATCTCCGCATGTGAAACAAAGTTGGTCTGCCGGCTGTATCAGTGGTTTGCATTTCAGAGCTTATGAAGGCGCGAAAAGTCACTGCATAGTTACGAAAAAAAACGGTAAAAGAAATGGTCAGTTTTAGTACTTATTGAAAAGAATGGTGTCTCCACAGGTGTGAAAACAAGTTGGTCTGCCGGCCTTCAGTGGTTGCCACTTCGAGCTATACCTAGGGCCTTCATTGTTGCGAAAAAATGCTTGAGAGAAATGGTTAGTTTTAGTAATGCATATTCAAAAGTATATGGCATCTCCGTTAATTCATTTTAAATGTATAACACCTCTCTATGTAAACCTATGTTCACAAAATAAATGGATTTGACTTTGACTTTGACTTCCGTATGTGAAACAGAGTTGGTCTGCCGGCTGCTCAGTGGTTGTTACTTTTTTGAGCTATAGGGGCTGAAAGAGGGGCTTCATTGTAGCGAAAAAAAAGGCGATCCATAGAGAAATGGTTAGATTTTAGTATATATTCAAAGTATGGCATCTCCGTATGTGAAACAAGTTGGTCTGCCGGCTGTCATGCGGTTGCCATTTTGAGCTCATAAAGGCTAGAAGAAGGCTTCATTACAATTGCATAAAAATAGAAAACGATTTGAGGAATGGTAAGGTTTTAGTACATATTCGGGAAGTATGGCTATCTCCGCATGTGAAACAAGTTGAAGTCTGCCGGCTGCTCGGTGGTTGCATTTCCAAGAGCTATGAAGGGCGCGAAAGTCACTGCATAGTTACGAAATAAAACGGTAAAAGAAATGGTCAGTTTTAGTTCTTATTGAAAGAATGGTGTCTCCACAGGTGAAACAAGTTGGTCTGCCGGCCTTCAGTGGTTGCAACTTCGAGCTATACCTAGGGCCTGGAAGGGGCTTCATTGTTTAAAAAAATCAGAGAAATGGTTAGTTTTAGTACATATTCAAAATATGGCATCTCCTCATGTGAAACAATTTGGTCTGCCGGCTATCAGTGGTTGCCACTTTGAGCTATTAAGGCTAGAATGAGCTTCATTGTTGCAAAAAATAGAAAACGATCTGAGGAATGGTTAGTTTTAGTACATATTCATAGTATGGCATCTCCGCATGTGAAACAAGTTGGTCTGCCGGCTGTCAGTGGTTGCATTTCAGAGCTATGAGGCGCGAAAGTCACTGCTTATTTACGAAAAAAAAACGGTAAGAGAAATGGTCAGTTTTAGTACCTATTAAAAGAATGCAATGTTAGCAAAAATAGTATTAATAAAAAGTCTTCTTATTAAGATCAAAAATGAAATACATAATCAGTTTTTACCAAAATCGACGTAGATTTTCTGAAGAAACCTTTTTTTCTCTAGAGGCGATTTTTTTCCCCACAGTGCGGTGGTGCGCGGCAAGTTTGAGGTCGGGTCAAACATACGCAGATACGACAGCGGCTGGCATGAACTAGAAAAATTCGCCTATTTTCCCGCTTTTCAATGTTTTTTTAGACTTTTTCCTTAAATAAGCGACTTACGTGAACGATGATAGCTCTGAAATACAACCACTGACAGCCGGCAGACCAACTCGTTTCATCTGTGGATATACCATTCTTCCAATTGGTACTAAAACTAACCATTTCTCTTATCGTTTTTTTTTTGTAACTATGCAGTGACTTGCGCGCCTCATAGCTCTGAAATGCAACCACTGACAGCCGGCAGACCAACTTGTTTCACATGCGGAGATGCCATACTTTGAATATGTACTAAAACTAACCATTTCTCAGATCGTTTTTATTTCGCAACAATGAAGCACCTTCCAGGCCCTATAGCTCGAAGAAGCTACCACTGAGAGCCGGCAGACCGACATCATTCACATTAGGGGACTACTCTACAACCCATAAAATCAAGTCTATCCGTTTCCCTGATCGTTACGAAAATTCCGTGACCTCTCGTTCTAGCCCCTAACTCTACACTCTACAAGCCCTAAGTTTACATACTTCCTGCAAAAGAAAGCTTCGCAAAGCTACGTAGTACTTATATTAAGTAATTCTGTGGCAAAGCTTTACGTAGACATAAATATTCCTCTTTGAGCACCCATTCGAATGGCTCTAACTCCAATAAATCCTAGTTATAAAAAAAAAAGAAAAATTTCAGCTTCCTACGCCCAGTAGTTTTGGCGGTGCATTTTCTGTCAGTCACTCAGTAATGAAAGGACAATTTCCTTCCTTGGGACAACCCTGGTCAGTCACATCACATCATTACATCGCATAACAATCATTACACTATAAAAATAATATCTTACCTCAAAATGTGTATTATTGCATTGCGTTAAGGTTCAAATTGCACTATGTATTTGCAAGGCTATTCGTTAAATGTAAAATCGTTGAATTTTGCCCTTCGATTAATGTCATATACTGTAATGATTCAGTTCTGTTCTAAAGCACTCAATTTGATATCATCATTACTATTATTAGTTTTAAATTGATTTCTGTACTTACTTAATCCGCTGGCTCAGTGACCTCGAAGTGGATCTTGGCCTCTTCTTCATATCGAGTGTGTTATTACTAACACTGGTGTCAGATTTTATTCAAGTCGCCTAAATGCATCTGACATGACTTTTACGACTACCTCCATCTTGTGGCAGTAGCCGTATCTTGGCCTCTGAAACGAGAGAGCGCCATAGACTTCTGTTCTGCGCGGTGGCTCGCCAGTTGCCCGCTCCCAGCTCACGCAGATCAGCCTCCACAGTGTCGCTCCAGCGGTATCTGGAGCACCCGACTGGGCGCCTGCCTGACATCTTTCCCAAGGACCTTTTTCTTGGTTTCTGTAATATTCAAGTAATTGTCATAATCAAATCATATCATAATCACAAAATGAAGGTCTTCTGGAGGATCAAAAAAATTAAAAGTAAAAACATCTGAATGTATGTTAGTGTTGCAGCAATAGTGTTGTCGATAGATAGTATTGTCAATTGTGACTTCGAAAAATAGTCACACTATCGACAAACGTAAAATCCTATCGATAGGCCTATTGATAGTGTGACTATTTCTCAAGGTCAACTATCGATAGTCCTGCAACGCTAATATAATGTCCAATAAAATAGTCTATACTAGTAATAATATAGTATACGTAGGCCAAGTCATTAGAATATCTAGTTCGCAGTTCAGATCGATATCAAATTTATATTCATGTTGATCGCATCGCGGCACAACTAATAAATGGTGACTGCGATCGTTCAACTATGTAATCGTGGTCATCGATAGTTTCTTGCTCATTCGTAAGGTAAGGGTGTTCAATACAGATAGTCTGTCCTCGGGCAAGATTGTGGTCAAGAGCAAACCCATCTTGTATAAAAAAAATAGGTAGAGAAGCCGCTGACATATTATATTTATTTTCTTCGCTCTCAGTCTAGTATATGGATGCTCAAGACATCATTTTAATTTGATAATTTTTTCTTTCAACATTCATTCAAGAGTCCATAGCACAGTTGTATCTGTAACTTTTTTCCTTGACAAACTTGACTTCTTACAAGTTAAATAATAATTATGAAGTGCATAGGCGGTCATGGTCTACACTTCACTGAACTAAAATGGTACAACTACACAAAAATAGTACCTAGCGACTCAGTGCATTTTCGTTGTTGATTTTAAATCCTACAATTCTGTTACTAGGCAAATTAAAATTAGTAATAGTTATTTATGGATGATTTATTTTTTATTTCTTTTTTTTTTATTAATGAAGTAGCCTGAAAAAAAAAAAGAAAGAAAGGATGTTGTAACTTTGTAAATCAGAATCTAAGGTTAGCAGCCCTGCCTATCCAACCATCTGTGTAAGGTCGGGCAGGACTGGATCCGACCTAGAACTTTCTCCCGACCCCACGACCCTCACTTTCCTTTCAATGGGAGAACTACCTGATATAAGTATGTGTATGATTGTGGTAAGAAATAAATGTATTTTCTACCTATCTATATAGATAGATAGAGCCTTGAGGCTGTTTTGCACAATTTCGTTGCGTTTGTAACAAGTGTGATTTATTTGTGAGGTGATTGAGGAAAGTTACTGTGTGTTTTCACGTTTTTGGCTTTTACGGGGCTTACCGAGCCTCGGTTGTTGAACTTTAGACATTATTATTTAGAAAAGTATGCAGTATTATGATAGAATACTAATCATACACATTTTTTAACTCTTCGGCTTCAGTTTATAATTCTGAATTAATTAGACGCTCCCATGGAAATTTCGGGATATAAAGTACTCTATGAGTTATTTCCGGTATTTTTCTATCCGTGTACAAAATTTCATCGAAATCCGTCCAGTAGATTTTGCGTGATTGCTTAACAAACATCTAAACATACTGACAAAATTCACATCTAAACTTGTTCGTTAAAGAAAGAAATAAATGAATGTAGTGCTTCCATGCTGGTCTGGGAGCGAAGAAAAAACATAGAATGTGCCAGCTGCTTTTCTTTCCGCGCAGATTGTAAAAGTCAATCAAGGGAAGCTTTAACTGGGGATTCCTCCACTCATTGGAGATGGGCTAGCAACCTGTCACTATATCTAAATTCCATCAGAGAGCCCACTATTCAGCTAAGCGCGGCCTTCGAGTCTCACGACGCTTGGCTCTGTCTACCCCGTAAGGGATAAAGACGTGATTGTATGTATGTATGAATCGTACAAAAAGTTTACTTAACCAAAGTAGGTTATAATCGCGCATGCAACGCAGTTCGCTCACATTTGAACTATCTAAGTCGAATGAGTTTATAATTCACCTCTCCATCTGACCCACAATGTTCAATGAAATGACATAACAATGACATGTTCTGACGACAATGGGAGCAGACGAACACATGGCTCGTACGGTGATAGTTGCTGTGATTTTTATACAATACCTTGTTTATGATAATTACATACATACAATGAAATAAACAGTAAAATTCCCGAAATTGATATTCATCACGACACGACAACCGCAATTCATTCAAATTTAAAATATATTTTTTTTGATAAAGAACAAAAACTGTAGTCCTTTTAAAATTGTATAAGTTTATTATTTTATAAGCTTTTTTATAAGTTCTCACATATGAGTGATACATTTAAATGTTATTATTTTCTCCCTTTTACGGCAGCGAGTTGTATTACCTATTGGTAAATATTGTGCTCGATGTTAATTGGTATTTATATATTGAAGTGAACTACATGTTACTATAATTTATTATACAATACTATATGCGTGCCTCAAGCTAAATAAATAAATAATTCAGTTATTAATTCAGTTGCCTTCTGGGCACGTTACCTCATGGCAACGAATTGTCGGGACTGGCGTTTTTGTAAATATTTAATTTTAGTTTTATTTAGTTTATTTTTAGTTTACTTATAGTTTTTATTTTATGACTGTACAGTTTTATCCTAATATTATAAATCAATAAATAGTTTTACCATTCAGTTAATCAATTCTAATTAAATTAATTTTAATTAATTGAGAAATTGCTAGATGTTTCTATTAAATTATCCTGCACAATCAATCAATATTTCAGTTCTACAAAGCGGCCATCACACAGTCTTTGCGAAGGTGGATAATCAGGAAATTTTCAATTTGTTTTTATTTTTCGCTTACTCGTACTCCTGTCCTTTTGAGAATCTCTCGATCTGACCAGAGCTCAAATCTGGGTCCCCGTGGTTCAGAGTCAAGATCTATACCACTGCGTCACATAGGCTGACCGAGGTGATGAAAAGATGAAAATAATTGTACTCAAAATAAATTGGTCTAATGTTCAGAGGTCTACGTATTCAAACCTGCACTATACGGTCGCTTATTAACTGGTTACTCCGCATCTAACACCTTGACATATACATTTAATATTGCATTTATGAGGATCATTGAGAGTTATCCAATGTGCAACGAATAACAAACCAATTAGCGTCAATTTCGTTATTATAACCTCAAATTGAATCCTCATTACGTCAAAACGTGACAGAAAACACAACAGCTTACAAAGCTGCTGATTTGAAAGCTTCAGTAATTGTGGAAGTACTTTGAGAACTGCCAATCGTGTTCAGTATGATAATACTGCCAATTAGAAGATCCTCAGATGATGTAAGTTAAGGTCTATTCTGTCAAGATGGTGCAATCAGTTTTGACATAATTGCTCTAACCAGACAATGTATTTGAGTGATCGATATTTTCTGGGGCACGCTAATGAAATGAAAAGATTTTAAAAAATTAAATAGGAATATTTTTTTTTTGTAGCTATAATATGTCCCAGTGCTGGTAAAAAGCCTCCCCACTCTTTCAATGTGTCCAGGCTTAAAATATCACTTTTAAATCGTTATATACTGAGTTTATGACGTTGGATTACTTTAAGCTAAGGTTACTACCGCCTCCAAAGCGCAAGTGGAGAAGAGGCGGCGCAACAAACTCCACTGCTGCATTTTCTCCACAAACATCACTTACTTAAGGCTTGGGCAAACCAAACGCAGGACAGTAGCAGCGCTGTTTGAATGCGGGCCCGCGCAAGTTGTGATACAAGAAACTCTATGAACTACGGTACACCAAATTTTTACGCGGGCCCGCACTCAAACTGCTCCGCGTCGCGCCGCTCTGAAACTGCCGGACGACTAGTAGAGGAGCCAAAAGAAGCGCAAGAAAAGGACACTACTTAACTTTTTTCGAAGCGCTTCGTCGTATTTTGAACCCCCCTAACTTGGGTTAGTTCTTCTAGCCTAAACTTTGCAGACTTTACACCTTAGTCAAAATAGTAGCTCTGTTTTTTGATTAAGGTGTAGAGTTTGTGAAATTTGGGCTTGTAGAATTAGAGTGCGTAGAATAAGAAGCTTGGCTCTATATGAGATCTGCTAAATTTTTGACGGTAAGTCTCCTCGTGGCAGTACTAATATTAATTCTGTGTCGTGGCAACATTTTATATGAAAATGTTTTTGGTAGGATTGATGTGTTTCTAAAAATGAGACAGTTATTTGAGATTGATAATTAAGTTTAACTTAAATGAATACCTTCCACTTGCTAACACTCGTTCTTTACTTAGCGATACATTGTAACATCGTTCACACATTTATTATAATAATCATGTTCGATATCGTTAAAACACAAAGTATGTGTTAAATATCTTAATTCTAGTTGACGAACAAAAGGCAATAACTATTTTAACAACTTTTTTAACTGCACTATGATTCTGTGGGAATGAGTTTTTAGTTCTTTCATTATTTGGAGTGAAATATTAAGTATAATTAAGTGATCATTTTAGAAAATAAAGTCGTTATGTCTGTCTGTTCGCTGTAAATCTAAAACTACTGCACAGATTTTCATGAGGTTCTTCGTCAATGGATGGGGAAGGTCATGAGGAAGATTTTGGTGAAGAATTCACTCAGGGAAAGCAGCAGAATAAAGCTAAATAAAGATAAGATACCGTATCTGACTCATGTATGGTAGTTTTCATCGACCACCACTTGCTTCTGGTGAAGGAAAACATCGTGAGGAAACCTGCACTCAAGTTGATTATTATCAGCTAGTGTGTGAAATGGAGAAAGCAATGGCAAACCACTTCATTAACATTGCTAAGATAGTCATTGTGTGTGTTTCATTTGATATAGTGACCACGACCCTCAGTCATGAGGATACGACTAAAGGAAAAAGGAGGAAAGTACTTAATAAGTTAAAATAATTTGATTCAGACATTAAAAAATAACTGATAGCTGAGATAATGTTAGTTATAGTTGACAAGGTACCAATACATGATTCGAAAGTCAGATCTGAAAACAACGTATTTCACTGATTCTAGTAACACTAAATTAAAAACAAACGACTCAGTGTGAATGAGCTAAGGTCACACTAGTAGTTAATCCAATGCGGCTATGCCAGACAAAATAACTCCTTCTATGTCTTCTAAATTCCGTGATTCAGTCAACTTATAAACTCCTTGGATTTAGTCAAGTTATTAGTAATGTTTTTAATGGTTATGTGTCTAACTAAACCGGCTCTTACAATTATGTTACGTCAATCCTAATACTAACTAATATTATATCCTATCCTTACTAATATTAAAAATGCGAAAGTGAGTTTATTTATTTATTTGTTAGCTCTTCACGCTTCATCTACTGAACCAATCTTCCTGAAATTTTGCACACACATAGTTAGAATTACTGAGAAGGACATAGGGTACCTTTCATCCCGGGAAAAAGCACTGTTCCCGTGGGAAAATCATGCGGGCGAAGCAGCGGGCAAAAGCTAGTTGTCTATATATAACTCTACTAACTTTTTAAATCAATAAATTAGGCACAAACCAGCCCGTTCTAATTACCATCTCATCAATCAACTTGACAGCTGCAATAGTTCTCATTGAAGCTCATTTACCTACATAGTACAATGCGATGTTATCGCCCACAAAAACTGTCTCTCACGCACTGATCTGTTTCGCTGCAACTCTTGCACTTGCATTAGGTCATGCATTTTTGAGATATGATCTGAGGGATTTTAAGAACTTGCATTTTCTTTAGCTATGTCTCAATGCTGGGCAAAAGTCCCCACTCTGTTTCCTTGAATCCCTATCACTGGTCTTTTCCATCCATTTTTTGCACGACTGACCAAAAAGGACTGTTATGTTTTCGGGATTCATGTATGTAAGTAGGTATGTATGTAAGTTTACATATTTCACCACTACAAGTTCTGAACGGCTTAACAGATGTGAGAGGTATTTTTAGATTCCTTGCATTACTTCTAGTGACATAGGCTGCGTGAGTTGTCAGTCGTGTTTTTATTTTTTAATAATTAGCTTGTTGTTGAATGCCCTTAGTTCATCAGATCATCTTGTCTTAGGTCTTACTCACTTTTGTACCCATCTGGTAGTAAGTATGTGAGCTCATCTTTCGGCACACGTGACTCTCCCAATTCCATTAGGTCATACATTTTCAAGATAAGGTCTATGGGATTCATGAATTCGACTTTACTATGGGAGGTCAAAAAGCTTTTGTCGTCCTAGACCTATGTCAAGACGACGCATTGGAAATTTTAGTGGCAGGGAAATCCGACCAAAAGAGTAAAGTAGTCGTTCTAAAATGCTAGTAGTTTGTAGCTTAGGGATTTATAAAACAATATAATCATATAATTATTTTGTTGATTATAGAAATAGTTTTCGACGTGATATAGGAAGATCTTTGAGGGCCAATTTTCAATAAAATATTTTGACTTTGTTGCATGATTGAATTACAAAAATACTCACAAACTCGCATTTATAATATTAAGTCTGACACGCTAGAAAAAAAAAGAAAAAGTATTTCAATACTACTATTTATAGTTACGCATGTAAACACAGCTGCACTTAAAAAGTCCACCTATTTGTAGATATCATGTGATCTTTCTCGTTTTTGGTCAAGTGTGAACGTAAATATTAGATTGATGGAAGGTCATCCAAACTAATAGCGATAGGAATGACTCAAAACAAATTGTCCATAGATGATAGATGATGCAGTGTTGATTGCATAAAAATGGAAGTAAGAATGTTGCAATAATCACAATTACTACAAATCTATAAATAAACTTCAGCTTTGCCATTATTTTATGCAATACCGGACAACTTATTTTTTGATGGTTCTTTGAAATATCTCATAATAATAGAATTATCCGTAAAATAATTACATCAAAAACCAAAGTAATTCCCAAGATAATAGCAAAAACAATTCACATTTTTAAGCAATGTTTGGACGATACCAAAACGCCCATAACTAAACGTGCTTTCATTTGACGTCACGCGTAGAAAATGGACTTTCCCAAAAAGTTTGAACTTGAATAAATTAGCTCTCGATAATAAACTTGCGCTGAAAAGTCGCAAAATGTGTTTAATTATATGTATTCCATCATAAAATTACATATTTTTAACAATTCTCAAGCCTTGTCCGGTCCCCTATTGTGACGACGGTTTCGGGAATAGAAAGGTCCTATGATCGAGTCGTATGCTTACAAAGGGTTGAGTTAGGAATTAAATAGTAGTTTTAGAAGTAGAATTTAATTTTACAATTAATAAACAACCATTCCCTTTTGGTAAAACGAACATTGAACTATAAATACAACTTCTCACTAATATTGGATGTGTATGAGTGTGGGAGGATGTTTGTTACTCAATCACGCAAAATCTACTTGACGGATTTCGATGAAATTTGGTACACAGGTAGAACATTACCTAAATTATACATTAGGTACTTTTTATCCCGAAATTTAGCGCTAGTAGATAGTAACTAGTTTTCCAATATTTCAAACATTATTGGCTTCACTGGCGTTTTTCGGAGTACTTTGTTAAATACCCTCCTAACTAATATTATAAATGCGAAAGTGACTTTGTTTGTTACATCTTCACGCTTTATCTACTGCACCAATCTTATTGCAATTTCGCATACACATAGATAGAAGTACTGAGCAGGACATAGGGTATCTTTCATCCCGGGAAAAAGCACTGTTCCTGTGGGAAATTCACGCGGGCGAAGCCACGAAAGCTAGTTTACCATAATATTTACGGTCTGCTTAGCCATTTTATCACATGACTGCTGGCACATGTCGACATTATTATATGAATTTGTTTGCATTGGTTACGCCTGCTCGAAGACCATTGAATCATCCAAATTATAGACACATACATACATTTATTTTGCAATAAGGTGGGATGTTATGTCAGCTAATATTACGCATTAAATACTAACGTGTAATTTTGAGGGACCTGACTATCTATTAATTATACTTAAATGCGAAAGCTTTGATGTATTTTCGCCATGTCTTTATTCAACGTTAAGAAATGCCATAAATAATTTATACAGATTAACACTTTACTGGACAGTAACAACAATTAACCTTTTGTGTTTCGTTTACTGCCCGGTAAAGTATTAACAAATTCACAGGATTCGAACCGAATTATTCGTTGGAAAACCAAACCAAATAAATCCTATCCTACTTCCTACTTATATTATAAATGCGAAAGTTTGGATGTGAGTTTGTCAGGATGTTTGTTACTCAATTACGCAAAATCTACTGAACGGATTTCGATGAAATTTGGTATACGGGTAGAAAATTACCGGGTATAGCACATAGGGTACTTTTTATGCCAAAATTCCCACGGAAGCGAATTCCCGGGGCGTGAAATATAAATGGACTAAATTTAACAGCCCACACTAAGCACCTTTATACCTTTTGTATCATGGTGCAATTTGATTTGTGTACTTACTAATTTAAAATTTGCATGGCTTACTTTAAGGTTAAATACAATATACCTGTGTTAAATTATAACATCTTCTATCAACTTTATTCTTGCAAGTAAATATTGATTGATTGGGTCCGATTGACACAAACTCAGAAACACAGCCAGAACCGCAAACAAATATCTAAGAAAACAATCATGCTTAATCACGGTTAATTGTCATAAAACTTCAAAATTACATATTAAAATACCACATACATTGACGTAATACGACGTATTTGAAAGCACTTTCAACTCTCAGTGCAAAATACGGAAGATTGCGACCTTTAGCGTTCAAACACCTTTCAGTTATGCAATGCAAATACACCTATGGCTTAGTTATAGCTGGTAAGTGTTACTTTTAACAGATTTTGAAGTATGTCAAGTTATATTACATGTTTTTCATAGTTTAAGGGCCTTTTGGAGATTTTTAGACAGATTTTTTAAAAACGAATTTAGTTATAATTTATTTCAAACTGGCATGGACTCGGGACTTTGTTTCCATGGGAATTTCAGGAAATCCTTTCTTGATGCTCCCTTACACTCCCAAGGAACCTACATTTCAGCTGCCTACGCCCAGTAATTTTCACTGTCCGTTGTCTGTCAGTCAGTCAATAACGGAAGAATTATGTATTGATAACTATTATGTTGTGCATGTCACGAACCGGAAAACGTAGTGTTGGCAGGCTTCCCACTCGGTGGACTGACGACCTGGTGAAGGTCGCGGGTTGCGCATGGATGCGGGCAGCGCAGGACCGGTCGTTGTGGAAATCCTTGGGGCAGGCCTTTGTCCAGCAGTGGACGTCTTTTGGCTGAGAGAGAGAGAGAGAGAACTATTATGTATTCAGTGGTATTGATAAGACTGTTATGAATGATTGATTCTTATGAGAATGTCTGACAGTCTCTCTCCAGATGACCCAATTAAGTATTTAATAAGCACATAAAAAGAAATAAACACACAGTATAACCTCAAAATTATATTGCATCATTTGATTTACATAATGCAAAATGCACAAATTTTGAATGCGAGAATTTGAATAAAATCGTGCATAAAAACTGTGTTTAACGTTGCGTTAAATTTACTAAAGACGCTTAAATTAAATCAACTGTTATCTTAAGTATAATTTAGCTGTCAATGCATGGTCCGCATTAGACCATATCGTTGTATAATAACTGTACTAGAAAATTCTAAACCTAACTTCCTAACTATAATATTATAAATGCGAAAATGACTTTGTTTGTTACCTCTTCACGCACAAATGTTCCTGAAATTTTGCAGACACATAGTTTGAAGTACTGAGAAAGACATAGGGTACTTTTCATCCCAGGAAAAAGCACAGTTCCCGTGGGAAATTCACGCGAGCGAAGCCGCGGAAAAATAAATGAATAAAATTTTATTTATTAACAAAACATATAGATATATATCTGGCAACATAATATACTGGATACTTTTTACACGACTGACCAAAAAAGGAGTATTATGTTTTCAGGGGTCATGTATGTAAGTATGTATGTGCGTTTCTTTATTCTACCATAAGTCATGAACGGCTAAACAGATATTGATGAGAGAGGTATTTTTAGACTCCTTGCATTCCTCCGAGTGACATAGGCTATGTGAATGAGCGATTTTCTGACAGCCAAATTAAGAAAAAAAAATCAGTATAAAAAAATCACAACCGATAGCTTTTTATGAAAGCCGAGTCGTAATTATGGCTGAGCCTATATGGTGCGCTTTTTCTTGTCAACCAGAGGCAGAAAAAAAATCACATAACAGTTTGACAGTTGCACAAATCACAATATTGATACGTTTTTTTTACTAAGTTTTATTTAAAAAAAATGCTAATCCCGTGAATTTTTTGCTTTTTGTATGGAACTATTTCTCTCACCTTTTACTAAGCGCCATCTATGAAGTTATCTGGAACTATTTTTTTTTTAATTTGTGTCTCGGAAAATCTCTCATTGTCAGTCATTTTTTTTAGGGTTCCGAAGTAAACAAGGAACCTTATAGTTTCGTCATGTCTGTCCGTCCGTCCGTCCGTCTGTCTGCGGCTAATCTCCGAGACTACTAGTACTAGAAAAACTGTAATTTGGTAGAGATATACATATTTATTACGCGGAGCGAACTTTGAAGAATAAAATTAGGAAAAATATTTTTTTTTAGGGGGCCTCCCCCACACCTAAAGTGGGGATGATGATTTTTTCTCTTGATTATACCATTGTGTGTATCATTTGATAGGTCTTTTAAAAAATATTATGAGTGTCTGAAGAACATTTTTTTGGATTTAGGGATCCGTATGCGAAATATTTAACTTTAAAAGTGATAAATTTTGTTAGGGTCAAGTGTCCCCCCCGATCAGGAAAAGTGTGGAGGGTGGATACATGAAACAGATTATAATAACTAGCAAAATATAATGAATTTAAAAAGGAAAATTATCACGGCTATGTAGACTTTACACGTTAATGAGTAATAGACGATAAACTTACAAAATTGATTTTAGTATGAAAAATATTCAAAGAAACAATTTTCATTCTATGAGTGATGGTTTAAACTTAGGCGTTATTTTCATTAGTTATATAAAAGTGGAAGTAAATATAAGTTCATGTGTCTGCATTTCTACAGAGATAGAGTAACTTCGGAACTTACATTGCGCGTGTGGCCCGACATACGCACTTGACCAATTATTTGTTTTTTACTAAGTAGCTTGTTTAATTTTTGACAGATAAGAATCTTTATTTCTACGCTATATATATATATACTAGCTTTTGCCTGCGGCTTCGCTCGCGTTAATCCTTTCTTAGCGGATGCCTACGTCATAACATCTACCTGCAAAGCTCCAATTTCAGCCCGATCCATCCAGTGGTTTGGTCTGTGCGTTGATAGATCACTATGTCAGTCAGTCAGTCACCTTTGAGTTATATATATATGGATGTGAAGCCACAAGTACCTAAGTACTTATATCTTTTGAATCTGAGACCTTTCTATCTATCTGTATAGCTTAAAAGACCAAACTAGGTCACAGTGCCATCATTTAGTTACTTAACGAGCCATAGTGATGATTACTTGTCAATACATCAATTGTAGTACCGATTGATCGATAACACGTTGCGCAAATCGATATTATTGTGCCAAATCGATGCAGCTTATTACGATTTCGTGATGATGGATTCTGTGATGGGGAAATATTTTTAAATGATGTCACAGGGCGGGCGATCCATAGAAACGGCGCGTCAAATATACCTACTACATATTATTACAAGGCATTTGGTAGGGCCACATATAATGAAACTGTATATCCGTGTACACGTCAATGTGTGCGTTTTCATAGTCATAACGTCCCACAACCACACAAGAACGGGAGAGAAGTGCGGGAGGGGTGCGGTAGGGAGATCTCTATTAATGTTTCAATCGTGTATTTTTTAATAAAAATACATATTTTCGGCTTAATTAATTCATAAAGGCACCCAAAATTTAGAAAATATTTCAGCTTTCAAGTCATGAAACTTAAAATTTTCAGTGATAACATATATATATATTTACAGTGCAAAAAGAAAAAAAAATCAATAAAATCAAATTGATAACCCTTCCTTATTCCAAGTCGGTTAAATTGAATAACCCAAGGTTATTTACATAGTTCGTGACTCATCCCGCTGATAGTGAAAGTGAGCCCTGTGAACCAAGTTCAAACTAACTACACGTTAAACCAGTTAGTTTCTAGAAACTATAGTTCAATAATGTCATCTAGTCAATAATAGTAAGTTACACTAATCCTTTAGCACGCGGTTCACTCAAGTGCAAAATGCTTTGGTATTGAGAATTATTTATTAATCTAAGCTGTTGCCGGCGGCTTCGCCCGCGTGAATTTTACATGAGAACACTGCTTTTTCCCGGAATAAAAGGTACCCTATGTCCTTCTCAGTACTTCCAACCATGTATATGCGAAATTTCAGGAAGGTTGGTTCAGTAGACAAAACGTGACGAGGTGAACAAATAAATGTTAACAAACAAACTCACTTTTTGCATTTATATATTAGTTAGGATGCAATACAAAATACTTACAAAAGTTAAACGCAATATAGGTACATTTAATGCTTTAAAATCATTATCTACCAGCCTTCGGGTCATACATATAAGTTATGGTATATCCTATGCTAATCTATAAGTATAAATCCTCTAAGATTTTGCGAAAAAGGATCTTTGGATTTCTGCTACTCAATCACGCAAAAAAATCTAGTGAACGGATTTTGGATTCCTCTCAATTTTGTATCATCATTGCAGCTCTTATGTTTCATCTGTCACCCATAACACAGGGAAACTCTACCGTGGGTGACAGAGCATCATTGTATTATGCAACAATGTTTATAAATAAATAAATAACTTCATTTCATTTCTTATTTCATCCGTCTTCGGACATAGACCTCCCCATCCTCTTCCATGACTTCCCTGCCTCTAGCCTCCCTCATCCCCTTGTGACCGACATGCTTCCTGATATCGTTCACCCATCTCTCTGCTGGACATGTGAATTCTCCCCATACTCACTTATGGAGCACAAACGTGGGTTCTGACTGACATCCAAAAGCGCAAGCTGAAGGTTTGCCAGTGCAGTATTCTTGGAATCAGACTATCAGATAGTGTACGAAACACCATACTGCGGTCCCAGACTAAAATTATGGACGTAGTGGAAAAGGCAGCAAAGTTAAAATGGGACTGGGCAGGGCACTCTCTCTCCTCATGGCAGGAGGCGACCGGCCGATCACGGATGCGCTGGTGCGACGAATTGAACAGTTGATAAAGAGTGGCGCTGATATATCCTTGGATCGGGAGTCTTGGGAAGAGGGAGAGAGAGGCCTTTGCTCAGTACTGGGACATTAATGGCTATTAAATAAAATAAATAATAATCTCTTTTAGTTCTCCACCTCTAACGCTCGGTGCCCATACGCGCAATACATGTCCTACTCCATCTCCACTTATGACGTTATATAGTGGCTCATCTCGTAAAATTTTTGTATACTGGTACAAAAATACCCTATTGAATAGTATATAAGGTACCTTTTATCCCGAAATTCCTACGAGAGCGAAGCCACGGGACGTGGCTAGTAAATTAATAAATATCTAATCTTATATTTGGAAATGCGGAAGTGACAGTACATTTCTGTACGTCTGTTAGTATACGCCTAAACTGCTGACTTGCATCTGTTAATGACTGGATGCCATCTTTACACAGATTACATCACCACAACCTAGATACAGTTCTAAACAATGCGTCTAGACTAGATGTAGACTTGTAATACATCGGAGACAGGTTGATTAGCCTTAACAGACAGGTCAATGACCTAATGACAGATATATAGGGTGAATTTAAAAACATTGGTATCCTTCTCATGGAGTGAGAGGGATTTTCCGAGACCCAAATAAAAAAAAAAAAAAAAATAGTTCCAGATGAATTCATAGTTGGCCTCTTAGTAAAAAGCGAGACCATTCAAATAGCAAAAATGCAGGGGTACTGGCATTAAAAAAAAACCTAATAAAAAAACATCTAAAAAGTATCAATATTGTGATTTCCAGTGCAACTGTCAAACAGTTATGTGATTTTTTTTCTGCCTCTGGCTGACAATAAAAGCGCACAATTACGACTCGGCTTTCCAATAAAACGCCATCTGTTGAGACTTTTTATAATGATTTTTTCTTAATTTTAGCTGAAAAATCGCTCATTAATAAGTAAAGTACTTATTCATTCCATGTGGAATGAGCGATTTTTCTGACAGCTAATTAAGAAAAACAAATCAGTATAAAAAAGTCTCAACAGATAGCGTTTTATGAAAGCCGAGTCGGATATAATGGCTGAACCTATATGGTGCGCTTTTTCTTGTCAACCAGAGGCAGAAAAAAAAATCACATAACAGCTTCTGACAGTTGCACAAATCACAATATAGATACTTTTTAGTTGTTTTCTTTTACTAAGTTTTAATTTTTTTTAAATGCCAATCCCGTGAATTTTTTGCTTTTTGTATGGTAACTTTTTCTCTCGCCTTTTACTAAGCGCCATCTATGAAGTCATCTGGAACTATTTCTTTTTTTAATTTGTGTCACGGAAAATCTCTCATTCTTTCTATCGTATCGCATCCATAGAGTTGATTAATAATAGAGTTAATTATCTTAGAGTTAAATTTCATTGCAGCACATGCGTCTAAAAATTAAATAATATACATCGAATAACGATTCAAATGATTCCACCAATTAAAACTCTAATATCAATTCTGTGAAATATTAAATTATAAGAAACTAAAAGTGAATTTATTTGTTTGTTCCGTTTTCACGCTTCACTCGTTGGAATAATTGCATTAATTGTTGTGTGAGATATTAATTTCTGAGGTAATGGGTAGAGATTGTCTAAACTGTAGTCAAGTTGCGCCTACAACTTTTTTCTATATTTGAAATTTGCTTGTATACAAAATTCGCATTAACGCGGAGGTAGGGTGCGTCATTTCAGCTTAGAAAATGTTACCATGCTAGATTACCACTTGCAAGTAATAACTAGCTCTGTGCCCGCGACTTCGTCCGGCGCATATCTCAGGTTCTAAGCGGCATATCAAGATAAAACTTACGCTAGATTTTAAGTTAGACCTTTAACAATATAACAGTGAAAACCGCATCAAATTTGATCCAGTAGTTTTGCGTACAAACATACAGACAGAAAGACTGACATTCTAAAAAAACGTTTTGGTTTCTATTGGCCCTTATAAAAATCTGTCATAGTTTTTTTTTCTTATATACCTCCTCGCACAGTCAACAGCACATCAACCTACTCAAATTCATTGCAAATTCGACTCCCGTGGCCGCGGCATAAGAGATCATGCAGGGTAACTTGAGGTGCGGTCGACTGTACAGACACGGACCAGTTACAGTTTTATTATATGTATTGATTATGTCGAAGATTCGATTCCTAACTAGGGAAAATCGTATTTGTTTAAATCGCTGCGCCCGCGACTCCGTATAGGTGGAATTTTCGAGATGTTCGATAGGGTTAGTTAGTTACCTACCTTTTACCTATTAAAAAACAACAAATTTACAAAAGTACCCAACTTATTGCTAAAAAAATGTTGACTACTCCTTTAGGTACCGGTAATACGGCATAAAAAAGGAACTTGGCGAAATATACAGCCCCTTTCCCATTGCAGCGCCCGTCAGGGTCCTCAATTGTTACTACTTACGAGAGCAAAGACCTGTACCATACATTAAGGAAGCAATAAACGATTTGACTTTGATTTTAGGAGAAGGTTGAACCGATTTCTATGAATTACGGCTACAAATACACACGATTGACAGCTTTTCAAACAAAAAAAACTAGATTAAAATGGTTTCATCAGTTAGGCAGGTGCAGTCACAGACAGACATACAGATACACAGACACGTCAAACTTATAAAACCCTCTTTTTGAGTCGGGGGTTAAAAGAAGGCTTGATAAACTTTTTCGTTCTAGTGCTGTCGAACGATGAAAAAAGTAGGACAAAGCATGTTAAAAAAGATTTAGCAAGCGTTTATGTTTTCTTTGTAAAAAAATACAGAAAAAACATGTAAGTGAATTGGTGTCGATTCTTTTAACATTTGTTAATTTGTCACTCGTAATTAAAAATATTTTCACGAGCCGATGGCAAAGGTCTAATAGGTTGACAAAACAAAGTTGTATAATAAGAAATTCCCACGCGTCGTCATCGTCACACATTCGCTAATATTATGCAATGGGCCGAGTGACGAGCGGTTTTCATGAGGCGTTTATTTTATTTTATTATCACAAAATCTGCAGCTCTCATAACAAACTTTTTAGTTACTTAACTTATGAAACAATTACGGATTTACATTTTTTAGGTATTACTCATATTGAGTAAAATAAAGACTCATTGATTTTGAGTCCTATGGCCCCCATGTGGGGCAGAGGGCGTCGACAGTGATCTTCGCCAGTTTCCTTTCGGATCTTGGGCTACGCGCTTCACTTCGGGCCAGGTCAGCCCGATTGTCTTGAGCTCCTGGCTGCAATAGTGCGTCGCCAGGTCTGCTTGGGACGGCCAACTTTGGTGCTTGCCCTGGGGGGTCCACTCTGAGAAGCTTGCCTCGGGATATGTGAGGGATCCCTTCGCAGTGTGTGACCAATCCATGACCACTTGCGGCGCCTAATTTGGAGGTCTATTGGCATTTCCCGGCATCTTTCCCACAGCTGTTCATTGGAAATTCTGTCTGGCCAGAAAATGCCAAGTATTTGACGTGCAGGCAGTGGTTCACAAAGACCTGGATAGGCGACGTGATCTTTTTGGTGACTCTTCCATGCTCAATATCCATATAAGAGGACTGTTTTTACGTTTGACCGAAATATTTTCAGTTTCTAATTTGTGGGTTAACTTTTTGGAAACTTTCATACGGACCGGAGTTGCTGCAAAAGGCGGCTCGAGCTTTTATGACTTGTAGCAGCAGCCTGCTTGGGCTAGTTTGCAGTCGTCCAGAAGCGTACGCACATTCCAAAAAGCGATCTTTGTCCGTTGTTTCATGCCAAAAAGTCACGCAGTAGAATCGGCCCCGTTATTCACTGTTTCTGTTTCTGAAAATCGTGTATTTTCGGCCAAGTAGGTGATTAGCCCGCTGTGCCCTAGTTTGCTAGTGGGGCTGCCACCCAGAGTCTGCAGACATACTCGGTTTTATTCGGGTATCCTCCCTAGTGAGGGGTTCTGTTTAGGCGCAGAACACTCGCCCTTTGCCCTGCATCCTTGGCAATTACAGCACTAGATGGCGGTCACGCGTCGGCGTGGCTGTAGCCGGGCCCGGGGTGGACGACGGGGACGTGGATGACACGGACTGGCTGAGATTCTGCTTAGACTCGTGTCCCGCCATTGACACAGCAGAAGGATACCTGGCATTTTATAGAGAGCCCTGACTCACCAATCAGGGATCCCACCAGGACCATATCTCAGCTTCCCACCCCTATAATAAAATAAATAAGGACTCATTAAACAAACAAAACAGATATGGCAGATTTGAGTAAGGAGCATTTGCATAATGAGACTAAATTAGGTATCACACAATTAGGTATCATAACACATAAACTATGTACTTTCAATTATGTGCATTGCATTTTTCCTGAGCGTATATTTTTTTAGGTGAAAGAGATCGATTTATTGCGTTTACGCACGTAAATTTTGTTCCGAAGGATGTTTTCATGCGTACTACGTGGCTGAATTGTATCCGAAAGGCCCAGGGGCCCTATTTTTGAAAGTATGACATACCGCCGAAAACGAATATAGACTATTATGTCGCACTCGTCCTACTATGTCACTAAAAACATAGTAAGTCGTATTTTTGAAATCACTCATTCAGCAATGTTGCCAGTGATATGAAAATAATGCGAGAAATAATTTCTGCTCCACTCTACGCAATGAAAACCGAATCGGTAACGAATCGTAAAAATGTTCGTAAATTTTCAACTCAAAGAGAACGTAAGCTGCCAAACGGAACGCAAAATTGAAAATTCTTATAGACTCCATCTATATCCGTATCCGGTTGTTCATGTCATTCATGATTTTGACGTAAAAAACGTTCGACCAACATAGCCGGAAACGAGTGGTTCAGACCACTCGTTGAGAATTATTCGACATAGACAATCCGCAAATACGGAATAATGGATATCGAATGAAAAATCATTCGCCTCACGCTTTTTGGTGAGTCACACTTGTCAAAAATAGGGCCCCAGGATTAAATCTCACCGAAAGTAACCCACAACCACACGCCTGATTCCGGTATCATTTTTAATGAAACAAAGTTTTCAGTTTCACATTATCAAGCTGTTTTTTATTTTATGTATTAAGCCAAAACCAAAGACACGGATGAAATATTTATAGACAATCTCATGTTTATAGTATAACTTAATATAACAACAGAAATAAAATCAATATTGTCAACCTTAGACATTCCACATATGTAATATTCAACACTTATATAATATTCTTATGTCTGATAGAAATCTTTTTCTGGGATAAGTCCGCCATTGTACGTCTCCATTTTTACACGACTGACCAAAAAAGGAGTATTATGTTTTCAGGGTTCATGTATGTATGTATGTATGTAAATTATTTATTCCACCATAAGTCCTGAATGGCTTAACATATTTTAATGTGAGAGGTATTTTTAAATTCCTAGCATTAGCCCGAATGACATAGGCTATGTGAGTTGTCAGTCGTGTTTTTTATTTTTTAATAATTAGCTTGTTGTTTCACAATCTTTTGTTGTATTTAATTTTCTTATTTGTATTTGCAATAAATAGTTTTTAAACAAACAAATAATATAAAGTTTTAATTTATTATATTTGTAAAAAAAACAGCGTTTAAAATGCCGCTATAGAATCGCTAGTCTAGTCTGAATGTCAACAGTTCAGAGGTTAGATATACCGGTTACCGGTGTACCAAGCTACATCGACGTACAGGTAGTAGTACTATTACTTATTCTGTGGTACAGGGGCCGGTATTAAATATTCACACGTAATACTGGCTTGGGAATGAGAATTGACTGACCTATAAGACACCAACTTTTTGACGTTGGTGTCTTATAGATCACCTAGTTATAAGATCTGAATTAGTTAATTAAAATAAACATTTTAGATACTAAAGTACTCTCATATAGAAATAAGATATGGTGAAAAAATTCCATGCGAGCAGGACTTGAACCCGCGACCAGGTCTTTATACGACCTTGCTCTTCCAACTGAGCTATCGCATTTCAATCCTGCACATCGAAAATCTTCACCATATCCAATTTCTATTGAAACGCATTAGGCATGCGTAACCTAACACCAATACCCACTATACGAGTCGTAAGGTATTTGATTTTAACCCATATTCGATGAAGTTGAAAATCAATTAAAGTGTAGGAAGCCATCAATATTTATTTTTGGATTTTTGAGCATCTCAGATGCAATATTAGTACTAAATTTCTATATGAGAGTACTTTAGTACTAATATTGCATCTGAGATGCTCAAAAAATCCAAAAATAAACATTTTATATTTTTATTTATTTTTGATTTAGGTATACATACATTCATATCATATTCCCGTGGGGGTAGGCAGAGACTAGCGATTTCCACTTGCCAAGATCCTACAGATCTCTCTCGCTTCCTCTACACTCATCACTGGCTTCATACATGCTCTCCGGTTATGGGTGCTTCTAATATCTCTCTTTTTAAGGAGGTCCGCAATCTGATCGCAGTTCGATTGACTGATTTATGCTTTTTAATTGTCTCTGTTACTCAAAAGCTTATCGTACTTTGACTTCGAGTCGTCATAATAATAGTAATAATCAACACTTTTATAATAATACTAGCACCCCACCCCGGCTTCGCTCGAGATCATACATAAATTGTAGCCTATGTCACTCAGGTATAATGTAGCTTTTTATTGGTGAAAGAATTTTTGAAATCCATTCAGTAGTTCGATAGATTACCCCCTACAAACAAACTTACAAACATATTTATAAGTGTGATTAAGGGCTCTCAGTAAGTGAAAACGGCAATATTGGCTGTTTTCTATAAGCTGCTGTTTAAAGAATTGAAGAGTTTTCGCCCTGAAATTTCTGATATGTATTGTAGAACGTATGTTTAAAGGGAGGACTGTTTCCAAAACACGATGGGAAAAATTTTGATCGATAGAAAAAATCCTGAAGTTACCTCTAAAATTTTATATGAATACAGATAACATCCGTGTTTTATAATAAAAAATGTTTTAAAATCACCAACACAAAGGTATTTTACCTTTTCGATTTCGTGACTGATTTAAATTTTTGAAAAACTAAACATTTCTATTAACTTTTTAATAAAAATGTGAATGGCGCGCAACCGGGACGTCCCCCCCCGCCTCAGCCGCTTCATATAAATTTTCGCTGACCGCCTAACCCCCCTTAATATCCTCGTGCCTCACCCGTTGTCCTAAGTGAGCGTCAAAAGCAGCAAGGCAGCGCGGCATGACGCCATGCGTCTAGTAAACAACCAAACCTTCGCATTTATTCATTCTGATCCATCTGATCCAAGGTACCTAAGTCCACCAAAAGATTGGCTGGAAGAAATTGCATTTGCTATAAGCCCGCCTTTGCGCTCATTTATATGTATTTACTTTTTGTCCCTTCTTCGTATGTTCTTTTCTGTAAATGGTGCAATAAAGTGTTGATCTATCTAAGTTTAAATAACTTTGGGCTGTTATGGTGTCTACTTATATTACGAAACGTGACTTACAAAATTAAGACTATTATGTGAATAACCAAAAATTAGGCCACCGGTTAAAATTTCAAAATCTACTCCACATACCTAAATAAACATGGGTAATGATAGTTACTATGTAATAATAAATTATGGTATAAATTGCTAAAAACACGCACATCGTATCTTAAAACGATAGAAAGATTATAATAATTGTTATTAACATTATAGTAGAATTCAATGAATGTTTTAAGTTTTTGAATAGAGCACTATTCGTGAAATAGCACTATCCGTGTATCATCAATAGGTCTATCCGTGAGCAAAATTTCATTGAAATCTATCCAGTAGATTTTGCGTGATTGAGAACTAACATCCAAACATACAATATAGTGAAACGTACAGTCCTAAGGGAAATTTTTGCATTTATTATTATTTTTTAAAACAATGGGATTTAATGATATAGGGTGAGCACGAATATATATTATTGTCAAAAAATTATATGAAAAATTGATAGTTACGTTTACGTACGATAGAGGCGCTGTTCATTTTCCATATACATTTTTCATTCATTATTTGAAATTCGAATTTCGTTAATGAGTTGTACCAGAGCAAACATAATAAAATTCTATTGATTGTTAAAATACATCTCTGTTTTAGTAACCAATAATTTCATTATTTGAAATTCGATTTATCAAAGCAGAGATAATGCAATTCTATTGGTTGTACCAATACGAACCAATAAAACCAACCTATAGAATATCATTAGAAGTAACCAATAGAATTTTATAATTTGAAATTCGAATTTCTTTAATGAGTTTTTCTTATTGGTGGAACACATTTCCTCGTATATTCGCTTTCGTAGAGACTTTTATTAATTGCGTGTGCAATGTTACATTTTTCCGACTGACAACATAATACAACAGTTCCCACAGTTGGTTAACAATATAATGTTCAATACTGATATTATCGCGGAATTAACGCGTAAACGCAAGCATTTTGGACGAAATCGAAACTTGTGAACGGCTATTGTTATAAATCTTGGTTCACTAGTACAGTCAACTGCGATTCGAGTGTAAGGATCTTTATGGCGCAGTAATAAGGAAGGATTAACAATGAATTTAGGTAAATATGATCCCACTAAACATTGCGGCCTGTGGTGTGGCCCCAGAATAGCACCAACCCATCTCTTCCCGTGGGTGTCGTAAGAGGCGACTAAGGGATTTAAAACACCGGAGGATGGGCAGCAGCATCTTTCCGCGTACTATGCCATCACACTGCGATCGCCAACCCGCCTGCCAAGCGTGGCGATTACGGCAAAACCCCCCACGGATAAAATCCTTGGGGGAGGCCTTTGTCCAGCAGTGGACGTCTTTAGGCTGAGAGAGAGAGAAACATTGCCAAGATAACTTTTTGACCAGTGCGAGTCATATGGTCTCGATATGACTCGCATACTTCAAAAAGTTATCAGATCTCTATGTAGAGCCAAGCTTCTGAGAGTTCCCTATTTCGTTTCGAAAGGTGATGCGATTTTCACTGTGCTGAGAATCTACAAGCTCTAACTGCACAAACTTACACCTCAGTGAAAATATTTGGCCGTTTCGCTACTATAAATCCTAATATTATAAATGCGAAAGTTTGGATGTGAGTTTGTGACTTTGTGAGTTTGTGAGGATGTTTGTTACTCAATCACGCAAAATCTACTGGACGGATTTCGATGAAATTTGGTATACGGGTAGATAAATATCGGAAATAGCATATAGGGTACATTCTATCCTGAAATTCCCACGGGAGCGAACCCGGGCGCGTCTAGTTATTTATATATTTTTTATTTATTTATTTTTTATTATTTTATTTTATATATTTTATGATAATAATTTTTTCACCTTACGCCTATGTGACGTAAGGTGAAAAAATTATTATCACCTCATTACTTTTGTTCTAGTAGTAACGAAATAAGTTTATGTACAAAGGGTCTCTAATGATTCTCATAAAAATATTTGTAATAATATAGTTCGAAATAATGTTTTTTCACATAATCATAATTAATATAAATTAAAATTAAAATATTTTTTTTTTTAACATAATTGTTTTGTAATAAATACAAATTATCATAAACATAAATAATCATAATATAATTAAATCATAATAGTAATACTCAAAATGTACAGAGAAAAGAGAAGTCATAATGTACGGATGCACTCCAGAGAAAAGGTAAGATTTGTTAAGCTTTTGTTTTTTTGTTGTTTATGTTCGCGGCTTAGGGGTGGCCCAAGGGCCACCTCGCCGCACCCTAACTTATACTCAAATTTTAAGTATAATCAAATATCAAATTTTACATAATTTCTTCAAATGTCATCAACAAAATAAAAGATGAACAAAATAAAAAATAAACTATGTTTATGACCATAACAATTATGACAAATCCATTATGATAAACCATTTTATGAAAAAAAATGTATGTCAATCTATGATTATGACTAAACAAATATTATTACAATAAATATTATTTGAATAAAATATTATGATAAAAAAATTGTGAGAAAGGCGTTATGACAAACCATATTATGATTATTAACCTAATGAGAAATGAAAGGATCCCATGTACAAAACAAATTGTAAAGCACAATGAAATCCATGCCAAATAATTTAAAAATAAAGCTTGCTTGTACTAGATAGGATAGATCTTGCTAAAATTTAGGTAGCCTCACTAAATAACAAACAAATCTGTGTCAAATCGTGACCGTGTTAGGATATATCAGTAAAATAATAGGTACTAAAATGTACTTTATTAAAGTTAAACTGACCATACATTAGGAATTTAATTTAAGCTTAAGTTGCGTAAACCATTTCAATTGTCCATTGTGGTAAAGGATTCGATTCCCAGGCATGATGTATCACTGAATTCAACAATAGCGCTTATCTAATGCTAAATAGTCCTTGACACGAAGATTTTTGTTAATGTTGTTATACTAATTGTTTCTTGTAGATTTTGTGATATTGTTATTGACGTGTTTATGCTAATTCGTTGATTTTATTATAAATTGATAAATCGTTTATTTTTCTCTCCAGATTAGGCTAATTAACAATATTTGAGTTGTTAGCGAAAGTACAAGGCAAAGGACCTAATCTAAGTGGAGAGAACTGGTGCCTGAAATAGGTAGGTAAGACCTCCTGTAATACAGGTCACCAGGCTCCCTCCGCCCTTATAATAGATCATACAATGTATGTACATCATGCATGACACAGGTAGTAGGTGCAAGAACAGTGATCAGTAAGAGAAATAATATAATAAGCAACAATTAAAAGTATATGAAGAGCAAAGTGGGTAAAACAAGGATTAGCGTAGAAGAATGTACTTGTAGAGATTAGATGTGAAGGTGATTGTGTAGTATACGTATTGGATTGTGTGCATGATATGAGTAAATGAGTGTGTTATTAGTAAGGCTTTATCGTTATATCTAAATAGCTTGTAAATTTAATAATATATTTTTTATGTTATTTTAATTTATATTTCTTCAGGGATATTATTTACACACATATACACACACAAACATAAACATGCACACATTAATATGAAATTCCTAACAATGTATCTTTGAACATTTTGTAGTGAAAGAAATAAAAGCATTTTTCATTTTCATAAACGCATTTTCACAGGGAGCTCAGTAAAAGCCTAAGGGAGGCAACAGGTGACCCTCGTGCGGGCAGCTTTCTCGCCCAGCGATTAGCTATTGCTATTCAGCGCGGGAATGCTGCCTGCGTGATGGGCACCTTGCCAAGGACACCTAATTTAGAATTACATTTCTAATTTATTATTGTATGTATTAGTAGTATTAAATTTAAATAATTGTCTTTGGATATATTAATTTTTAATTTCTTGATTTGTTTCAAATAAATGTTTTTTTTTGTTTCTTATTTCTATCCAATATATTCTATATCACGGACATCAAGCGGTAACGATATCACGAGGAATTTTATTATATGGTTAGAGAATCAATTTTATTAAATGACAATGCTGCCAACCTCCTGGGCACGCTTCTGCGAAGCAATGATCTGCGGGACATATTCTACTTATGGTTTTAATTTATTAGTAGTTTTTTTTTAGTTAATATTTTAGTTTTAATTTATTTTTTCTTATTATTTACTTGTATTAAAATTGAAAGTTAATTAAATCTGTATCTATATTCTATATATACTAAATTGTACGTTTTGAATTACAGATGGCGCGGTGGTGCGCTGTGGTGGCGGTATGTGCAATAGCGCTGACCATGGCAGCTGGGCAGTCTCAGTCGAGATTCCGTAAGTAGACACTTATTATTTAACGAATAATAATAATAGGAAGGTGGGCGAAAATAATCAGTTATTCCATAAAGGGATCAGTTTGATCACTGATCTCCTGTGGGATCAGTTATAATTTTCAATTCCTGGCCGAACTACCGTTAAGGGACAAAAGGGACCCCTGCTTTGGAAACCCCATTCAGGGATAGTAAAGTTAACAAAGTGGATCAGACTAAAATAAAAATAAAAAAAATAGGCAGTGGATTCGTTTGTGTAAACGAAAGACAGGAAACTATGGATTGGGGACTGCAAATAAATGATTAGGAGAACACCTTTTCCAGCATTAGGACCTAATCCTAACTAATAAATATTATAAATGCGAAAGTGAGTTTGTGTGTAAGTTTATTTGTTTGTTTGTTTGTTTGTTACCTCTTCACGCTTCATCTACTGAACCGATCTTCCTGAAATTTTGCATACACATAGCTGGAACTACGGAGAAGGACATAGGGTACCTTACATCCCGGGAAAAAGCACTGTTCCTGTGGGAAATTCACGCGGGCGAAAGCAGTAGGCTATAATGTTCAAAAGGTCCCCGGTCAAGTCAAAATGGAAAGTGATCTTTCTCAGACTGGCTTTGTATCTCTCTGCATTTTGTAGACAACAAAATATGGCCCTTTTATGCACCATATCTGCGATTGAATATGTTTGGGATTGTGACCCTTCAAATATTGCACGAGCAATTATTGTTACTAGCATCAAATAATAAGCAAATTTCAAAGAAATAAAGAACATAAGGTTCTATGAAGAACTAGTTATTGGTATAATTATTCTTTGCACTACTTTATTATAACAGATTTGTATTTGACAAGCCACGGAAATGACCATAAGATAAGAAAATATTTTTTACGCATCAATGTGTATTAAGTATGTAATAAGTAGGAAGATAATATAAAGATTTTTTCCTTATATAAAGTAATGCATTACCTATATTCCTAATGTATAATTTGTATAATTTACTGTTTATGGTTTTAATGAGATTCATGAAGCTAAGGGGCTTATGATTTCAATAATAGTTTGTATATGGAGATATTATGGATTATTTATACAGTTTCTTGACAATTAGTAAGGTTTATTTATTTGCATGAATAACGGTTTTATTTGTGGTAAAGAAGTAATTTATTTTTATGCAATAATTATATAATACAGATATTGTAAATATTTTACTTTTCATAAGCTACTAGGAACATAAGACCTGGTCGCGGGTTGCGCATGGATGCGGGCA
Source organism: Ephestia elutella (assembly GCA_018467065.1). Taxonomy (NCBI): domain Eukaryota; kingdom Metazoa; phylum Arthropoda; class Insecta; order Lepidoptera; family Pyralidae; genus Ephestia; species Ephestia elutella. The sequence continues at coordinate 12,911,488 of CM031583.1, forward strand.
GCGCAGGACCGGTCGTTGTGGAAATCCTTGGGGGAGGCCTTTGTCCAGCAGTGGACGTCTTTTGGCTGAGAGAGAGAGAGAGAAGCTACTAGGAACAAAACAAATAAAACTATTTGTATCTCTATCGTTGTAGGATATAAAAAGCAAATACATACATATACTAAATTCTTGTAAACAATTCATACTTCAACAAAATATTTCTGCAATATATACGCCACAAATACATAATTATGGTATTGCAATATATTTTTTTAAATATTATACTATTCTTACAGAACCACGAAATCCTAGATATAAGAATGGTACGTATATATATTTACAGTCAAATTTAATGGACCCCGTAGTTTGATTCCTAAAGTATTAAATATTATGTAAAAATATACCTAACGCTATACCCCACTCATCTCACACTTTTCTATTTGTATATAACTAGTTAGAATATTAAACAATTATTTTTATTAAGTAATTCACATGTTACGAATAAATTATTCCTTATTTACTTGTAAAGTCTGAGACGATTATAATCAAAATATTTTCAACAACTTAATAAAAACTGTAAAAAATTACTTAAGTATACATTTTAATTATAAGGTTTTTATTTAAAATTTTAATAATATATTTTTTTTATTTTAAAAACTTAATCTTGATAAAATATGTCAATATGTATCATTACATTAACTTTGACATAATTCGCCCATACTTCTCATTTAAATAAGCATTCAATTAAAATAATTTTGAAATTATTATGATGCATGATATGATCCATATATTTAAGTGCATTATTCAGATTAGGGTAATCCAAAACGTAATCGGCCATTTTTTAAATTGTTACTTCTATTTTGTAATCATCTGAATAAAATGTCTTAAAGTTATAAGCTGAAGCGAAAATAGAAACAGTTAATTTTTAAAGTAAATTATCTTCTTGATGGCAAAGAAATATGTTGAATATCTTTAAGTACTTATCTAAATTACAAAACTTAATTATTATTTTATAAAAATAAAACGAAAAAGCAACAATCAAAAACAGACCTTTGGCTATGTAGAGTTCAAAGCTCTGCATAATGTCGACATGCTGTAAATTTTACAGTTTCCATTTTCCTGAAATAGGAGTCTAGGATATGGATCAATATCACTTATAAGTCCATAAAACAATCTCAAGTTATATAACAAAACGTGGGACACAACACCGTCTATGTATCTTATGACTTTCGACATAGTATGTGCATAACACCAATTATATATATTTGCCGGTATTTACTGGATTTCACGTAGTAACCAGACATTCAAATTTATTCATACTTTCAATTTATATGTGAGGTACTCTTAAACTTTCACCTCGATTGAAATTCACATCTGATTTAACAAAATATGAAGTTTGTTATGTATTTTGCAGTAAATTCTAAATAAATTTGCAGACTTTTAACTGTCACAATTTAAATACTTTACATATTTACAATTGAATCATATATAAGTAATCACACCATGTTTTGTCATTACAAATTATAATATTACATACATAATAATAGTACATTGTGATATAAGTGCGGTAAATTGAAAATTACAGCCGAGGCGATATTCCTAGCCCGAGCCGTAGGCGAGGGCTACAAGAAAGGCAGAGGCTGTAGTTTTCAAAGCGCACGTATTTTTATACCACGTTTTATAACATATTTGCGAGGAAATATTTAAATAAAACTCGGAAAACGACAATACCAAAGAAAAAGCGCGCGGAATAATTTTACTTGTTCACAAATTAGCGATGCGCGCGCATCAGCGCTTTTTTTTAAGGCAAATGCACAAAAACAGCCAGTATTACTAATAAAGTAAATTAATATTTTTGTGTTTTGTTACAGATAAATGGTTGTAATTTATTGTCAAAATTAATTTAAAGAATTAAATTTTTATTTATTTTATCTCCTGAAGTTAATTTTATTCATAAAATGTTGACCACTTTTCTGACATAAAACTTTATGCTAAGATTTAAAAAAGTATCGTTCGTTTTTAGACGGAGCGTGCGTTTTACTGTACAATAACGCACAAGTGCGTAATGAGATACAATACAATATTGAAATTGGTGAAATAAGTGACACTTTACGAGCAAATATGTTATAAAATCAATAACCAATATAATTAATTCCTAATTGAACAATTCCAGCAATGTTGTTTGACGTAAACATTATTAATTATTAAACATAAGTTATTATCGAATTGTTATTAGTTAAATTCATAAATAGGGAATTTCAAATGAAACAAAATAAAATAAAATAATTGCATCTAATGACATCAAATTGTAAAAGAATAAAACGTCAAAAACATAATTTTCGCATTATTTATACTTTCGCCTATCTAGATATGAACTGCATCCTATATACCGTAGTCAAGTTCTACACAAATATGTACATATACAAACACATATTTAGACATATAAACATGTATACTTATAGGTATACACATTGCACATGCACGCTCACGCACACCACATCACGCAAGTTTATACAATACTTACATATATACAATACTTTACTTAAACCAGTTCTTTTAATAGACACCGAATTATAAAATATCTAGCATACTATATGTTAAAAAAAGTAATGTTTATTACCTGGAAACGGTGTAAATTAAGTTAAACATTTTCTTATATATATATATATATATATATATATATATATATATATATATATATATATATATATATAACAGCGATCTTTCTACTACCTCTTACATCCTTATATAATATTCTTCTTTCCTGTATTTAACAGAACATTTCCATATTTTGACTCCCTGAATCTTTTGACTTTGAAATCTTTCCTTGGTGAGGGTTTCTTCATAATGACGTTTATTATTTTTACATGTAAAATTTAATTTAAGTTTTTATTTATATTATTTTCGTCCAGGTACTTGTACTGTACATACTATTCAAATATTCTGTACCTAACCTGATATTTTCTAAAAAAATTATAAGTTTCTTAAAATATCTTAACTTACCCCTTTTTAATCCTTAGTGTTTTAAGTGTGTTTTGTATTTTCTGTGTTTGTTTTACTGTATTTAGAATCTTTTCCAAAATTTTGACTCTTTGAATCGCCTGACTTCGATTTTTCTTCCTTGGTGAGGGTTTCTGCCGTTGTTGTTTGATAGTGATGGCGTTTATTTCTATTTTTTACACCAAGTTCTTATTCTATATCCCTTTTTTAACAGGTCACTCCCCAGGTGAGGACATTTAACTGTACATATATAAAAAAGGATGTAAATATATAAAAATCCTTAAACCTTATAAACTGCGATCTGTAACCCCCTTAATCCCTATTTTTTTTCCTTTCCTGACATAACAGAACATATCCAAAACCTGACTTTTTAAATCTTTTGACTTCGGTTTCTTCGGTGAGGGTTTCTTTCATCACATGATGATGCCCTGATGATTATGACGTTTACAGCTGACTTGCAAGCGAGCAGCCAGGCGGAAGCGGATGACATGGTCCATAACTTACTTCAGTGGATACAGGGGTTTTATCAGGACAAACAGAGAAAAGGTCTGAAGTACAGATGAACACAAAGTAGTTAGATATAATTTATCTTATTAGATTTATAAAAGAAACATCTAGATCTAGACTTCTAGTATACTATAAGGGTGATATTACTAGTTTAGTAACATTTTTAAATGCAGATGATTGAAGGATAAATATAGTAGTAGTTGCATTGGCAACAAGTCACGATACTTAAAGATGCTAGATTAAAAAATAACATAAAGAATTATACAATTAAGAGTGATTTGATTATATCACAATACTTCGGGGTTGAAGCTGTCACGGACTTAGTTACGCTGAACAGACGAGTTAGGCCAAACAGCGATCATAAAATTCTAAATTAATGGGAACTTTACGTTATTATGATCACCAGCAGTACGCTTGCTTCGAGCACAGTACACAAAAATCCATATAAAACAACATGGGGATTTGGAGTCAGCACTGTAAATAATAATATCACAAAATCACTACAATCAAAACGAATTTACTTACGCCTTACTTTTTGTATTTCAGCACGACAGTACTTCGGAGGTAAACCGGAAAAGCCGAGACCTTTTGAACCTGCCACGTACTTACCACCGACTGGATACCCTCCAGCTGGGAATAGACCAACGCCGTCTTACAGCGAAGGTCCAGCGACTAACCCACCGTACCAACCACCTGCCCAACCAAGCCAGCCAGAACAACCTTCTTATCAACCCAGCCAGCCTACCCAACCTTCTTACCAACCGAGTCAACCAACTTACCAGCCAAGTAAACCATCTTACCAACCGAGTCAACCTTCCTATACTCCCAGCCAACCAAGCCAGCCTACTTACACTCCGAGTCAACCGAACCAACCTTCATACACTCCGAGTCAACCAAGCCAGCCATCTTATACTCCAAGTCAACCCAGCCAACCAAGTCAACCATCGTATACGCCCAGCAAACCAAGCTCTCCGTCTTACACTCCTCCTCAACCTTCTTACACGCCTTCGCAACCATCCAACACACCTTCCCAGCCATCTTACACACCTCCCCAAACGTCATACCAACCGAGTTCCCCAAGCCAACCGAGCAAACCAAGCCAGCCTTACCAACCCATAACTAATCAACCAACATCACCGCCATATAGTCCCAGTCAACCAGAAGACAATACTCCATCTGAACAGCCTCAGAATCCGGATGAAGGTCAAAACAGCTCCTCAGAAACTAGCGGCCAATCGTCCCCTGATGATGAAGACCGCCATCCTCCTCATATTCACGCAATCACAGTTGATTGCGGTAAAGAAATGATGACTATCAATATTGAGTTCAACAAGCCTTATAATGGTATCATCTACTCTCAAGATCATTACAATGATGATAGCTGCGTTTACGTAAGAGAGAATTCCAACCAAGTAAAATACTCGTTTACTGTTAGCTTGAACACTTGTGGCACTAGATTCTTCAGTGACTTCCAAAACGAAGGGCAGGCTTATTTAGAAAATGTTTTAGTATTGCAGAATGAGCTTGGTATTCAAGAAGTTTGGGATCACATTCGAAGAGTAAGATGCTTGTGGGAAGGAAATTTGACTAAACAATTAGTTTCATCTCTTAGTGTCGGCATGCTTAATCAGATAACAAGTAATTTCAGTGGTGATACAGCAATGGCTAGATTGGATATCCAAATGGGCCGTGGTCCGTTTGCTCCTGAAGCAAATGGATTGGTAAAGATTGGAGAAACTATGACATTAGTTGTATCCGTAACAGGAGATGCAGGATTTGATATTCTTGTTCGAGAATGTGTCGCTCGTGATTCGGAAGGCAATCATATTGTACCTTTGACTGACAGTAATGGTTGTGTACTTAAACCCAAACTCTTCGGAGCCTTCCAGAAGACCAGGGAGACAGGGAACACAGGAGCTTCGATTATCGCTTACGCGTTCTTCAATGCGTTCAAATTCCCTGATGAAATGGACTTGGTAATTCAATGTGACGTTGAATTGTGCAAGACTGACTGCGACGTTTGTCCTACACCTGGAAGCTTGGAGCCTAAGAGGAGGAGGCGTGACCTGATTCATGTTGGAAATAGAACTGTTGAACCTTCAACCACCATTAGTAAAGGACTAAGGGTAGTGTTTGCAGAAGATCTGCCCCAGCAGGCTACTGGATTCTGCGTTTCTCCTAACGCTGCGTTATGGGGAAGCGTTTTGGTTCTTCTAGGCTCTCTGCTGAGTAGCGTTATGGTATCCATGTGTTTTATGAAAGCGAGACCATCACCAAAGTCCCTGAAATAAGTGCCTTCAATAATAAAGTTTGTAAAATGATATATTGAAGAAGTCAAAATGCTGTGACATTTAAAAAATAAATAGGTTCGATCTAATAGGAGTAATGACTGCCATTAATATTACTAAAAAATCATAGTATTTTTTGCCTGTCACTTCATTTGTAAAGATTGCATCGAGATTTTTATTGTGAATATTATCGTGGTACAAGTTGAATATCGTTATAAAATTTTGAACAAATAATTAAAATAATGGTAAGTATTGTAAAAATGTTAGGCTTCAAATTAAAATAAAAATAAAATGTAGACGAATTATCTATAAAAATAATAATTTATATTAACGTCACATTTTGTACAACGAAAAAAGTGATATGTTAATATTAAGAAATACTGCCAGTTAAGTATATATATTTTGTATAATAATTAATATATATAATACGTTTATATACTTAACATTATGATAAGTAATAGTATTTTAGATTTAGGGTACTAATAAATATCAAATTGTCGATAACTTATGAGTGTTGTATTCGTAAATAAAGTATTACCGTCCTTTTGTAAATATTAGCCATAGAATTTTATTGTAAAATAAAGTAATAAGTAAATGATAAGACATTTTTATTTAACATCATCGACGTGGAGTGGTCAACACTGGAATTGAATTAATAAGTTTATTTAAGAATCTTACATCAAGTAATCTTGCAAATAAATATTGACTGATTGATTGTATTAAAAAAATATTACAGATACAAAAATATACTGAGAGAATTTTGATATTAAAATGCGATGTGTGTATGTGAGATTATTTTATGTCAAGCTTTCAACACAAGACGAAACTAAGCAATATTCGACAGTCACTGTCTTACTACAAAACGATGTCTAAAGTTAAATACTTGTTAAAAACATTACCCTTACAATTAAAATACACGTGCTTATGACATTTTCTAGTTGTCAGTATCTTTTTCTTATGAACGGGTAATGTGTTTAGCAAGTATTTAACTTTAGACAAAACTAAGCAATATTCGACAGTGAGAGTTATCATACTGGAGAGTGAGGTCAAAGTAAATTGTTTTTATTCATATAGGCTTAAAATAGCACTTATAAATGGTCACATTCTTGTTTTTTAGTAAGTTGACGTCATTAAATTATTTAAAGCTAAGGTTACCACCGCCTCCAAAGCGCAAGTGGAGAAGAGGCGGCGCAACAAACTCCACTGCTGCATTTTCTCCAAAGACGTCACTTTACAACATATGTCTTACAATTAAATGACTGTGCATGTGAACGAATATACATTGAATATTTATATGAAATGTCAAATTTATAAATTAACTAGCTTTTGCCCGCGGCTTCGCCCGCGTGAATTTCCCACGGGAGCGGTGCATTTTCCCGGGATGAAAAGTACCCTCTGTCCTTCTCTGTCTAACTATGTGTATGCGAAATTTCAGGAAGATTGGTTCAGTAGATAAAGTGTTACCCATAAATACCTTTCAGTGGCCCCACGTTGGCCGCCACTGAAAGGTATTTATGGGTAATTTTAGTGTTTTATGGTATGTTATGTTATGTTAAGAGTCTTTCAGATATTTGTTAAAAACTGAAACCGGACTAGCTAAATGGAAATAAAATAAAATTGTCTGTACTCGGTAGGTACTCAGAATTTATTGATTATTTAGATATCATTACAATATTGCACAGTTATACTCTTAAACATGACCCCTCTAGGAGGACACGGATGGTACAATATTTAAAATATGTAAACTCTTAGATAACCTTATTTATTATGAGCAAAACTCTTGTGTGTAAGGATGACCGAGTCAGAGAGAACATAATAATTTCCAAATATAAAGGGTCGTGAGAGTATATTCGGTTCGCGTGGTTTATTAAAGCTCCTCAAAATGATTAACTACCAATTTTGGGTAGTAACAAATACAAGGGAAAGCAAAGGTTGATTCCCCAGCTTCGACGTAGCAAGATAAGATGAATTTTGGTACCTCTTTTTGGATCTAACCAAAAATTCCGTAGATTAAACGTTTCCTGTTGCCGCAACCACGGTCTCCTGGTGATCCTGCAGGTATATCTTGAACTCTCCACGCCGACAGGTTCTCCAACCGTTGTGAATTGACCAAACTAATCACCCCTATACTATTTGGGCAAATATTTAAACCTCAAAAGATGTTTATTTAAAGGAGACTACTGTATAGTAAAAACTATTCAACTACACTACTTACTTACTACTTACTTACTATACTACTTTCTGTTTTCTTCTCAAAAGAACAAATAAAACGCAACGTTACAATATCCCTCCCCCAGAAAAAGTTTCGACACAGGAGAAACCCGCTGCCCTCAGCGTACTTAGCTGGAAACAAAAAAAAGTAATGAAAATAAAACAGAAAATAACCACCAGTTTTAAAACGTTAAATATTAAAATTTCACTATGTTAAATTTTAAAATCCTATCCACCACAAAACAAACTCTCGAGTACTTACCTACTTACATTTCCTTTCCTACTGTGATACAGACCAAAATGAAAACCTACTGCCAGGACCGTTGTTATTCCATCTTTAATTTTCACCTGCTGTCCGAGCATATGTTCCCCTTTCTTTCAATCCATCTTTTCTATCATACATCCCTATCATAAACAGTAGCAGTTGCAGATTTTACTGCCTGTCACGTTCTAGCACACTTATTCCCAGGAGTCCAAACTGTCATTCCCAGTTGTACACAATCACCAGTATCTTTATAAAATGACCCATTTATTATCGGTTCTCTGCCATGAACTAAAAAGAATGGTGTAAAACCAGTAGTTTCATTAACAGCGCTATTTAATGCAAACTGTATTTTATATAAATTTAACAATACCTATGGTATGGGTAGTGTGATTATGATATAGCCATGCCAAGGGATGAATATGCAGGTGAGTTTGGAGTTCTGAAGGAGATCTTTAATAAAGTACGTACAAACATTTTAAAAGCTCACGCTACGAACACCAGGTATTATAATTTACGTCGCCGTGAGGTTAAGTTGTCTGAGGGACAGGAAGTTTGGCGGAAGACGTACATACAAAGTGACGCTGATAAATTTAAAGCTACCAAACTAGCACCTAAGTACGAGAAATGTATCGTAAAGAAAGTATTGTCACCATTGGTCTACGAATTAGAAGGATATGACGGAAAATATCTCGGTACTTGGCATATCAAGGATATCAAGGTATGACTACCTGTTTCTCACATCGCTTATACCCGTTTCTTCCTTATTTTTCTCCTCACTGTTAAGCAGTGGACTCTGGTTCTCTAGCCGTAGGACGTTTTTACGTGTTGCTTTGGTATATACCAAACAACGATGCCAAGGTTATTTTGAACTAGCATTAGTATGCTAGATTTTATTTTGAACTAGCTTTAGTTTGCTAAGTTTTAATTTAAATTAGCTTAGACTGCTAGGTTTTATTCTTAACTAACTCTAGTTTACTAGATTGTGTTTTTAACTAGTTAGTAGAGGTCGTGTTTTAACTGGGTTGCATGCTCGTTAGGGAATATTTTTGTACTATGGATAGTAGGTACATACATAGTTTTACTAACGGTTAGGATAGGAACACACAATTTTCTTTTGTACTTGCTTGGTGATATAGCTTCCAGCTGTCACTACAAGGTTTTTTTTTCTTTTTCTTTTTAATTTTCTTTAGTCTGTAGACTATATTTAGTAATATAGCTAAGAGCTGTTACTTAAGTTTTGTGATATAGCTAAATGCTGTCAATTTTTTTTTCTTGTCCTTAGACATAACTTTAGTGATATAGTAATAATTACTGTCACGTTAGTAATTTTGTTTCGTTTAAAATGATAGCACATGTTGCATCTTTTTATTCATTTCATTGTTATCTCTTGGTAGAAATCATGTGGCACATTAGACCACTTACCTTGAGAATATTTTTTTGTTTGTTGTGATGGTCCATGGCGGCTAGTAACTGGTTTATAGCTAGGGTTGATATCATGTGGTTTGAAAAATATTCACTATATCCTAGACTATATACTTTTCTTTCTTACATGAGTAGAATTTCAGAGTAAATAGCTACTTACTGGGGATTGAGTACAACTGGGAATGACAGTTTGGACTCCTGGGAATAAGTGTGCTAGAACGTGACAGGCAGTAAAATCTGCAACTGCTACTGTTTATGATAGGGATGTATGATAGAAAGATGGATTGAAAGAAAGGGGAACATATGCTCGGACAGCAGGTGAAAATTAAAGATGGAATAACAACGGTCCTGGCAGTTGGTTTTCATTTAGGTCTGTATCACAGTAGGAAAGGAAATGTAAGTAGGTAAGTACTCAGAGTTTGTTTTGTGGTGGATAGGATTTTAAAAATTTAACATAGTGAAATTTTTTAATATTTAACATTTTAAAACTGGTGGTTATTTTCTGTTTTATTTTCATTATTTTTTTTGTTTCCAGCTAAGTACGCTGAGGGCAGCGGGTTTCTCCTGTGTCGAAACTTTTTCTGGGGGAGGGATATTGTAACGTTGCGTTTTATTTGTTCTTTTGAGAAGAAAACAGAAAGTACTATTTTGTTAGAATTAGGTCATCTTTTAAAACCACTAGTGCCATCTGTTGTGCAGGTTGGAAATTAATATTGAAGATGTTTTGACATCTAGCATCATAGAGGTCGATGTCCTTTGATGATATAGAATATATTTTGAGATTTCTCTTGATTTTATTATTTAATAACCGGAATAAGTAAATATTCTATTCCTAGTCATGTGTTATCCTTTATTTCAATAAAAGGTTTTAAATAAAACTCATCGAATTATAATTTTTATTGTTTGGCTGAACAACTAGGTGTTAATTGTCATAGATTTGACGTTTAAAAAATAAAAGGGACGCCATCGCAATTTGATAAAAATGGTCGGGTGACCACAGCCGGCAGGCACATTATATGGTCTCGTTTCGTCGCCAGGGTAAAAATGAAGGATAAACCTTCATAAAAATGGTACATACAATGCACTAACAGCCAGCCAAATTGCAGATGGAATAGAGAGCCAACCTGGAGTATTTATGTGAACGGTTGGATGGATTGCTTGCGTTACGCAGATTTAGAACCGATCGTCACTGGTAGGCTGGGTTCATGGATGGGGAGTGCGTCGTAGATGGTTTTGATCAACACGAGATACTCATGGGATTTAAAAGTTAAGATTTAAAATTTAAAATTAAACTAAATTAAACTGATTTAGAATTAAACGGATTTAGAATTTCTACTTAAATAGTTCTTACTATTGGAAATCTATAAATACTTAACTCAGTTCTTAATGTTTAAAGTTTTGATATTTCATCACTGCTTGAATAGTTTTTACTATACAGTAGTCTCCTTTAAATAAACATCTTTTGAGGTTTAAATATTTGCCCAAATAGTATAGGGGTGATTAGTTTGGTCAATCACAACGGTTGGAGAACCTGTCGGCGTGGAGAGTTCAAGATATACCTGCAGGATCACCAGGAGACCGTGGTTGCGGCAACAGGAAACGTTTAATCTACGGAATCTTTGGTTAGATCCAAAAAGAGGTACCAAAAATTCATCTTATCTTGCTACGTCGAAGCTGGGGAATCAACCTTTGCTTTCCCTTGTATTTGTTACTACACAAAATTGGTAGTTAATCATTTTGAGGAGCTTTAATAAACCACGCGAACCGAATATACTCTCACGACCCTTTATATTTGGAAATTATTATGTTCTCTCTGACTCGGTCATCCTTACACACAAGAGTTTTGCTCATAATAAATAAGGTTATCTAAGAGTTTACATATTTTAAATATTGTACCATCCGTGTCCTCCTAGAGGGGTCATGTTTAAGAGTATAACTGTGCAATATTGTAATGATATCTAAATAATCAATAAATTCTGAGTACCTACCGAGTACAGACAATTTTATTTTATTTCCATTTAGCTAGTCCGGTTCCAGTTTTTAACAAATATCTGAAAGACTCTTAACATAACATAACATACCATAAAACACTAAAATTACCCATATATACCTTTCAAAAGCGTGAAGAGGTAACAAACAAACAAATCAACAAACAAACAAACTCACTTTCGCATTTATAATATTAGTTAGGATAGTTAGGATTAGGATAAAATTATAAATTAATAAAATGTCACTGAAAAAGTAAAAGAACACAATGTACCTAGAGAGTAATATGACAGTCTTAGGAGATCACTGTACCGGTGTGACAGATAGTACAGCGCTGTCATCAAATTGTCAAATACAAATGTCAAATACTGTCAAGTATTGTACCATCTGACAGACCCTACCCTACTCGCCAAGTAGCGCCAACTTTATAGTGAGCAAAGATACGATAGCCTCATATACCACATTTGGCAAGCATGTATAGTAGGGTGGGCAGATTTTTGAAAATTTTGTAGGAATCTAACTCAAGGGGTCTCAAAAGTTGCGTAAAAATATACCTACACTTTTTTTGATATTAAATATGGGTTTGCTCTTGACCACAATCTTGCCCGAGGACAGAGATGAGGTCTACGTCTCTATTTGTCTACTTTTAAACTGTTTTTTTTTATTATTTATGTACGTATGTATGTGTCATGGTTATAGTTTAGTACGGAGAATATAACACAAATTAATAAAAAAATAATGGGGGTTCAGAAACATTCAAATTAATCTATTTAGATATTATAAATCGCATTTCCGAGTGAATTAAGATATAAGTATTTGAAGTTGAAAATAACCATTTTCGTAAATTTTCAAAATTCGGTACAGAGCTTAAAGATATATCGAATATTTTTTTAATTATTTTTATTATGATTGTGTAACCCAATCGCATATTATAAAACCCCTTGACATTTTTTTTTTCAAAAATTTTGAAAATCGGCCACCCTAATGTATAGAATTGCTCGGACGTGTGTTTTTCAATCTTTTCCAAACAGTTTTACTACACCTTGGTATAACCTCTTGGAAGAAAACTTCCACGAGGTTTTACTGATAGAACCAATGTAGAACCTCTTAGAACAGAGAATAATAAAAAACACGACTGACAACTTACATTACAAAGCCTATGTCACTCGGAGGAATGCAAGGAATCTAACAATCTCACATCAAAGTCTGTTAAGCCGTTCAGGACTTATGGTGGAATAAAGAAACTTACATACTTACATACATGAACTCTGAAAACATACACTCCTTTTTTGGTCAGTCGTGTAAAATCGAGGCATGACATCTAGATTGGATAAACAGTTATGTTCCGTAAGGTATAATAACTTTATGGATAAAACAACGTGACAAGAGGAATCGAAGTGAAACGGTCGACTGACTCGGTTATCTATGATTTTATTATCACTATCAGTTTTAAATGTTTGATCAATACAAATATTAATTAAATCCTGTGTGATGGTGACCATGCATTGGCGGACATGCTGCTTCTCAATGTGGATAGGAGTCTCTTTTTTTTTAACGCTCTAATCTCCTAAGCTTTAAGTCAAATTAAAACAAGTTACTAATCGTATTGTATCTAAAATATTTATATGAGGAATCATGACAGCGCTTCGAATCGTCCTTATGCCTCATGAGCTGGTGCAAGACCGCAAAAAATAGCGTCATCTCGTATTGGAGACCAAGATCCACTTCGGGTTGCTACGCTGCAGTAGTAAGTGCCTCATGAGTTTGTATACCAATATATTATCAAAGACCACCATTATCATATACCACCACTTGTTCTAATGAAAGGAAATCATCGTAAGGAAAAAATCTGCTAGTGTTGAGTTGATGATTTATTAGCTAGCGTGTGAAATGAAGAAGGCAAATTGGAAAACCACTTCTATAAGATTGCCAAAACAATTTTTGGGTGAGTTATATCACGTAATTACACCTACAAGATGAAGGCTATTTAGGGGGTAGTATTTTCATTCTATAACGTATATTTGTTTCTTTATTAAACAAAATAATATGGCATAAAAGGCCCTATAGGGGCTTTAAAACTTGTAGGTAATATTAAAATGGAATTTTTAAAAGATATCAAGATCTTTTCTTAATAAAGTAGGAGAAATATACTTATATAAAAAATTGAGATGTCTCATAATTATTCCTTTGTTTCAAAGATAAAAATAATTTATATATACGCAGGATTTCATTTAGATAAGAATATGGTACATATAATTCTTTTAATTAATTTAAAACAGTAAACAGTATCATATAACTAGCGTTTCTCAAACTATCCGTAATTATTTCACGCATTCTGACATAAATTTTATTTTTACAAGCGTTTGACTCAGTATTTTTAATTTAATATAAGTATTTTTTATTTACTCCCAAAAAAAAAATTAAAAACTGATTGTTATAAAACTTTTATACGAATTTTCCATTTATTAAAAAAAGTTAGCCTAAATGGGACGAAGGCAGATATAAAATAAGTGAGCATCGTGGTACAACCATAGTTAGACAAAAAATATGTTTTTTTTCTATGCTTATACAGTTCTATAAGTGAGCATCGTGGTACAACGCATCCTGCCATTTTCTATTATTTATAGAATTCGAGTTAATTTTATTGCCAAGCCGCGTCTAAATACTTAGTTTACATAAAAAAAAATACTTTTTTTTTTAATTACCCAATTAAACCTCACAAAGCTGATGTCGCCGATGTCTAATCCACATTAGTATGATAAAAATAAGTAGAAGAAAGTAACCCAGGAAGCTGAATACATTTAATTCACTTTTCCCATTAGATACTATATCCATCCAGTTTAGAATTATTTAAAAACAGGATTCTAATGTTGGGAACCTCTGGCCTGCCACGTTGTATAAGTAAACAAAGAATATGTAGTAACATTATCTGTATCAAGTGCGCCTATCGAAGTAGTTAAACGCTAGTGAAACAGTAGCGTCGTGAAAATGGCAAAATGCATAGACAAATCGGTAAATATGGGCAGAATAAAACTGAAACTTTCCGCCTTTTTGATACAACTTTTAGCAACATGTTGCAGTAAGTACAGTTTTTTTTAAATCTGAAAAACAAGAAAATATTAACAGCGATAGAACGCAAACTTAATTAGTTTCTAGTTGAAACATCCTGAAAGTCTAACGAGATTAACACTGAAATATATTTGGATGCCTTTCTAAGTCTGACAATGAAATGCAATGATTGTAGAGCTATAATAGCAATAGCTCTATATAGTGCAAAAATAAGAACTATGTACTGCAAAAACAATATGGGATTAATCCCGAAAATCATTGCGGCTCTCGTGGGATAAATAATGGTTAAGCCATGGGTTATTAACATTTTTAGACATTCTTCTTTGTATGCATTAGAATGAACAAGCTGCTTCTCTTTCTAGACAGTATACGTGATATATCCATACTATCCATACTAATATTATAAATGCGAAAGTTTGGATGTGAGTTTGTGAGTTTGTGAGTTTGCGAGTTTGTGAGGATGTTTGTTACTCAATCACGCAAAATCTACTAGACGGATTTCGATGAAATTTGGTACAGAGGTAGATAATGACCTGGAATAGCACATAGGCTACTTTTTATCCCGGAAAAAGCACTGTTCCCGTGGGAAATTCACGCGGGCGAAGCCGCGGGCCGCGGCTAGTATAGTATATATCTCACTGAATTCTATATCAGGGGGTCTGGTTTCTCTTTATACTTCGACATTCAGTAGCAGAATCAGAATGTAAAAGTGTCAAAACTATTGGCTCTGAGTACCTCGTGTTCTTTGAACTAAATACGCCAATGCTTTGAAAAAAATGCATCCATTCCATCGAAATATTATGCACAGTTAGATGACATAGACATCTGACTGTACTATAGTTGTATTTCGATGATCCATTTCTTCGCCTGCCAGACAGGCATCGTTTGCGCCTGGCCCTCATACAGCATCCAAAAGTTCCTGTCCAACGATACAGTGCTCTCTGCACCCATGACCACCTTCGAGGTGTCCCTTCTGGGCAGTCTGGGCAACGTTGGTGCCTTCGCTGCCACTCCGTTCTGTGGATACGCCTTTAACAACTTCGGGAGGAAATACGCTTCGATTTTGTTCGGATTGCCGTATGTGGTGAGTTGATAATGATTCTTTCTTTACCAATCTTCTTCTTTTTGATCTTTTCCCCTTTTCAGGGAGGTTAGCACAGTATGATAATTCCTTTCATAGCCATCGCTCGCCATTTCGTATAATACTTCCCTCTCACATGCTCTCCTTGACACAATCCAACCTTTTTTTTTTAGGTTTCTATCTCTTTTTACTTCGTAACCTCCTCTTGTGTCTTTCAGAAAGCATGCGTGATGCAAATAGAATATTATTATTATACTTGCAAGCCAGAAAAATTTAAAAATTAAATTCAATATACTATGTTTACAGTTGAATTGGACAATAATATCGCTAGCAAAAAGTGTGCCATGGATATTCTTAGCTGTTACCATAGCAGGGATTGGCATTGCTGGTCAGAATGCTTCCCTGATCTTCATTTCGGAAATCTCGCATGACTCTATTAGAGGAGGAATGACAGCCCTTTCAGCATCAGGGTATGTAATACATTCTTATTCTTTCTATTTAGGAGTTATTTCTGTATTACAATTAGCGAGGAAACTTGCAAGGCAAAATATTAAAAACCGGTCAGAAAACAACATTACAAAAAAAGTTAGGTAACAAAGGTAGATAGAAAACTACTCTTGGCTACTATGTAAATATCAGACCAAGGTCTAAATATTAAATATGACCACCTAAGCAGACTACTAATGTGATGGTGGTCGATGGACTAAGATGCCATCCTGTAGTTGAAGGATCCCAGATTTTAATCCAACTCGAACTTTGTGACTTTAGATTAGACTACCAGTAATGTAGAATAGGGCTAGGGAATCTCAAAGGATTCCAACTGGAATATCTGCACTAAGTGGTTTTCTCATGAACCCCAGTAGATTGAATTCTTCACTGCAAGTATATTTATCATTCTTCTATATTTTCAGGTACTTTCTGGGACTGACAGCAGGATACGCATTAGGAGGCTATTTGTCTTACTACCATGTGTTATACGCTAACATGACGATGGCAGTCATAGCTATGGTGTTGCTGATGCTACTCCCAGAATCTCCTGTTTTCCTGGTACTCGTTGGAAAGATTGAGGTGTGTATGACTTCTTTATTTTTTGTCGATGACGCTACTTCCAGAATAAAAGGCTTTCTTTTTTTTTGAACATCTAAAGATTGCATTGGATCTTTATATTAAAACTTTGCCAATGGCATGGTAGATCATAAGAAACAAATATTAATTAAGTTTTTAATTTCAAAAGGTTTCAAAAAGTCCTAAACAAATTTGTTTAGCTGTATTATCAGCCACTTATCTAATTACTGTTGGGGTTATTGTACTATCCCCTGCATAAATACGTTGGAAATCCTTTACCAATATAATAAAGTTATTTTATTTATCTCAGAAAATTGCAGTAACCTTAAAATTATTATTAAAAATGGATTTAGGAGATATACGAGAGAGCGTGATGATCTATGGAAATAGTCGTCACGTTAGCAGTTTTACAAAATAATCATTTTTGTTACATTTTTAGGCGGCTACTAAGTCAATAGCTTTCTACAATCGAGTTGATCCATCGTCCAAAGAAGTTGAAGGTGAAATCAAAAGGATTCGAATACAGTTGGATCCAAGACTAGAGAAACTACTTGAAGCAGAACAAGGTACGGATGTCTTGTATTAGCTAGAATAAAACGAATAGTTTTTCTTGCATATTAAATGATTTTTTTCTCTATCATTCATCAAAATGAATACGAAAAACTAGAAAAAAATAGTACTAAACAAACAACATCGAAAAAAACACGAACACAAGCGAAAACAAGCGGAATCTTTCTTGGAAATCTCTCGGAAATATTTTTGAGAACAGAAAATTTTCAAAAAAATCCGAGGAATGCCCGAGAGTTTTCAGAAATTTCATATCATTTCCTCAAACCAAAACAAGACCTGGATAATAGAAACATTTGCATTTACAACCGTGACAGATAACACTATTTACTTTGATACAGGCTCACTAGTAGTATCTTATTTGCCTGCCTCATAAAGTCTGTCTGTACATGTCATCATATTTTGTAATACTGTAATGTCAATTAGCTTTGATTTGATGGTATTTTCAAGATAACGAGAAATCATCATTATAGATAAAAAATAATTATTAAATTGAAATTAGAAGTTTTTTTTTCTCGTTTATTGCATCTTATTATTATTAGCTACCTAACAGAGAATATAATTCATATAGAAGAGTCAAGACCCCCGAAATCATACATCGGTGCTTGACAGTCAAGAATTTGGTCCTGCGAGAAGAAATCGAGTAACACGTAATATCACATATAACCCATATATTTAAGATATCTAAGTAACTAATTCTTCAAAGTAACTAAATATTTTTACTCGAAACGGCAACATAGATTAGATTTTAATCACAAAAAAAATAATTAAAAAATAATGATAATAATAAAATAAGTCATAATGGTAACGTAACTTATTTTTTAGATTCGGAAGCCCTAAATCAGCTGCTAGCAGAAACTGAAAAGACAGATGATATCGCGACACCACACTCGGAGTCAGCTTGGAAACTATTTAGTAAGTAAAATTAATAAGTATATGTTCAAACATAGAGGCTGTTTGAACCTTTGATGGAAGAAAGAATAATAAAGTAACGAGAGATTCACGTTGTTCTTTCAGAGAGGTTCGGTAAACCAATACAGTCAAAAACGAGAAGGTAGTTCTGAAACCAATCCCTACTCCACTTGTTGACTGAATCCAAAGCACGCTACACGATATGATGATAATAGAGATAGCTAACAAAATTACTATAACATTGTAGTGGGTTGTATGTTTAGGTTTATAAACCATAGGTCTAAATGATAGTGAAAATAGCATCAAAATCATTTGCGTTGTAAAAAAGATTAACGTGCAGAAAACTACTTCAGTATTTTACTTAAAAATTAATGAGTTATACCAACCCCAACGATAACTCGTTACAGGAGAATCCAGATCATCCAAGCGTGCAATGGTCGTCGTTCTAGTGCTGATGGTATTATCAATCTTTATGGGAGCTCCCGTGATGCAGATCTACGCAGAACCGCTATTCAAGGAAGCAGTGCCTACGATGTCAGCGAACGAATGCTCTATATACCTGGCTATAGTCCTTCTAGTATCTAGTGTTATTTGTGTGTTGGTTGTTGATAAATTTGGACGTAAGGTAAGCCTTCTTCTTCATTTTACATTCTCACGCCTTTTTCCTTAGGGGAATTCTTTCCAGTCACTGAATTTCAAATGATATCATTTTCTCTATTGAAGTATTTGCACTACTTCCTGTCCTGCCTTCTCCATCACCCATTTGGTAGTATACGAGCTGACTTAAAAGTCAGCCATTTACGCTCGTTAACCAATCTTGTGTTTGCAATATCATGTACTTTATTCCTTCCAGAATCTCATGATATTGACATCTCTGGGGTCTGGCATCTGCAACTTGCTGCTCGGCACACAGCTTCATCTGCATTGGGCAGGCCCTTGGTTCACAGTCTTCCTGATTTATGCCTTCAACTTCTTATTTACCTTAGGGTGCGGGGTTATTCCATTCATCCTTACTGCTGAAGTGTTTTTGCCTGAGGTATGTATGAAATTTAATGAGAAGAAAACTCATTGCATTAATTAGTCTTACACCCATTCACACCAACATTAAAACATGGATGCCACTTATTGGTGGAATGAAGATTCAGATAAAGTGTCAAGTTGATAGCCTATGGGTCTTTAGTCTAAACGGCCCAAATTGAATGGGCCGTGGGCTATTCAAACGTAGACAAAAATTATTAATGACAAGAATCCCCAGTATAAAACAGTTTTGTTTAGTTTCATAGTTTGACGTATAACTTTTTTTGATTCCAGGTCCGCAGTTTCTGCAGCAGCGTGGTAATGTCATCTTTATGGCTCTCACTATTTGTACTACTATTCATATTCAACCCAATTATGGAGCTGATTGGGTTGGGACCAGTTTTCTACTGTTTTTCGGGTGTTTGCTTCTTTGTGGCTGTCTACTCATATATCGCCTTGCCAGAAACGAAGGGCCTATCTTCTGATGTTATACAAGCTTTATTTTTGAAGAAGAAAGTTTGAACATTGTATTGTCAGAATAGTATAAATATCTTAGAAGGGGGACTAGATTAGGGGGGGGGGAGCAATGTAAAAAAGAACTTACTTAACATACTTACGAGAGATGGCATGTCCGGTTTAAAGCTGGGCGTAAAACTATCTCTGCTTGTAACATTTGTTTTTACTTTATACCTGTAAATAAAGAAGAATTCTGTGATTTTTATACTTATTATTATTTAAATAAATTAACTGACTGTTAGGTTGTTTATTTTAACTGCCTCCTTATATAATTAACGCCTTATTGCTAGAGATAATACTGGCGTCAGATTTTTCTCTATCCCAAAGGCATTTGATATGATGACTTGACGACTACCGCCATCTAGTTATTGATGCCACCGTTGTTGCCTACATGCTAGTAAACTGTACATAGTCTGTGCAGTTACTTACGATGTTTACCTTTAGCGGAATCATATTTTTAAGTACCAGTTTAACAAAGGAAGTTCAAGAAGAATTGTTGAAAATGATGGCTGATTCAACCATTTAATAAATCTATATATGTATATATAACTCAAAGGTGATTGACTGACTGACTGACATATTGATCTATCAATGCACAGCCCAAACCACTGGACGGATCGGACTGAAATTTGGCATGCAGGTAGATGTTATGACGAAGGCATCCGCTAAGAAAGGATTAACGCGAAGAAGCCGCGGGCACCAGCTAGTAATAAATAAATAAGGACAAAACATTCGGCTAGATATTAATTAGGGACAAATTCACATAAAAACAACAACTAGTAAATAGAGCAAGGATTTTATTAACTTTCAGTCACTCTTAAATAGTCACTCTTATTGCAGGAAAATTTACTTTGACTTAAAAACACAAATGTAATCACTATCAGCTGAAATTTAATAAGTGATCTGCGTGGTTAGGTCAATAAACTATTTAGAATTTGGATAGTTCCTTTGTTCTCTGTATACCTAAATCGTAATGAACAACTGAAACATCAGGGGTATATTACAGGAGTGATGCCGGTTAAGAAGACGTAGACTCATTTTTGGAAGGTTCTAACGTCGTAAATACATACACTTCAGGATCAGCACAGCAGGAAGTTCATTCCACAGTTTAGTTTATACAAATTACTTATTGATCCTTTAAACTGGCTCACTAGTTGATTGCCTCCCTGGATCAATATAGAAATGTCTAAATCGGCAGTGTTCCAAGGTTGACCTTTCTGATAACCCTGCTAGGAGGTGTTGTAAGTGACATAATACCTCACTCTTCTTTCTTATCCAGTGGGTTGAAAGGTCCACGAATGGTCAGAGCTTCTAAACCGCCAAGTTATAGTTATTCTAAATTTATAGGACTACAGAAGTTAGGTAGAGTTAATAGCAAAATCAAAACTTTTTTTGCCCAATTTAATATGCTGTAGTCTGTACCAAAATACATTTATGGCATGATATATACTAGTTAATTTCAGACGCTGATAACACTTGCTACCTTTGTATACAACAATGATGAAATATAAACAAATAATTAAACAAATCCTCATTTTCCAAATATTGTTTCCCAAACTGTTTTCATGAACATTTTTTATTTGATTCTTCTTCTTTACTTTAATAAATTGGCTCCCAGTAGTATCTATTTTCCTTACCTTACCATCCTTTTCATGGAAGTTATAGGATTTTTATGATTTAATAATTCCATGGGCCTATTATCTGGGGTCTGGGGTCTTATCATTTCATCGGCCAAGAGCTAGTGCAAGACAAATGCGCAAAAAATGGCGTCAATATCTCGGGTCGCTGCGCCGCAGTAGTAAGTATCATTTCATATGTCATCTGTCACATTAAACCCTTCCATATGGTCCCTGACTCCATCTTTCTCATTATTGTTCTCCCTCTTTCATTGAACCATCCACCTTCGTTTTCAACGTTCTTTTAATTAGATGTTGATCTTCTCTTTTCTACTCTCTTCTTATTTCTTTTTAAGAACTATGCTCTTGTCTATGTCATTATGTTTAATATAACTCACGCAATTAAATTTTTTTGTTAATGAAGTATTTTTTGCTATTTGCCTTATCCATTTTACACACTAGTTGCAAAATCATCAACTAGGATTCAGATTTCCTCACGATGTTTTACTTCACCGGAAGCTAGTGGTGGTGATCAATAAATAAAAACTCACGATAAGGATTCGAAACTGGGACCCTTTCCTTGAAAGTTCTTTTCACCCTATCTTAATCACTCGAACATCACCAAGCACGTTACTACGGAACCCTAAAATGGTGTAACGTCATTCCATATGAAGTAATTGATATGTTTCCTTCCTTAAAGATTTGGAACCACTGGTCTTGTATAAAATGTATACTGTATATATAAAGTATAATAACATTATCTGTCTTGGTAATACTTATCTAAGAGTTGGGATTTGCCCGTGTGACGATATAGTGGTGGCAATTCGGTGGCATACTGGTGGCAATGGAACAGCAGCTTGAAACAATGGAGAAGATCAAACTGAAACCGACTGCCATTTTGGTGCAGACTGTTGCAACTATTTTTAGTGAGTAAACTAATATTATTTGACCCTGGGCTCTGCTTCTATCATTTTTTTTAGGAAAATAAAGATTCTTTGCGAATCTAATAAATCATCAGCAGCCAGATAATGACAACCGCCTGAAGTCGGATAGGACCCGGGTTCAAATCCTACCTGTACCATATGAGTTTGTAGACCAATCTGACTCATGCATGGTAGTTTTCATAAACCACCACTTGCTTCAGGTGAAGGAAAACATCGTGAAAAAACCTGTACATTGGCTGACTGTTTAGTTTACTAGTGTGTATACGGCTACTGCCAATAGATGACGGTAGTCGTAAAAGTCATGTCAGATGCCTTTAGGCGACTTGAATAAAATCTGACACCAGTGATAGTAATAACAAGCTCGATAAGAAAGAAAGATCACCAGCCATTTTAATGTCCCCACTGCTGGGGTACTAGCCTTCCTTATGGGTGGATAAGGAGGTTGGGCCATGACCACCACGCGGGCCCAATGCGGATTGGTGGGTTTTAGCGATTCCGAATACAGCCGGGACCAATCCGAAGCACGGAAGAACTCATGATAACATATTTTCATCACTCATCCTTTGACCGACCAATACGAGCGCGCAAACCACTGCGTTACCTGCTTATTCCTCTTAGAATATGTCATACTAGCATGGCCCAGGGACTTTGTTCCCGTGTGGAAATTTCGGGAAATCTTCTTTTAGTGATCCACTACACTCCCTAATAAACCTACATGCCAAATTTTAGCTTCCTACGCCCAGTTAGAAGTACTGAAAAGGAGAAGGTACCCTTTGTCTGTCAGTCACTGATCCCGTGAAAAAAACCACGCGTTCAAATCGGACAAAAGCTAGTAAGTATATGTTATATTGAGCAAAATTTTATATGCACGTTTTTCATTGCTTCCAGTATGCTTCTTCGCCTGCCAGACCGGTTTCGTATGCTCCTGGCCTTCCGGCACCATCGAGAACTTCAAATCCAACGACACGGTGCTCTCTAAACCCATGACGACCTTTGAAGTGTCTCTCCTTGGCAGCCTCCTCAATATCGGAGCTTTAATTGTCACTCCGTTTTGCGCGTACGCATTCAACAACTTTGGGAGGAAATATGCTTCAATTTTGTTTGGTCTGCCATTTGTGGTGAGTAATATGAGCTTAGTTGTTGGTATGAGACCTTTATTTTAGGTTTGAAAACAATTTAATAATAGAGTGTTTACTGCAAAATTGGTACATTTCCTCTCTTATTTATTTATTTTCAATTTTCTTGAACTAGCCTGTGTAGGTGTTGTGTCCCACTGCAGGGCAAAGGCCTCCCCCTTTTTCTTCCACTCGTTTCTCACTATTGTAAGTTCACTCAGATAAGAGACTAACTAAGATTTGCCTTAGTTGTTCCACCATCTCCTTCTAGGTCTACCTCGTCCACTGCGGCCGTCCTTTAATCAGAAGATAGCCAATCTCGCCCACCTTTCTGGCCGCATATGTATTTATAGACACATTTTTTGAATAATTATTTCATCTAATTCCAGATCAATTGGGTGATTATATCTCTAACAAGAAGTGTGACATGGATTCTCATAGCAATCACCATATCAGGCATAGGAATTGGTGGTCAAAATGCCTCAGTAATTTTTATCTCAGAAATTGTTCACGATTCCATCAGAGGAGGCTTGACGGCTCTTTCAGCGTCAGGGTAAGATATGGTTTTCAACAATATTTATTGCTATAATCCTACTAATATTATAAATGTGAGGGATTGATTGTGAGTTTGTTAGGATGTTTGTTCACGTAAAATCTACTGGATGGATTACGATGAAATTTGGTACACAGGTAGAAAAATACCGGGAATAGCACATAGGGTACTTTTTATCCCAAAATCCCTACGGGTTCCCAAGCCCCCGGGCGCAGCTAGTGATAATATAAAGCCAAGATCTATTTTGGGGTCACTGAATTAACAATGTAAGTGGTCGCATCAGAACCTACAGCGGTGCGCTTCCGATCGCGCCGGACGTGTTTACGAGCTTGTATATTGTTAAAATCATTTTTAATCGTTATCACCCAAATCTTTCTATAAAACTTATATTCCCGGACTCCCATTAAAGTTACTTATCGATTGGTGTAAGTGGATGCACCTGACGTGCAATAACCAGGAAGAAAAGTGCAGGTGAATCGGTAGAATTAGACTGTGACAAAGGTGTTTTACTTTGGATTGTCGGTGGCGTAAAAATAAATGACTAATCACAGTGACGTGTGACTCGTTTGTCTAATGCAGTGTCTCAATACAACTCATCAATTTCGCCAGTAAACTTAACTGTGAGATAGCGCAGTGGAAGTGCGTTCGCCTCTGACTTGCTGCGACCCGAGTTCGAGTCACGGTTGTTACCAACTGATTCTACATTATTTTGTTTTTGTGAACATTTTGGAGGACGATTAGCGCAGTGGAAGTGCGTTCGCCTATCACCCGATGCGACTCGAGTTCGAGACACGGTGTCAACTATAGTTTTTTATTCTTATGTTTTGTTTTTTGTAAACATTTTAGAGGACCACAGTTCGATTTCCAGTACTTGCCTACTACTTATATAAAAAAGACTTTAAAATCCTTTTAAAATGGAGAATACTTTTAATTGTGCTGGCTGTCTTAAACCAATCATTACAAGACAATATCTTCTGTGTAGTTCATGCAATAAAAGGTACGACATTGCCTGTGCAAATGTATCAGAGCAACGGTTCTACAACACCATGACGTCTGAGCACAAAGCGACCTGGCGATGCCCATTTTGTATCTGCAATCAGCCTCGAACAGACAATAGCAACACGCCCGTTCGAGATGCCGGCGTGGGTGGAGTGACGCGACAACGCGGTGCCGCAGCGATGAGCCCTATCGACCAAGCTGGTGACAACTTGTCACTTGTCACTGACAAGTCACTGATTTTGCCTCTTATTGATCTTAACACCACCTCTCTTAATGAAACGATAGAATTAACTGATGTACAAATGCTGCTCCTTGAACTGCGCCAGTTCAGGGAAGAGTACCGAGAGGATCGGATAGCAGACAGGATGCAGATAGCTAAGCTGGTAGAATCAGTTGAAAAATTAAATAAGAGGCAGGATGATTGTGAGAAGAAGTATGATGGGTTGCTTCAACGTGTTGGCTGCCTAGAACTGCAAGTAAGGGAGCAGGCAGAAGGGCGTAGTGCCACCGTAGGGAGTGCTGTCGAGCAGTCCTTGGTGAACTCTATTGCTGAGCTGAAGGCCGAGATAAATGATCGCGATCAGGACCTATTGCTAAATGAAGTCGAAATCTCCTGTGTCGCAGAACAGCAAGGAGAGAGTCTGGGTCATATAGCCATCACACTAGCTAATAAACTGGGGGTCCACGTAACTGAGGAGGACTTAGTGAGTGTAACGCGTGTAGGCCCGTTATCAACTGGACAGCAGGACGCAGCCGGACCTGCAGCTGGGTCACGTCCCCGCCCGATTGTTGTTCGTCTGGCGCGTCGTGCACTTCGTGACCGGTTACTGCAGGCGGCGCGTGTTC
The DNA here is from genome assembly GCA_018467065.1 of Ephestia elutella. Taxonomy (NCBI): domain Eukaryota; kingdom Metazoa; phylum Arthropoda; class Insecta; order Lepidoptera; family Pyralidae; genus Ephestia; species Ephestia elutella. The sequence goes on from CM031583.1 coordinate 12,937,446, forward strand.
GTCGTGGTGTGACATCAGAGGGCACTGGAGTGCCCGGGCCTCCACGCCGCCTCTACGTCAACGAGCGGTTGACGAAACTTAATAGAGATCTATTTCATCGTGCTCGTGATCTGGCAGCGCGTCACAGATGGCGGTACGTTTGGACCTTTGATTATATACTCTCTAGATATAGTCACGCCTTGTAATCGGCTGACAAAAAACAGGCCAACATTTTTATCCTCGTGTGCACGCGACGCACACAAGCAAACGTCATTACACTGTCTTACACTCGCAGAATCTGTCTCTGTGTGCGTGCGTAGGGTTACCAGCGTCCCATTGTTGTTCCCAAGTGTAATAGCGACTCACCGAACACAGATAAACCCTGCGACGTTTCCGCAGTTCGGTAAATGTTTGTATGAGTGTTTTTTTGTGTTATGTTGAATAAATGATTAAAAAAAATAATTAAAAATGGGTGAAAATAAAAGGTGTTTTCGTTTGGTAAATTTGAAATTCGTTATCTATTATTTTCAAATTTATATTTGATTTTTATTACTGAATAACCTTTAATAAAAATAATAGAAGGTCACTAAAGTGGAGAAAACGTTATCAAGCGTGAGATTAGACAGTATGTAGTATTGCGAACTAAGTATAGTTGATTGCCGTGGTATTTGGGTTTGCTTTTAAGTAGCATTTAATTAGTTCTAATCGGACATAATTCTGGTTGTATGACGTTATAACTTCGGTAAGTTTATAGTTCTTAATTAAAATTCTTCATTATATAATAGATTAATCAATGTGTAAAACAGTACCTAACGTAATTAAATGAGAGATAATTTTACAAAATTATAACCTAATTTTTAAGAATAGGTTTTGTCACAGCATATTTTGGTTCCGTTGTATGACATTGTGTAACGTCATACAAAGGAAATGACGTTAGGGCCTATACACATATGATATTTGCTAGTGAAAAATAAAAACTTCTGAACTTGAAAAAAAATGTATTTACCTAAAGTGTCAAACGGACGGACGCACGACGCACGTTCAAATTTGAAATGTTTGTCGGTCATTGTGAAGTGACGATATTTTTATCTAACTACCAATGAAAGGAGGGTATATTAAGTAGTGTCTCGGGTATATGAGATACTAGCTTTTGCCCGCGGCTTTGTATATGGATAGTGTCAATATGAACCCTGCTTTATGAATTCCTTTGTCTAACATAAACTCTTTTGTATGACAAAAAAATATTCCTTTGTATATTTCGTTTGTATGACGTACTTTTTTTATGCAATTGGCTGATATATGATTGAACTAGCTTTTGCCCGCGGCTTCGCCCGCTTGAATTTCCCACGGGTACTGTGCTTTTTCCCTGGATGAAAGGTGTATGCAAAATTTCAGAAAGATTGGTTCAATAGATAAAGCGTGAAGAGGTAACAAACCAACAAACAAACAAACTCACTTTCGCATTTAAAATATTAGTTAGGATTCTTAGCAACGGGGCGGGCACGCGCTATTTTTAATCTTGCTATGTGTGTAGGGTGCAATGCGCTTTTGAACTCCACTCATGATACTGAACCTCTGGTTTTAAGGATAAGAGTGATTACCCTAACACCCTGTATATGATTGAATTGTACAATAAAAAAAAAATAGCACATTCACAGATGTCTCCCAAATTTCAGCTTATATTTTCCCTAATATTTTGCAAACAAAACACTGGCAACATTAAAAATCTGTCAAGATCGCGTTTGTAAACTGTTTGATTTTTTAGACGAAATATTTGCTTTAAATATAATAGAATTTGGATTACTTACTGATGGTAACTGACTTTATGGGTTGTTTTTCGACGTCCTTTATAATTTCGGCAAACTTTTATCACGCAGCTCGACATTTTAACGCACTATTTCACTTCCGAAAATCAGTGACGAAGCGTACGTATCGCTTAGCCGCAAATTGGATACTGAGCGGCGGATCGCGTGTTGGAGGCTAACAGTTAGCTAATATATTTTTGGACGTAAATTGCATTGCTGCGGTCCTTCTAGAGATTAAATATTCAAAGATGTTCGACAGCACCAGTCGCCTGAGGCGCCCCGACACCGCATACGTGCTGAACGGGATCTAATACGTGTTTTTGGTCCCGAAGTTGTTGGCTCCACTGAAAAAGAGTGACTGTCTTTTTCTTTTTTCATTAACAATTGTGTCACCGTGCATGCCAAATGTTTATCTAAAAATATTTAATTTAAGTAGTCCTAAATTAACCATATCCTTTAAAATAAATGTCCTCCTTTTTTATTTTCATCTTTGTATAATATACTTGTCAAAAATGTTTACTTTAAAACTGAATTATTGTCAGTGTCGTTGTAATTTTGAGTTGTACCTAGTTTCTGTCAACTTCCTTGAAATAGACCAGTTATATAAATCCTATTTTTCTCGATTTTCACATAAAATTTTGATGTATAAAACTGGTAATTTACATGTTTTTAGGTCTTCAATATTCGTGGCTAACGAGTTAAAAGGTGCTGCAGCAATGCAAAATATCATAAAGCGAATTTATATTGCGGCGAACTCACGTGCGAAACTAATTAAAAATACATTCCTTCTGTTGCTAATTGCATTAATTTCTTTAAACATTTTGATGGAAATCTTAACTCTTTTATTTTATCATATTGGCTTGCTTTTGCATCATATTTGTTACTGTTTCCAGTGATGGCTCCGAAAAATAAACATTTTAAGCTAGGATTATATAATCCCGGATCGTTACCTGCAAAATGTGATGATTTCCTTATCGCAATGGATCGCTTACAGCCTGAAATAGTTGCAATTAATGAAACTTGGTTAAAGTCTGGTACCGAAGCACGTGCGCCGGCTCCACCAGGATATAGACTGCACACTACTGCACGCCCCAAGCATATGAAGGACGGACGCGGGGGAGGACTAGCCTTTTACGTAAAGAAAAATCTACGCACACGTATTGTTAAGCATCCGGAAGCTGATGTCGAACAGATGTGGTTGTCTACGAAAGTTAACGGGCATACTTTGGCGATTGGTACAGCATATAGGGCACAATGGGTTGACGTTGACAAGTTCATTGATGCGTTAACGGAATCTACAGTATTTTTTTCAGACCACGATTACGTAGTGTTCCTCGGAGACATCAATATGAATATGTTGAAGTTTAATGAAACGGATACTATTAAATTTAATAATTACCTGAGTTGTGTGGATCTTAAGCAAGTTGTCACCGAACCCACACACTTCACTAGCCATTCTGCAAAACTAATTGACGTTGTGTGTACAAATGCTGCTGTCCGTGACGTATCAGTTACGAAAATAACGGATAGTGATGAAGGTCATGCAATGGTAAATGTTGAGTTGCAAATAAAAAAAACAAAACCACCTCCCAAATATATATATTATCGACCACTAAAAAACATAAATATGGACGACTTTAATAGAGATTTGCTATCTGTAAACTGGGACTCCTTGTACGATTTACCTAGTGTTGATGACATGGTTGACACATTTAACAAGTATCTGTTGGAGATCTTCAATAAACATGCACCAGTTAAGAAGACAAAAATAAATTATAATCATTCCTTGCCCTGGGTAACGGACACTTGTAGACTTATGATGGAACTCCGCGATTGTGCCCGAAGTAGGTACCGCCAATCCAAATCTGAAACAGATAAAACTTATTATAATGACCTCAAGGACTTAACTCGTAAAGCCGTTGCAAGCGAAAAGACTGCTTATTTCAATCACTATGTAAATTCACAATTAAACAATAGTAAAGCCTTTTGGAAAAACCTGAAACAAAAAATTCTTTTAGATCCGAGCAAAAATGACAACTTACCTGAAATTTTTGATAATCCTGATGATATTAACAATCACTTTTTGAATATACCTAGTAATAACAACTTGACTAATTTATCCTATTTGACATATTTCGAATTCAACAGATTTAATCACTCTAATTTTTGTTTTCAATCAGTATCGGAAAATGACGTGGCAAAATATATAATGTCAATCAAATCTAATGCAGCTGGGAATGACGGATTCAGCAAGGATATGATACTCCTGACTCTTCCAACGACCTTAGGTGTCATCACCAAAATTGTTAATATGTCACTCCTTTCGGGCATTTTTCCGCGTCAGTGGAGAGAAGCTTTGGTCTCCCCCATTCCTAAAACAAACAATCCCAGTAATTTCGCTGATCTCAGACCCATAAGATTGCTGCCTTTTCTCTCTAAAGTTTTAGAAAGAGCTGCACAGTTACAATTGTCTAGATACATTGAGGATAACGGAATATTACCATCACTTCAGTCCGGTTTCCGCAAGGACCGTAGTACTACTACCGCTTTATTAGATGTTATAGACAATGTATTGGCTGCTCAGGACTCGGGTCGTGGCACCATCTTGTCATTATTAGATTTTTCTAGGGCTTTTGATAGTATTGATATCACATTGCTACTTTCTAAGCTAACTTTTTATGGACTTGACTCTCACTGTGTTAAGTGGTTCAATAGCTATCTGAGCGGTCGAAGCCAACGAGTGAAAATTTCAAGGGAAGATGGTTCGTACCTCATATCTGAGCCCAAAGCTGTCAATCGCGGGGTTCCTCAAGGGTCCATCCTTGGACCCCTACTTTTTATTATTTATAGCGCTGATCTTGTAAATGTAATTAATCATTGCAAATATCATTGTTATGCTGATGATGTTCAGTTATACATATCTGGTACACCTGATGAAATATCTCTTGCAGCACAAAACATGAACGAGGATTTAAAAAATATAGCTGAATGGTCGAACAAAAATGGTCTGGTACTTAACCCCTCAAAATCAAAGTACATGGTTCTTGGATCTAGGGCACAAGTGGCTAAAATTATCGACACAGATTTCACTATCCAAATACACGATAATCCTATAGACAGAGTTGATGAGGCAAGAAACCTTGGAATAGTATTTGATAGCAGGCTGCGTTTTGAAAATCATGTTTTGGAAGTTGTGAGGGGTTGCTTTTTTCGTCTGAAAGTACTATATAAGATTCGCAACCTTCTCTCTGAACGGGTGCGTGTGAGGTTGTGTGAAACATTGATTTTGTCACGCCTTAATTATGGGGCCACTGTCTATGGACCCTGCCTTTTGGAAAGAACCCGGCGCATGCTGCAAAGGGTTCAGAATGCATGTTGTAGGTTTATTTTTAATATCCCACCCAGAAGTCACATAACTCCGTATTTAAACAACGCTTCTATGCTGAAAATGGACTCGCGTAGACAGCTGCATCTGGCGACCTTGCTATTTGGAGTAATAAAAAACAAAAAGCCAGAATATCTTTACGTAAAACTAAATTTTTACTCACGGCGTAATGTAAGACCTTGTCGACCACAATTGCTTGTACATCAACACAAAACTGTTGCTTTCAGAGGTAGCTTCCGATATCAGGCGACCAAGTGTTGGAACAATATTCCTCCACCATTCAAGTGTCTGCCAAAATTTTCTTTTAAAAAACAAATGTTCTCCCATTTGTTACAAATTCAAAAAGATTCCAACCCAACACGTCGTCGCCGATAATGGTCGCAGCCTTTGGATAAAATACTTACCTGGTCCCAAAGTACCTAGTCCTTACTTTTTAATAACTTTCCAACTTACTTTTTGCCCGTTACTTACTACTTACTACTTAGTGCCTAATGTAACATAACCCATAACTCGTACTCATAAGAGATAACAGTTAACTACACTTAGCACGATTTTCCATTATATATGTCATGCACCTATCTAAAGGATCCGCACTGCACCTACCTACTGTGGCTATAGCTGAAAATCAACGGGCGTTCATTGAGCACCATTATCGTTGAGCTGTAACCATTTTGTATTGCTGCAGCACACATACACACAGCACAGCATGTGTGTCACATATTATTATTTTCTTGTACGTTTGTTGGTGTTCTATTTGTGTTATTGTGTGTGTACTGTAGTGTAATTACAAATAAAGATTTTATCTATCTATCTATCATAACCCAAAAACATTATTAATCAACAACAATAGTTATCTTGAAATGTCTAAAAGCTGAGGCTTTTCATTGCTAAGGCTGAAAAAGAAGGACACACATACAATATTCTCAATATGATTCATACTGGAACAAGCTTGTATTGAAAAATGTAATCTAAATTGTAAATATCTATTACAGATACTTGCTAGGACTAATGGTGGGCTACGCATTAGGAGGTTACTTGACTTACTATCAAGTGATATACGCAAACCTGGCTATGGTAATCACGTGTATGGGTCTGCTAATGCTACTCCCAGAGTCTCCTGTTTTCCTGGTACTCGTTGGGAAGATAGAGGTGTGTTGGTCTTTATTATGTCTAGTTGTATTTTTGTTTGACATGATTTGACATGATTTCTATGGCAAAGAAATTGAAACGAGGCCAAAGATACGATCACTCAAGAAACACATAAACCACACAGCTGTTTCAAAATTGTCATCTAGCTTCTAGAGTATAACGTCATTCATATAAGTCATCGAAAACTGAAATGGTGAGTAAAGTGTGTAAAAAGTTTTTACTAAGCTTTAAGAAAAACCAGACGTTATGATACTATGGACGAAATGATACTATAGACTTTATGATACAGTGGACGAAATGATACTATGGACGTTATGATACAGTTGACGTTATGACCAAGTGGACGAAATTATACTGTAGACGTTATAATACTATGGACCTTTTGCACCGGAAGGGTATTAACTTCTGATCTATGGAAATTTACAAATTTTTTTCTCAATTTCAAAAACAAATTATTTTGTTATTTCAGGAAGCGGCGAAATCAATTGCTTTTTACAATCGCCTTGATCCATCGTCCAAAGAAGTCGATAAGGAAATCAAAAGGATTCGGTTACAATTGGATCCTAGATTAGAGATGATGCTTGAAGCAGAACAAGGTAAAAAAAATATTTACGTAACTGGAGAAGTTAACTATTGAGCTACTGAATTAATGAAAAATATGCCAATTCCTAGTTGACTGTCAATGTGAACCTCGAGAACATCTTTTACTACGATGACTATTACTTATAGTATCCCCAACATTTCCATGGTGAACGCTGATACGATGTCTCAAGGAAATAATAAGTAGGTAGCCGACGTCTACTGAATTCGTCTTTAGAATATTATATGCTTCATTTTCAGATCCAGAAGCTATCAGTCGGCTGCTGACAGTAACTGAAAACTCCGATATCATCGTGAAGCCTCACTCAGAATCAGCTTGGAAAGTATTGAGTAAGTTATTACGATCTTTAGTTAATATTAGCTGTCGCCCGCGGCTTCGCCCGCGTGAGTGTCGCTAAGATGAAAAATCTCTCTTGGAGCTTTTCATCAGATGTTCCAGATCTTCAATTTTTATACGTCAGCAGAAAATGCTCATCAGGTTGAACGATTTTTGCTAAGGCGCCATTTCCATATATGTTATAGTGTAGCTGGTCTCTTGGAGCTTTTCATCAGATGTTTCAGATCTTCAATTTTTATACGTCGGCAGAAAATGCTGATCAGGTTGAACGATTTTTGTTAAGGCACCATTTCCATATTACTTATAGTTTAGCTGTTCCGTTATGGTTCTTCATCAGGTATTCCAGTTTTCAAAATGAATTATAGCCTATATGTTGCCCAGGCTTAATAGCTATACAACAAAAAAAGTTTCATTCAAATCCGTCCAGTAGTTTTTGCGTGAAACGCGTACATACATACAGACAGACAGACAGACAGACAGACAGACAGACAGACAGACAGACAGACAGACAAGAAATTCCAAAAAATTTTTTTTGCTTTCTATTGTTCTTTTTAGGTCTCCCTCTATCCATTTCAGTCAAAAATATTAAATGTACAGACAAAATATTTTTACTGTTTTATTATATGTATAGATGTATAGATAACGCTGTCAAAAGCATATGTTTCAATCTTCCTTCCCGTAAAATCATAATGCTTATGATAAATTCCCGTTCTGGCTTAAATATGAAAGCGAATTGGTTAGTCCGATCAAATGACATAGTAACCAATACAGAAGTCTTGAGGAAATTTCGAACTCACCTTTGTACTCTTATTATATAAATGTACTTACATTTGTATAAAACAATATCAAAATTTCCTTTATATTTATCGTCTGTATAATCTATTTTCGCAGGAGGATCAAAGTCTTCCAAGCGAGCTTTACTCGTGAACCTAGTTCTAATGGGCTCCACTATTATGATGGGCTGTCCAGTGATACAAGTGTACGCTGAGCCGCTGTTCAAACAAGCCGTGCCGTCGATGTCGCCCAATCAGTGCTCGATACTGCTGGCAGCCAACTTCTTTGTGGCCAGTATTGTTTGCGTGGGGGTTATTGATAGATGTGGACGTAAGGTGAGGCTTATTCTTCTTAACAATTCCTACAGCAATAAATGCGAAAGTTTGGATGTGAGTTTGTGAGAAGTTTACAATTATGCAAAACCTACTGGATGGATTTCAATGAAATTTGGTACACGGGCAGAAAAATACAGGAAATATCATAAAGGATACATTTTGTACCGAAATTCCTACGGGATCGAAGCCCCGGGGCGAGGCTAGTATTAATCTATCTGCTGTGGGTCGGTACATTGTGTGAATCTTTTCTATTTTGCACGTTCCGATTTTATGTGCAATCACATTTGCCTTCAACTTTCCATAATGTTTTTTCATTCAATAACTTTTAAATCCAGTACTTACCCTATTACTTCTTCTTCTTTATGAGATCTTTCGTGGCTTTCAATTAGTGTTCGATACTAATATTGATACTGGCGGCTAACAGGCATTGTTTACATGAGAGTTACAGGTAGATGTGGACGTAAGGTAATTTATACTCCTCTTATTTATGCTATCCTGATCTCACTTTATTTGCGGCTGGTAAAGCATGTTTGTCTTTTCTGTTTTGCATGGTTCGAAGTCACCATAACTATCATTATCTTTTCGTCTACCTTCCTTCTTCCTAGTCGGACATTATCGACTGAGTAATTGTGGTTGTGCAGACGGTTCTGGCATGGGATGTCCTGCACTGCTTGTCTCCTGGGCAAAGGTTGCTGCTTTTGCAATGGCTCTCAATTTCTATTGCTTGCAGCCGTCTAGACTCTCTCTCTCTCTCTCTCTCAGCCGTCTAGACTATGGAAAAATAATTCATCTACTATTGCGGCCGAATCCTGGTAACACCACCGGACCGGATGCGGGGATACGACGCGGTGGAAGGAAACAGAGCCATCTTAACGATCCATCCTTGCTCACCTACGAGAATCTAACGAGCCTCTCTAACTTGTACCATTTAATGTATAAAAGGAAATAAAATTATTGTCTATTCAGCACCTATATAATTAAACAGTCCATTACATACCTACATTATTACTCAGGCTTCGGCGCCAACATCAACCTAGTTGCTTAATACACAATTTTTGTTTCCAGAATCTCATGATAGGCTCCTCGCTAGGCTCTGGCCTCTGTCTCCTGCTGCTTGGAACCCAACTGCAGTTTGAGTGGGCAGGCCCCTGGTTCACCGCCTTCCTCATATACGCGTTTAGCTTCGCCTTCACAATGGGATGCGGAGTCATTCCTCAGGTTCTGAATGGGGAAATCTTTTTGCCTGAGGTGAGTGTAAGTGAAAGCTGTGTTCCAAAATACATTTACATTCATTCGACGCGACGGTTGACTGGAAGCCCCCTAGGGATTAGTCTGCGATTGTCAATCAATCAATCAAATCATTTATTGCTTCCTGAATGTACAAACAGGTGTTGTCATAAAATTAAGAACAATATTAATTTCATAATAAATTTATTTATTTATTTATTTAAACTTTATTGTACGCACATAAAAAAGTTCAGTACAAAAGGTGGACTTAATGCTAAAATCATTGTCTGACAGTCAAGTCAAACCTTAAGGTTGAGCAGATAAATTGATTGATTGTTAACTCTCCGTTTAACTTTAGTCACAGTCACAGGGCGGGCGCTTCATAGAAACGGCGCGTCAAATATGCCTACTACTACTACAAATGAAACTGTATATCCGTGAACACGTCAGTAACACGTCAATGTGTGCGTTTTCATAGTCGAACGTCCCACAGTTACACAAGAACGGGGAGAAGTGCGGAAGGAGCGGGGGTGCCATATTGTGGGAGGGGCAGGGAGTTTCCTTTCTGTACGTAGTACTAATATTAATTCTGTGCTTTAGTCCAATAAAGATTGCTACCGATGTTAGAACGTATTTCTTCTTATCGAGTTTACTGAGTGACAGTTGTTTGACTCACATTTTAGAAGCAATTTTTATTTGTGGAAGAAAAAAAATCTAATTCTGTCGGTTTGATTGTCATAATACCTACTATCAAAATATGATAATCATAAAGATAATGTCCCATGAATCAAAAAATTTAGTTACACGTGTCGTGATGTCGAATGACGTCATAGGTGTATTTAGGAATAAACATATTTCTATTTATATATGTATGAAGAGAGTGATGTGTGTAGAGGAAGCAAGAGAGATCTGTAAGGATCGTAGCAGGTGGAAATCGCTAGTCTCTGCCTACCCCCACGGGAAAAAGGCGTGATAATATGTATGTATGTATGTAAACATATTTCAAATAAAAGTATCTGATTTTACTTGTTGCTGGAAATAACTGTTTAGTTAATAATTATAAAAGAAACATAAATAAATAATAACTTTAAAAAAAATACGTGTTTTTTTATCAACCATTTGTTTATGTTTTTAAAAGTGTAAAATTAAAAATACTAGAAATTAATCCTAACTAATATTAAAAAAGCGAAAGTTTGGATGTGAGTTTGTGAGTTTGTGAATTTGTGAGTTTGTGAGGATGTTTGTTACTCAATCTACTGGACGGATTTCGATGAAATTTGGTACAGAGGTAGATAATGACCTGGAATAGCACATAGGCTAGGCATAGGCTTTTTATCCCGGGAAAAAGCACTGTTCCCGTGGGAAATTCACGCGGGCGAAGCCGCGGGTGAAAGCTAGTTAATAATAAAATAGACAAGTAATAATCATAACTATAAAATTCTTCCATTACTGACTGATAGACAACGCACAACCAAAACTACTGAACGTAGGAAGCTGAAATTTGGCATGTAGATTCCTAAAGAAGTGAATTAAAGCACTAAGAGAGGATTTCCCAAAATTCCCACTGGAACAAAGTCCCAGGCCCATGATAGTGACTCTCTCTCAGCCTAAAGACGTCCACTGCTGGACAAAGGCCTCCCCCAAGGATTTTATCCATGGAGGGTTTTGCCGTAATCGCCACGCTTGGCAGGCGGGTTGGCGATCGCAGTGTGATGGCATAGTACGCGGAAAGATGCTGCCCATCCTCCGGTGTTTTAAATCCCTTAGTCGCCTCTTACGACACCCACGGGGAGAGATGGGTTGGTGCTATTCTAGGGCCACACCACAGGCCAGATGATAGTGATTAACTATTTTCATTTACTTTTCAGGTCCGAAGTCTCTGCAGCAACATGGTGCTATCTTCCCAATGCATTTCAATGTTCTTAGAACTGTTAGTCTTCAACATAGCAGTGGAAATCATCGGTATGGGTCCAGTTTTCTACTGTTTTTCCGCTATATGCTTCTTCGTAACAGTATTCTCGTACATAGCGTTGCCTGAGACGAAGGGATTGTCGACTGACGCCATTCAGGCTTTGTTTTTGAAGAAAAAGACTTAAAAAAAAAATTTTTTTTTATTAATATTTTTATTTTTTTTTTTAATTTTTTTTTTATTTAGCATTTTTTTTTTTAAGTACTTAGATGAAATTACTTGGACAAAGTGTAGGACGTTGATTTGTAATTTAATTTTGTGTAAAATAAAATTTGAAATAATAACGTTGTTTTTTTTAAAGAAATATCCTTAAAAATTGCATGACATAGGCATAATTGCTTGTGTAGGCTGGAAATTATAAAACAAAGTTGTTTAAAATTCTTAAGTTTATTTTTCTCATTCTTGCCGAATTAAAAGTTTTTGAATAATGTTAATTATTTTATTAAAAAAAGTATAGTTTTGTTTTGATTTTTATAACCTTTTTGTTTAATTTTATCCGTGAAAAAATGTCCGAGGGCATATTTTATCCGTGAAAAAATGTCCGAGGGCATAATGACCTACGGACAAAATGAGTGCCGATGTACTAACTAAACCTAAGGCGTTAGGTGCGTGAAAAATATGGGTTTAATATTTATTATTTTTATGGGTTTAATATCTATTTGGATAGCAGGTTTATTTTTGTCGGCTTTCAGGATATTCAGTTTGTAGAAAGACACTGGACGCAGACTGGTTTTAACCGGTTACGGTTTTAAAACGGTTTAAAAACCTATGGGGTTAGTATATTTCTGTTTGTTTCTGTTGTATAATCGCTTATTTTTAGAACTACCTACCTGTCGAATTAAAAATATAAACTCCATTTTTTTCATTGTCCTATTATGTATATAATCTTCACGTCAATCTTCAATTTTTTTGTTGAAAATAAATCAAATATTAGTTCGAACTTACACATTCTAAAGTAAAACATCTATTAACCACGAAAGTAATTTCCTAAAAAAGTCTATCTTAATTGACCGAGCGAGTTTCCACTACCCGATAATTCTTTTGTCTGTCCGAATGTTCTCGCCTAGAGGTTTTCTGAACCGATTCTCCTGAAATTTTGTCGCAGGTTCGGCAATTATATAGAATTTTTTAGTCGAGCCAGTTTTTCGAAAATGTCATAAGACTTTTTTGTTATTCTTACGCAACTTTTTTGTCTGAACAACATAGTGAAATTTAATAAAACCGGTTTAATCACATATATTTTAATCCTCATACAATAATATATTTTAATACTCACCAATCGAAATGCGTCAAGGTACCTACGATTATACGATCATTTATTGTTGAAACTAGGGATATTGCTGACCATATTACAAAATTATATACTGGGGCACTTTGTTTATTACAGCCTTACATGCAGTTCGGGAGGCATTTGTTGATGGGGGAGGTTTCACTTTTACAACACAAGGGATGGCAGGTAGGTGTTTGGAAGCGAAACCTAGAATTTTTTTGTTTGACTCTCATAGTTGATGCTATTAGGTACAATGTATGTGCACGTAACACCGCCAAGTTGATGCTGAATTAGATACCTACAAAAGGCATGTGCAGGGTTCAGTTGTTATTTCTATTGTTACATATCTGTTATTTCGTGGTTATAAGGGCTCGCGAGGTCTACTGTTCTCACAGAACCACTAGTTTATATTGTTGTAAAATCATAAAAAGACATGGTAAGATTGGTTACATAATAGGACAATTATGAATAAACGGACTTTATACCTATCGTAGCCAGATTCATAGGTATTAGTTAAGTAAGATATAGGTATCATCAACTATAGTGTAGGTTTCCTCACAGTGTTTTCCTTTGCCAGAAGCAAGTGTTGGTCTACGAGTATGATATGTAACTACTATCTCTCTCTCAGCCGAAAGACGTCCACTGCTGGACAAAGGCCTCCCCCAAGGATTTCCATAACGACCGGTCCTGCGCTGCCCGCATCCATGCGCATCTCGCGACCTTCACCAGGTCGTCGGTCCACCGAGTGGGAGGCCTGCCAACACTACGTTTTCCGGTTCGTGGTCGCCACTCGAGAACTTTTCTGCCCCAACGGCTATCTGTTCTACGAGCTATGTGCCCCGCCCATTGCCACTTAAGTAACTACTATACTTGAGTATAAAATCTCGGATAATTCATATTATAAATCCTCAAAGAGGACAAATGGTTGGTCATGCCGCCACCGCCCAGTCCTGGCAGAAGGGGAAAACCCAAGAAGAGCTGTTCTGATGTCGTCAAGTAGAATGCGTGCCAATGGTCTCACAACTAAGGATGCCGAAGACCGTGCGAAGTGGAGAAGAAGAAGTAGGAAAGTGGACCCTGGGCTTCGACGCGTATGCTGATGATGAAACCGGGAAAGCGAGAAGTTGAGAGAGAGAGAGAGAGGATCCGAATCTGAGACCTTTCAATCTATACAGGGTTATTTTGAAACCATTGCCCAAATTTTCGCAGCAGATATGGTTGATGAAATTGAGCAAGTTTCCAAAAAAAATTATGTCAAAAAATGAACAAAATTTTTTTGCTTCCCATACAAATTGTCTATCAGCTGATGGGAAAGTTGAAATTTTATGTTAATCTTTTACCATATATTTCTTTCGGACGTAGTTGTCTTCCAAGTACTGAGCATATTGTAAAAAATTGGCCAGTAGTTACAAAATAACCCTGTATATATAACTCAAAGGTGACTGACTGACATAGTGATCTATCAACGCACAGCCCAAACCACTGGACGGATCGGGCTGAAATTTGGCATGCAGGTAGATGTTATGACGTAGGCATCCGCTATGAAAGGATTAACGCGAGCGAAGCCGCGGGCACCAGCTAGTTATAAATATAGGCGTAGCTCCACAGCAATATGGATCAAAATTGTAATACCAAAATTCTCACAAGAGCGGAACCCCGGAACACAGATATTGCCTTTTAAAACAATAAAACCATAGACATATAAAAAAAAAACTTTTACTTTTTCTTTAATAACATATGAACTTGATTGTCAAATGAAGCCCAAAAACGTTTATATAGTGTGCTCCAAATAAAAAAATTTTTTGCAGATTGTTCACGAATTCTATGGAACCAAAACACACCAAAAATGTCAAACTTGACAATAATTAGCTTAACAGAAGATAATTATTACCTGTCCTTCACCAACATAGGCAAAAACCATATCTGACATCCCACTTCCTCAGCTGTCTGTGCCTCTTAATAAAATTAAAAAAAAATATATGAGCAACACGGACGCTTCACGCGCGGAAGTCCTGGTTGCTCGAAGTTATTTGATAACCTTAAAAACCTTAATTCTTAGATAAGTTCATGATGCTTTCGTTAAGTCAATAAGAAAATAAAAAAATCACACTTCAGTTGACTGACCCTCCGCAAACACAGCCGCATGCGTAACAAATTGTATTCAAAGTAAACTGAGATTTGTTTTGATAAGACTCAGACTTAAACCGAAACTGTGTGCTTAGTGTCAAGATGTCTGTAGCTATATTTAACCTAATGGATACTTTACCTGTAGGGTAATTCTCCATTACTTCTCCATTATCTTTCGTTTAAATATTAATTTGATACATGTATATATTTGAATATCCTTTTAAAAGGTTATGATTTCTTGATAGAGTAACCGTCTTAAGTCCTATTTTAGTAAAAAACTACTCATGTTTTGTCTCTTTTTTGCAGTACCATCAAAATTGGAAAGAGAGATTTAAATGTTTGATAACAAATAATAAGTGTTAATACTCGTGTATTATTAATAACACTAGGTTTACTATACTATAAAAAAAAGTATATATTTTGTGTTTTTTTACTTTGAAAATTGTGACCCCCTGATTCAGCCTCTTGGAAGTTAATTTTTGAAAAAAAAGCAGGCTATGATTGACCTCGGGTCTTCAACTATATCCATATCAAATTTCACATCAAAATCGGTTTAGTGGTCGTTTTAGAAGCGTGCCATGAAAGCGTAACAGACAGACAGACCTTCGCATTTATATATTTTATGTAGTATATTTGTGATACCTATTTATACAAATTTTAGTCACTTTGTGCACCCAGACATATTTATTTCTGTTTATCCCGAAGGTTGACTGGTAGAGAATGCTGTTAGCATTAAGTCCGCCTTTTATACCATTATTTGGTTTAATAAAGTTTTAAATAAATAAATAAATAATAATATTAGTACAGTCGACCGCACCTCAAGTTACCCTGCATGATCTCTTATGCCGCGGCCGCAGAGTCGAATTTGCAATGAATTTGAGTAGGTTGATGTGCTGTTGACTGTACATAGATGGATAAGTAGCTATGCCCCAGAGCTTCGCTCCCGTGGGAGTTTTGAGTTAGTATTATGACTCTATGTTCTATTACTATATTCTACCTCAAATTCTAATTTTGGAGTTACAAATTGCGCAAATAACCCGATTTTGTTTTACATTTTTATAGAAAAAAATGTAAAAATAAATAGGCATTAAAATATATGAGACAAAAATGGTTGAATTGAATTGCCCTACACCTAAATTCTATCTATAATTAAATTCAATTGCTATAAATAACCACAGCGCTACACTTTCGTCGCTATTATACCTTTGTTCATTAGCGAAGGTGGTATTTCATTAATTTAATAGTACTTAATTAATATTTATTAAATAGGTTTAAATAAAAAAAAAATATATAAAAATGATTTCTGGAACAATAAAACCGGGCGCGTTTTTGGTGCAAGGCGCTACAACTTTAATGAGTAAGTATTTTAAGTTTCAAAATAAATATATAAAACATACAATAAATAAATAATAAATAAAAATATAAAAAAATAAAAATAAATATATATATAATAAATAAATATATAAATATATACATAAAAGTCGGCAACGCATCAGTGACATATTAGGGTCGTTGGTGTCTATGGACTGCGGTAATTGCTTACCATCAGGCAAACCGCATGCTCGTTTGCCTACTATCTATAAAATAAATATACAAGAAAAAAATTGTACCTAGTTCATAATTTCATAGTTTTTAGTTCATAATTTTTATTTCAAATACACGCTTGCAATTTTTTGAAAAACCATTAGGTTTGACTGCAAAATTAGTTAAAAATTATGAGTGCTAAATATACAAGTATTTTTTTAGAAATGAGAGCCAAAGTTTAAAATCATGATGGATCCAAAAATGTATGTCATTTTCGCAGATGCTGATTACAGCATCACTATATTATACACTATATTACCCTATCACTATATCACTATATTAAAAAAAATGTGTTCACCACTCTCTTGGATCTATGGATTCGGAAAAGAGATCACAGAAATTCTTTATTAAAATGGCACATCCCCGATCCTTTTGAATAAACGATTACTGCCAAAACCTATCAATAAACCTATCAATATGATACCTCTACGCGATCCTACGGTTAATGACGTCAGATGGACACCGAAAAAGGATTATTCTTTACCTTTTGAGGTAATTTGATTTAATTGAGTATTTAACGTGTTTTCAGTATCATTCCTAACAACTTTAACCGGATTCGTCTACGCATGGCCGTCGTACACTCTTGCGAACTTCAGATCGAACGACACAGTTTTATCAGCTCCGATGACGTCATTGGAAGTATCCCTTCTTGGCAGTCTGACCAACGTTGGAGGACTGATAGCTACCCCGCTATGTGGATATGCGTTGAATAAGCTGGGGAGGAAGTACACTGCATTGCTGTTTGGTCTACCCTTTGTGGTAGGTTGCATGATTGCATCATCATCATCTCTCTTTAGTCGTATTTCCACATGACTGAAGGTCGTGGTCATTATATAAAATGAAACACACACAACGACTATCTTGTCAATGGAGTCAATAATACTTAATGGAGTGGTTTGCCATTGCCTTCTCTATTTCATACACTATCTGATAATCATCAAACAAAGTGCAGGTTTCTTCACGATGTTTTCCTTCACCGAAAGCAAGTGGTGGTCGATGAAAACTAACATAGGTACATGAGTCAGATTGGTATACAAATTCATGTAGCACGGATAGGATTCGAACTTGGGACCTTTTGCAGCCACAGGCGGACGTCCTACCACTCAGCCACCACCGCTTCATCATCATCATCTATTTTAAATCCATCAAGCCACGCGTTTTATGAAGACAAAGATCCGTGCGCTTCCGGCTTGAAGGATCCCACTGCTGAAGAACTGGCCTTCCTTATGGCTGGATAATAAGGATGGGACATGATCCCCTGGTGATGATGATTCCCCTGATGTTGCAGTTGTCCATGGGCAGCGGTGATCGCTCACCATTAGGTGACCCGCTTGCTCGTTCGCTGCCCTATGTTATAAAAAAAAATCACGTGGGAATAAAATTTTCAACAGAATGTGGTATTTTAGCTGACAAGAGTCCTGCACCTCATGAGTTAGTAGGAGCGCAAGTTTGCCTTCTACAAGTATGGTTGGTATTATGAGTTGCACCACCAGCTCATTGTAAATGAATCTTAATAGTGTGACAGGCAGGTGAAATATATACTACTTCTTCCAAATAGCTACTTCTTCTTTTATTAAGTGGGTTAATCAACTAATAAACACTACTGTCAGTTTTTAAACTATCTAAAGTTTCAGTTGTTTGGTTCATATAATAATACAAAAAATAGCTGATCGCTACTTTTTTTTTACATTTGACTCTGTCAAAGAAAAAATACACTACGCGACTCCTTTCCTTTAAAATTTTGATACAGAGTTACTAAACGTATTTTTAACCATTTCAGATCAGCTGGACAATTATATCTATCACCAACTACGTACCATTAGTACTAGCTGCTGTGTGTTTCTCTGGTTTCGGAGCTGCAGGCCAAGTCCTCACCACAGTGTACATAGCTGAGATATCCCAAGATTCAGTCAGAGGAGCCTTCACGTCCACCACTGCTACTGGATTCTTCCTAGGACTTTTAATGTCATATGCCTGGGGGGGATATCTTTCTTACAACTTCGTGGTGTATATACATCTGGCATTGTCTTTGCTTTATGTAGTGATGATGATATTTCTGAAGGAGAGTCCAGTGTTTCTGGTCCAGAAGGGAAGAGAACAGGTGAGTTATTTTATGTGCTAGTGAATTTAAATTTTTAGCAACTTTTATTTTTACATCAGGATTCCCAATGATTTCGTTTCTTCACTCACAGTGAGCGATAAAACCATAATCCTTATTCAGTTCAATTGTGTGTTGTACAGTTGCTACTAGATGGCGTTAGTCGTTTAATCATCTCTGATGCCTTTAGGGAGAAAAAATGACAAAATCATGTTTTTGGCTTCTGTTTATAGTATTTTTTTAGTTTATATTCAACTAGCTTTTGCCCGTGGCTTCGCCCGCGTGAATTTCCCACGGGAACAGTGCTTTTTCCTGCGATGATAAGTACCCTATTTCCTTCTTAGTACTTCTATTTGAGGAAAATATGACCTCTTTAGAACAAGACGAGTGAACCTTAACGGGTAAAATGAGTAAAATGTTACATTCATGATAATTATGATAAAACGACCAGAGTGGTTAACAGTAATAATGTAGTACTTGAATGTTTTTCAGAGGCTGCCAAATCAATAGCATTTTACAGGAGGATGGATGTCACCTCTAAAGAGGTAGAGTTGGAAATAGAAAAAATTAAGCGCCAGTTGAAACCAGTGGCTGACAACATCGGTATGTATTATTCATATGAATAGTCGATACGAAGGGTCTGGACAGAGATGGACAGACGAACAACAAAGTGGTCCTATAAGGCTTCCGTTTTTACTATTTGATGTACATAATTCTAAAATTACCCATATACATCGTCAACAACGTATCGTAACAAGAGGCTATAGTATTTTCGAACAAAAGTCATTTATTCCGAATTAAAGTTTATTCGTAGATCAGAATATATTTACTTTAACTTACAGATGAACGACGATATTTCAAAGTTAATGTATCATTAACCCACTTTATTTACAGTCACAATCATTAGGTACTATCATCGCTATCTTTGATAAAGTCCAATAACACGACTTTTTATTTGTTTGAGCTTATCTTAGAAACTACTGTTTTGATTTTCTTCATTTTCCTTATTCCGAATAGTTTTACACAATAGTTGAAAATCTACTAAACTGCAGGTTCCTTTTGATGTTTTCCTTTGTCAGAAGCAAGTGGTCTATTAAAACTATTCAAGAGAAAAATGAAATGAGAAATGAAATCGCCTAACCTTGTCCCATTATCTAAGGTACAATATTGGGAAATATGTCTTAATCAACAATATCTGTAATAAATTTTCCAATCTTAAAGCTAACAGTTGCACGACTTGCAACGAGTATGTCAATGAGCTTTACTACAACGTCAGATTCTACTGATAAATTTACAACTGTTATTAAACCAAACATACATTTTGCAGACGTCAGGGCAACAGAAGCATTGATTGAAAATAAACTTACAGGTGAAGCAGTAAAATCCACTTCAGCTTGGCAGTTCCTATGTAAGTATGAAGTTTGAGATAATTATGTGGTAGTTGACGTAGCATACAAATATTAGATTCTTTAATACAGAAATAGTAATTAAATAAGATAAAACATGATTTAATATTTGTTTTAAGTAATAGATTTGTACTACAATGTCCCTTAGATAAACTTTTCTTAGTAACAAGATTCATAACTGCTTTTCTACTTCGCTTTTCATTTTATTTTAACTATCCCGTTGTCTGTCTGCTATCAAATCTGGGAAGGTAAATCAGCTCCTTTTCCTATTTTCGATTGAGCTGAAAATTTGCATGTGAAAATGCAAACAGTGCAAAATTGTAGCAATTTTGCACTGTTTGATTATGAATCATAATGGGACTTGATCAAAGAACCCCATCAAATTTGATTTGAACTCAATTGAATCATGCCATTTTGATAAAAGAATGTTCCTATCTTCAGTCTCTTGCCTTCTTCTAATTATTTAAGGCAACATAGAAAAAATAAAAAAATAGTATAATTATTTATTTCCAGTGAACTCGGAATCGTCCAAGCGTGCGTTGCTCACGTGCATCATCATCATGATAATGAAGACGTTCATGGGAGCCACATCACGCTCCAAGTTTACGCTGATACCCTCTTCAAGATTGCAGTGCCGACCATGTCACCATACTTGTGTACTATATTGATGGCGGTTGATAATGTTGTCGCCAGTGCTGTGTGCTCACTATTGATTGACAGACTTGGACGCAAGGTACGATCAGCTACAATGTAAAAAAAATGTCTCTTTTGAAAAATTTGCAATGGCACCTGCATCAACATCATATGATTTCCCGTTTTCTACCCGTGTTCCAGAAGTATTTTTGTGATTGAGCAACAATCAACTCTCATCCAATCCTAACTTTCGCATTTATAATATTGGTAGGACTATTTCTTTATAATCTATAGTAATTTCTTTCTGACAGTAATGAATTTTCAGCAGTATCTATCTAAATAAGAGAGATACCTAGATACTAACATGTAAGATGACCGAGCCAATCGATGTGGTCACCTTACATCATTATTTTATTACCTACTCGATTTTTCTAAATTAACATACTGTAATACTAACACAAAATGAATTCAAGTTATCTGAATAAAAGATTTATTTATTTATTTCCAGTTTCTCATGATAATCTCCTCCATCGGCTCTGGGATCTGCACGTTCCTCCTTGGTACTCAGCTCCTGTTCGACTGGGCGCCTGGTATCTTCACTGCGATCATCATCTACGCGTTTGCCTTCATTTATATTGTAGGCGCTAACGCTGTTATATTTGTCGTCGCCGCGGAAGTATTTTTACCCGAGGTATAAAACTTGATATAATTAAGATTAAAAAAAAAAGATTTAAATGATTTATTTTTTAAGAATAAGTTTTGCCTAAGAATTTAAAGAGAAAGGTCGGAAGACGGAAAAAAGTATTGGTTGCGTAACATCTGAGAGAGGACCGGTATAGCGAATGCTGCTGACCTGTTCCGCAGAGCCAAGGACAAGAAGGACTTGAGCATGTTAATCGCAAACCTTCACTAGTTGGAGAGGCACCTTTAGAAGAAGAAGAACTTAAAATTATTTGATCTATCTATATTTTATCAAGAGTTATTGATGTAACAAATCATTACCTATTTAAAATAGAGTGCCAGTTTTTTCACGATATTTTCTATCATCGGTAGCAAGTTATGATAATCGACCATATACATATTTGTTACATTGGTATACAAACTCATAGGCACAAGTAGAATTCGAACCTCGGACTTCTCGATCACCACCACACTAGATCATTTGCTTCATTTTACATTTACCGGTATCATGGACAACAGAGCGTAGAGGTCCATGTTTCAATGACCTAGAAAGAATTATTTTTAGTAAGCTTTATTTTAGAGCTTCTACAAAACTAAAAAACGTCGAACAAAATATCTTCATTCCGTAAACTTAACTCACCAAAGCTTAATTCACCTAGATGAAAAAATACATCATTTTAGTAAACTGAAAAGACCTGGGTACATTAAAATTACTTTCAAAAAACTTGATTGACCTGGGTGCATTGTCGATTCTCTTGATTTTGAACTAAGTTTTAATTTCTAGGTGCGTGGCCTGTGCAACTCGTTAATCATGACTTGCATGTGGGCGGTCAACTTTGCAGCGCTGATGATCTTCATCCCCGTCGTGGAGAACTTCGGCCTGCACTCGGCCTTCTTCGGTTTCTCCATCATCTGCTTCCTCGGAGCTCTCTATAGCCACTGCTGTCTGCCTGAGACCAAGGGTCTAGCGGTTGATGCTGTTCAGCTGCTGTTTGTTAGGAATACTAGGAAATGTGTGAAGAATTAATTTAATTAATAAATATAATGCTATTTATTTTATTGTACGGCTTTTTATTACATTATAGCTAGTGTCTGATTGTACTGACCTTGAAGACTTTACTTTGTGCACTAGATATAAAATTCTTTTTATATGCTGCTTATGTATATTAATCATAAACATGACAAATGAAATTCGCAAGACGTGTAGTAGAGTGGAATCCCAACAAGAAACATTCAGTACAATTCTAAAGTAAGTACATTGATAAAGTAACGAGAATTTTCAACTTACCTTGTCAGTTACTATGCTCAAATCATGCAAGCTGAATCTACTTTCATTCGTTCTCTGTCTCTGATCTGAGCGCTTTTCCGGTTGCATCCTTAACATCGAAGCTCAGGGTCCGCTTTCCTACTTCTTCTTCTCCGCTTCGCACGATTTCTGTCATCCTTAGTTGTGAGACCATTTACACGCATATCCTCCTTGACGTCATCAAGCCAGCTCTTCTTGGGTTTTCCGGTGTTCAGTATCTGCCAGGACCTGGCGGTAGCATGGCAAGATGTTAGTTCTCGATATGTCTTGCCAAAGTCAAAGTCAATTATTTTTATTTATATTGGCTTAAAAATAGCACTTATAAATCGTCACATTCTTGTTTTTTAGTTAGTTGACGTCATAAAATTACTTAAAGCTAAGGTTACCACCGCCTCCAAAGCGCAAGTGGAGAAGAGCGGCGCAACAAACTCCACTGCTGCATTTTCATATATTCATATTCATTTATTTCATAACAATTAATATTGTGTAGAAATGTTAACAATTACATAATTCTATATACTACTGTTCGGGGAGTGAGGTGTTTGTGGATGTTGTGTTGACGAGAAAGACAGATGTAACTGCACTTCACTATATTTACACGTAATTCACAAAATGTTATATGTTAATTGAATGCACCCGTCCAGTGGCGTAGCAAAATGTGCACTAATTAGGTAATAGCGACGACCGAGCGGCCGACGTCACAAAGGTGTTCGGTTACACCGAACATGTTCCCGAGGGGCAAAGGTGTGGGAGGATGGGGTGCATCCTTTACAAAGCAAAAAAATGTTACAAAACAGTAAAAAGTTAAATGTTAAGTAGGTTAAAAACAGTAAAAGTTAAATGTTAAATAAGTTAGACCGAATCTTCATCAAAAACCATTTTGTTGAAGACTGGTTTGACGCGCGGTGCGGGGCGAGGCTCCAGTTCCACGACGACTGGGGCGGGGGCCGGCGCTGGCGCGTCCTCGTGCGGTGTACTCCAGCTTCTACAGTTTCGGCGAAGCACAATGGCTATCGCTGTTGATAATATTATTCCCACAATTATATATATTAGAATGTAGTGATGAATGTGGTGTATATCCTGCGATGGCATAGCTTTTTCTTTTAGGACCTTAAATTTCTCGTCTATGTCTTCATACAACTGTTTATATTCCAAATCTGTTAAATTTGAGTCGCTGTTTTTCTCTTGATCAATTGTTATGTTGATAATGTGGTTGATAGGCGCCACTACGGGCTTTTCGATATTATAAACAACGCTCAGCTGACTTTGATGGTGTTTGTGTCCATGAATCATGAAGTCATTCGCCTTGATGACGCAGTCGTCTTCTAGGGAAATAATGTTGGCATGCGCGAGCTCATGCGGTAACCTGAGCGCCGCATATTGTTCGGACTTGACACTGCTCGCAGCAAAAGTAAAGATATGTATTTATTTTTGTTAATCCAATCCACATGTTTTTGCATTCGGTTTTGTTCGTGTCGCATACATTATTTTTGTTCTTGGTACACAAATCTCTGTCTGTCTTCATTTTATAGATTGGATTATGTGGCAGGCACATGTATGTGAAGCTATCTCGAGGTTGACATTTTTCCAGATTTTCCTGTGAAATTGGTACATAGCTATCCTTTTGAATGTTAATAGCCACATACTCGGAAACTGGCGTAATCATTATTATGTTATTTTCAACCAACTTCGGGACTGGTATTATATTATATAGATCGTATGTCTCTCGGCTAATGAGCGGGATTTGTATTTCAAATAGAAAATATTGTTCAGTCATTCTGGCCTTCACCTTCAATATTTTATATACATCATGTAAGTTAGTATGAATGTCGATTGGCAATGTTATGTCAGTTTTCAGAAGTCCAGCGATGATATTTAATTGCTCTTGCAATTGTTGTGGCGGCAATAAATGTAGATTAAACTGGCCATGGTATATATCCGAAATGGTGTTTAACATTACATTTTGGATACTCTTCAAATGTTGCACCATGTTGCTAGCAGTCAATGCTGTGAGGGCAAAATCTTCTCCTAGGCTTACTCTGTTAACTTCTCTTTGTAATGTTCCAATATTCCCGTCCAAATTGTTTAAATGTTTATTAATAATTTTGTGCTGTTTGTTCATAATTTCCTCTGTTCGTTTTATTAAATTATATTCCGACTCTACTATCGACGTCTGGTTGTTCCATAGTTGTTTCAGATGAGCTTGATTTTGCTTAATCAGCTCAATGTCTCGAGCGTATTGTTCTGCGAATTGTTGATCCAATACCCCGAACAGGCTGTTGGCGAGGTATCCCACGGCATTGATAAGGCCCCGACGCTGTCTGGAGTGCTCGAGAAAGTGCTGTGTTAGCAGTAACCCGTTGTAGTGATGTAACTCGGTGCACTCGTGAAGTAGTTGTGACGTAATCAAATTGCATTTATTGTCTCTTTCTAATGTATTGCATGTTTTTTCCAGATAGTCTAATATTTTTTCAAGTGCAGTAGTTCCTTCCCAATATGGTGACATGTCATAGTATGCAACTAATATCCATTGATCTCGTATCAATTCCAATTTTGCCATTGGGTCAAAATAAAGGGCTTGACTGTCGTTTAATTTCGTGATGTTGGTTGATCCTAATGAGTTTGAAAATAATGACATGAAAAATAATAATGCCATAGCAATCTTATACAGCGTCGGTGTTGAATTGTTACGGTTTCTCCTTCTTCTGTCAGATGTTTGTTGTGGTATATCTTGTTCTTGTTGCTTCTGCTCGATAGGCAATACACATAGTTTTATTACTGGCCGTTTTAAGTAACCATTTGGTGTTTTGAGCGTGACCGCTCGTATAAGGCCATCTCGACCAGGGTGTAACTCTACAACCCTTGCCATAGGCCATTTCCCAGGGGAAGGTTTTCGTCTTGTATGGTTACCAGGTCTCCAATCTGTATGTTTTTGTGCTGTTGACGCCATTTATTCCGTACATTCAACTCTGTCAAATATTCCGATCTCCATTTCTTCCATATTTGTTTAAATAGTTCGTTTGTTAAATGCCATCGAGTCCTCCCATCTTCCGGTGTTTCAATGACAGTGACTCCAGCTCGTCCAGTGAGGAAGTGGGCTGGGGTCAAGCAGTCAAGGTCTTCAATATTTTCCGTTATAGCGCATAGCGGCCGGGAGTTTAGGCACGCCTCTAGTTGCGCTAAGAGTGTTGAGTATTCTTCAAATGTTAAACGCTGCGCTCCCACTACTCTCTTCAGGTGAAACTTGACACTTCTTACAGCACGCTCCCACAGGCCTCCGGAGCTTGGGAATTTTGGAACTTGGAATTTCCATTGTATTTTCATGCTAGTTATCACGTTCATAAAATGTTCATCAAATGTTAGCTTCATCCGTTCTGTTTCCTCTTGTAAAATGTTATTCGCCCCGACAAAATTAGTTCCACAGTCACTGTAGATATATCGAGGGGTTCCACGTCGAGCTGCCATCCTCCTCAACGCGGCCAGGAATGCTGTGCTACTCATGTCAGTAACCAACTCCAAGTGAATGGCTTTGGTAACCATACAAATGAAAAGGGCTACATATCCCTTCATAGATGCAGCATTTCTTGTTCTGTTGGCTTTCACTTCCAGGGATCCAGTATAATCAACTCCAGTATGGAAGAAAGGTGGAGCGATTTCGGTGCGAGCTGAAGGTAAATCTCCCATCAGCTGTTGTTGTTTCACGGGGTTGTTCTTTCTACAGGTTACACAGTTGCGTAAATATTTTTTCACTATTCCATATCCTCCAGGTATCCAATATTGTTGTCTCAAGTTAGTTAATGTTAATTTAGGTCCCCCGTGAAATGTATGATGATGAGCTTCATTTATTAAAAGTTCAGTTAGACGACTATCCCGAGGGATGATCTTCGGATGTTGCATTTCCATGTTTAAACTGCTGTTTTGTAGTCTTCCACCCACGCGTAAAATTCCAAATTTATCAATAATTGGATTGAGACATAATAAGTGGCTACTTTTGTTAAGTTTATTCAATTTCGTAAGACTGTCAATTTCCGTTCTAAATTCCTTTTGTTGCACATGTTTAATAATCAGCATTTTTGCGGCTGTGAGTTCTCGTAATGTGAGATACGATGGCAATTGTTTGCGCTCCGGTGCAAATGTTCTTAATAGCCAAGCTATTACTCGTACTACCTTGTTAAATGTACTGAATTTATTTAATAACATATCAATCAAATGATTTTCTTGTTGTTTTGTAACGTTAGATACTTTCAATTTAATTTCTTCCTTCGTCGTGTATCTCTCTGGTTGTTGTTCTCCGTTAAATGTTGCTAACCACTCCGGTCCGTCAAACCACATCTTATTTTCTTTCAGTTGTTGTGCGTAATAAAGCTCTACTCGCCGCGTCAGCGGGGTTTTCCTCCGACTTCACGTAGCGCCAGCACGCGCTAGGCATGACGTCAGTAGTTTTGCTCACTCTGTTCGATACGAATGCTTTCCATCTGTTTGGTTCGCCCTGTAGCCAACCAAGGACCACCATTGAATCCGTCCATCCATACACTTCATGTTGATGTTGGGGTAGAGACTGTTTAATTTTGTCCATAAGTTTTGATAATAAATGTGCACCCAGTAATTCCAATCGGGGTAGTGTTATGGCTCTTTTGTGGGGCACAAGTTTTGTTTTCGCTGCCATCAATGTTAGTTTTGTTTGACCTTTCACTCTGGCATAGATGACACACGCATAGGCTTCAATGGATGCGTCACAAAATCCATGAAGTTCTATGACGTCCTGTTTTACAGCATCGTATCCACCTCGGCACCTTGTATTGATTAATGTTAGGTAGATCATTCCTTATCTTCACCCATTCTCTACATAGTTCTTCAGGTATTTCATCATCCCATTTCAAATCATAGTTCCATAGTTTCTGGAAAAGTATTTTTAATTTTGTTGATAAAGGTGCCATCCAACCAAGAGGGTCAAAAATCTTTGATATCTCCGATAGGAGTATTCGTTTTGTTACTGTTGATGTTTGTTGAGAAGGTTTGTACTGAAATGTAAAATTGTCTTGAGATGAATCCCAGCACAAGCCCAATGTTTTTGACACAGCATCCGTTTTGAATGTGTAAATGCTATCTTCTGACTTGTTAAATTGTGTTTTTATGTTTTCCAGTAGTTTTTCTTCGTTCGACGACCATTTTCTTAGATGAAAACCTCCAGATTGCATCAAAGAAATAAGATCTGTTATTAGTTTCTGTCCCGATTCAATTGTTTCCGACCCGTAGACCAAATCATCCATGTAAAACGCCTTCTCGACTACCTCTGCTGCTTCCGGGTATTTGTTACGTTCGTCTGCCGCCAGCCTTCTTAATGTCATCATACACAAAATATCGGCTACGAATCCAAATTGAAATTGTCTCCAGCTTAGTAATAACATCTGGATGTCTGTTTGTAGGTTGGGTCCTGTGTACATCAGGTCATTGAGACTATAACCTGTGGATGTTTTATAGGACGCGTTAAAAACGACTCTATGTTTAGTCGTCAAAGAGTTCAAATTCTCGACGCCGTGGTGCGGTAAGTAATATTCAAGCGTTGCGTCACTGGTCGACGGTTTCATATGTCCCATTGTTTCGTATTCATTCATGAACTCCTTATAATCGTTTTCTAATTTTGGTTGTCTTTGAAACTTTTTCTCTAAACTTCGGAATTGAGCTAATGCTGATTGTTTAGATGATCCCAGCTTGTCGTAAATGTCGTCCCTCAACGGTAATCTTACTTCATAACGTCCATCTTCCAATCTTTTTGTTGTTGCTGAATAATAATCGATGCATTTTTGATCTTCGACTGACAATTGAGACTCCTCTGTAATTTCTTCTACTTCCCAAAATTTTCTAATGTCATCTATGTTATGCAACAACACGTTGCATCTGTATGTTTTGGCTCCTCCACATAGTAACCATCCAAGTTTTGTTTGTTGCACGATAGGATGACTCAAGTCCTCTCCTTTGATGATACCGCCAAGTACAATAAATGAATAAACGTCTGCTCCAAATAGTATGTCTATCGGACGGCTGAGGTAAAACTCAGGGTCCGCTAAAGAAATGTTTTCTATAAAAGGCCAGTCCGGCTTTTTGTATGTTTTGTTAGGTAAGCATCCAACTAAGTTATTCATAATAATGACCTCCGTCCGAAACTTGAACTCACTGTAAATAGAGCTGCATTCGATTGTTATTAATCCTTTCCCACTATTTTCTCTCTCTCCTACTCCAACCACTGTTCCTTTGCACGTCTGTCTCTTAATGTTCAGTATCTGAGCTGCTCTACTTGTTATTAAAGAAATTTGTGACCCAGGGTCAACCAAAACTCTCATGTTATGGTAGGTACCATCGGCTCCTTTTACTCTTATCATAGCTGTTGATAACAAAACCTCCATCGATTGGTTTTGCTCCTGAAGTTGTGACACATGGGAATTGTTGTTTATGTTATCTTGATGTTTAGTTGAGTTGGATCTCACTGGCGTAGTTTTACTCAACGCGTCGTGTAAAAGAGTGTTATGTTTCTTCGTGCATTTCCGACATGTTTTGTTTGAGGTACATTCATTACCGCGATGAGTAAATAGGCAATTGATACACACGCGTAATTCACGTGTGGTTTTAAGTTTCTGTTCATTCGATAGTTCCAGGAATTTACTGCAATTATATAATCCGTGGTTATTCTCACATAAAGCGACATATAATAGATAAAGTGTTAAATGTTGATTTGGGCATCATTACCCTGGTTCCTTTGTTCCAGTTAGTGTTTGGATTGTTATGGGGTACTCTCCCATAGGATGTTGAAGGTTGTTGTTGTTGACTGTTATATGATCTAGACGGTTGTTGGTAGTTATCAGTCTTACGACGTGCAGATTCCATAGCTGTGAATTTTCTTTCCAAGAAGTCCAGAAAATCCTTTAGGATAGGTAGTTCCCGACGATTTTTTAATGAATCAATGTACTCAGAATGACTTTCGGCATCCAGTTTTTGATCTAAAATGTGAACAATCAGTGGGTCCCAGGTAGTGATGTCCACTTCCAGGTTTTTGATTGCATTCAGGCATTCAATCGTGACGTCATGCATACGCTTGATGTGAACTAGTGATTGTTGTTTCATAATAGGTAAATCCAGAAGAATGTTAATGTGTGAAGAGAAAATTAGTTTTTTATTGTTGTAGCGGTGATTGAGTATTTCCCAACACACCGAATAATTGTCAGAGCTAATACTCAAATGTTGGATTAAGCGTTCAGCTTCACCACGTACCTTGGACTTCAGAAACTGCATCTTCTGAGCCTTGGACAGCGATGGGTTGTTATGAATGGCTTCACAAAACAAGTCTTTGAATGAAACCCACTGGTTGTAATTTCCGTGAAATAATGGGACGTCAAGTTGAGGGGTTGTTTTATTCCTGTGTTGTTCCGACCACATTCGCTTGTTAATGTTCTTCTTTAGGCTGTAGTATTGTTCTTCGTAGGTGTTAAATAATGACTCCAATTCTCCCTTGTTTTTTGTATGTAATTCACTCTCTATTTCCCAGTGAAGGGTGTCGATTGTTGTCCAGCGAGATTCCAGAATTTTTAGTGTATCGTCGTACTCCCATTTCTCTGTTAATGTTTCTATGTTAATGTTTGAAATTGTTCGTTGAAAGGCCTTATAGTTGGCAGCTTGTCTCCTTAACTTATCATCCAAACTGTTGGAAAGTGATGTCCGAATCTCTTCTGTTTGTTGTGTTGCGACCGTCGTCGCGGCCGATGTTGGTTGTTTGCTTGTTCCAGGTGTTTCTGGCACAACTGTTGTTGTAGTTTTGGGTTTGTCTTTCTCCTGTTCCGCTTCTTCGGACTTCAAATGTTTCTGTATAAACGCCACTGCATTGTTATAGTATTGTTTCATTGACTCAAAGTGTTTCCCCGTAAAATACTCGTGAGTCTGATCTTCATATTGACACAAACGAGTGTGGTTATGTTGAAAATCGATAAAAAGCGTTTGTAACTCTTCAAGTTTCCTCCTTGCGTTAGCATATCTACGTTCGTAACTGTCTCTCTTAAATGTTGTTAAAAGTTTCTCGATAGCTGATGTAATCTCTGCTTGAGATAACAAAAGACTCTCCATGTCGCTCATTGTTAAAATGTTAATAAATCACAAGTAGGTAGTTATGTTAATGTTGAAAATGTTGAACTTCTCACCACCCTATGTTATGTTATGCTGGTTCTTTTGAGATGGTTTGGTAAGATCAAGTGTGATTAAAGCACCGTCTCAATCCGTTGGTGAGACCCGCTTGTGGGAGGCCAACGAACCGATTGCTAACACACAAAAAACTTACCAAGGATATCCCAAAAGGCTTCGAAGGACCAATGTTCGGGGAGTGAGGTGTTTGTGGATGTTGTGTTGACGAGAAAGACAGATGTAACTGCACTTCACTATATTTACACGTAATTCACAAAATGTTATATGTTAATTGAATGCACCCGTCCAGTGGCGTAGCAAAATGTGCACTAATTAGGTAATAGCGACGACCGAGCGGCCGACGTCACAAAGGTGTTCGGTTACACCGAACAACTACTAATATTAAATTAAAATTACAAAATTAATAATTAAATAATTACATCTCAACTTAATAAAATTAGGTATAATTAAGTAAAATAATCCTCCAATGAATAGTAACATTTCCCAAATTTAAATTAAATTATTAATTAATTATTAATTATTTAAAATTTTTCTCCAAAGACGTCACTTTACAACATATGTCTTACAATTAAATGACTGTGTATGTGGACGAATTTACATTGAATATTTATATGAAATGTCAAATTAATTTATAATTAATAAAATTACCACTGCCACAAATAACCACTTTTACTTATCGCTCCAAAATAGATTAACTTGATTAGATTTTATTTGAATTATTTTTAAAATTCATTGTTGCTTTTTCATTAAATAACAAATTCACTTACAAAATAATATAGGTACTTACTAGAGATGCGCCGAATATTCGTTTGGTATTCGGCGTATTCGGCATCTTTTCCACTATTCGTATTCGGCCGAATTATTCGGCTTTGTTGCCGAATATATTCGGTTCAATTTTTTTTAGCCTATACTGTCCCACTGCTGGGCAAAGGCCTCCCCTCTATTTCCCACTCCTGTCTAATCAGTACATGAGCCCTCCACTCTCCATCAGTCGCGTCCAGATCATCCGACCATCTCGTTCTGGGGCGACGGCCCCTTTTCCGGCACCAGCCAGCATTGTGTGGCTATTGTGCTAGCAACCCATTGTGTGGCTATTTGAGCCCACCTGTCCTGCGGCATCCTGCAAACATTCCACTTGAGCTTTTAAACTTATTATTCTTTTCCAATTAAAAAACGAATATTCTGTTGGTTACATGACATGGAGTAGAATTAAAAGACAGCTTCATATACAAGATTTTTACTTACTTACCT
Organism: Ephestia elutella; assembly: GCA_018467065.1. Classification (NCBI taxonomy): domain Eukaryota; kingdom Metazoa; phylum Arthropoda; class Insecta; order Lepidoptera; family Pyralidae; genus Ephestia; species Ephestia elutella. Next base: position 12,969,549 of record CM031583.1, read on the forward strand.
AAAACAAGTTACATATTTATCGATGACAAAGCCTTTTGTACTCTCAGTAACTCCTCATACGGACCTGAAAAGACGATGATAATGAAATAATATGTAAGTACGAATAGGACTCTCACATCGAGGGTTCCGTACAAATTTAAATTTTCCATTCATAATCGTTGTATGAGAAAATTTTCATTATTTATTTTCTACCTAACCATATAATTTATTACTAAGGCATTGTTTATTACCAAATGTTTCATGATTCAATATTAATGGGAAGTTCTCCCAGAAGTTTTGATTATGAAATAAATGTACATAAAAGCTGATAGACACCGTAGACCCAAGTATCCTAAACCTAACTTCCTTAACTAATATTATAAATGCGAAAGTGAGTTTGTTTGTTACCTCTTCACGCTTTATCTACTAGAACCAGTCTTGCTTGAAATTTCGCATACACTCCGTGGGAAATTCACGCGGGAGAAGCCGCGGGCAAAAAGCTAGTCTGATATAAATTTCTAATTCAATTCCTTTAAGCTTTGCTAAAAAAGGGGTCTTGACAGACGAACAACAAAATGATCCTTTCAGGTTCAGTTCCATTTTTACCTTTTGCGGTACTGAACCCTAAAAACAACTCGCATTACAAACAATGAAACATTTTACTATGTGTATTTCAAGACTAAAAGGTTATTTATTTAAATAATTATAAAATAAGTGAATCCTATTCCCTATTCTGCTGCCATAAAGTAACATACACTATACAGGTTGATTTAGAGTCCACGAATTTTAATATTTTCAAATACCCATTGGCACGTGAGGTACTCGTATTCCTCGAAACGCATTTATTGTCAAGCGACCAAATGAAGTGCACCAAAACTAATTAGGTATAGTTTTGGTGCACTTCATTTGGTCGCTTGAAACGCACCTTTCAATATCGCTAACAAAATAAAGGGGTACTTCGAAGACGATTTTTTTTAACCTGGCTATGTGTCCCACCCCTCCCCATTCTCCTTCCACAATTCTCTGTTGAGAGTAGCCCGCTTCCACTTCCGCAGATAACTTTCGATGTCATCTCGCCATCTCATTCGCGAATACCTCTTCTAAGTATAGTTGCCGTCACGTAAAAAAGTCGCTGGCGGTTAAGCTGCGCAGTAGACAGTATATCGGTCTATGCGCTGAGCGGGGGTCGGGCGGGTCTCATCCGGCGCGCGCGATTGGTTCATCAGTAGTACCCATGCGCAAGTTTCACCCCCTCCTCACCCTACCAGCGCCCTTTTCACGTGATGGGAAATATACTGACATTAGTTTGCCGTCAATTTCAAATGGTCCGGGCGCATTTCTGTAATTACCAGCCAAACATATTTTGAATATGTGAAATTACAGTGTAGTGATAGATAGACATTTATTTCTTGCCATAATCATAAATACATACGAAACATAATATAAATTTCCAATTTACAAAATCACCCGACGTGACGTGACGTCATTTTGGGGTGAGTGCAAATGAGCAAGGGCATAAAAGAAAAATACAGGAAAACTTAAGAAGACCGAAATTAGTACAATTACTCTCCACATAAAATCTTTAATTACTTCTAAACTGCTAAACTGATTTGCATGAAACTTTGCTAAGAATACTATCATGAAGACATCTTTCAAACACTAAAAACATACAAATACTAGCTGGCGCCCGCGGCTTCGCTCGCGTTAATCCTTTCTTAGCGGATGCCTACGTCATAAAATCTACCTGCATGCCAAATTTCAGCCCGATCCGTCCACTGGTTTGGGCTGTGCGTTGATAGATCACTATGTCAGTCAGTCAGTCACATTTGAGTTATATATATTAATAGATTTGTTCATGTCATCCGTTCATGAGACACAACACAGATATAACTTTTTTGCGTCACAATATAGAGAGGAAATATATATTTTCCGAGATTGCAGCGTCCCCTGGTGAGTAAACGTTGTAATACCTATATCAGAACCATCACACACATACAATCAAACATCACCATCTCTATACCATTCCATCGCGTCGAAGATAAAAAAAATATTTGGTATAAACTCTTGAAGATCAACCTGTATACGTCTTTGAATCTGAGATCCGTTTCAATTTGTCATTGAGTGAGTATTTAGAGATATCCAGGTTTTCGTGAAAGATTGGTAAATAAATTACTACTATTTCACTATCTCAGCTGAAAGACGTCCACTGCTGGACAAAGGCCTCCCCAAGGATTTCCACAACGACCGTTCCTGCGATGCCCGCATCCATGCACATCCCGCGACCTTCACCAGGTCGTCGGTCCACCGAGTGGGAGGCCTGCCAACACTACGTTTTCCGGTTCGTGGTCGCCACTCGAGAACTTTTCTGCCCCAACGGCTATCTGTTCTACGAGCTATGTGCCCCGTCCACTGCCACTTAAGTTTCGCGATTCTGTAGGTTACTTTAGTTCTCCTATTACTATTTTACTAGTTTTTGCGAAAAAGAGTAGTCAATAAATTCTACTTTCCTTATTGAGTGTGTCATTACTAACACTGGTGTCAGATTTTATTCAAGTCGCCTAAAGGCCTAAAGGCATCTAACATGACTTTTACGACTACTGCCATTTAGTGGCAGTAGCCGCATACACACTAGAAAACTAAATAGCCAATGTCCAGGTTTCCTCACGATATTTTTCTTCACCGGAAGCAGGTGGTGGTCTTTGAGAGAACTACCATACATGAATCAGATTGGTCTACAAACTCATGTGGCACAGGTAGGATTTGAACCCGGGTCCTGTCTCAGGCGGGTGTCAGGCCCTATTCCACTCTAATCTACTGGTCAAATCCATCAATGGATTAGATTCCGCCTTTTTAGTTCACTCTAATCCACTCCTATAAACAGATTGGAGGCTGGATTTGAGTGGAATAGTTGGATTAAAGTGGAACTCCCTGTTCCACCAATCCACTCGTCAAATCCATTTTGTACATACGGATAGAATAAATATAAATAAATAAATAAATATATACGGACAAATCACACAGATTGAGTTAGCCCCAAAGTAAGTTCGAGACTTGTGTTATGGGATACTAACTCAACGATACTATATTTTATGACAAATACATATACATATAGATAAACATCCAAGACCCAGGCCAATCTGAAAAAGATCATTTTCCCTTATGACCTGACCGGGAATTGAACCCGGGACCGTGTGGCAGTCCGGCGTGATAAACCGCTAGGCCACGGAGGTCGTCAAATAAGAATAATATAAATACTTCCTTCAAGAATAACGGTCCTTTTTCCCGAAATTCCCATAGGAGCGGAGCTTCGCTAGCACGTAAATAAATATGAAATACGGAAATACTAGCTTTTGCCCGTGGCTTCGTCCGAGTGAATTTCCACGGGAATAGTGCTCTTTTCCGGGATGAAAGGTGGCCTATGTCTACTAAACGTAGACTATGTGTATGAGAAATTTCAGGAAGATTGGTTCAGTAGATAAAGCGTGAAGAGCTAACAAACAATGAAACAAACAAATTAATTGATAATAGATAATTTTTGATAGATTGTGGTCAAGAGCAAACCCATATTTAACCTGTGGACGTCAAAATTTTGTTACGTATTATGTATACGTATTCATGGACGCGAGGTCTCACAGACCGCTATTATTTACAGGTAAATTTTTAAAGGTCATATTTTTAATAATATTTGATTTATTATACTTAAGGGTCCTTAAGTTCAAATAATATATATGTATTTGGCTTATAATTATTTATTTTCTTAAAAATCTAAGCAAATAACAATTTATGGCACTATTCCGTCTTCAATTTGCCTGAGATCAAAAAAGGAACTACAACTTTTTCAAAACAATCTTTAAAAAAAATTAAAGTAATTATCTGTAAATTTAAACTTTACCAAGCATAAAAAACAAAAAATAAACTTCTGAACTTAAAACATAAAAATTCTGACATTGGTCTAATATGAATAAAATTATTGGCAGTCATTTCACAACGGCGTAGAGCACTGAAGGGTACCAGGTCGCTTGACCGCAACTGACACAAGTGTAGTTAGTCTTCTTATGTAGTGTAGTTGGACAGATTCGACACGTCTTTCGCTTTGAAGATTCCATATTAAATGGAAGAGGGTCTTTTTAGAGACAAGTTCGCTTCTAAAACTCGATTCAGTGTTATATTCAGTCCTTTGGCAAATTTGAGTTGATAATGCATCCTTGCATATGTGATCTTGCTTATTTTTAAAAGGAAATATCCTACTGCTATTTCTTTGAAGTAATTTCAATATGTTTTGACATTTTGATTGCGTTCTACCCAAAACAAAAACAATCTCATCAGATTTTTTTGTATGGGAATCATGGACGCGCGGTCTCACAGACCGCGGCCGAAGTTTAAAACGAAATAACTCACCAAATTTGTAACCGGCGGACAACAACACCCACCTCCGAAGACGTTTTACCACCAAAACTGAAGCTACTGAGTGTTATAGGAACAGAGCATGCCGGGAAGTGGGGTAGATACGATTATTGCAAAGGGTAAGCGGCCTGTGAGACCGCGCGTCCATAGTTAAAGGTTAATAAAAAAAAATTAAAAAATTAACAAACAAACTCACTTTCGCATTATAATATTAGTTATGATAGGATATGATTACCACTTTTCTGTTTTACATTGCCATTTCCATGCTGGTCTAGGAGCGAAGAAAAACATAGAATATGTCAGATTCTTCTCTTCCAGCGCAGATTTATAAGAAAAAAATACAATGTTCTTTTTTTTTGCAAAAATTCATGACGAATGACATTTTTATTTAATTTGTATATATCCGGCTCGTGGTAACGGAATAATTGTGCAAATATATGAGTATAATGAGACAAACACTTTCAACAAACTGAAATATATACGAACTCTCTTATCTCTTTTGATTGTACTGTAATCTCTATTTAAATTAGTGTACATAATTAATATAACATCTCAACTTAGTGATACGCATTCAGTAGTAATTTGGTTTTGTAAAAAAATAGACAATTTTTGTGGTTAGTGAAAAAAAAACAAAATGGCGTCGGGAAAATTGAACCAAGTTCATACAGCTTTTGCAGGTGACTTTTTATGAATTACTAGCCACGCCCCGTGGCTTTACTTACGTGGAAATTTTGGGATAAAAAGTACACTATGTGATATTCCTGGTATTTTTCTACTCGTGTACCAAATTTCATTTAAATACGTTTAGTAGATTTTGCGTAATTGAGTAACAAACTCACATACTTTCATCCAAACTTTCCTATTTATATTTTTAATATTAATAAGATAGTAGGTACTCGTAGGAAGTAGGATATTAGGACTAGCTGTGTTTAGGGCTTCATTTATGTGGGATCTAGTCTTTAGATTTCGATTATAATCGACTACACATTTAGGTACTATTTAATTTTTTTCTGTAAGGTATTTGTGGCGCAAACATCGTTTTATTAGTACAAATTTTCACGCGAAAGGATGAATTAAAAAAATACATTATTAATGAGTTAAATATAAGTAAGCCTTCTTTCAGTGTAAATATTGTTCAATTTCATAAATTTTGAACAAAAAATTAAACGAATTTTTGTTAGCACTTGAATCTAGGTGCACTAAAGGCATAAACATAATGGCTCTGTTGATTTGACGTTGAGGAATTTCCTTATTAGATAATGGGTAGAACATCAGGTCATGCTTACCATAAAACACTAATCAAAGCTTGTTCAAATTCATACCAATTTTCATTCACAATCATAAATATTCGGAGGTACACTATAAAAAAAAATAATAATATTTAAATTGAGTACTTTTATAAAATTCTAGCTTTTCCTCGCGGCTTCGACCGCGTGAATTTCCCACGGGAACAGTACTATTTCCCGGGATAAAAGGTATCCTATGTCGTTCTCAGTACTCTAACTACGTGTATGCGAAACAGGAAGATTGGTTCAGTAGATAAAGTATGAAGAGGTAACAAACAAACTCACTTTCGCATTTAAAATATTAGTTAGGATTAGAATTTTGTTGCCAATAGACTTAAGAATTCGATTCTTTATCGTTGGATTTAACTTTTAATTCCGATTCTAGAGTAATGAGCGAGCATTCTAGAGAGGCGCTCTCGTGAGCGTTCTCGTGAGCAATCTAGCGAAAAGCTTGAGCTTTTTCCGATCTGAACAGTCACAAGGCGGGCGCTTCATAGAAACGGGCGTCAAATATCAAATAACTACTACTACAAATGAAACTGTACATCCGAGAACACGTCAATAACACGTCAATGTGTGCGTTTTCATAGTCATAGCACCCCATTCCGCAAACGAACGGGATAGAAGTGCGGGGGGTGTCATATTGCGGAAGGGGCAGGGAGTTTCCTTTCTGTACTTAGTACTTAAATTAATTCAGTTTAACGGCACCGTTTCTGTGACAAAGCATTCACTAGAGCGTTCGTTAGAATGATCGTGTCTAATTTAAAAACGCTCAATACTCGATGTTTTGATACATTACGACATAGAACGTTCGTTAGAATGAGACAAGTAACACACACGAAGACTAACTAAATAAGTTATGTTTAGTTTAGTTTTGCTGATGCACTGTGAGAAACAGAATGCGAGATGTAGAGAATACAACGTACATATTGACATTTAGTGTACGACCTAGGTTGATAATTACATAAATAGAAATAAGTATATATCTGCTAAATAAAACTACTACAAAAAATGACATTAAAACATTAATCAGAAATATGTTTACTTTAACAAAAGATCGTTACAAGAAAAACAAAGTGATCCTAATGCAGAACGTATTCCTATAACTCATTGATAAGTGTCCTATTCCAAGAACTTATTGATCAACCTAGTATGTAGTAGGTGTCGCAGTGGTTACCAATAGGACCTTGCTCAGCAATCAAATACTATATTACTCGCTAGAGTTTATAGGTATAGTATGTTACAGACTTTGAAGTGAGTTTCTGGTGAGCATCTCTCGAATTAAATTAATAGTTATAATTCTTATTGATTCTTTTCTAGCGGCTTCGCCCGCGTGAATTTCCCACAGGAACAGTGATTTTTCCCGGGATGAAAGGTGCCCTATGTCCTTCTCTGTACTTCCAGCTATGTGTATGCGAAATTTCAGTAAGATTGGTTCAGTAGATAAAGCGTGAAGAGGTAACAAACAAACAAACCAACCAACAAACAAACAAACTCACTTTCGCATTTATGATATTAGTTAGGATAGTTTTTTCTTTTTTAACGTCAAGTTTATTCCTTATTTTCCAAATTAAAAATTTGCATAAATATATGTATTGAGATGTATAGTGTTTTATCATCGAGATGTTTTATTAAGATTGTATTAAATCTAATGTCGGCTCTTGATTTACGTTTGTCAAATCGTATATGGCTACCACAGGACAGGCATGTTGCCTAGTGTGGAGCCAACTGTTATATCTTTAAGTGTAAAATGTAAGTACATTTTACACTTAAAGATATAACAGTTGGCTCTCAGTAAATGTAAGTACATTTACTGAGACACTTGTCTCAATAAATCATTCATTCATTCATTCATTTGGCGCAATGCACTGCAGCGCTGATAATTCAGCTATAAATTCTGGGTGACATTTGGAACTACATAGGTATTAGGGATATTTAAATAAAGTAGGACGTTTTTTCAATCGCCCAATTCAAAATCCTTAAGGGCAGAAAGAAGTCCAGAAGGGCATAAGCTCTTCGCATCATGGTGCCAATCCTTCCTAGTCTTACCATTTCTAATCATCGGCGCTGTTTTATCAATATGACTTTGAGTTCAAATGCTGGTACGGAGATTATAATCCTCAAACAGACAATAAACGATGAAAATATCTATGTTAATAAATCAATCTCAAATACATATTTACTTATCTGACAGTTCCAACAACGTGAACAATTTCTTTATTTCGATTTATTTTTACACAAGAAAACTGATAAGGAATTGTGTAACAAGGTTTAAAATTATTTATAATGTACTTGAACAAATACTGTCTAGTAATGTTAAAGTAGTACCATTTCCTTACGACATTTGACTGGTGCTGGAATTTTTAAACGAAAGATTCAGATATCAGATTGCATCACAAACTACCCGACTCTTTTCATTCGTAATTCTATGGTTTAAATTCACACTACGGTCTCAGAATTGATATTACTACGTACAGAAAGGAAGCTCCTTGCCCCTCCCGAAATATGGCGTAAGTACCCCGCACTTCTCTCCCCTTCGTTTGCGGATTGGGACGCTATGACTATGAAAACGCACACATTGACGTTTTCACGGATGTACAGTTTCATTTGTAGTAGTAGGTTTATATGACGCCCCGTTTCTATGAAGTGCCCTCCCTGTGCTATGGTTGTCAATTATAACGTTTAATCATGAAATTAATAAATCAAATCTATGTATAGTCAGCTGCAGAGAAATACTATATCATGAGGGTCAGGTTTCTATACAGATGACTGTACCTATTACTTCCATGGGTTTAATGGATACTGTCAGCTGAATAGACACTTGACAATGGCAAAGGGATGATCCTACTTTTCCCAGCTGCCTGTAAGACGAGGAAACTAGCTATCATTTAGTAGCAAAATGTCCAGATATGCTGGAGTCAGGAGCAAGTTGTTGCCGGTATCAAATTTTTCTTTTTAACTCTTGGAAAGTACCGATGGTTCTTGGTACTTTATATGAGAATGTGGTACTGGTACCAACCGGTAACAAGCCCTGCAGGAGAGAACTAATGGATTCAGATGCCTATCTGAGAGCGATCTGAGCGACATGACAATGGGGCAGTTATTGAAATTCTGTAAAGTAACAGATAGATTTAGTGGTAGCTATTATACATTTTTTCTCCTTAACCCAACCAGCACAACATATATTTCGTCTACAGCAATTTCTCATTGGTTGCCTGGAAGAAATTGCTTTCAGCGATAAGGCCGCCTTTTGCGCGTCTTCCTTTCGTTTGTTTAGTTTTAAGTTACTTTATGTATCTATAAATATAATTTATTGTGTGTTAATAAACTATTCTTGTTTTTGGCGTTGTTGTTGTAGCACCAACACGAGGATCTCGGGGAACTGGATGAAATGGTACCGGAATGAGAGTACATATCACCCGTCTGGTGTTTGCGCTGATGGCTCTAATTAGTATTAACAATAATAATTAACGGAAACTTTTTCTTTCTATCCTAGCTGCTTTGGGTTCCTTCATCATGGGACTCCTGAACGTCTGGCCTTCATACACGGCTCCTCAACTCACGGCAGAGAACACAACGCTAGTGTCCACACCATTGACTGATTCTGAAGTGTCATTACTGGGCAGCTTGCCCTCTTTGGGTGCTATGGTCGGGACTGGGGTGGTGGGACTTATTATTGATAGGTTTGGACGAAAGATTGGAGGACTGGCTATTTGTTTACCTTACGTGGTGAGTTTTTGCTATCATTTTCATCTTAATTTTCAAAAAATGTACTCAATATGAATCACGTAAATTATTTATAAAGCCATAACTGCAAAGAATTGACTGCCGAATATAGATACAATAAGCTATGCTTTACTATAGATAGCTACTCTTAGTATTGTATAGGTTGCTAGGATACTTTTCATGAATTTGCCTTTCCAAAAAGATTTTATCAATCTAGCTGGTGTAAATGAAAACTTCAGCTTTGGATGCGGACCTTCTTAGTCTAATGTATTATTAGTTTTACTCCGAAAAGTAAAATATGAATAGTCATTAGTCATTTACTGTCATTCAACTACCTGGTAGATAAGTATCTTGCCCCGTTGTTGTAGAAATGAAGGTGATATTATTCTCACTTTTATATAAACATGCATTTCTATTCTTTTTCTTAGTTATCCTGGGCCATAATAGAAGTTTCCAAATCATCTATGCTGATCCTAGCTGCGAGGTTTATATCAGGAGTGGGGGGTGGTGCCTTTTTAGGGTATGCACCCATATTCATATCAGAAGTGGCTGAAGCATCTATCAGAGGAGCACTGGCTTCGTGTAAGTATGTTATTTTTTCTGATTTTATAAACTTTAATATTGCTAGAGGCATTTTAACAGATGAAACAAAATATAGCTTGATAGTGTCATGGTATAAAACTTTTTTCCAAAAAAGTGAACCGACTTCCATCATAAAACTTAAAATCATGAAATAACAATAAAGAAAAATGTATTGGCATGCTACCTACTGAATGAGGTGAAGTCGGTGCCAAGTACAGGAGTGGGTGTTATGTAATTGTTTAGCTAGACATTTTATATATACGTATACACGATTCTAATGTAAATTTAGATTATTTAATTTTTTCGGCACCGACTTCACCTCATTCAGTAGGTAGCATGCCAATACATTTTTCTTTATTGTTATTTCATGATTTTAATTTTTATGATGGAAGTCGGTTCACTTTTTTGGAAAAAAGTTTTATTTTAACATTTTCAGTGCTTCTACACTTATTTTCTTTAATAAAAACTTAAACTTTTCTTCTGGCCGAAAATAAAGAATTAAGAATTCGAAACTTTTTATGTCAGTTTGATTTGAAATGTCAGAACATGTCAAATTGTCTATTATTTTTGGCACATAAATAGACCGAGAGCTCGCGACGACCAATCCCTCCTTATTTTAAAAATGCTGAATGTTTCTCTGCGTGGTATATACGGGTAAAAAATATTAGCGACTAGGTATGAAGTTTGGATCTTAGTTGCTTACGCAGGTAATATAGATAGCAAGGATGATTTTTAAAGGTATAAAAAGCACCCTTGGGGCCTCCCAAAGTAACATAAAATTCAGATTTTATAATAAAACAAATATAACTATAATTTAGTAAAGTTACAATGTCTGGCAGGGGTTTATATCTGCACCAATTGCCTGGTAATGGATGGCGTGATTTAATATTATTCGGAATAAAATCTTTAAAAAACTTTACTTTGAGGGAATTGAGCTACCACTCTATATGCTATTGCTACAAATTATCTGCCTAAGTAATCATGATCCAACTTTTATAGTTGCTAATCGCTATTTCTATATTGGGGACATACACAGAAAATCTTGAGTTTTAATAAAATAGGGAAGGGCATGCAGTCGCGGGCTTTTACTCTATAATGCAATGTTGATATTTCTATATTTTGTTAGGTATCTTTTAAATTACCGAACAGATTCTGACGTGGTTGAAATGGGACCAACTTAGGAATAGATTCTTTCGAATAAAAAATAATTTCGGAAATCAGTCCACAATAGGCGGAGAAATCGGCGAACATACATAAAAAAAAAACATACATACATCGAAACATATAACCTCCTCCTTTTTTGGGAAGTCGGTTGAAAATAGCTATTTAAAAATGTTTCAATATAACAAAAAACATTTTTTTAGCTTCATGGCGTACTCATCACAATGAGTTATTATCATTATCTCAGTAATCCTGGACTAGGCATTGATATTAACACCACAGAAATTATATTTTCTGACCACATATAATACTTTACGATTTTCAATTAAATTTTCTTTTTTCAGTTCCAATGATAGCCTACGGATTAGGCCTCCTAACTTCTTACACCGTTGGTGGTTCCTCTCATACCATGTCATCATCTGGTTCAACGTCTTGATGAGCGTACTGGTCTTCCTGCTTTTGTTCACCGTGAAAGAAAGCCCTACATACCTTGTGAGGAATAAAAGAGATGAGGTGAGGAATTTACTTAAGTATTCATTATTATTTCTATCAGTTGTGAGCCATGCAACTGCTCCTGTAGCAATTTCGGGATAAATAATAAATTATGTATTTACATGTCTTAGTTCAAGTTAGTCATTTTCCGATTTTCCAAAACTCTTGAGGCATTGTGTAACGATGTCCATGGTAGCATCACAGACATATAATAATAGTAAGCAGACTGAACATGTCATTTGAAATTGCATGGCAAAAACACACACTAAGATTATTATTCACACAACGACAGAATACAGGGTCGGATCTAAGATAATTAATTATATTCGGTACAGTGTAGCAAAACCAAAAATTTTGAGACGCTGAATCTTAAGCCGTGCGGTATGCGGACGGATCTGCATCAGCTTTTTACGATGGGAAATTCTATCCCTTTTGGGAAAAAATACTAGTCATTAAATCAATAAAATTTATTTTAAATTATTAAAAATCACGTGCAATGAAACATTGCAATGATGTTAATGGTTGCTGGCGTCCATTCACTGTCCTGGTACTCGTAGTACGTAAGAGAAATACTCCCCATAACAGTTCTCTTTCTTGAGGTATTATTTTCTGGCATATTTTCCTTGTCCTGAAATAAAATTCACTGTCAGTATTTTTATAAAATGTGCATTTTTATAAAATGTGCATCTCTAAATTCGTATATTTGCCTTGATTCGGCCCAGCCATAGTAAACAAAACTGGATCCGTCAAAATGATCTATGCTATTTACGAAATTATTAAATGACTTGTAGTATTTCTTATGAAATGGTTATAATTAATACACTACTTTATAAAATAAATAATGATATTGCTGATAAATAGCATTCAAAAGTCTAATAATGGTTATTGTTTCAAAAATAACACGAAATTGTATATTATCATTGGGCACGTCAAAAAACATGTATTGCTTACCGAAGGAACGATATTCCACGAATATTTTTTTATGAAACACTTCCACATATTGTACACGTTGCATTTTATCATTTCTATTGAGTTTAAAAGCACAAAACAGTAAAAAATAATTTTAAATATTTATGACAACTGTGACAACACAACAAATATGACAGTTAAGGATCATTTCTGCGTGAAAAATCCGGCTTGGATGTTAAATCTTTCAGTGTAGTGGTTCGTGTTGCAATACATTGCAATGCTAAGGAAGGAAAGGGACAGAGTTATGTGACAGTCCTTATCATGAACAGGATGCAAATATTGTCAAATATCATCAGTGTGTGTGTGAAATTTGTGTTCCTTCTGCTTATATTTAAAAAAATTTACTTCTGTGGGTAGCATACATAGAAGTATCTGGTCATAGACAATCAACATCATCTTTTAAGCAGATTTTATTTAGCTCCTACATTTTAGGAGGCACGTGTATCATTGGCTGCATACAGAGGCGTGGCTCCATCATCAATGATTGTACTTGAGGAGCTGGCGACACTAAAGGCTCAGTTGATGCCTGCAACCCAGTTGGTCTCTTTAAACGAAGGTATCATCAGATTACCAATGCTTTGATATACTTTAGCCGTTTCTGTTTTATTGCTTTAATGCAGTTCGATTGTTTTGGTTTAGAGCCTGACCAGGAATATAAAAACTCTCGCTATATTGCGGAAAAAGCAATAGAACTAATTTCTTATACTGGCAACTAATTTAAAAACTCATCTGTCATTTCTCCTGTCAAAGTTGACTTTCAATCAAGGGCGGATCCAGTATTTTTATTTCTGGGAAGGGCTCCCGTTTTCCATTCTCGAGAATATTTCCGAGATATTTTAAGGATGTTTCCGCTTGTTCTTTAAAAATTTCGAGAACGGCACATCACTAATGGCGGCAGATAAATTTCTTTAAATCCGCTACTGCTTTCAAAAATGTTGCAATATAAAACGCATAAGTGCTGCCTCTAATTCAGGGTTTTTATATTTCTGGTCAGGCTTTAAATCCTAATAGTTTCCAATCGTAGTTTCTAAATCGGGCTCAGTAGCTGATCTAATTTTTTTTTTAAAAATTAAAATATTTTTTCTTCTAATTTAGCTCACTTGTAAAACTTAAATAGAAAATGCAATAACAAAATACGTGACAAATGAATCAATCCGTGTATTTCAGATCAAGAAAAATCTGAAGACGGTGAAAATGAGAAGCTGAAATTAGAAAATGATGCTGTTGAGGAACATAAACCAAAGATGTCACCTTTGAAGCATTTGTGTAAGTACCTGCTTCTATGTTTGAATATATAAATAGATCTATGATCTAATAAAGAAGTACCGAGATATGATCTTCATGAATTATTTTACAGTTTGTGTAAAAGATTTTATTTTACTAGTGCTGCTTAATATCTTTACCAGATTTTTTTATAATATCATTAATTTTAATCGAAATTTGTTATTTTCAGTTACTGAGCCTGCTTCACGACGAGCATTTACTGTGTTGGCAATTATCATCACAAATCAGGTAAAATTATAGTTTAGCCACTTTACTAAGATTTGGCTGATTGTAAAAGATTATCATTAAGGGCAATCAGCATAGATTTTTTTTTTTTTTTTTTTTTTTAGCCTGGTGATGTGTCCCACTGCTGGGCAAAGGCCTCCCCTTTCTCCTTCCACAATTCTCTGTTGAGTGAAGCCCGCTTCCACTCCCGCAGATAACTTTCAATCAGCATAGATACAACACATATAATATTTACAACTTTAAAGTTACATAATGAAGTTTTACCACAAAGTAAACTTAAAGAAAGTTCTTTATTTTTATTTATATTACAGAGATTTAAAAAATATTGTTCAATAGAATTCATTATATTGACGTCAGTATATTAATAACAATTAAATTTCCATCCATTTTTGGTTAACACTTCTGAAATAATAACTCTATTTTTCTCACAGGTGTTCATGGGTATAATCCCAGTCCAAGTTTATGCCAAGAAAGTGTTCAATGAAGCTGACCCAGCCAACGCCGACTTGTACTCCGTTGTATTCGCTTTGGTTTTCCTTGGAGGATGCATTTTGTCAGCTGCCATTGCTGATTTAGCTGGACGAAAAGTAAGCATATATTTTGTTTCATTATTTTTCTCCTCTTAGTCACCTTTGATTTTTAGATTCTGCTGGTTTTAAAGTTCGATAAAAAAACAACTTTGTTCTTATCAACGATAGTTTGTAGCTTCAAAACTTGCTTCTGTGAAAATTATTAATAAATAATTAAATAATAATGCAATTGTATTCGCAGAACGAATAAATATGTCAAATAGCATTAATGCTCCAAATCCCAGGCATTGTTTGATTTACCGCTTGTCTCAGAAACTGAATTTAGATTTGACTATTCATATCCTAGCGATTAACCATGATTACAAATGATGTAAAGCTTAGAGATTGATTAGAGATGGAAATTTCGATAGATCGTTTAATATCAAAGTCAGGAAATTAGTAACCCTTTTTACTATAGTTCTGTAGTCAATTTTGTAAATGAATAAATCTGTTTGATTTTCAGATTCTGATAATCTTGTCTTCAGTATCACTAGCACTGTGCCTGGTGACCTTAGGCCTACAGATGCAAATAAAATTTGCTCCTGACTGGGTGACTGTGTTCATCGTCATGGCGTATTGTTTCTGCTTCATGTGCGGCGCTGGAAGCATACCTTACGTATTGCTGACAGAGATATTTTCTCCTGAAGTATGTGCTACGTCTTTATACATATTTCACTTTACAATTTTACGTCCACGAATTTTAAGGCTAACATCAACATGAGCTTTAACGCATGTTGTTTTTATTAACCTTAAAATATATAGCCTTGTAAGAAGTATAATATAACCTAATAAAAAGAGTAAAATTATTTTAGTTTTGGATTTAATAATCGAAGGTATATGTAGAAGCAAAAGAAAACATTAAGTTTTTACTTGGTCACTATGGTATTATTTAAATAAACGTAATACTAATATCAAAATCTACAGTGTTTAATGCTAAGATTTTTAAGTTGACAAATAGTATAACAGAATAGCAACGTACAAGTATACCTATGGAATTGACTATACAGATAAAAGTTTACATATAACGTTTATTTCAATGACCAAGCGCTGAAAGTTTTATTATATAGTCAAAACTTTCTTACAGGTTCAAAGCATCGCGTCGATGATAATCATCGAATGGGTCTGGTTCACCAACTTCCTCATCATCGGCATCTTCCCAATCTTCGTCAAACTGATCGGGATGCACGGGATATTCTTCGTATTCGCCGGGGTCAGTGTCCTTAACGCCACACTTGCTTACATCATTGTTCCTGAGACTAAAGGCCTATCGAGTTTGCAAATACAAGATCTGTTCTTGAGGAGGAAAAAGTGAAGTTATTGTGTAGCTTTATGATTTGTGATTGTTTTACTTGGCTTTCTATCAAGGGCGGTGCTGTCTTCAATATTTTCTATAAACCAATTAAATGTCTTATCAGTCGTATCTAGTCAATTTTTAAAGGAGTTTATTGTCGGAGCGGAAACCACATTCTTAGTATCTATACCAGTTGCAGACCTCTCGATTGCTTAGGAAGTGAATCTTCCTTATTAATAGTGATTGATATTACATCTAGCTTTCTTATTTATTCGATTACATATTAGACATAACTCCATCCGGGTTTTTATTTTTTTATTTTTAATAGCACCGTTATTTGAGGAAACCAAAGATCTATTGTAAAATAGAACAAAGTTATTAATAGATGGATAAGTGGTTAATATAATAAAGGTAATTTTGATATTGTCATCTCGTTCTTAGAGATATTTCGAATTTGCGAACGCTATCTTATGTAACTACGGACCTGCATAACGTTGTTATCAAGTCCCAATGTAGTAATGCAGTTGCTATTGCCATTTCAGATTCTCCTTGTTTTAAATTAGCTTTCGCCCGCGGCTTCGCCCGCGTGTATTTCCCCACGGGAACAGTGCTTTTTCCCGGGATGAAAGGTACCCTATGTCCTTGTCCGTACTTCCAGCTATGTGTAAGCGAAATTTCAGGAAGATTGGTTTAGTAGATAAAGCGTGAAGAGGTAACAAACAAACAAACAAATTCACTTTCGCATTAAAATGTATAATATTAGTAAGGATTAGTATTAATAATAAAAATGTACTACGTTGTTTAATTTGTTTTTATTTCTTGTTGAAATATGTATGGCATCTGGTGCAGTTAAATATCATTAAGTGCATAAATGAAAGTCGAAATAAATTGTATTTAATTATTTAATTGGTTCGTTAAAATATCTTGTACAAAGAGTATTATTTGAGTAAGTAAGCACAGATTAAAACCACTTAAAAGGAACAGAAGCGACATAAGTTTGCTTGCATTCTTATATTTGTAATGGAGTATAGGAAGATTTACATTACTATAATAAAGGGACCCATATTTAGTGATATTTGAGATGACTAATTGACTAATGATAAGTAGCCGCAATAGTCGATACGTTCTTTAAAAAATTTTTTTCATTAAAAATTAATTTATAGTAGCAAATTAAAAAAAATGGTATGCAAAAGATTGTCGCTTCTGTAATATTAGTTAAAACGAACCAAAGATCCTTTTTATATTGAACGTCCGAATCAGTCACAAGTGTAGATTAAATCTTATTCATTCTAATGAAAAACAAAACATTCTGAAGCAAACACTTTTCGAAGGTTTTTGAAATTCAATGACCGTTATACAATTCATTATCAAGTATTTAATTTACACAATGAATTTATTTATGAATGGACAGTACATTTATCGATTAAAGGTAATTATAACTTATGAAATTAAAACTAGATTTTTAGAGATACGTTTGGAATGCATTCAGACCTCAATAAGCATGATATCAGCTTATTAATTACCAATACGCGATTTCTAGCCTCAATCATGACCAAGCAAATAATAGTTGGCTCAACCAAACCGTCACCTTTCCAGTTATTCTAGTTAAAATAAACGGAACACTAACGTTCTGTTGGTCGGGGATTACGGACTATAGTATCGAACTCTCCAGAAGCCTATTGTCAAGGCGAGTGCTGGAACGACTTAGAGTACGTAATTACCTATTTATTTTAACTAGAATGTCTTCGTTCACTTTCCATTTGCATTTTCATTCCTTTCGTTTTCAAATTAAAATTAAGGAAATAAAAAATCTTGACACAGAAAAGATTATGTGTAAAATTTGTTGCTTCCCAAACTCCACCGAAATGTGGCGTGTATGCTGTCACCAAAAGCTGTCGCCAAAAAGTCTTTTATATAAATGCATCAATCACGTATAAATAAACTGACAAAGAATTCGCTAAATATTTACAACTTGCTAAATCTAAATTTGAAATAAATAAGTCAATAAATAAACAGTCAAAATACTAAATTACTTTTACGCTAAAATCACTTTTACCTAATGTGTTAGTAAGTGTAAAGATTTATAATGTAAATCGAGACTTTTTCGATCAGGACATAAGTTTATTGGAGGTTATGGTCTTTATAGAATTACGCAACGTTTATAATAATTCGCGTGTAATTAAAATAAATAATAGCAGACTCGTATCAAGTAACTACTGATGTAAATATCTGCAGAATGTTCGTGACATTCATAATGTTATTTATACTATTCCGGTGGTAGGTACAGTCTGTTTTTATCGCTTATTAAATACAGAATACAAATAAACTCAAGATAGTTACAGGTATTGGCTTTTCGATTACGCCAATAATTTGATTGTTGATTGTAACTTAACAAGTTATTTAAAGTCACTCAATATGATCATTAATTTTAACTTTTGATGAGTTTTATTTGTGAAAATTAAAAGAAAAATTATAATGACTCTCTATATGGACCATAAACTTCAATATTTTGTACTGAGTAATTAATATAAGGCGTGAATTCTTATCGACTCCTTACTCAAGACAAATATTAATGAAAAGGAATAAATAAATTAGCAATAATATCGTCCGAGTGCATAATATGGAGAAAAATCCCACTTTGTAAAACACGCCTTATGAAATACAATCTTAAAGTTACAATACATGGAAGACAAAGATATGAATTGGTTTTATACACATACAGTTGGCACTAATATTAATGATATCCTAGAAGCGATTCGATTGACTCGATTAATTTATCGATATAAGTAGTTTTTCGGTTCCTCGGCGATCGGCTCCGTGCATGTGCCCAGATACTTCAGTGAGACCAAACTCCTGAAAGAAAAAAAGTTTAATTAAATATGGGACAGCGACCGGTAGGAAGCCAGTAGGTAAACCACCAGCCCACTGGTTACATGACATTTTTTGGATAAGACTGGTACAGGACCGTAAGAAGTGGCGCGAAAAAGGGAGGCTTATACCCAGCTGTGGGTATGATGATGATGACGTATATCAAGCTGAGTTAGTTGCTTAGTGGAACTATATTCCTTTTCTCTCGGAATTTTGGGAAAAAAATACTCTTTATACTCTTTAGGTTTTAATCTGCCCTATACTATATGCCATCGAAACCTATGAAAACACGAAGGAGTAACAGACATCCAAATATCATCACAAACTTTTCTGTTTATTCTTAATAAGAGTGATGAGAGCCAAGGGTTGCCAACTCGAAGGACATGTTCAGATTACAAAAAGGAGAGAATCAGGAAATAGTGATTGCTAGCCTATCACCTATTTGGAAGAAACCAGATTTCAATCACCCTTGATAGATTTTTTGCGTCGCTGTTTCTCGACAAATTAATTTAGGGGATTTTAAGGCAAGAGTGAATAGGCATGTTTTGAGTTTGCGTGTACCACCCTAAACCTCATCTTTTGCTTACCATCAGGCAAGATTAAGCTCAAACGCACTCATTTTTTTAACAATATTAAAAAACTACCAGCGAAGGAATACCAACACGGATGTTATCTGTAAGATCAAAATTTAAAGATGAAGATGATATGCGAGCTATATTACCTAGACCGGCAGTTCTCCATCTCAAGGAAGCATTTGTTGGAGTAGGTCTTGTCATCGGTACCGGCAGACAGGGTCGTACTCGGGCGGGCAAACGCGCGCGCAGCCTGAGTACTGGAAGCGAGCTAAGCAGCGCTTGAGTGGCACCACGAACACGTGTTTACTGTGGAAGAAATGATTGATAGATACCTATAGTGACTAGAATTACGGCCTTAATTTACATAAAAGTAGAGATGATCACATAGTTTATGCTGGCACATCTGGTTATAGCAACTTTTCAATGTACTAATAGATGTGTCTGTTTATGTGATGTGAAAAATGTTCATTATTGTAATTTTTTAATGGTATGGAAGATCTAGGTGACCCATGAAGCATAGTCACTGGAGCATCGTTCCACATAATAGCAGACGGTTTATTCTCTGATGTCTTAGAACCAAGACATAATAATTCATCACTCTACGCTTTCCATTCAAGCTTCACCTTATTAACCATGTGTCTGACAAGGAAGAACAGATAACTGGTGCCCACGAGCACTGACTTAAGCCGCCTTTCCGTACCTACGAAACAACTAATCCTCCGAAATAAAGCTCCAGTGACTATGCTTCATGGGTCAACTAGATTTTCCATACTATTGAAAAAATTACAGTACAATAAGTCTTGGTCCATTACCCGCAATGTGACATGCTATTTCAAGTATACTTACCCGCAGTTCTCCTTCTTCATGAGACACTCGTTCTTGTAGAAGCGGTTGTCGGAGCCGCACACGAAGGCGGGGGTGGGGGGGCAGGGCTCGTGGCAGAGCGCGGTGGTGCGGCAGTGGGAAGCTGATACTGCCACCACGTGTTGACCACACGTCAGGCGACGGAGTTCGCATTCCGACCTGGAAGATTAATAATAATTAAACTTGACTCCGCTACGGAATGTCTAAGTACCAAACGTCTATGTACGTTAGTTCTAAAGTATGCGAGTGCGATGTACGTTAGTTCTAAAGTATCCTAGTACTACGTATTTCAGTGCTAAAGTACCCAATGTCGATGTATGCGAGTACGATGTATGTTAGTTCTAAAATATCTGAGTTCTACGTATTCCAAAGTACCCAATGTCGAAGTATGCGAGGACGATGTATTTTAGTTCTAAAGTATTAGAGTTCTACGTAATCCAGTGCTAAAGTATACGAGAGCGAAGTATAAAATGCCGATGTATGGTAGTTCTAAAGTATCCGAGTACTATTCATTCCAGTACGAAATTGTAGCTGATACTGTGATAATAATTCGGTCTTGAATGTAGAATATGGTAAAACTGACAGATATTACTTATACTAGTTTTTACAATTAATCCGTCGAGCAGAAATCGCCCGAATCCAGCAGTGTGACCATTGTTCTTTAATTGTCTTCGTTAATTACGTGGCTTGAAGGATTAAAGTTGAAATAATCGAAAATAGAGGTTTTTGTTGTAAAGTAGGAGCAGTGTCCTTCAGTTTTCTACTTTACAATGCTCGGAGAAGTTATCAACACAAAGAAACTTACTTGTATACATTGCCGTCAGAGCCACACACTGGCTGCTCGACCGCGTTGTCACAGTTCTCAGGGCAGTCGATCTCCAGACGAGGCAGTAGCGTACAGTTGCCGAAATGCGCAAGTTGGACTCCTTTTCTGTAATAATATTAGCAATATTTACTCCAGTTTTGCCTTGTCTAGATATTTTATCAGAATTTCAATAGTATTAAACGAAAATAAACAAATTTTACCTAGACCAGTAGTCATTTAAGTGTTTATTAAAATATTGTCCATCCCAAGATTAGGATCAAGTTTATAATTTTCTTTCTTGTAAGTGGAAGATCCATGTTACCCATAGACCTATTTTATACTAGCGTAATAATAAGTCTATGATGTCCTTGCCATTGCTATTAGGGACTATTATTTTTCTGTGTGTAGCCATTTGATCTAATGAAGATACAGACAGAGTACAGGTTTAAGAAACGAAAACTAAAATTATGACATGAAAACTCATAAAAAATGCAAATAAAAAAGAAAGATGTTCGGGTTTCCGCTAACATATAAATGTAAAACAAATGACGAAGTCTTTATCTAAAAGAAAACTAGTGGACTACTTACAGGCAGGTTGCCACCTTCAGGTGACAAGAGTTCTGGTACACGTTAGCGTCAGTTCCACAGACTGGGTCTTGCTCGGCGGGACACTTTACTTTGAGGCACTTGTTCATCTTTGTCCGGCATTTCTCCATGTCCACCTTCTTTACTATCTTCCTGTTGCTTACTCTGGAAATTGTTTAATTATATATTTATTTAACTTGTAATGTGCGTATATTGCACTTGTATCTTTAAATTTGTCAAGTATATTTTATTCTGGCAGAGAATTCCATAAACACAACAGGATCTTCGGCATTGAATGTTTTATGATAAGCTCGTTTTCTCTCCTCACACGGTGATACTATTAAATCCCAACCCTTCAACCCTCTCTTTACATCATTACTGTTAGCGACGCGCTCACTCCTCTGTATTATAAATAGGCTATTAGTTGTGACTGACCTACCGGTGTCGCCTACAATTACCTTTCAACAGACTGCTGCCATCTTTGTGCCTCAATATTTTTTAAATATTATTTTGTTTCTTGTACTCCAACGACATCTAACAGATCTTTCTTTTTTACTTACCCACAATTAAGCATCTTCATTTCACACTCGTTTCTGTAGATGTTCTCATCGGAGCCACACACCAGCTTCTCTTTTTGTCCTGAGCAGTCGGTCGGGCAGTACTCTCCACCTGATGTCCTCTCTTGAGACACGCAGAACGCCATTGGTACTTCGAACACGTGTTTTCTGAAATCCCAGTAATATTATAAATGCGAAAATTTGGATGCGATGTGTGGATGTTTGTTATTCAAATCCGTTGGACGGATTTCGATGAAAGCTGGAATAGACTATAACCTGTGCATAGGGTACTTTTTATCCCGTAAATTCCACGGGAGTGGAGGAAAAGACATGATTACAATCTAAAAGAAAATATAATCTAGGCATTAGACTCCACAGGTCCAAAGAGTTGAGATTTATCATAAACATAGAGATCAAAACTTAGACAAAAATTAGAGGACTTCTTAATGATCTAATTTTGGTAGCATTGGGGTAAAAACTCGCAGCAGTGAGGCGGGTCGTCTGACAATGATTCTTGCTCATCCGATACACTCCTTGGCTGTGGATTTTATAAAACATACTTACCCGCAGTTAGTAGCTTTCATTCTACAAGCATTGGCGTACAGCTTGCCATCAGAGCCGCAGGTGGGCCGCGCGACTCTCCAGCAAGACTCGCGGCAGTGGCGGGTCGTCTGACAGTGCTTTTTGCTCGTCCTGACCACTCCTTGACTGGAATGATAAAGGATTTATAAACTTACAGTGATACTTACATATGGGAAGTTTAATTTTGATAGATTTTGATAGATAATGCTTTAGGACCACTAGTCCTAAAGCATTAAAAGCCAGTGACCAGAGCGACTAGGTCATTTGATAGGAACCAATGTGATGATCACTGTCCAGGTATTTTGATATTAATAGAAAAAAGAAAAACAAAAGCAAGCGACTTTACAAAATTGAATCAACTAAAACAGCACTGTAAATTTCATTTCATTCTTTCTTTTTCTGGTTCTGGTTTCTTTTACAATCTTCTACATAACTGAGAACGTGGGCTAAGTAGTCTGTGTCTGTAGACTCAGTTAACCCCAAAGAGGTATTACAATAATATTGAAATTAATAATTTTTGAGTAAATCATAGACAAGTCATCAGAGCTACCAGGGCAGCATAACTTACCCGCAGGTCATCAGCTTCATATGGCACGTGCTCTTGTAGACATTGCCGTCAGACCCACAGATAGGGCCGTCCAACGGAGCCTGGGAGCAATCCACAGGGCAGTTCTCTCTGTGAGCACTCATGTTGTTGCAAGCACCCAAGTGCGACAGACCAATGCCGACTCTGGAAATTAAAAACGGACATTAAAAAAAACTTAATAAACTTAATTTTTGTTTTATGATATTCCAATGATTCTAAATGAGTTTCTTTCGGCGTTTCTTCTCAGCTACGATCATTCTAAAATGCGAGAAGTTTTTAGATTAAATAATTATGATATTATTTATTATGATGTGCCCGAGATGCTTATGTAAATGTGCAACTATGAAAGTAAAAAAAGGAACTCGTGACCGAAGAGCATTTAAACTTTTAAAAGAGAGTAATGAGATTAATAGTTTCTGATCATCCCTGCGGAAAACGAGTGTGATAATATGTATGGTATGTATGTTCATGCAATTTTATGTAAAATATTATAATAACCACAATTACGAAACAAAAACTGCTTGATGGAAGAGAGAGTTGCTATAAATGGTAAACACATTATAATAAAACTGTAACTGCGCTATATCTATTCATTCCTATGTACGTATTCTATGTATGTGGAGGTTTTAGAGAAAAATATATATCTTTATGGAGCGTGTCAATCACATTTGATTAGCCCTGTAAAGACTGACAAAATAATATTTTAAATGCAAAAATCATTGAGTTTTGTTGATGAAGGTATTGCTGAACGTACTTGCAAAGTAACTAAAGCAAAATTGAATAGCAATATTCAAATAAGTAATGCGGCTAGCTTTTGGGCACGTTAGTGCAGGAAAACACTCGCGATTCTATTATTTCCTATTTTTGACTTTAATAAGATTATCGATATATCATTATATCCAGATAAAGTGAAACCAACAACCGTACGGCATGGCGCAAATTTACCAGGAGAGCTGACCCCAAACAAAGTGGTATAAAAGTAAAGAAGAAGAAGTTTATATCCTACATTAAAAAATACATAATTCCTCACCTGCAAATCTCAACTTGCAACATGCACCTGTTCAGATAGGTCCGCCCATTGGTACCGCACACCGGGTCGCGTTCGGACGTGCAACGGTGTTCACACTTAGAGCCCTGGGCACGCGAGCAAGAACCTTGGTCTGGTGCCAGCCGTACCCCTGAAATATGGTAGGTAAAATGGGTTAAAATTTGACAATTTCTTCGACTTTTCAGTATTAGTATTAAAGCAGTGGTGGCCGAGCGGTAGTGAGCCTGCCTGTGGCTGCAAAGGTCCCAGGTTCAAATCCTGCCCGTGCCATATGAGTATTTATACTAATTTGACTCATGTATGGTAGTTTTCATCGACCACCACTTGCTTCCGGTGAAGGAAAACTTCGTGGGGAAACCTGCACACTGGTTGGTCTAGTGTGTGAAATGGAGAAGGCAATGGCAAACTACTCCAATAAGATTTTTCAAACTCCATTTCTAAGATAGTCATTGTATTTTTCATTCCATATAATGATCAGGATCGTCAGTCATGAGGAATACGACTAAAGGAGATATCACACACGAACTTATCCGTACGTCGGAAGGCACGTTAAGCCGTTGTTGGTCCCGGTGTATTCGCGGTCATGAAAACCCACCTGAACCCACTAAACCATTGGGTATGCGTGGTGGATCAAGGCCCCCCTCATCAACATACTAGAAAGCCCAGTGTCTCAGCAAATTAGATGTGCAGATTCTAGGATAGGTAGAAAATCGGACACTACCACACTATTGTAATCGTACCAATCCTAATATATTTTATTATGCCAGTCCTGACTTTGCTTGATGCTCCCAGGAGTAGTCTATTCAGAAATAGTTAAGGCAATTAACGAACCTTTCCCACAAGTCTTCTTCCTCATCTCGCAGAGCGACGGGTAGATGTACCCATCAGTGGCACAGACTGGCTCTCCTTGCAGATTGGGGCCGCAAATCCTGGGGCAGGAGGCGTCGCGGGCACCCTCACACCATGACGCGGCTGGAGAAGAAACAAGTCAAATTATAGATGAAAATGTCGTATGAGGAAGTGAAAGAGATAGCTTTTTCTTAGCGTGTCGGCTCAGCCGATAAAATTTTTGAGGGTCAGTATGATTTGATTAAAAACCTGATAGAAGGGAAAATAGAAGCTAGAAGTGGAAGAGGAATTATATAGACCAAATAAAGGAGAGGGAAAAGGTTGTGTCGTACAAGGAGGTAAAGGCGATGGCTGATAATAGGGAGAGATTTGATCTTGATTTTTGAATTTGACATTTTTATTTATTCAGTATTTGGAATTAAATTAATAATTTAGTTTTAAGAATTGAATTGTAGTGCCCTACCAGGGTTCCATGATGTACCAACTATAATTTATTATGTGACCTTTGTAATACCATGGATACAACAAAGTAAATTGAAATTGAAATTGATGGAAGGAACTCCACCGACAAGAACACTGTTCTTAAATTTAAATGAATGACGCCACCATAGAAAAAATTAAAACTTTGTACAGCTGGAATGACATCTTCAAAGAAAATTTTGGGCCCTGATTATTTGACCATGGACGCCACCACTTATACAACATTTTTGTGTGTGACTCATAGAGTAAGCAATAGAAAAATGGTAAAAACCCCACTTAAATTTGATGAATAAATGAAAAAATATTATTACGTTTTTAGAAAAGATTGCTTAAGTACAATAGGATTGGATTGGTTAAGTCATATCAATTATATGCCAGTAGAACCATAGCATTCATACCACTATATTCTTTAAGAGATGATCTTGTAGATGCTTGTTCTTCCAGATGATCAATTGAAGCGAACATAAAAATAGAAGAGAACCAGTTCAGTGGCCCGACTGATTTCAAATTTAACGATAACTGTCATAAAGATAAAATACGTCAGCAGTAAGAAAATATTTAACAAAGTGCAGCTAAAACAAAACGCAGACCGAGTGAAATACGACAAAGTATCTTTCCCTAAGTGATTGTGCATATTAAATATAACTTAGTATCTTTATCAAACAAAACCTCAAGTACAGACAACTGCACGTAAAATTGCCCTATGTGGACTCTATGAGAAGGTAATATCGGCGAATTTACAATGAAATCGGGTAGGATGATGTGCTCTTGACGGTGTACATTGTAACTTGAGAATAGTGAATCTTTTGCTAATGGATTTTACTAGTCACTGTCGCGGCCGCAGGCACTTGTTCAAATGGGATTGGGGCCACGAAACGAGCTGATTTCACTAAGCTTTTGGTGACCTTTTCTCATAGTATTGCCGTCTTTCTCATAGTTCATAACTAAATGTTTGTAAATCTTTGACGGAGAAAAGCCTTCTTAGTTTCTTGTCTTTTATTCGTTCACCCCAAAATGTTTTCTTGTCTGCCATTAACATGTTTTTTGTATAGAATTTAAATAAATAAAAAGTCAGTGGTAAAGTTTGTTGCGCTTGAGCTTTTGAGGCGGTAGTAAACTTATCAATAAATGTAGTCGTCAATAAGCGATGTTGGGCATCCATGTTGAAAAAATTATATAAAACTATTCCATTACTGACAGACAATGCACTGCCAACACTACTGGGTGGAAGAACGTGAAATTTGGCATTCAGGTCCCTTAGGGAGTGTAGGGAAGCACTAAGAGAGGATTTCTCAAAATTAACACGGAAACCCGGGCCCATGCTAGGAAATAATCCTACTAATATTATAAATGCGAAAGTTTGGATGTGAGTTTGTGAGGATGTTTGTTACTCAATCACGCAAAATCTACTGCATTTGATTTCGATGAAAATTGGAATATTACGGTAGAAAAATACCGTGCGGCGCATAGAGTAGGTACTTTTTATCCTGAAATTCAACGGGAGCGAAGCCCCGGGGCGTGGCTAGTAAACAAATAAATATATAGAAAAGACTATCTAGACATTCCAGCTGGGCCCGCCTAGCTAAAGCTCAATGTTTTACCGTAACAATGTACCATTCGGGAAATTCAATAAAGTAATTTTATAGCTTTTGTTGCGGACTCAGCTATGTGGCTCGGAGGTATCAGATTTCGACGAGTCAATATTAAAAAATATAAATGCGAAAGTCTATCTGTATTTAGAAAAATAATTGGCAAAATTCTCTTTGTAACTAAAATCTTCCTCCAAGGGATGCAATGGCGGTGATAAATTTGTCTGAAAATACAAGATACTTAGCTACAGTATAAAAATACAAGCTAATTAAAAAAAACACGACTGAACCAACTCACATAGCCTATGCCACTCGTGAGGAATGCAAGTGAATTCAAAAATACCTCTCACATCAAAATTCCGTTAAGCCGTTCAGGACTTATGGTGGAATAAAGAAACTTACATACATTAACCTTGAAAACATAACGCTCCTTTTTTGGTCAGTCGTGTAAAAATAAAATTAACTAGTATTACATTCCAATTCCAAGTTTCATTGCATTTATACGTGTAGCAAGCTTTTAAACTATCCATATCTGTTAGGGCTAACTGTCAATTTAGACAACATAGCCTCTTCTCAAAAAATTTAATTTTCAATTTTAGCTGGTTAGTCTTACGTTAATGTTCAGTTCACACCAAATTTTAGCTGTAATATATTATTTCCTACTAATATAGTTTTATAGAAATCGGATCTTGCAGATTTGTGTGTGAGAGATCAACAAATATCTAGATTAATAGAAGGAAGGGCATGCGAAGGCGGCTCGCTTTCTACTTTAATGTCTAGCTAGATAGTATAACATTGATTGATATTACAACAAACTTTGTTGTAATATCAACAATGTGAACAAATTTTAAACCATCATACTTACTTAGATAAGACTATGTCGCCCGCGGCTTCGCCTGCGTCGAAACTCACGCGGGTAGCCGCGGGCGACAGCTTCATTGATTGAAAATTTTTTTGTGTTCCAAACTGTTTCAGATGTTTTTGATTTTCGATACGTCTACAGAAAATGTTTATCAGATTAATCAAGTTTTGCTAAGGCGCTATTTCCATATATGTTATAGTATATATATCTATGCTGGTCTCTTGGAGCTTTTCATCAGATGTTCCAGATCTTCAATTTTTATACGTCAGCAGAAAATGCTCATCAGGTTGAACGACTTTTGTTAAGGCACCATTTCCATATTTCTTATAGTTTAACTGTTCTGTTTTAGTTCTTCATCAGGTGTTCCAGTTTTCAAAATCAATTATAGCTCAAATGTTGCCCAGGCTGAACAAACTAGATAAACCACTATACCACCATACTTACTTAGATAAGAAATAGGTTTTCGCCAAAAACTCGATTTTTCAAAATCTGATTATGGATGCTGTGGATGTAATACACACAATGGAATTAGATGACGTCATTCTCCTGTGGTACTAGAATGCACTTGCACACAATGCATCGCCTATTAATTTCGGGATATGACCCAAATACCAACACTTCAAGGGCATTAGGGAGTCATTCTTACGCAAGTTCAAATCGTAGATTGATAGCTCTGACCTTACTAGGGTACCGATAGCTTGTTAGATCAAGACTAAGTACAATAAATAAGGACCTTTAAAGACAATAGCATCCGACCATACACGCTGCATTTCAACGAAACCTTTCAAATATGTTTTATATATTTGTTTTTTTATATTTTATTTTTGACTGTACACAATCTAGTGCGTATGCATAAAGACAATAAATAGCCCCTTTAGGCGATTAAGACTGTTTCATGAGTTTCTTTCGGCATTTCTTCTCAGCAGTGGTCGACGGTCGTTCCGAATTGCTGGTAGTTTGTATCTTTGAGATATAATATACTATAATTAAATACTAATTTTTTGACGTGGAAAAGAGCCTTCTTTGAAGGCCAAGTTTTAATAAATAAGTATTTTTTTATATTGATTTTGAAACATCAATTTTGTGACTTACCAAAATCAAAATTAAAATCAATTTTTTTTTATTGAAACTTGGCCATCAAAGAAGGCACTTTTTCAAATCGAAAACTAATTATATAATCGTAGTGTATTTTATTAGGCCTTTGTCCAGCAGTGGACGTCTTTTGGCTGAGAGAGAGAGAGAGTATATTATAAGTTACAAAGCTACAAAGTACAAGCATTTCGGAACGACCACTGCTGAAAAGAAATGCCTACATTTTATGCAAATAAAGAAATTGAAATTATACGAAAAAAACCTACCTATTAAAATTGTTAAAGACACATTAAAATTAATTTAAACCAAAATACCACCCTTGGCAGTACCTGGTTCAAAGGTACCCATTACGCTGGCAGAGAGTTTCCTCTCTGGATAGCTAGGGCTATCCTTTTGAATCAGGTACCATCTATCAATGCTATTGAAATTTGATATTTTTGATAAATATTGAAAACTCAGGGCTACTCAACGCAATATTAACATTTTTTCAAGCTATTGAACAATTATCGGTTTTTACCACAGTTTGTTACTCGTTTGTAAACAAACTTCTCTCTCATAATACCCATAGAGTTAACTTAGTTCATATGCATAGAGCACACGTGTTCAAATATTATTCGTATGTTAATCGGAATGTGTCAAGGACAATAACCTAATTCTGTAATGGATATTCTATGTATAATTTCGATGTATTTTCTGTGCACCAGAAAGTTAGTGACATTTTTCGATATTATTTTAAACAAAGTAATAAGAATTAAACTACACAGGTAATTAATCATCCTTCAACTACGAAGATGTCGTATGAAGCATTGCGTCTATTGTTAAATAATTGTTATCTAAAACGCCGAAATTGGCACGTAACTTTTTAATTTCCTCTGACGTTACGGTTCTTGTTGCAAAGAACCTTAGTCAAGGAGCGACTTCAGTTATTAACATTTTTAACAGGTTACGATGGTATAATGCTTTGGGTCCAGTCATAAGTGGCCCCTCCAATTACCAGCTTGGGACCGTAATAATAACCAGGCTACAATATTTCTTTTGTTATTAGGGCACTGGAAGAAGAAAATTTTTTGAAGACTTTATCCTGGGTCCCAAAAATTGACAGAAATACCTCGAATGGAAAATAGGTTAAATCGTAAACATGAGTACCTAAAATAATTGAAGTTATACTGGCACTAGAAATGTTAGGTATATAATTGAATAGCAGACTCCTCTTTTCCGAGTCGGTTAAAACGTAAACATGAGCGCCTAAAATAATTTCCTGCAGCACGGGTACTCAGGCCATCAGCTGACCATGTAGGCATTACGATTATGACGAGCAATCACACAAATTGGATGCAGTTTTCACTGAGATAAAGCGTGTGTAGCACACGAAACACACATTTTACTTTATTTTTGCCTAGCTTTTAACTGGGCTTCGGATTTTATATTGTTATGCCTCTTCTTAAGCGATGTATCATGAATCTTGATTCAAGATAAAACCTTCAGTTATATAATTGTCAAAGCCGCATGAAATTTCATCCAGTAGTTTTTAGTGTGATGCGCATAAAAATTACACACAAACATATAGAAAGGAATTCTATAATCACTTTGGCTTTTTTTTTGTAATATGAATGAATGATTTTGAATGTGTTTATTTGCATTTGATATGGGTTACAGAAGATGTTACTAGAATAGTTTTTGCCTCCAAATCAGCCATTTTGAATAGCATGCAAAATTTAAATTAAATTATTTAAATTAGTCATAGTATGAGCATTACAATATTGATCAACATTTGGTATATCTCTCATTAAATCTGATTACATGCTCCACAGTTAGAGTACCTCGCCATCAAAAAGCGTGTATATTTATATATAAAAAATGAAGAAAACTTAAGGTTTGAAATCAAATATAGGGCGGCAAACGAACAAGCGGGTCACCTAATGCTAAGCGATCACCGCAGCCCACGGACAACTACAACGCCAGGGGTATACAGTTGTTGGCTTCTATTGGCCCAATCTATAATTAACCCAAATCCATTCGACAAAATGTCACTTTTATAATATTAAGTAGTGATTTATCTATAGATTTTGTGTGCGCAAGAGATCTGTTCTAGTATCTACTATTACTCCCCATGTGACCCAAGTCCCATGATGGAACAGGTGGGACGTTTATGTCCTTAATTAGTCCCATGGGACAAATGAAGCTTATAGGATGGCAGAGAGAACTTGAATTTGTCCCAAAAAACAAAAATACAGTTTTACAGTATTGTATACTGTGAGTGTTATATAAATCGTGAGCTTTATCGAAATAAATATTATATATAAAACTGTGCTTATACTGTAAAACTGTATTTTGAATTTTTTAGGAAATAAAAATAATTCATATGCACACATCCTTATGATAAAGTAGTTATCCACACCACTCGTAAAAATTTAAATTGGCTGGTGTTACGATGCAGTAATAACTAGTATTACGCACTGTCTTATGTGTACAAAATGGAAAAAATTATATGTTTACGGCGTTAGGGCAATTTTTTGTGGGTTCGTTTTGATTGAGTTAATTATTCGGTTTTATTTGTATTATTGTTTTATTAAAGCATCGAATGGTATATGATATAGTAATTCAATTAATAAAAAACTAGAAATGCTGAAATTGCAGTAGTCCATGAGCAGTGGTGATCGCTTACCATCAGGTGACCATGCAGGATTGCTCGTTTGCCACCCTATGTTATAAAAAAATAATATACGCACTGTTTACGCCTGTCGCCCTGTCACATATAAGTAAAAAAATCAAATTTGAATGAAAATTTGATTAATATGATTTGAATCTTTAATGTATGTATGAGTGAGATCCTTATGTATACAGGCAAAGCACATAAAGACACCATTATTTAACTAGAGATCATGCAGTAGGATTAATTTAAGACGATGACAAAATTCACGAGATAAACGATGTAAAAAACAAGATTTTTACTTTTTTTGTGCCGCTGTTATGGGATAAGTCTTACGTTGTCATTTACAGTTATGTACTTAGCGGCCTGTTATGGCCTGTGGTGTGGCCTAGAATAAACCCATCTTTCCCGTGGGTGTCAAGCGACTAAATTTAAAACACCAATAGCAGCATCTTTCCGCGTACTATGCCATCACACTGCGATCGCCAAGTACGTGGCGATTACGGCAAAATGGATAAAATCTTGGGAGGTTTTGCTTTGGGCTGAGAGAGAGAAGAGAAAGAAGTTTTACATATACAATCTTTTCAAGAAAAATATTATCTAAGTAGATGAAACAAGTGTTTTTGCGTTATGTTGCACAGAATATACAGTTTTATAATTTTGGTTTTTCTGTAGTCCACGAAAATGTTAGAACATGAAATAACAAATTATTAATGATTATAATAAAAATATACAGTTTTATTATATTAGTAGTATTTTTCTAATAAGTAAGAACTTTGTTCACATTCTTAAATCTGATAACATATTTTTTACGTCTAAAAAGTGAGTATGATTATATGAAATTATTTATAAATTTTATTTTATGCACACTAAATAATTAATTAATCTTTATAGAATTCTGTTGATTTAATCTGTAAAACTGTATGATAAAAAAATATAAAATAAAAATAATATGAAACTCCTTTGAAAAAATGTTCATCACACCACGTATAAAAATTCAGTGTGGTGTTACGATGCAGTAATAACTAGTATTACCACTGTCTTATAAACAAAATGGAAAAAAATATATGTTTACGGCGTTAGGGCAATTTTGTGGGTTCGTTTTGATTGAGTTAATTATTCGGTTTTATTTGTATTATAGTTTTATTAAAGCATTGCGTGGTGTAGAATATAGTAATTGGATTAATAAACAACTAGAAATGCTTTAAAAATTACAGTAGTCCATGAGCAGTGGTGATCGCTTACCATCAGGTGCTTGCTCGTTTGCTGCCTTATGTTATAAAAAAATAAAAAATAATACGCACTGTCGCCTTGTCACATATGTGCTAAAAAAATCAAATTTGAATGAAAAATTTGATTTATATAATTTGAATCTTTAATGTATTATGGTATGAGTAGAATCCTATGTATGTACAGTCAACAGCATCAACCTACTCAAATTCATTTGCAAATTCGACTTTGCGGCCGCGGCATAAAGAGATCATGCAGGGTAACTTGAGGTGCGGTCGACTGCACACAGGCAAACATAAAGACGATGACAAAATCACGAGATCAAACGATGTGAGAAAAACTTAAGATTAGCGATGGTATTTTTTTGTACCAAAGTGCCCGCTGTAGGTATGGGATAAGTCTTACGTTGTCATTTACCTTTTTTGTTTTAATATATGTTTTACTATATAGCTAGCATGGCCTGGAACTTCATTCCCGTACTGTGGCCTGTGGTGTGGCCTAGAATAGCACCAACCCATCTCTTCCCGTGGGTGTCGTAAGAGGCGACTAAGGGATTTAAAACACCAGAGGATGGGCAGCAGCATCTTTCCGCGTACTATGCCATGACACTGCGATCGCCAACCCGCCTGCCAAGCGTGGCGATTACGGCAAAACCCCCCATGGATAAAATTCTTGGGGAGGCCTTTGTCCAGCAGTGGACGTCTTTGGGCTGAGAGAGAGAGAGAAAGATATGTTTTACTATATACTTAGCATGGCCTGGAACTTCATTCCCGTAGGAATTTCTGGAAATCATTACCTAAGGAGCCTACATGCCTTTCAGCTTCCTACGCCCAGTAATTTCGGCTATGCGTTGTCTGTCAGTCGCTCAGACAGTAACGGAAGAATTTTATTATTGATAATTGATGACGATTTTTCTTATAACAAAGTTTTTAATATAACATGATAAACAAATTACCTCTCATCTATACATATAATAAAACAGTAAAAATATTTGGTCTGTACATTTAGTATTTTTGACTAATATGGATTTTTTGGAATTTCTTGTCTGTCTGTCTGTCTGTCTGTATGTATGTACGCGTTTCACGCAAAAACTACTGGACGGATTTGAATGAAACTTTTTTTGTTGTATAGCTATTAAGCCTGGGCAACATATAGGCTATAATTCATTTTAAAAACTGGAACACCTGATGAAGAACCATAACAGAACAGCTAAACTATAAGAAATATGGAAATGGTGCCTTAACAAAAGTCGTTCAACCTGATGAGCATTTTCTGCTGACGTATAAAAATTTAAGATCTGGAACATCTGATGAATAACTCCAAGAGACCAGCTACACCATAACATATATGTAAATGGCGCTTTAGCAAAACTTGATTAATCTGATGAGCATTTTCTGTAGACGTATAAAAATCGAAGATCTGAAACATCTGAAACGGTTTGGAACAAAAAGATTTTTCATCTAAACGAAACTCACGCGGCGAAGCCGCAACAGCTAGTATGACATAACAAACAAATTAACTCTCACCCTACATATGCCATCTCCTTTCCAATCTGTCACGTCACACAAAAGGTCACAGCTTAATGATAATATTATGATTCTAATAAGGTTTTAAACTTTGCAAGTCGTGGGATAAATGCAAATTACTGCAAGCCAACTCTCGGCATTGAAAAACATGGTACAAAGGAGAAAGCGGGATTTCCATTCTAGAAAGCGAAACTTAGAGGCTATTCAGTGTATAATGTTAAAACTTAAATCCTTCACTAGTTACTTAGTAAGTAAAAACTCGTGATTGCACCAAACATTATGGACAGAAACTTTGCGATTCAAAATAGACGATGCGTACAATAGGCGTCCTTCATCACTAGTGCAATCTATTCCAGGCAACCTTGAAAGGAAAGAAATAAACATAAATGGTGGTGAATGATTAGATAGAGATTTATAGACTTATAGATAATTTATTATAAAAGGTAATATATTATAATATATTTTAGATAAAAAAGATTAATTGTAAGACATTTTTGTATTCAATTTTTTGGAGAAAACATAGTGGAAATAATTATTCCATATGCTTTCGATGGTTAAAAATGTCAAAGTCAAAAATTTTTTATTAAACTTCATTTAAGCTCGTTAATAAAATAATTGTTTAATCATTATCAAATGAGTGTTTTAACCTCACTGTATAGAAGTAATGAGACATGTAAGAAATGAATAAACAGTATTTAGAATATTGCCAGAGGGCTATTTTTAACTTTATACACTTAAATTGTGTAAAAAAATTAATAAAATATAGTAATTTACTTTGTTTGTGATCAAATACCAAATAAATTGTAAGAACATAAAAATAAAAATAAATATCGAATCAGGATCAAACCTATCAGCACACCTCCTCCTCGTCTCGCGCGAGAGTCTTTAGAAGATGGAAAATATTAATTGACTTGATGATATTTATTTATTAAGTATTTGTTATAAAAATATTTGAAATTATCTAGTTTAACAAATTGTGAATATTATATTCAAAAAATGAATAGACAAAATGAGTATTGTTATTAACAAAAAAATTTATTACTTACAGCATTTATTTTTAAAATTTCTAAATAAAAATGATTTAAAAGTGCTATTTTACGATATTTTTAATATTGATTGCACCAAACTTTACAATTTATCTAGACATGCGCAATAGGCGCCTATCTAGTGAATCATTGGAATTGAAAGGAAAGAAATAAATAAATTGGTAATGATTAGATAGAGATAATATAGATAATTCATTAAATTAGTAGTATTTTACATTATGTTATAAAGTGAAGATTTGTGCACATCGTCATTTAATTGAAGACATATATTAAGTGACGCGGAGAAAATGCAGCAGTGATTTGTTGCGCTGCCTAGCTTTTCACTTCCTTTGGACTAACTGTTTAATATATGACCAATAACCAAGAATTTGCATTTGTTATTTTTAAATTTAAATAAAAACAATTGATTTTGACTTTGTTTACGTTTATCACTGGAACTACTGAGTCGAATTGAACAATTCTGTGTGATAGCCTATTCAATCAATGCAATCCGGAATTTATTCTGGAGTAAGCATAAAAAATATAGATCATTTACTTCCACAAGATTAGGATATATGTCTGTCGCTATGCGCATACATACAGTGGGTCATAACATGCGAAATCTGAAACAAGGTTAAAATGTGACGCATGCGCACCGAGGTCGTCGTCGCGATTTACAAACGATAGTAATTCACTGCTTTGCTTATGCTTAGACTGTGAGAATTTTATATTCCAAAGGTACAGTCCAAGCGAATGTCAATATCACCTTTTCACATTGCTAGCGGCTCAGTTCTCTTTTAAATGCCATCTTTATATCTGCTTCTCAAGTCCTAACTTACTGATAGTAAGCTTGATTTGTCTATCAATCAATAATTATTTGAAACACATACAAAGATCAATAAAATTTATTGTGTCCTGTCCTTTACAGAACATACAATATTTAAATAATAATAATTTGTCAATTGAAGACGTCTATTGCGCAAACTCAAAATATAACTCTTTTCAAATTATATTTTAAACAGCGACGCATTATCTTTTCATGATAAAGTAGGTGGCGAACCAATCTGAGCTGGAATATCAACCATATAATTTTTGATCCTATTGGTAAGACTACTCTGTTGGACTACTGGGAACAGACGGAAAATTTCTAGTTCGACATGTGCCTGAAATACCAGAACTAAAAATTGCTCGTTTATACGCCGCTTTACAATTCATTTCTTCTTCATCGTCCAACCCTTTTCCCATTTTATTTGGGGCGGGTCTCCTCGTACATCTGCGCCAGATGTGTACTACTCGTACTCTGGGAAAGATGGTTTTAGAGGTGTAAATAAGCTTTGCCTTTTGATCTCTTCTTGCATTATTTTATTTGCGGGTTGTACATATTGGATTCAGAGGGACTCCATAAAATAGTTTGAGTCATGGCAAGACCTCTACAGACCTTAGAGTCTCCAGGACTCTCACAAGTTGTTCTAATGTAGGTGTTCTATTTTAAGTAGATTGTAAAACTTGAGGAGTTAAATAAATGAATTTTGTATTTTTTTATTTAACTTACAATTCATTAATATCTTTGTATATACTTTTTAGTTGCTTTCTTTTTATTCCGATTTCTGTGGCCCTTAGTTCCTATTATAATACCTACCTTTATATAAGAAGAAAGTATGGGAAATACCAGTTTTTTGTCCAATCCCGTTGGTTTGGAGCAAAAACTTCGAGTTTGTAATTATCACCTCGGCGGCCTGAATCTGTCAATTAAAACCGGTCAAGAGCGAGCCTTTTTTGTAATTCCAATCGGCAATTTCATTATTTATATTGAGTTATTTCTGAGAACGTATAATTGTGAGATCCAGTTGATCTTTGCTAACCTAAAAATATGCCTAAAATATCCTGGCTTGGCTATATTCGTACTAATATTATAAATGCGAAGTACGGATGTTTGTCACGCCGAAATGTATAG
The DNA here is from genome assembly GCA_018467065.1 of Ephestia elutella. Taxonomy (NCBI): domain Eukaryota; kingdom Metazoa; phylum Arthropoda; class Insecta; order Lepidoptera; family Pyralidae; genus Ephestia; species Ephestia elutella. The sequence goes on from CM031583.1 coordinate 13,007,244, forward strand.
ATTTCTACGAAAAAGCGACAAATAATGAAACAAGGAATCAGAAGTAATGACAGGTATTGCTACCAGTTGTCGGATTTCTCGAAAGGAATACTTATTCATCATTTATGTTTTCCTGGTACATGTTTAAACAAATCGATCTTGGAAATGTTTTATTATGTGGGTCAAACGGTACTTGCAGGCTTACATTACGGAAAAGGAGTTTTTTAAGCTTTAAAATAAAAGTAGCTTTAAAGTTTAAAGTAGTTTGTTTCACAACGTATTTATTTGGAACCTACTAGTTCCCTATTCACCGTTCCTGTACGAATTTAGGGATAAAAATTTCTAAAGTATAGTATATGGTTATACATATGTACTTAGCAGTATGTAATTGTATAGTAGAAAATATTTCTTTTTACAATTGCTTGCATCTCATGGAAAACTGTCACGTCTTTTAAACAATATTGTATCGGGCCCCAGGTGGCTAACTTGCGGGCATCTAAGCTCATAATATAAAGAAAATATACAAACACCGCTCCATATATTTTCTTTGCACGTGTCATAGAGTTTATTAGACTAGATACTACATCTTTATAAAATACCTACTATAGAACACAGCATGAATTTGTTTTATACATATCGTCGGATGATGGTTGAATTGGCTACACAATGGATCAAATTAGTGAGAACAAATTTTATAAACAAGTATAAAATTTAATTTTTTGGACAAGCTTTTATTGTCGTCAAGGAAATCTTGGCGAATTATAACGAAATAATTATATCCGTTGAGGAGTTTCTGCTTTGGAAGCCCTTTCTGGGTACACCATCGGGTCATGATGCTTATCATTATAATGTTTTGTGATTGGAATTGAAGACAAGTGTTAAATTTTTAGTAGTACAAGCGGATTTAGGTCGTAACTTGCATGATTTGATTACAGACATTCACCAAGACAGTGCTGCTAAATACAAGCTCGTTATGAAGCGAAGCATGTGTAAAATAAAGGGCATAACATGCAGTATCTTTTCTACTGTACGGATCAATCGATCAATTCAAAATATCTTTAAGTCCCGCGGGGTAATCGGAGCGGGATCAATCGACCCAGTCCATCTAGCATTTGATACAATCCTGTGGCGCATAATATTGTTTCCAATCCCAGAATATGACATATTCAATTTAGTAGACAAGGGTTGCTTGTTTGTTTTAAATTTAATAAGAGTAAACATAAACGATGCAGAACTGGTTTCTGTTAATTTGTGATATAGGTATCTACAAATTGCATTAGAATTTGGAGCGACGCTTCTTTTACTTTTAAGTGGTAGTAAAACTATAAATATTCAGTGAAGATAGGGATGTTTTCCATGAAATATGTATCTCTCTCTCTCTCTCAGCCAAAAGACAAAGGTCCAACATTTCTAGACAAAGGCTCACATTGCCACAACGACCGGTCCTGCGCTGCCCGCATCCATGCGCGTCCCGCGACCTTCACCAGGTCGTCGGTCCACCGAGTGGGAGGCCTGCCAACACTACGTTTTCCGGTTCGTGGTTGCCATTCGAGAACTTTTCTGCCCCAACGGCTATCTGTTCCACGAGCTATGTGCTTATGAAATGTGTATTTATTTTTAATTTTGCAATTTTTTTTTAATTTGGGGTCTCATGTAACTCTTCCTTCTTAGTCTTCTTCCTTTCTTTTTACCTAAAAGCTTGTCTTAAAATGAAATTAATTTATTTAAACGGAAAGAAACAACAATATTCTGACAAAATAAATTATTGGTGGTGCCTGTCCACTTTCTTTATGTGTGGACATGGCCTTATAAAAGCTATGAATTTTAATAGGACGTCTATTGACGCGATATTAATTTACTGTCTCCCAATAAATTACAATTTGAAACAATTTTCTCATGCAAATGGCGCCATTTTGCATTTATTTTATTAGCTACAAGTTTTTTGATAATGAAAGTAAAAAGTTTATTAATGTTAATTGAGACTTTATAGACTAATAGACGGATAGATTTTTGTTTTTGATTGCTAGAATTCAAGGTCATATCCCATTCCTTGTGTTATTTTTCTACGTAATTAATACATATTATCACGCCTTTTACACATATTTTCACGTAACGGAGTGGTGGCCGAGACAGGGAAGATGACCAGTAGGAAAGCCACCAGCCCGCTGGTCAGATGACATTGTCTGCGTTACGGGAAAGCGATGGATGAGACTGGCACTGGACCGTAGTAAGTGGCGTCAAAAAAGGGAGGCCTATGTCCAGCAGTGGGCTAATATAGGCTGAAAATAGATATAGATATCACGCCTTTTTCCCGTGGGGGTAGGCAGAGACTAGCGATTTCCACCTGCTACGATCCTTACCTCTCTTGCTTCCTCTACACTCATCATTCTCTTCATACATGCTCTCCGGTTATTTAATATTGTTACCAATAGGGATAAAAAGTATCATTTATTTATTTATTTATTTAGCTTAAGGCACGCATACAGTGTTTACATATAGTATTATATAATAAATTACAGTAACATGTAGTTTACTTCAATATGTAAATATAATTATACGACACAACACCAATAATACAATTCTGCCGACATGGTAATAAATTTAAAAAGTATAACTTTACCATATGTGCTATTCCCGGTATTTTTCTACCCGTGTACCAAATTTCAACGAAATCCTCACAAACTCACATCAAACTGTTACACACCAGTTATATTAAGTTTTAATATGATAATCTCTACTTTGGCTATTACCAAAATGACATGTGTAATATTTTTATAGAATAGTAGGCAAACGAGCATGCGGGTTGCCTGGTGGTAAACAATCACCGCAGTCCATAGACACCAACGATAAGAATATGATGCGTTGCGACTGTTTAGCGATAATAGTTATAAACGAATAATTTATTCCTGCTTTCTATTAACTCTTGCTTTACTGGATCAATAGCCTAGGTGAAGCCTATTTCTTCTTTTACACGTGTGGGTAATAAACTTAAATTTACACACTATTAAATAAAAAAATATAGCAAACGTGTTCAAATAACTAACGCAGGAACCAATAGTATGAGATGAATGAAAGTTGTACCTTCTTTCACTTATAATTTATAATATCCTTCATTCTTTATTGGAACGTACACAGGATGTGTGTAAAAAACTTTCGAGCTTTTTAATTAAAATTAATTAGCATCTTGTGGAGTCGCTATTAATTAAAATCATTAGAATATTTTGATGTCTCTATCTCCGGTGGAGGTCGTTCAAAATAAATTACTAAATAAATCTTTAGATCTCCGAGTAAAATAGACACTGAATTAATAAAGGGCAAACCCAATGCGGAAAACGCTTCTTATGTATATCTATAAGTAATAATAATCTATACATATAATAAAACAGTAAAAATATTTTGTCTGTACATTTAATATTTTATTTATAAGAGAGCCCACTATTCAATCGTGACCTTCGAGTCTCACGAGTCTTGGCTCTGTCTATTCCGTAAGGGATAAAGACGTGATTCTATGTATGTATGTATGTATTTAGTATTTTTGACTGAAATGGATAGAGAGACACTTAAAAAGAATAAAAAGCAAAAATTTTTTTTAATCTTTTTTGTCTGTATGATCACGCTAATCTCTGAAAGTACTGAACTGATTTACTTAAAACTTTCACCAATTGCTTTATTTTAACTCAGCAAAAAAATTACAGTTTGTTTCATCAAAATCGGTTCATTAAAAAAAGTTATCGTCAGTTGAATGAAGTCAAGGCATGAATTACGTCTAGTGAGTAATAATATGATTCTTGCCATGTCAAGATACATCGTAAAGTTAAATTACGACTAATAATTTCGAATATAGCTCTGATTTCAATGACTTGCAAGGAATTTAATTTACCGTATAGTACCGATTAATATTTCACAGAATCGTAAACATTTTGAGTATTGAACAGTCAATTGCATATCAAGTGACCCTTCAGGAATCTCTGTGGTAGGTAATAGAGGTGAATTTGCAACTTTAGTAAGCTGATGTTTTGTATAGTGTGCCTATGGTGACTAATTTATGTTGTTCAGGTTTTCTAAGGATTTGGGTTTATATGAAAAATAAAATTATTTTTTTCAGCAAAAGACATAAAAGATGTATAATAATAAAAATTTGAAAAATTAATAATGCTCTTATCTTTAAAAATAAAAAATAATCGCAGATTTAAAAGATGTATTGGACTACCTACTGAACGAGGTGAATGCCAAGTGTGGATTTTTGTAAAAGCTAGCGTATCTAATTCTAATGTTATTTTATTTTATTTAATATTTTTTTAAACGACTTCAAAAGAGTAGATTAACATTTACATAATTTAACTCTAGTTTTTCATTTTGTCATAAAGATTATTTTAATTGGTAGTTTTTTATGCATGAAATCTTACATTATCACTGAAAAATAAGAAAAAACATCATTGCTTAAATTAAAAAAATGGTTTAAGCAAAAGACCTTTTGGATATTTGGATATAATGAATTTAATTTAATGCAAAATGCTGAATGTATCTTACTATTACTAAAAAGTGATAAAAATGAATCTTAGGCTATCAAAAGGTAAGCTACACGTTAAAAGCAGTCTCGCTTTTTCGCTTTTATTAGATAAGTATCATAATTATTAAATCATGCAGATTATTGTATTAAGTAAAAAGTTGTTCCACGAGTTAGTTTTAAATAATATTTTATTGATTAAACATAAGTATTATTGTTTGAAATATACCTCTAAAAAAATTGAGTACATAGAAAACAGAATACAGATTTTATACATCTCTTACAGGCGGTTTTCGTGAAAGTTAATTTTAACCCTGAGAGGCATAATTTCGTCTTTACACAAAACCAAAAAATTATATAAAAACTTTAAAATATATCTATTTAAATAAAAAGTTTTCGGTTTCTACAGACAGCTAAATACATCAATGATAAAAATAACCTACATTTTTTTTAAATATTTGGATTAATTAAAATGAAGTTGGCAGATCTAAGTGATGAAAGCATTTATTTTTTAAAATTTAACTGAACTGTTCACAACCAGTATCTACAATTTTATTTTTAGTCAACCGTTCGTAATCAAAACATAAAGATTTAATATGATTTATATTTTATTAGTCGGGTCACCACTAGGTGATAGAAATAATATAGTCATGTCAAAGATTTATTTATGACTTTTTGATGGTCGTTTTCTAAAGCATTTTATTTTAGTAAAATATTAATAAATAAAAGTATGCAAAAGATTCTTTGAAGGATTTAATAAAAAATTTTAGATTGTTTGATGGTATAATTTCTTGAAGATTATGATAGACCTGTGATCAATCAATTTCAGAACTTTGATTTTGTTGTTTTTTATCTTCTGGTCTTCTAAATTCGGAAATTAAGATGAAATTGGTGAAAAATGAAATTCACGCGGAAGAAGGCGAGAGCAAAAGACATAAAAGATGTATAATAATAAAAAAAAATTCCAAAAAAAAGAACCGACTTCCATCGCCAAAATTAGAAATCGAAACATTTGTCAGTTTTCAAAAAGAAGTATTCATATCAATAAATAATTCAGTGGGGTAAGGAAAAAACCTTTTATTTTCAATGAATGTTAAGTTAAACAGATTACTGAGATACGCTAAGTATATCTTATTGTATTTAGGTAATATGATAAGTGATTTTTTTTTTTAAAAAGCAAAGGCATGAAAATAAATTCTTTTTATATAAAAAAAAAATAACTATATTTATTAAAATTTCAAAACTGAGGAGTTTATATTTTTTTGGCAATATGATTTTGGTCTTTCAACAAATCTTATTTAAAAAACTTTTTCTTTTGATAAATTGAGCTAACATATTATCTTGTCATGATAAAAATACATATTTTGTTATAAAGCTTGAGTTTTAATAACATTATGCTACTTTTTAAATCTATTATAATTTATTTAAATTGTTAAGGATTTAATAATATTGGAATATCATGTAGACTCTTTCGAAATAAAAAAATTTCGAAATTGTCCATTAAATAGGATCAAAATTTGAACAACATACAACATATTGATAACTGTTTTTTTAAAAAGGATATTTACCAAATGAAGATGTGTTGGAGGTTGTTATTTGTCTTGTTTTTTTTTTTTATATAATAGAAAGTTTACAAAAGAGGACCAAAACTTGTGTCTTTCACATAAAAAATTTGGAAACTCACATAAGAGCGACCACTAATGAAAAAAATTGAATCTTAAAAAATTAAAAAATGTTATGTGTTAGGTAAAGTGTTTTTTTATAAAAAATTAGGTCATATTCAAAAAAACATGAAATACAGATAAGAAGACATGATGTGATAATAATAGCTAAACATTATATGTGACAATGATTACATTCAAAAATGTTTTGAGTTTTATGTCAGGGACTTTAGTTTTTAGAGTTGAAAAAATAAATACGTTTAATTTTTTATTTCTGCTTATGCAGACATGAAAATGAATATCGAATATTCGGATAGTCTGTTTCAGAAAAAAATAAATAAATATAAACATCACTAGCTTTTGCCCGCGGCTTCTCGTGAATTTCGGGAATAGTGCTTTTTCCCGGGATAAAAAGTAGCCTATGTGCTATTCCAGGTCATTATCTACCTCTGTACCAAATTTCATCGAAATCCGTCCAGTAGATTTTGCGTGATTGAGTAACAAACATCCTCACAAACTCACAAATTCACAAACTCACAAACTCACATCCAAACATTCGCATTTATAATATTAGTATGGAAGTATGAATTTACGGACAAATCACACAGCTTGAGCTAGCCCCAAAGTAAGTTCGAGACTTGTGTTATGGGATACTAACTCAACGATACAATATTTCAATGTGTCCCTACACTGAGAATTTGAAAAAGTATTATAGATTTAGTTTTTTTAAATATCCAAAAAAAAGGAATATCCTGTAACTAAAAATAAATTACGTCTACAGCCATAGTACCTAATATTAGAGTCACTTTCAAAATACAGTACTGTAACACATTTACACGCCTTTTATGCCATTGTATTACTTTGGTCTAATAAAGTTTTAAATAAATAATAGGATACTTTTAATCTCGTTAAAATTCAAATCGTTAATTCAGACCTTCACAAGAGTTTTTTTACATCAAAAACTACAAACTACTCGTAGGTAGGTGGTTCAGAGCGACCTCTGCTGAGAAGAAATGCCAACGGAAAATTATTTATACATTATTGGTCCCTAAACATGCTAGAGGGATCAAATTTTAATGATCTTTAAGGATTTTTCACAAAATTACTCCCACAGATTGTATGAAAGCGAGAAAAAAGATGTTAAATATCAAGCATGTTATAGCATGTGTGTAATTAAAAAAATTCGTTGTCATGACCTTGGTTTGCAGGTTATAAAACCACGAAATTCGAGGTCAGGTTAGACCAGCGGATCAAACGCCATTCCGTGACGAACATACAAACTTACATTAGATTTTGCAGTAGCGGTATAGGCTTTGATACAGTATGTTACTTTTACTCTCGTTGTAAGTGGATATACAGTTTGGGTTTAAATATTAATGATGGCGATTGGGTACACGTCATATTAAATTTGTCTTGTTAGTTTTTCTGTAAAACTTACGCGGGCGATACTGCTTAGTACCTACTAAAAATGGAAGGAAGGAAGGAGAAAAGAGGAAGGCCAAAGACGAGATGGGCGGACGACTTGAGAGCGTTTGACAGAGAATGGAAGGAAAATACCAACAAAGATAAATAGACCAAAGATGAAAAGATACGTAGAAGTTGGGGGAGGCTTTTGCAGCAAATAGCTGGGACACAAATAGGAAAAAATAAAAATTATTTTCATGTAAAATGTTGCCATATGGAAAGCCAAGCTTAAGCTCGAAATCTACAAGCCTAACTTCAGAAACTCTAAAGTTCTGGTTCGACAGCCTGTCATAATGACTCCTAGGCCACAAAGGTAGTTTTTTATAATTACTACTTAATTACTATTACTAATGAGTATCGTGGCACGACGCATATCAGTTTCCGTCACGGCATTCGAGTAGATTTTCCTGCCAACCTGCGACATTTGTAAAATGTTGAATATCTCAGTTTAATTTTTGTAACTCTGTAAAGACAGAGTAGTAATACCTAATGTAAAAAAACTCCATCTGTATTTTTTATGTACCAAAATATCTCTCACAAATAAATATTCCTTATTCTTTTTCGGAGCATCCTGTAGAAGCACATAAGCGCACTGACACGCGTCACCTACTTACATGCAAGTTTATCCTTATTAAGTTGGATTGTACTGCGAAAGTAAATTTGCTTTCTTAGTTTGTATGGGATATTGAAAGAAGTGTTGGTATTACACGTGCGAAAAAAATATTTCATACAAATTGCGCTCTCAGGAAATATCTCACTAGAAACTAAACACTAGTAGAAGTTTGAAATATTGCAGAGAGATTTTTTATATAATGTAAGTGAGGAATAATGGATATTATTATGTTATTACACCACAGCGGCCTGTGGTGTGGCCCTAGAATAGCACCAACCCATCTCTTCCCGTGGGTGTCGTAAGAAGCGACTAAGGGATTTAAAACACCGGAGGATGGGCAGCAGCATCTTTCCGCGTACTATGCCATCACACTGCGATCGCCAACCCGCCTGCCAAGCGTGGCGATTACGGCAAAACCCTCCATGGAAGAAATTCTTGGGGGAGGCTTTTTTCCAACAGTGAACGTCTTTCAGCTGAGAGAAGATTACACCACTGAAATGGGTTAAAATGAAATCCAGGCGGGCGAAGCCGAGAGCAAAAGCTAAGCATGGGCTGGGGACTGTGTTCCCGTGGGAAGTTTGGGAATTTTTCTCTTAGTGCTCCCCTACACTCCCTAAGGAACCTACATGCCAAAGCTTTCCAACGCCCAGTTTTGGCTATGCGTTGTCTGTCAGTCACTCAGCCAGTAACGAAAGAAATTTCTATATTATATCCTAACTAATATTACAATTACGAAAGTGAGTTTGTTTGTGTGTTACCGCTTCACGCTTTATCTGCTGAACTATTCCTGAAATTTCGCATACACATAGTTAGAAGTATTGAAAAAGACATAGGGTACCTTTCATCCCGGGAAAAAGCACAGTTCCCGTGGAATATTCACGCGGGCGAAGCCGCGGGAAAAAGCTAGTTGGTTGATAAAGCACTTACCTATAACTAAAAATGCTGCAGACGCCAATATATGCATTTTGCACTCCATTATGAACACAAATGTTTAACACTATCAGTCTTTTGGTTAACTTAAATTAAATTTACACTGTCCGTTTGTTCAGTCGTCCATGGTGTGAGGGCTCTGAAACAAAAATGTTGTATGTTAATTTATTTTACTTTAACACATAAATCCTACTATCCTAATATTATAAATGCGAAAGTTTGGATGTGAGTTTGTAAATTTGTGAGGATGTTTGTAACTCACACTCAATCACGCAATATCTAAACTCCATTTACCAGTCCTATCATGTAAACAATCTTACCATGTCTTTTTATGATTTTACAACAATATAAATTAAAATAGACTTTTTAGGAAATTACTTTCGTGGTTAATAAATGTTTTACTTTAGAATGTTTAGGTTTGAACTAATATTTGATTTATTTTCAACAAAATTCAACAAAAAGTACTGTGAAGATTGTTTACATGATAGGACTGGTAAGAATAAATGGATTTTACTGAATGGATTTCGATGAAATTTGGTACACGGGTAGAAAAATACCGGGAATAGCACTTAGGGTACTTTATATCCCGAAATTCCTACGGGAGCGAATCCCCAGGGCGTAGCTAGTAAACAATATTAACTCGCAACAATAGTTAACAAGCAAATGTACCAAAGCATACTAGTGCGCCCACTCCTTTAAGAATTTATAAAAGTACCTATGTGATTAGGTGAATACCTAACTAAACCCGGTACCCGTGTACCAAGTTTCATTGAAATCCGCCCAGTGGTTGCCTAATTAGGTTGCCTGGAAGAAATTGCTTTTGCGCACCTTCTCCCTTTTTTTTAGTTTTAAATTAATTTATGTATCTGTACTATGTGATTACTTGTGTGCATATTATTGTTGTTGTGGTTGAGATAGACATACACACATCGCAGCTTTTGTATTTGAACATTTTAAATTCATTTTATAACCTATTTTTAACACAGTTTTACAGTTTTTTCTCAATCATGGCACAATTCTTGAGCGTTAGAGAATTTGGTACACAGCTAAAATTTAACCTGCAATTTCCCACAGAAGCAAACCACCGGGGCGAATCGAGTCTCCTCATAAACACAAATATTTTATGAATAAACCATTCATTTCCTTTCGCTGTACGTGCTTCAACCGCGACAACTTATCTTTCAGTCAAAAGCTCTCGAACTTAATTGCAGAAGCTTTAAAGCACGGAATGCATTTCTCCGACCCACTTCGAGAGCTTTCATCGAGATACAGACTTGCACAAGTGAATTTGTTGCTAAAATTTGCAATGATTTGTCTGGTTGATAATTATTGCTATGTTCGTCTATTGATGATATTTTCTATTATAAATTGTAAATAAATATAATAAAATAAATAAACAAAGCAAATGCATTAATTCATTTTTTTAAATATTCTGCAATGAAAAGGTAAAATGTTGGCTAAAACTTAAAGATTTGTTTAAAAAAGTAGTTACGGTTCAAGATAATTATAAAAGAAAATAGAAAGAAAAAGATATAAATCTGTACATCTATTTATGTCTATAAAAAAACTAACAAATTCCACTTTCAAATTTACAACTATTTAAACAACAAAGCCGACATATTGAAACGACGTGTGAGATACTAGGACGTCATAAAACCAAGGAGGTCACTGCATCAGCCGGCCGGCGACTGTGAGGCGTGACCCATGACCTCGTAGACTGCACCATGGAAAGTAGCGCCGCAGACAATACTGGCCGCATTGACTTTCTCGCAACCTATGCTAGCCTGGTACATTAGGCGCACGTTTCATACATGACGCAATTTTATAAAAAAAGACTTAAATCCTTAAACTTTAAAAAATTAAAATTTTGTTGCGTTGCGATAGGTTTTTCAATATAGGATTTTTTCTTTGATATAGGTCAAAAAAGCTCAAAAGTCTACGTAAGCTTGAATACAGCTATTCTATAAAAACGACTACGGAATGACAAATTAAAAAATAAAATATTTCACCTACTAAATCTGATTAATATTCATACACTCATTTGTATTCACAGTAGTAATATATGTTATTAGAGAATAATAGAATAAGAAAACCAGTCAAAGACTAATCGTAGATCTATGACCAAAAGTAATAGAAATAATCGCCCCATAATAATTCATACATACGTATACAGAATCACGTCTTATCCCTTAGGCAGACAGAGCCAAGAGTCGTGAGACTCGAAGGCCACGCTTAGCTGAATAGTATATAAATAATTCAATTCAATATAAAAATTTAATAAAAATGAATTTCACTCCACAATACACACAAAGAGGAAATAACCCGTTATGAACGACAATTTAAAAATGATTTTCATTCTCTACGCGTTTGGGTCATAAAGGGACAATCATTTCCTCATTAATGCCAGATGCAGCTTTTGACCCGAAAACCGGGCGAAAAATGACGTATCTGTCTCTGCTATCAATGGCGCAAAAAGTGCGTTAAAGTTAACAATGATATAAATGACAGGAAATGACAATGTAGGCCTTTTATTTAATTTATCATCGGGAAGCTACCAACGTTATATAACTAACCTAGGTCTTTGCTCCCGTAGGAATTTCCGGATAAAGAGTAGGTATAAGAAGCTATTTATCTACCTGTGTACCAAATTTAATTGAAATCCGTCGAGTAGATTTAGCTTTTATAAACTCACATACTCACATCCAAACTTTCGCACTATTCATTATAAGTATAGTTTATTCTTAGCTATTGTCTTTGATTGTGCTATTATCAAAATGTTACACATTTTACTTGAAATCTACAAAAAAATTCAACAATTAACCACTTTACAAAGCATAATCTTCTAAATAAATGCGGATGCGAAAAGAATATTACGTTATGTAACTTGAAATTCTAAAACACACACGCTTTATATTTTTTTTACATTTTGTCACGTCAATGATGCACGCAAACTAATTAGTAATGCAATAATGTAATTAACACGAAAAAAATCTCAGTATTCCTAAATATAATTCCTCCGCAATTTAAAATTATACTTAACACTTCGAATCTCACGACTTTTGACTCTGTCTACCACGTAAATGATTGAGATGTGATAATATATCTATTACCTACATGTCAGATGCCTTCAGGTGACTTGAAAAAAATTTTGATTCCAGTGTTAGGACTGGTTCCGAGAATCTCTGGAATATCTATGAAGAATCGTTAAAAAAAATAATATTAGCAATGTCACCTCCAGAAATATAACTCAATTTATCAGATCCCATCGTAATATATTGAATAAGATTTGTTTATCCCGCAACGGTATATTTTTTATATTTAATGACCACTCGATATTTTTTGAAACCAAATGTGTGTCAGATTAAAAGATAAACTTTTTGAATAATGATGTCTATATTTGATTTATACGGGCATCCATGTAATGATATATTCTTGATGTACACACGTTTAAGAACAATTTGCATATATAAGATTAATGTTGGATAATGAAACCGTAAAGATAGAAAAATATATCTTAAAAAAATATATATCTGTGTCTTTGAATGGGACACTATTGTTCTGTTTATAAGGTATAGGTAGGTATTTCCCACGGGAACAGTACTTTTCCCTGGATGAAAGGTACCCTATGTCCTTCTCCGTACTTCCAGCTATGTGTATGCGAAATTTCAGAAAGATTGGTTCAGTAGATAAAGCGTGAAGAGGTAACAAATAAACAAACTCACTTTCGCATTTATAATATTAGTTAGGATAGGTAGTATTACAAATGATTTTTTTTGGATGTGTCAGGCGGTAATAAAGAAGTGTGTGTGAGGAATTCACGCGGGCGAAGCCTCGGGCAAAAGCTTAGGGGACAGAAGTACTTCTGTCTTATTTCCAACTAGCTTTTGCCCGAGGCTTCGCCCGCGTGAATTCCTCACGGGAATAGTGTTTTTTCTCGGGATTAAAGGTACCCAAAGACCTTCTCAGTACCTCTGTGTGTATGCGAAATTTCAGGAAGATTGGTTCAGAAGATAAAGCGTGAAGAGTTATCAAACAAACAAACTCACTTTCGAATTTATTATATTAGGATAAGTGAACGGAAAAACGATTTCATTGACAAAACAGACTAAAGGATTTTTATTTGTGTAAAAAAATAATAATCCCAATTGGGCTAGAGAAAAAATCCGATCATTTGGTTTTGGTGGAATTTACAAACCACTATTTTATACAAAACAATTTTAAAAAAGACACTTTGCAATAGAAAATTTTAAATAAACACAGACATAATTATACAAAGACAAAGTTTAAAATATTTTGTATCTACACTTTTGACATAAACTCAATCAATATTAACTTTTAGCTTATTAGCTTATTGACCATGTCGGTGTTATACTCGTCCGTTACTTGAAGTCAATGCCTTACTTGCAAAATAAAAAGCGTACAGATGTGTACGCGTGTAAATGTTGCGTAATAGGTCCCCAAATGTGGACATTAAGGGACGAAGAAATAGGGAAAGACCCAAAAATTTATGGATTTTGTTAAAAAGAGCAAGTGGATTGATGGAAAGTGGAAGTCGAATGAGAGGGTAACCTATACCACAGGGTGAAAACTTCATAGAAACGGGGCGTCATATATACCTGCTACAACTACTACAAATGAAACTGTACATCCGTGAACACGTCAATGTGTGCGTTTTCATAGTCATAGCGTCCCAATCCGCAAAAGAACAGGGGAGAAGTGCAGGGTACGCAGGGGGTACGCGATATGGCGGGAGTGGCAGGAACTTCCTTTCTGTACGTAGTACTTATATTAAACTGTGCCGATACGGTAAAATGGAATGAATTGACATACTGTGCTGACGCCACATAAAACTGGGAAAAGGTAAGGATCGCATGTCCCGCGTCGGTCTGACGCAATGTAAATTGTACAGTTTTTTTTACAGTAATCTGAATAAAAAATAATTTTCAAAGTAAACATAATGTAAACTTATAATTGAAATTAAGATAAAATGAGAAAAAGGCAGCCTTATCTATGAAAGCTATTTCATCCAGGCATCACACATTCATTAGCAAGGGCTATCCGGAATCCTGAAATTCCCACAGTAGGAATGCTTTGTTCTCACTATGGTAGTAACCTTAGCTTTAAGTAATTTTTTGATGTCAACTAACTATAAAACAAGAATATGACGATATGTAAGTGCTATTTTAAGCCCATTTAAATAAAAACAATTGACTTTGACTAGTACTACCGAACTGTACAACTGGTGGTAACTAGTGGGAAAGTTGGCTCTCTTCAGCACCGTACTAATCCCTACTTCTGTACTGAAGCGGTGGTGGCCGAGTGGTAGGGCGCCCGCCTGTGGCTGCAAAAGTCCCAGGTTCAAATCCTGCCCATGCTACATGAGTTTGTACCAATCTGACTCATGTACCTATGTTAGTTTTCATCGACCACCACTTGCTTCCGGCGAAGGAAAACATCATGAGAAAACCTGCACTCTGGTTGATGATTATATCTATAGTATATCTTTATAATAATGCCAATAAAGAGCTTCTACTATATCCTTGTCCTAAATATTCCTGCAAAGTTAAACTGAAACAGTGGCTATTAAACAAGGGCTACGCAGATACTGAATCCTTACTGGCTTTCATATCTTAGTTCCCCTCTATTAGTTAGTACCCTAAAACATGTATAACACTAGTTACTAAATGTATCATTTCTGGCAACTTACTCAACCTGCATTCACACATCTATTTTGTTTCAAAAATGGCTTGATCTCATTTTATGTCACTTCCATTTATATCTTTACTGTCTTTCACTTATACTTGATCTTTTTATTTTTTCTTATTCCCAAATTACAGTTTTACTAGTTTGGGAAATAAGCGCTCCTTTGTTTAGTCATAGCTAGAAGTTACCTACTTATTTACTGTACACGACATAGACGCAAAGCGGTGTGGTTCCTATCTGACAGTGAATCCCAAGATACAGGTTTACCTAGTTTGGTGACGATCTGTCAGGAGGTTCTGCCCTAATTGCCGTCAACGTTTAATTTTAAGTAGCAATATTTATCTAGAAGTATAAGTAGGTATACTGGTGAAATAAATGAATTTTTGTTTTTTTGTTTGTTTTTGATTATCAGCTAGTGTGTGAAATGGAGAAGGCAATGGCAAACCACTCCTTTAATATTGCCAAGAGAGTCGTTGTGTATATTTCATTCCATATAATGACCATGACTCTCAGTCATGAGGAAAAACGAGTAAAGAGAGAATGACCACGAACCTCAGTCATGAGGAATTACGACTAAAGAGAGACTTCTGTACCAACTTTAATTTGGCCCGTTCGGTTCAGCAGTTAACCACTTAACGGATTCAGTTAATAGCTGTTACTAATTGCCAATCGGTTTAATGTGACTACCGACCACCGGCGGTCAGTAAATGACACTGTAAATTTATGAGTTACTAACTTTTTAACCTCCGTTCAAAATGAGGCGTTAAATTTTACATAGGGACTCAGAGCGGTGAGATTCGAATATTAGCACGCCCTTTTTCTGTGGGGGTAGACAGAGATTAGCGATTTCCACTTGCTACGATCCTTACAGTAGTCTCTCTTGCTTCTACACTCATCACTCTCTTCATACATGCTCGCCGGTTATGGGTGCTCCTAATATCTCCTTTTTTTAAGGGGGTCCTCAGTCGAATATTGCATTCCGTCAAACGATCCCGCGGGCCTGTTATAAGCAGGATTGAACGCGGATTATTCGAATGTAGAGGGTTAGTGTTAGCAGACCTCCCACTCGGTGGACCGATGATCTGGTGAAGGTCGCGGGATGCGCATGGATGCGGGCAGCGCAGGACTGGTCGTTGTGGAAATCCTTGGGACAGGACTTTGTCCAGCAGTGGACGTCTTTCGGCTGAGAGAGAGGGTTATGAAGGCCTATGAAAAGAATCCCCAGTTTATAGCCTTTTGCTTTGATTGACTTTTACAATCTGTGCGGAAAGAAAAATTCTATGTACGAATTCAAGTCATTGAAGTATCAAAGATGCGTGATTTTGACGTCATCTAGTAACTGTAAGAAGCTCACTCACATACACTCAAAATTTAAAAAAAAATGATTTTATAATGTAAAATAAAGTTTTTGCTGTATACGTTCACGTGGTTTTATAGTCTGCCACAGAAATTACCGGAAGAATGCAATAGGCGTTACCGCATTAAAAAAGAGCAGTAATTTCTATTATTTCCATTATTCTCAGTTCTGTGTGGCTGTGCAACAGTAAAACATTCACTGTGTCTGTACATGACCATATTATTGTAACTGTCCACTCCAGTAATTGTCATTTAATGGAGCTCATACAGTGAGTCGCATTTTGTGATAATGTGTGGAAAGCGACCATCAGAATGGTCTGCGATCAGACAGATCGTAGGTACAGTCAGCAGAATATCAAACTATCCAAAATCATTGCAAATTAGCCGTTAGTGCCGAAGCATCCATGCATAGTATAATTTGACGTTAAGTGCTTTTCAAGAAATAAACTGAGCGTTAGCAAAAAATATATAATATATAACAATAGTATATTTATAACAATAGTATATTTATAACAATAGTAAGTGTTAATACTTTCCTAAAAAAAATTAACAATATCGGTACGTTAAAAAAGAAAAAATATCGAATCTTTTCATACAAAATCATAAGCGTGAAATGCATAGAGTTAATTTATCAGTCGTTATGTATGGAGTGTCAGTGTAGGGAATTTTAGTGAGTAGTTTGCAAAAAATAAAGTAGGTACCTAAGTTTTTTTTTATAATAAAGGTCGGCAAGTTGTGAAATATCTTGAATTAATAGGTATTTTTCAAAAATTCTAGGGATATTACATGGAATTGTGGACACACATAATCTTCCTGGTCAATTTGAGTTTTTATTTTAATATTTGGATGCAGTTTCGTCAAAATGAGGTAAAAAAAAAAACCTGCACTATATTATTGCTCTATTGTTACTAATCTCTTAGTAACTCTATGGTCAAATCATAGTGATTTGTGATTTTTTGCGATCTCTACACGCTGAATGGCCAATGATTGAGCAATTTTGATCATCAATGTGACAGTTTTGACATACTTTTTGCTGTCGCTACCTAGATTAGGATATTATCTGACATATAAGGCAATCTTTCTTACTTCTTTGTCAAAATACTGTCAAAAATTGATACTAATGAATGGCATATTTAGATACATAGTCATACGATAATCACATGATTATCGTACTTTTTATTGTAATTTTATATTGTTATCGTATTTTTATTGTAATTTTATATTATTATCGTATTTATTATATATAGTATTGAGATTATTTTAAAACCCAGTCTAAAGAGCAATAAACTATTTTTTTTATAGTAGCTTTTGCCCGCGGCTTCGCCCATGTGAATTTTCCACGGGAGCAGTGCTTTTTCCCAGGATGTCACCCTATTAACCCTTTTTTTGGATTTTATTTGGATTTGGATTTTACCCTATGTCCTTCTCAGTACATACTTCTAACTATGTGTATGCGAAATTTAAGGAAGATTTTCATCCTAAATAGGTACTCCTACTAATTGTCAGCTGCGTAAGTGCAGTCAGAGTCTTCAAGGCAATATGATCTTTAAAACAAAGAAATAAGGTATTTGAGGTTAACACTTATGCAGCTTACTGTACAGACATAGACTGGGTACAGTTTTATTATGTAGGTATAGATTACGTCACAGAGCTCGTTAAATACCAAAAAAAAAAACGTTGCTACGAGTATTTATTTTTCTTTTTTAAAGTTAAATATATTGACCGGTTAAATAAACGGTAGCTGATAGTGAAACTTTAACTTTCACCTCATTGTCTGACCGTGAGTGCGAACTATCGACAACTCAATTTGCGACTTGAAAGTTAGCAATTAATCATACAAATTACATCTTTGAATATGTCAGTTCTGTGTTAGAATATCGGAACTTAATTATAGTACTTTACAATGTCAGCTTATGATATAGCCCGGTATATGTTTTGGTATGCGTCAACTCGTGAACATCATCAGGGGATTGGTCAGGTCAATTCTTATTGATTCTCGATTATTTTCCTCTCAGTTTTTTATATTTTCATAGTCATTTTTATATTTATTACTAAAATTACACGATTTTAAGTATACCATATACTTATACATTTATAAGTATGTAAAAAAACAAAAGAAATGGGTAAGTATATAAAATACAAATAAAAAAAAAATACGAATAAAATTGTTCATTTGGGATCAATTGTGTAAAAATGCCAAACGAAACCCTACACATTGTGCAGTGGTTATTCCGAAATGCTAGTAGTTTGTACCATGTAGATTAAAAAAAAACTGAAATGAAAATAGGAAGGTCTGAAAACTATATGCTTAAATGACGTCCAAACAAAACTTAAAATTAAACAAACAGAACTAGGCGCGCAGCACTCGGGAAGAGGTATAAAAACCGTCTACGGAAAAAATGGGAAGGACTCACGGAAATATAAATAAGAGGAAGGACTGGTTTGAAAGAATCATAGACATAGAAAAACAATTCATTCCTTAAAATTACTTCCATGAACTCATTTTTGTGTAAATGACGTCAAAACAAAACTTAAAATTAAACAAACAGTACTAGGCGCTCAGCATTTCGGGAAGAGGTATTAAAACAGTCTACGGAAAAAAGTTAAACGAGAGATGGAGCCAGACAATGGTCGAAGGACAAAAGGTTACTGATGAGACCGGACTAGCTTTGTCTGGTACAACCGCAAACTAGAAAACAAACCATGTACAGCCAACTGGAAATCAAACTAACCAAGTTCATTGGAAATTCGACGCTATTACCGCCGCATAGAGTTAACCTATAGCGTGACAGCCGGTTGACTGTACCTAGTTGTGCCTACCGCTTTTAATAAGAGCCGGACAGTAGTTAATGCTAAGTGTTGCCAGTGAAAAAGGTTTATTATTACTGATAAAAGTTTGCACATAGTATTGAAAAAAAGAATATTATTAAAAAATAATAGTAAACGCTTAAAGGTATCAAATTAAAAAAATATTTGAAAGTGAAGGCAGGCGTGTCGTCGTCGTGTCATATCAACCGAGGATTAAGAGGCGTGGCGTATATTCCACCGAAAAGAGCAAGCTCTTATTAAGAAAAAGAAGAAATTTAACACTAAGTATAAATTTTATTAAGTATGAAACTAACGCATACAAGATGACATTATATGCAGCAGATTTGGATGGTGTTAATGAGTAGGATTCAAAATATATACTTTAGCAATAAGTGATTTTTTTAACTCTATTAAAACTAACGTAATAGACAATATCATTTTAAATAGGTACGTGTCACTTGGGATTTTCAGTCAATCAGTTCTGGGCCAACTCGTCGGAAAGGCGGCCCTAACTGACTTAAAAAAGAAATGATTTCCCTATGAAGTCGAAACGAGTGACTTCCAACGGCCCCGGCGGGCTGCGACAGACAGACAGACAAGAAATTCCAAAAATTTTTTTTTGGCTTTCTATTGTTCTTTTTAAGTGTCCCTCTATCCATTTCAGTCAAAATTACTAAATGTACAGACAAAATATTTTTACTGTTTTATTACACGACTGACCAAAAAAGGAGTGTTATGTTTTCAGGGTTCATGTATGTATGTAATTTCTTTATTCCACCATAAGTCCTGAACGGCTTAACGGATTTTGATGAGAGGGTATTTTTAGATTCCTCGCATTAGCCCGAATGACATAGGCTATGTAAATTGTCAGTCGTGTTTTTTATTTTTAAATAATTAGCTTGTTATATGTATAGATGATTGTTGATACCTAGTTGATATTTATTTTTTATCAACAATAAAAACTGATTGTTACATACAAACTCTTTTTAAAATTTCATTTTATATTTAAGGTCTACAAAATAATACACAATTCCCCCCCCCCCCCCCCCCTTTAAGCACTACCGGAGCGTATGCTTTAAATTTTTTATGCTATCCGTCCCATTTAAAAACACGCCGGGGCCGTTGGTAATTTTTTTTTTCCAACGGCCCCGTCACCGGGGCCAGCCCGCCGGGGTTGGAAGTCACTCAGTCGAAACTAGTCGCCGGCGGCGGTTACGGCTTATAAATCCATAAGATTACCTGTATTTAAAACCATAATGATATATTTTTTATACTCCCATACAAATTGGCCGACCAGACTTTGATAGATAGATTTAGAGAACACTTTATTGCACCATTTATAGAAAAAAACATACAAAGTAGTAGCAAAAAGTAAATTCATAAATGAGCTCAAAGGCAATGCAATGCAATTTCTTCCAGCCAACCTTTGGGTGGAAAGAGATATAGGTAAAAAACGCAGGGTACAGTAAACATTATTAATGATAGTAGGAAGAAATAAATGAAAAATAAAATATACACTTAATGGACCAAGAAAGAATCAACTTGGTAAGTTGTAGAATAAGTTTATTTTTAATAGATTAGTTTTAGTGCTTAGGGTTCCGTATCTCCCTATATAGGTTACGGTGGTAGCAGAGTGCATTTAAATTAGCTTCTAAATTCAGGTCGGACAGACGTAGTGCCGTGTCGAGTTTTTACCGCTATTTATCTTTACCGGTATTTTGTTAACCGGTTAATTTTTCGGTACCGAACTTTCACGGTGCTTCGTTTGTCCCGACTTTCTGCCACACTTAAACTTCGTATGGGAGAGAACAAAAAATTGGCTTTCCATGAGACGAACAGTACGCGCCTGTTTAATGTTTATTTAGTACTATCCTTGGGGGAGGCCTTTGTCCAGCAGTGGACGTCTTTCGGCTGAGAGAGAGAGAGTACTAATCGTATGGCGTTTACCACATTCACTCACTATAATGTAACAAGCAGTCTTGTGATACACCTGGTGTTGCAGTAGTCCATGGGCAGCGGTGATCGCTTACCATCAGGTGGACCCGCTTGCTCGTTTGCCGCCCAATGTTATAAAAAAAAGAAAAAGTATTATAGATCCATATTCAGGGTCCCGAGCCACGAGATTATGTCGGGTGTTAATTTGTACAGATCTTCCGGGGGGCCTGGGTACGAATGCCGGGGGCATCGCTGTATGATGTGCTCCATGGTCTGAGTCTCCTTGCCGCAGTCGTAACGAACTTGTGCCGGGAGTAGTATAGACTACTATACTACTCCCGGCACAAGTTTATACCACAGAATTAATATAAGTACTACGTACAGAAAGGAAACTCTCTGCCCCTCCCTCAATATGGCACCCCCCGCAATTCCTTGCATTTCTCCCCCGTTCTTGTGTGGTTATGGGACGTTATGCTATGAAAACGCACACATTGACGTGTTACTGACGTGTTCACGGACGTTCCATTTGTAGTAGTAGTAGGTATATTTGACGCGCCGTTTATATGAAGCGCCGAATGATGGTAGTACTACAAGAATTGCCTACAGAATGCAAAAATGGAAAGATGTTACACATTTACACTCCTACAATCAACTTTCGTTGTTATCACTGACAGCATAACAAAACTAAAATCAACACGCGAAACTAAAGTGAAACTATAATAAAAGCAAATAAAGGTAAGCTCTCTACAAACAGTGAAGCTTTCAAGTTTCAAGTACTCGCGCATACTTACACTGATTGAGATATTGAGATTTTCTATGTCACTTTTTATTTATAACAGGGCGGCAAACGAGCAAGCGGGTCACCTGATGGTAAGCGATCACCGCTGCCCATGAACTACTGCAACACCAGGGGTATCACAAGAGTGTTGCCGGCCTTTCAAGAAGATGTAGACTCGTTTTTTGAAGGTTCCAATAATGTCGTATCGGTTCGGGAACACCGCCGCAGGAAGTTAGTTCCACAGTTTGGTCGTACGTGGCAAGAGGTGTCTTTTAAACGTACGGTGGTTGACAGCCAGTCATCCAGATGGTATGGATGAAACTTCAACCTGTGACGGATGGTACGGTGGTGAAATTCTGTGGCAGGTATTACGTCGAACAATTCCTCAGAGCACTCCCCATGATTCACTGTTTTGTTACTAGCACAGGGTGGAAACGGGGCGTCATATATACCTACTACTACTACAAATGAAACTGCACATCCGTGAACACGTCAATGTGTGCGTTTTCATAGTCATAGCGTCCCAATCCGCAAACGAACGGGGGAGAAGTGCGGGGTACGCAGGGTGTATCCCATATTGCGGGAGTGGCAGGGAGCTTCCTTTCTGTACGTAGTACTTATATTAATCCTGGTTACTAGGCAAGAAGAGTCAATTCTTGTTGTACCTCTTCTTCTGTTCCATCATTAGGGAACAGGGACAACTCCCATTGTCCACCAGTGAGGGAAAAAGCAAGTAGCATTTTCCAGTTATCAACAACAACAATAACAACAAGAATACTTTATTAGCACACAAGATTACATTTTTGGATACATAAAGTAATGACCACGACCCTCAGTCATGAGGAAATACGAATTAAGCATGGCGCCGATTTATATGGAAATTTTATCATGAGTTAACGAATTTACAATATTACCCTTCTAAAAATGTTATCACTAATTTAATGGCACAGTACCACCTGGGTTATTGCTGGGTTATATTTTATGATCTATATAAAAAGTCTTCATGTTCTCGTGTTTTAAATTAAGTATATTCAACTTAACAACCAATATAATGCAATAAACATATCTAATTATTCCAACAATATTCATTATGTTGTATTTGAGCGTTCCTCGAAAGCCCGAACGTATATTTTTATATCTTAATTGATACAATATTGTGTATTTTACCTTTTTAAATGCACAGTGCTCTTATATTTTTAATTATTCTTGGTATTATTTTTAATGAGAACAGGTTTACTGAAGCGAAATTACTTTGACCAATTATACGAGATTTTAGGGTACAGAACTTAAAAAGAAAAATCCCTGCACGCAATGTCAAATTTAATTTGTTTACTTGTTTTTGTATACATCGGTACAAATATTTAAAAAGTGATACAGATTCAAAATCACGTCTTTATACCTTAAGGGGTAGACAGAACTGAGAGTCATGAGTCTTGAAGGCCACGTTTAGCTGAATAGAGGGCGTATTGATATAATGGAGATTCAGATATAGTGACAGGTTGCTAGCCCATAGCCTATGAGTAGAGGAATAATGAGTATAAAGATATAAATAAAATCAAAAAGCAACAATTACCCCACCGGGAACGGAAGTCCGTTTTGCTTTTTGTTTTTATTTCTTTAAGCAATTATAAACATAATTGTCATTAATTCAGATAATTATGATCTTAACTATGAGACCGATTGGTTAAAATAATTTTTGAGGTAAATAAGAGATTGTTAATTTATTTTACTTAATTAATTCCATGATTGCTCTTCTAGCTACAAATTTATTTATTTTTACTTTTTTTTGTGTTTGCTATATTTGTACATACATATTATCACGCCTTTTACGCCCGTGGGGGTAGGCGGAGACTAGCGATTTCCACTTGTTACGATCCTTACAGATTTCTCTTGCTTCCTCTACACTCATCACTCTCTTCATACAATGCTCTTCGGTTATGGGTGCTCCTAATATCTCCCTTTTTAAGGAGGTCCGCAATATGGTCGAAGTGCGTTCTCCGGGGTCGACCCTGACCAACTCTTCCATTCACCTCTGCTTTATAAATACCTTTCGTCAATCTCTTATCATCCATCCTCTCAACATGCCCAAACCATCTTTACATATTTTTACTTATGAAAAAACATTAGAGAATATAAACCAGAAAAAAGAATAACTATAAATAACTATATTATAATACCGCAATGAAACGTTGTCTGATCGAAACCACACATTTTCCCGAGAATGCTATGGTACTTTTCAATATAGCGGCATCTGTCATCCATTTATATGAACCAACCAACGCAGATAGACCTGAAGAATAAGTAAGAAATACTTCTGATAATGCATAACCTGAAAATGTCGAAGGAGCTCAAGATAAAATGGATGATGCAACCAAGATAGGCGGAGCTGTTAGATATTACGAAACTACCCCTTTGATATCTACAGATAAAACATTGACAGATGAAAGGACAGATCTTATTAAAATAGACGAGGATCAGGATAATATAATACGAGGTATTGTTGTCCGGATTCTCGGCGAATTATTGGCAATATGGGAGAGTCTGAGTCTAAATAATATAAATAGTTGGGATCTTTCACACTCCTATACAAATCGAATTGGGGAGATAAATATATTGACAGAAAAGATAGTAAGTCATTTAAAAGAGGTGATTTATGTTAGTGATTCAATGAAAAATAAGAAAAATAATTTCTTAAACATAAATTTAACGTCATATGAGTGGTGAGTATGTTTGCTACTAGTTCCGAAATACTAGTAGTTTGTAGCTTTGATATTACTAATATATATAATACATTTTTGTTATGATTTTTGACGTGAAAATTGTATTAGTAGTAAAGCAAAAAAATATCGTCTCCCGCGAGAAAACTAAAAGATACCAGACTTCATGACTTTATTGGCAGTGATTTCTATCGACTAATTGCCTGCTTCCAGTGAAGTAAACATCTCGTGGAAACTATTTCATTGTTTAGTTTACTAAGTATACATATAATAAGGTTACCGCAAGACCTGTCAAATACGTTTAGCCGCGTTAAAAAAACAGATATGAGTGTTATTAACACAATAACAAAAAGAAAGAAAATTATTACTTGTCAGTAAGCGCAAATATGACCCATAAGAAAGGTGCAATAAACTCAATTCTTTACTAAATTACATTCTATTTTTGAACTCACATGATCAAGAATAGGCCAACCAGTTCCCTTACTCCGTTGCAAATATTTATAGTCATTGTTACTTTTTTATTTCTCACATTATCTTATAATAAATCATCGGTCTTTTCTATAATCAACTTTATCACTATCATCTTTCGATTGAAATTCCCTTGGACTGTATCGTGACGGGCTACCTGTGAATGATTTTTGTACCGAGCAATAAGTACTTTTATGATTCATAATTTATTTTTTATGTCACGAGCTTTA
Source organism: Ephestia elutella (assembly GCA_018467065.1). Classification (NCBI taxonomy): domain Eukaryota; kingdom Metazoa; phylum Arthropoda; class Insecta; order Lepidoptera; family Pyralidae; genus Ephestia; species Ephestia elutella. The sequence continues at coordinate 13,032,393 of CM031583.1, forward strand.
ATTAAATGAGTTGATACGCATCTTATTGGGAAGAGGTCCTAGAAATTTACTATCGATGCAACCTTAAGGTTAAATGTTTTCGATGTTGGATATATTAATACAGTTACATTAAAGGATAGCTATACCAATGATTACCCGTTGAATGCAAATAAAGTGACAGTCACAGATAATTCGAATAATAATGCACACAATGCCCATACAAACTTGCCAGTATTCGTGTACAAAGGCGACAATAATTTGAATTTACAATTGAATGGTAATTCAGAATAATTCACTGAGACCCAGTCTGGTTGAGATCGGGATAATATTAAGAGAGGTCAAGAGGTTATAGTACAAAATATAAATACATTTATTTTATGTATGTTACATTAAAAATATAAAAAATGATTAATTCATTTAGTAAATTTTTGTTTATTAATTATAGGTATCCAATAGTAATCATTGCAACATTTTTCTTCTTATTTTTATTATAATTCCTTTACTCAACATCATACAACACTCGGCTACCTATAACGGCTCGCGTGTAGTTTTAAATACATAAGAATATTTAGTTCCATTACCTAGATTTCATATTATTATAGAGAAAGCTATAAACATAACCATATCAATTGCTATTCAATATTTTCTAGTAAATCACCAATATGGAAATTTATTCCCAACTACAGAATCGAACACTTATTTTATACGGGCCTACAATATGCTTTCTACAACATCAATCACGGGAATTTAAACCTTACGTATTATATGAATAGAGTTTAAAATGACTGTAGGGAATGAAAACAATTCTGGGTTGTCTAGAAATACATTTTGTGTTCTGGTTCTAGATTGGAATCTTATATTTTATCAAACAACAGCGGTGTTCCTCAAGGTACAATACTAGGTCTTGTAGATTTTACCCACACCAGATATTGTTTTATTTTAATATCAGCAATTGAATGAAATACTTCGTCTATTAGAGGAAAGTATGAAATCCCTGATTTTGTATAATCTATATATATATAACTCAAAGATGACTGACTGACTGACATAGTGATCTATCAACGCACAGCCACAACCACTGGACGGATCGGGCTGAAATTTGGCATGCAGGTAGATGTTATGACGTAGGCATCCGCTAAGAATGGATTAACGCGAACGAAGCCGCGAGCAAGAGCTAGTGTTTTATATAAATGGTTTTCTGTTTCACACATTACACACTATGGCAATAGCAAACCACCGTATTAATAATGCTAAGAAAGTCACTGTGTGTATTTCATTCCACGTAAAAACCGTCAGTCACAAGGAATACTATAGGTGGTGGATATCAATCGCATATTCTGCATCTGCATAGTTCCAATTACCAAGTTCAATGAACTGATGCTGGAGCCAATTGATAAAGATTCTTCAATGGAAGAGATTCCTTACCGTGAGTCAGAACGTGTGGACATTGAGCTTTATTTATCTACTATCATTCTTACAAGTTTGATCGATTCACATCTTAAAAAGATGATTAAAAAAAACATTTTTCAAAAAACTTCTTCTTAAATAGGTACTGTTTCTTCTTTAACAGGTACTACGTAAAATAACAAAATTTAGCATACCATATAAGATATAGAAATGAATATAAATAATAACATGTGATCTAGTTTCAGATTTAAATTTGGTAGATATAAAAATTTATAAATATTTTTTATGGATAAACCATATAAATGGCGGGACAATTTCGATAACTATGTGGTTGGCAGTATCTATCTGAAAAATATATGGTAGTGAAAAGGGAAGGGCTTTGCCTAGTGGACCTGCTAGCTATAAGGACTTTCGCGTAAAGGATGCCAAATGGCTTTACCCTCTACCAAAATTGACACAGGCATGTGTGTGTCATTAACAATGGTGATAGCTAACCATTAGGCAACCGGCATGTTCGTTTGTCTAATTTTCTCTATAAAAAACTCACTTCCCAAATAATGCTTAAGAATTTCAATGATTTGTGCTATGCGTACCTACTCAGAGTCCTACCTATACCAGTTGCTCTAATGAGTGGGACACATTACCAAGCTAACATAAACAATGAAGATCTCAAATATAAACATGAGAATGAGAATAATGAAATCACAATCACGCACACTGAATCGCAAGTGTTGTACTGCCTGATTTAGCGGTCGAGTGACTTTTGCATGGAATCAATTACTCAGTACGTCGACCTGCGAATGCACGTTCAGATCTTGGTAAGGCTGAGTTCTGATTGATAGCACCAATTGGGATGTTACCTTTTATGAATTAATTAAGGTAGGTGGAGGTGTCATCTTTTTTCCTGCCCTAATTGCCTTTCCTCCTGTACCATAGAAGGTCTCTACGAGGCTAATGGGTGGTTGCCGTGGCCAAGTATTGGTCAAAAATAATTTGAGTCTACCATTTCGACTCGAGATGATGATCAGGTTAATAAAAAAAATGTATATGAATTATTCTATTTATTATCGCAACTCTATGAAGAAGGCTAGTGATAGAGTATCATGGAATAAGATGGAAAAAGCATATAATGTCTGAAGACGGACTATGTAGGTAGGTACCGGCTCAAATGATGATGAATGAATATAAAACATAATAATATATAAAACGGAGTCATAGTAAATTTTTTGTAGCAGTCAACCAATAGGTGAAGCGCATGCAAAGTTAATAGATGCGATTTTTGGGGTGAGTGCAGAATGAAAGAAAAAGAGAAAATTTAAGACCATATATTTGATGACAATATTAATCAAAACTGAGGCAACTTTAGTAAAATTTGATACCAATGTTATCTGTAATACACACAAAAGAAAGAATAATAAAAAATAGTATAATAAAAATTGTACATTTTAATACTGAAAAACCGGTCGAAAAGTTCGATCTCAAATTATCTGTATGTTAGATGGCCTAGTTCACATCACACATAAGACAAAGTTCATTAATGAAAGTGTAGCAAAAGCCCATTCACAAGCTCGTGAGCTGCACAAGGTCGCTCAAACTAGTTTACTAACGTGTGCTTTCCGTGTTTAACTTAAAATTAGACTGGCTTTTACAAAAAACCATTGACGACACAGAGAATAAACTCATTCTCTTTATTGCATTCATTTGTTGTTATACATTTAGGTCTTATACATTTCACATAGGTGCACAAATGAGCCTTGCAAGGGCTTTATAAACTCATCGTTGTATTGAATAGAACATCGCATTGAATAATGCTAGAAGGCACTTTATTTATTTTTGTATACTACCTACCCAAATATGTTTTAAAAAAATCTGTTGTAAAAATAATCTGCCCAAACCATAATCTAAAAAATTGAATGTTTTTAAACACTAATTTGTAAGTACACTTTTTTGCATATAAATTTATGATTATCTTCACATAAATTTGCTCCCCATTCTAAACAATGTTAATGGAATTATTATTAACCAATATTCCATAGGAGTGTTGTTGTGTTTCAAACGTGTAATATAATATAATAATTCTAATTTATAAGTTAGTGAAAGCCGTCCATATATTATAATGAACAGAATATAATAAATGACCATCAAGTAATTATCTTAAAGAGAAATTACCTGTAAATACTATAGTACAAACTCAATTTCATTCGTTCCTCTGAATATTTTCATTATGCGGCGAAGTAAAAGCGAAGGTTTCTAAGAAGCTTTGTTTCTTTATTCTCGATGTTTTGTGCTAGGCCTCTCCCAAACGGAGAGAAAGCTGCATACGCGTGCAACATACTAACTTTACTTATTCTAAACATAAGTATACCTAATAACTTAAGGAAAAACGGCAAGTTGCTATAAAAATACTGTTACTTTGTAAACGACGTTAAATAAAACTGACAGCCTAGACGGATTAAAACGCATTTAATTAAAGTGATTAAACCGGCTATTAGCGTTTAAGCCTATTAAATATACAGGATGATTTTTTATCTTATATCTATCTACTACTTCGATGGCTCGACGACCCAAAGAGGATCTTGGTCTCCGATACCAGAAGTTTCCACTCCTTCCTGTTCTGCGCTACTTCCTGCCAGTTGACTCTTTGGAGGGCCTCCTATTAACAATAATAAATTTCTCGCGGAAGAAGTCATGGCCTCTAAGCCAGTGGGTAAAATTGCAAGAGACAAGTTATAGAGACATTGACTCAACATGAGTAAACATAAAAAAAATGATTGTGCCTTTTGAAGTCTGGTAAAATTACATTTCATTCATTTATATTCCGTACACGGGCATCACGTCCTGCAATTTACCTTTACTGTTGTGGTATCGTAACATTTTTGTACAAACAGTCATACAACAGTCAACAAGTACATCAACCTATCCAAGAAAATGATTTTTCATTTATTTTGACACATAACCGTCAATAAACAAGATGTGTCTCGACTGCCCGTCCTCCTATACCTTGGAAGATCTCAAATAGTACAACGATAGATGGAAGTGCCAAATATTAGTAAAAAAAATCTAATTTTGCCATTTCGACTCAAGATGATGAGAAACAAGTTAAGTTTTACAAAATAGAATAATAGAATAAGATAAAAGTAGTGCCGAAGCTTATTTATGTTATTTTATATTGAACAGTGTTGAGAAACATTAAATTATATTTAAATTTAAAAGGAGATAAAAACAAATAATATTTATTACAGACCAAGAATAAGGTACATTTATATTATTATTTCAAAACATAGCTACGTCTAACTTATGAGTTCTGGTCACTTACATAAATAACATTTTATTTATTCATTTAAATTCTTGCCGGTGCTCCTATTATCTCCCTTTTTAAGGAGCCCTTGATTCTACTAAATACAAACGTAAATTATTGTGCCTCAGTTGTGTCTCAAAAGCCAAAGAAATCGTAATAAAAGATAGAAGTCTCACAGAGACCTTGTTGCTTGTTCAATCTCCTTGGCTCTTGAGACACGTACAATTTAGACACGTCATCTACGTTTGTAAGAGTAGTAGAATCGGCCCCCAGGTCATAATGTCTAAACTTGGTTTAAAAAAAGGCGCAATGCGTAATCTTGTTACTAAGTGCAGCAAAGTTAACGGTAACTACGGCCGAAGCCAGGAAATAGAATAGTTAATTTAATATTCACAGTTCTTTACTGCTATTAACGGTTAGAAATAACGATCATTAGTTAACTGGTGTAGTTAAAGTTTAATTTTATTACGTCGGTAAGTACAGAAATAAGTAATTCAAACCTAAAAAGTGTTAAAAGTTTAATTTCCTTTGCTTCCTAGCTAAGCAATCCCGCTTCATATCTTAAGTTCTATCCAATACCTATTCGAGTACTGAATATCATCAAAATCGAGGTCTGCTTAATTTTGAGTAAAATTGATATTCATTCATCAAGTAAGTAAGTAAAAATGCTTTATTGCACCAAAACACGTAAAATAAAACAACAACATAAAAAAACAGGTAAAATATGTACAATAAGCGGCCTTATCGCAAGTGCAATCTCTTCCAGGCAACCTAAGTGAATAGAAAGAGGTGAACAAAAATGGCGGTGCATGAACAGCAAGATACAAAAGAAAATTGAGACAAAAAATAAAATAAATTGATGAACTAAATATAAAATAATATAATAAATATAATCAAAGTTTTTCTGTGATAAACAAGACTTCTTCTTCTTATAGTGCCTTTCCGTTACTAGAGGTTGACCGTCAATTTCGCAAACTCTTCTCTGTCCGGTATCGTCTGCACAATTCTTATATTTTAATAAAACTTGCACATTTACCTATGTAATTAGAATTTGAGAGATAGGATAGTTTTTATTTTGAAATTCATACGAGCTCAGGGTGGGCAGCTCTAGTATTATAGTATGTATTTCAAAAATTTTCCCATTGATTCGAAGAGTTTGACCAATTTCACGATAAATATTCAGCGTTGGAGATACAAGATCTTCATATTTGGATGCAGCTCAAGATAAAACAACAATAGAATACATTAGCATGTAGAACGAGCCAAGGCGATACATCGTTTATTCATGCCATTGATCTGAGAAAAAAGGAGTTATGGTTACATATTAGTGTCTCTCATAAAATATCATGCTATTTTGATTATGAACAAAACACCTACACAATATTTTAAAAAGGGAGATTTTATTTTCTACTAAATAAGTCAATTTAATTAAATAATTCTTACGGATATTCCCGCTGCTATGTCTTCAGAAAAAAATTATTTGCTTGAAACGTAGCGTAAGCAATAAATGTGTTAAAAAGTTTGAAGAACAAAACACGACATTGGGTTGCATTCAATGAGCGTGTTTGAAGAAAATTATTAGTGTAGAATGTGCGAGAGAGATTTGTAGAGATCACAGCAAGTAGAAAACTATACTCTCTAAAAGTCTCTATGTATACATACATACAGGCATAATAAAATTGAACAAAATAATAAAAAAAAAAAAAATCAATATAGGTACACTATAAATGTAATTTATTTTACGTTTAAAGAATTGATGATCAAACAACACATCTCCTTTTTCCCTTATCTAGTCTCATTGCGTGTTACGTGCGCCTGGGCATGGTTACCGTTGTTATGATTAAATTAACATAACTCTTCTATTTATAGATAATTAGAATGTGATATAATTCTCTTTCATCTAGTACGCTCTTGCATACAAAATGCATTCTTTACTAAGTATAGTTTATTGTCAATTGCTTAGAAATTTATAAGGCAGATTGATTTATGGCTAAATGTGTATTTGTCAGGCAAGTTTACTTAATTCAAATTAAATAAAGTTAATAACAAGACAGTGATCAGTTTTTTTTTTACATTTTATCACATGGATTTTATGTTTGTTTGTCCTAGACAGTTTAATTTTACACGTGATTTAAGTTTGACCTTCTACATTCTTTAGAATCGATATGAAATTTTGTAAACTGTGACAAATTACGGAACAATAAGACCAATTATTTCTACAGTGACAAAACTACAAAAGCTGTACCCAACAATAAAGTGTTTGTAAATACTGATCATTGTGTATTCTAGCAAAATGCAGCAGTAAAATCAATTGCTAACATTCAATAAGACCAATTACTATGGTTTCTGTTGGGACGATGATATAAAAATCCCTCTGGTCGCGAGGATCGATCGCACTGTTCGATTGATCGAACCACGAAGTTTAGTTCCTTACAGTTCGATCAATCGGACAGCAAGGATTACCCAAAAATAAAATGTACTTTAATAATATTCTAACAAAAAGCTGCAGTAAAAAACAATCAATTGCTAACATTTACCTAAATCCTAGCTGTTCTTTGCATGATACTGCGTTGTTATACCTCCATATAATTTACGATCTATAGCTAGAACTCACTGAACATGACATACAAAACTGGGACTGTGAAAAAACAGTAATTTTAGAGTGAGTGCAAGTGAAATTATGATCTCGTTTGCAGAATTTATAAACGGTTTGGAAGGCCGCTAGATAATTTTATTAAATTGAATAAAATTAACAAATTATCTATGTATAGTTATATATAACACAAGTCTCTTACTTTGGGGCTAGCTCAATCTGTGTGATTTGTCCGTATATATTTATTTATTTATTATTATTTATTTATATATTATCACTGAGCCAGTGGAGTAAGTAAGTATATTATCTTTATATAGTTATATTCCTCATTGCTAATGTTTGTTGTATTATGTGCAAAGATCTAGGAATGAGCTATATGCCATGGTTTTCCCTCAAGGCTACATCATCAAGTTCATTATGTGACAACATTTTTTCAGGGTCGGTATCGTACGCGTGACAACCCTGATGTTGGAGGCGTCCATTGGCTTTGGTAACAGCTTTCCATATGATGGGCCGCACGTTTTCCTATTTAGTAGTATGAAAAATTCTTCGATCATTTCTTTGCGAAGATTCAGTTTGCCAGTATGCCTTCTCCATTTTACCTATACAGTATCTGATAAACCATTGATTTGCAGTTCATGTAAAATCGCACGAGGCAATATGTGAATTTTCGGTTATTGCATCTTATAATTTATTATTTTATCTTCTCTTCTTCCTTATAAGAACTATGCTCTCATCAGTATCTTGATAAAGTAAATGGAGTGGTTTTATGTCTTTGCCTTCTCAATTTTACAGACTAGCTTATAAATCATTAACTAGAGTATAGGTTTCCACACGATGTTTTTATTTACCAGAAGCTTTCTTTTCTACTACAAAATTAACTTTGCTAACCTAAAAACTTACAGATTTTATAATCAATAAAACTTTTCTTGAGTCAAGTGTTAATAAGTCAATGAAAATAAGAGCTCTCGGGTCATTATCACTGGCTTTTTGTAAATCTACCGAGCACACAATACCGACCCACCCAATTCCCTACATTGTACGTGTTAATCATTCAGTTCCCATAATCATTTCTCGTCTATTGTATCTGTATCTTTAATTAAGCCATTTTCATTACCTACTCAATTTATTTTTCTTTAGTTTCATTCATTGTCTTCTTGTTCTTTAGAACTATATACAGAATGCTTATTACCTAATCTATATTTCCATGCTGATACTATTAAAGCGTCTGGCTGTTTCGAATTCACGGCTAAACTAGTACCGATTTTGATGAAATTTATTATGGAAATAGTTGAAGACTCGAGGTCAAAAATTGTGTAAACCCCAAGGACCTGCAATGAGGGGTGAAATTTTGTACGAAAAATATGCAAGTTACATCGAAATATAACTACTTCATAATATAGCTCGATGGCAAGATCTGTTACGGGCGGAGTCGCGAGCTATCTTATGTCTTCTTATCACTTTATGTGCTCTCTATGAGAAATTTGAAATTAAAAATACCTTATCTTGCTTTATTTATTTACTGCACCGACAAGAGTCTAGCTCTTAAATTTGATCATGATGATTTTGCTTTATTAGTATACGAAATGAATCAGCAACAAATATCCACAAACTAAACTTCTTACAAATCTACATTTTTTTTTGTATTTAAAGATTTTTGTCTACATAACAGACAATAGCGGTAAAAAGACTGTTTTCAATTACCCGTATCATGTCATCTACCAAGCGAAACAGGGCACCATAAACAACTATCTTTAGCTTCATCACAACTACCATTTATACTGTTAAAATTAAAATCAGCTTAGTCATTCACTCCTTTGAAAAAGACAACATTAACAAGCTGAATTTCTCCGCTCCAAATTCGACTTCAATTGCCACCAATAAGTATTTAAATTAATTCAATCTCACCAATTATTGGTACATGATTCTGATTTGATTCATCAGTTCTTAGATTAGGGTCAACCATTCAATTGATTCTTGCATCTTGAGTTTTTTGGCGCCCAATTTCGTCCATTTCAGATATTACTTTCTATTTTTATAAGACGTCTGCTCTTTGCTTTGTGGGTTAAGTTGGGTCAGGTCAGGTTAAAGGTCTCATGTCTCGTTCTAACTTAGATGAATCTGTATATGTCTGTCTCATTTTACATGCGCGTGCCTGGTTTATCTTCATGTCAATCACGGATTCGTTTCGGACGTTTATCAGAGAAAGGTGTTAGTTTGTTTAATTTTTTTTCAGTTTATTTAGTTATTTATTTTTTTGCACAATTGGTTGCACATTTTTTGGATTACAATTCTGTCTTTTGGGTCAAGCGTTGTTAGGATTTTTTAAAGGTATTTTGATGTAGATGTAGCTTTTGATTTAAAAAGTTAATGCTTTATGATTCTTAAGTATCTGTCTACTGCAATTAATTATTACCGTTCAATATGCAGTTATTTCTGAAATCATGTGAAGTTCTTTGCTGTTATTTTGTCAATTTTGAATTAAATATTTATTTTAATTTGCAACACATCTGATTTATTATAATATTAAGTAATAATATTTCCGTGAAACCGTTTAAATCAGGATGTATCAATCATATTTATATGTATTATATGTATTAAGCTGTAAAATATAAAATTAAGTTTCTCTATTTCGATTCGATCAATCGTGCAATAAATTTAAAAGTAATAAAATTCAGATTAAACCACGGGAAAGTTACAATAAATAAAATGAAAATATACTGTCCAGTAATAGTCGTATTTATTAAAGAATCTTGTAAACGAACAAATGAACCAACATACATCAATCAGCCTTCGATAGCAGTTGCAATCGTTCAAAGTCAGTTCTCTGAATTGATGTTCTGCTGAGGTAATAAAAAGAAAAGGGCTAACATTGCACGCTTTATAATTCAAACCACACACGTGGTTCGCTAGCCTTTAGTTTATTCGTATGGTGGTGGCTGCTTTAAACTACTAAAAAAAATTGACACCTCGAAAAAGAATCTAAATAATCACGTAAACCCTGGGATGTACAGATGGACTTCACTTTGCGGTGTCGATACGGAAAAACTTTAGCTCATAGCACTCAATAGAACATTCAATTTCGGCGCGCATTGTATTTGCTTTTCTTATAGACTTATCTTCTTCTAATTGTAGACTCCTCTTTTCATTTACAATCTTCAGCACTTCCTCGTTAGTTTTCCTTTCTAACCAACTGATTTTCTCCATCCTTTACCAGCATTACATCTCAAACGATTGAAATCTTTTGGTATCCTTTGTTGGGACTCTTTACGTTTCGCATGTTCTAAGGTGTAAAAACTCCATAACAAATCCGATCTTAACACTGCACTTTGACCTTTATAGGTATCATTGCAGGATGATATACTGACAACCGTTACCGCAGCAGGCGGTACCAAAACATTTCGGTACAGCTCCGAGTCGATCTGGCCCACATCTCTTATCTGATTGAAACATTCTTGGCGATGTTAATGAGATGGTTAAATTCAATGATCGCTTTTTACTGCTGGCTGGTTAATCTGTTTTTTTTTAAGATAATGTGAATTAATTCGGTTTTATATCGAAAGCAGAGTCAAGGGTATTGAGGTTTTTAAACGAAGTATAAATTGATTAGATAATTGATAAAATTAAAAAAATTCAAAATTCAAAATAACTTTATTTCTCTCCACAATCTAACATTTACAGAAATAGGAAGTATAAGGTCAAGTATAACAGTATCTATAGGATTGTGAGAGACTGGTGTCTGAACTAAGCAGAGCTTGTATCTCAGTACACCAGCCTCTCCCCTCTAAGTGTAAGTTAACAGACTTATTCAACAAATTTGAGTGACAACCTGGGAAATATATATATATATATATAAATAGTATTGTATAATTTGTCATAGTACCTATCAGTATGTATATATGTAATGTTTTAAGTAAGTTTATTTATATTTATATTGTAAGTAATTGTACTAATTTTGGTCTTCTTAAGTTTTTCTTGTCTTTTCTTTTTAAGTGTTTTTGTGCCCTTTGCTCATTTGCACTCACCCCAAAATGATATATTTTCTCTCTGCATCACCTCTTGGTTGACTGGTAAAAAAGGCCTCCGGCTTTAAGTCCGCCATTTACATGTTTTTTGTAAAGAAGTTAAATAAATAAGCAAACATCAAACATTATGATCTTTTTATAAACTTTCTCCAGAATTATTAAAATTGATGATAGATTTCACAATAGGCGGACTTAATGCAAAATCATTATGATAACAGGCGACCTTTGACAGTTTTTAATGTTGTCAGAGCATCACTCTTAAATAAATTGGATGCTGAATTGGTATATGTTGATATACCAATTCAGCATCCAATTTATTACGAGTAGATGTAGAGGAGAAGCCGCTGAACTTAAAATTAAAATTTTGCTCAGAGATAGAATAGATCTATTGTTGTCAATTACTATACTTATGATTAAACATACTTTCTGAAAAGCAAATTCATTTAATTTTAGATACAAGCTATATTAAAACATCCTACTAAAATTAAAAAAAAGATAATTACAAGTTGTAAAGCCCTTCAAGAGCGTAGCCCCGCGGCAACGTGAGAGAAAACAATCTATATATCCATACTAATATTATAAATGCGAAAGTTTGGATGTGAGTTTGTGAGTTTGTGAATTTGTGAGTTTGTGAATTTGTGAGTTTGTGAGTTTGTGAGGATGTTTGTTACTCAATCACGCAAAATCTACTGGACGGATTTCGATGAAATTTGGTACAGAGGTAGATAATGACCTGGAATAGCACATAGGCTACTTTTTATCCCGGGAAAAAGCACTGTTCCCGTGGGAAATTCACGCGGGCGAAGCCGCGGGCAAAAGCTAGTACTATATATAGCTATATAGCGTGAGTACTAAGAATGGAATTTTGGAAATTCCTAAGAGTGTAAAATTGGTGAAAAACTAAATTTACATAAACAAAGCCGAGGGTTTAGCCCTCTAGAATAGTTTAAAAACAAAAACAAAAATCTATCTGCAGAGATTTCATTGCATGCTCACGGTACAAAAGTGCAGTCAAAAGTTATGAGTTAGAGAAACCCGGACGCATTTGATGGCACAGGATTCACTGCAGTACATAAACTTGCGACACTATTTGACAACGTGACTTGGCAAGATCACATCATAAACTGAGGTCTTCTTTACGAGATAGGTGAAGAAAATACTGCAGTGGAGTTTAATGCGCCGCAATAATTGCATGCAATAATTGCTGTGCAACAATTGACTATCAATAATTGCAAGATACTGTAGTTTAGGCCATCCAAGTAAATTATTGCTTATGGGCCTTTAGCCTTCAACAAAAGTCTGTCTACATCAATGTTATTTTAAAATAGGTTAAATATTTTTTTTGTATTTAGTGTGTATGCTGTTCGACACGGAATCGGCTCCAGCCGTATTTGCTAAGCGTCCTATAGATATTGATCAACACTCTATAGCACTATTTATAGAATGTATAAAATCTTTATTTTACAATCACACAAATCAAATCAAATCGATATTTATTTGCAAGAATACAGTACAGCGTCGATCAGTGTAGTTGCACCCTTATTATCCATTTTCGCTTTGAAGTAGTTTTTTGACGACATCTAGTCTGTATAAAGAAGGTGAAGCGGTGGTGGCCGAGTGGTAGGGCGCCCGCCTGTGGATGCAAAATCCCAGGTTCGAATCTTGCCCGGGCTACGTGTGTTTGTATACCAATCTGACTCATGTTAGTTTTCATCGACCACCACTTGCTTCCGGTGAAGGAAAACATCGTGAGGAAACCTGCACTCTGGCTGATTATTATCAGCTAGTGTGTGAAATGGAGAAGGCAATGGCAAACTACTCCATTACCATTGCCAAGAGAGTCGTTGTGTGTGTTTCATTCCATATAATGACCACGACCCTCAGTCATGATGAAATACGACTAAAGAGAGAGAGAGTCTGTATAATTACATATTTATATGAATTCAAAGTGATTAAATACTATGACTTCGAATGGGCTAATATTACTTTTATATTCTACTTGCTTTCGCCCGCGGCTTCGCCCGCGTGCATTTCCCACGGGAACAATGCTTTTTCCCGGGATGAAAGGTAGCCTATGTCCTTCTCAGTACTTCCAGCTATGTGTATGCGAAATGTCATGAAGATTGGTTCAGTAGATAAAGCGTGAAGAGGTAACAAACAAATAAACAAACTCACTTTCGCATTTATAATATTAGTTAGGATTAGGATACTAGCTTGTGTCCGCGAACTTCGTCCGCGCGTAATTTAATATTGTGTCTCAGGTTCTAAGCGGTGGCGTATCAAGATGAGACTTACGCCAGATTTTAAGTTAGACTTCTATAATACAACAGTGAAAACCGCATCAAATAAGGTCTCGTAGTTTTTGCGTGATGCGCGTACAAACATGACAGACAACAAAGCTAATTATTAAAAATAAAAAACACGACTGACAAGTTTTTACACAAAAAGTGCATACAAACATATAAGTTATATATATTTTTGAAATCGCCTTTTAAAGCCCTTCAATTTGATACCCCACTCGATAAGATTGATCAAATTTTATTTTTTTGGTCTGCTATTTATCGAATACTAGCTTTTGCCCGCGGCTTCGCCCGCGTGAATTTCCCACGGGAACAGTGCTTTTTCCCGGGATAAAAAGTAGCCTATGTGCTATTCCAGGTCATTATCTACCTCTGTACCAAATTTCATCGAAATCCGTCCAGTAGATTTTGCGTGATTGAGTAACAAACATCCTCACAAACTCACAAACTCACAAACTCACAAACTCACAAACTCACAAATTCACAAATTCACAAACTCACATCCAAACTTTCGCATTTATAATATTAGTATGGAAGTATGGATATAATCCGCCATTTTGTTTTTATGATGACGTCATATAGCCTATGTCACTCGGAGGAATGCAAGGAATCTAAAAATACCTCTCACATCAAAATCTGTTAAGCCGTTCAGGACTTATGGTGGAATAAAGAAACTTACATACATACATACTTACATACATACATGAACCCTGAAAACATAACACTCCTTTTTTGGTCAGTCGTGTAAAAATTAAAAAATATATGTTTTTGCTTCTATTGGACCTATAACCCACCATTGTTTTTTTCTTAAATATCTCTTATGTACTGACACAGACCTATTATAGTTTTTATTTTATGTATTGACTAGCTGGCGCCCGCGGCTTTCGCTCGCGTTAATCCTTTCTTAGCGGATGCCTACGTCATAACATCTACCTGCATGCCAAATTTCAGCCCGATCCGTCCAGTGGTTCGGGGTGTGCGTTGATAGATCACTATGTCAGTCAGTCAGTCACCTTTAATTTATATATATGTTTATATATGTAATTATATATAGTCAAATTAGTCAAAGGTGACTTTTTTTATATATATATATACATATATATATAGATATATTTTCAGACTTATATGTAACTTGAATAATAATCTTGTTTGGACTCTCACTTCACTTCTTAGTGGTCCAAGCGGGTTTCACTCAAAAAATTCAAGATTCGTTGCAGATAAGTGGGCTGCGTATAAATTTCAAGTCCTACGTGCTGAATTTGTAGAACAAATTTTAAATAAATATTTGAAATCAAGAAATGTTATTCAGTACCTATCTAAAAGTCTAGATCTTTTGTAAATCTACGCGTTGATAATTTTTTTTTTTTTAATTTTTTAATAAAAGCTTTTCCTTTCCGTTTCGACCGCGTGAATTTCGATTTCATTAATTTTTTTCCACTCCTTCGGTTTGGAATTCTAAAATTCTTTCCTAATTCTGCAAAATTTTAAGTTTGTAAGTTCAGTGGTTTTATGTTTTATCTTAGAGTGTATGTACACTCAGAGACGAAACCATTATTTTCTAATCCTGTATCAGGCAGTCAGCGGAATAAAAAAGAAAAAAGTCAGCAAAAAAAAAAATATTGTGTATTACACAAAAAATGCTAACCTAGAAAATTCTTCGCAATCGTTTTCTTTTTATAGAATGTTGTTAATTAAATTACTTTAGTTTAAGATAAATAGTTTTGTACACATAGGAATTTTTAACGACTAATCATTACGGTTTTTTAGAATTTTTTTTTTATCAGAGAACAAGCAAAATAACTATAAAAGATAATGATGACACAGATTAATTGAGACTGGTGTTGGAAAAAAAATTCTACGAGCAGTGTAACAAGTCTGGACAGAACTAGTTTTTATACTGTATGGCCTAATGGGGAGCGCAGACGGCATGCCTCTATAATGGAGTGGGATCCTCAAATTTAAAAACTGTAAAATCCAAAATTCAAGAAAGTATAAAAAAATCTGTAGTCCCTAAAATTATGATATACTCACCACGGAATTTCCGGGACAAAAGTAACCTAATTGCTATTCCCGGTAATTATTATACTGCGTTGTACCAAATTTCATCGAAATGAGTCTAGTAGATTTTACGTCATTTAGTAACAATCGGACATCCAAACTTAAATAAGACGAACCCGATCAACGAAAAAACTTGAAATTTTTGTAAACGAAATTCTTTGCAAAAATGAGCAATTTTAGAATTCCACTCCTGTGTTTCGCAATCACTTACCTAATGCTGTGAAAAAAAAGTGAAAAAGTATACCAACGCGGGTGAAGGCAGATTCAAAAGCTAATTAAATATATTTGCGGTAATTTGATTACATTTATTATCATATTATTATATAAGTAGGTATAACCTACATTAAACCTTTAGTACTTTTATTTCATAATAATAACGTTATTAAATGAAACAGCATGCCCATATGAATCCAATTAAGAATAAATTATACAAATTCGTTTTAGTGCACCGGTTTAAAACTATATAGTGTCCAATACAAGTACAATCGATAGCATGTCAAACTAACCGAATTCGTAGCAAATTCGCCGTTATTACTGCCGCATAGAGTCCATATAGTAACTTAATTTACTATTTTCTTAGACGTATGATGTACAGGATAAGAATTTATACAATTCTTGCCTGGAGGTATAATTTAAGTATATATTTTTTATAATAAAACTGTTTCTGTCGCTGTTTGATTTTTAAGTCTGGTTTTTATTTAAATAAATCAAAGCAAATCTTATGAACAATGTCTTTTTTATTTTCGAAAAATAAGTAAGTACATCTATCGTACACATAACGACTAATTTTACATCGCGCAGTAACAAAAATAAATTTTGAAACGATAAAAAATCTCACTCGATTTAACAATTCTGCACTCAAATGAAAATAGTAGTAATGTCATTACTTGGGAATGATTGTTGTATGTAATCACGGCTCAATATTGTAATTACATACAAAAGCATTTTTACTGACTGTACCTTTTGAACTTGTTTTGGTATTGGCTTTCTTAAACAGTTATGGTATCCGTTCAGAAATAGAAAATAATTAATAATTAAAAGTAATAGCAGGTGGTATCCGATCATGATATTCTGATTGGAATAAATCGATTTTAATGAAATTTGCAGCACACGTGCAGGATGTGGACCTGGATTCTCTTTTTTATCTTGAATTTCCACGGCAGCGAAACCTTAGGGCGTTTCTATGTTATGTACATATTTACATTATATCAAAAATAACATAAAAAAAAGTTTGGAAGTGATCAACATAAGTCATATGTTTTGGTAGTTGTTTGTCTTTTGTGTCATTTTAATTTCTTTAAATATATTTTAGTATACTTAACGGTACATTTAGGTTATTTTCTATATAATTAATTGTAATTACTTAATTTTTTTGTGGAAAATATAATTCAGAATACATATTTTTGTTTGTTGTTGACAAAATTCAAGTTGTGATAAAATTTATTAATTAGAATTATAAAAATAAAAAAAACAAAGATATTAAAATTAATACGGATCTTATACTAGCAATTTAACTATCACAACCAATTAAAATTTAAAAATCACAATTATTTTTTCAAACTAATCTAAAAAAAAAACTTTACTCAATGAAAAATTGCAGAACCAATTCCTCACGCACTCGACACTACACAAAAGATCAAGTTCAAAACCGTAACAGGACACCGATCACCAACACGTGTTTATTCTTTGGCGTCCTCAGAGAGACTGGCGAGCCGAATCCGCCGGCACTGATATATATCGTACAACTAGTTTTCTTCGTCTTTCACTGGTTTAAAGCTGCGCCAACCATTTTCTGGGTTAATTAGGAGCTTGCATCGTACGTTTTCTAAGCGTTTTCGAATGCGCACTCGCTGATCTCTTGGTATGTTATGGTGCCCTGGTATTTTATGAGCAGTTTTGCATATTTTTTTTTAAATAGAGCTTATTAAAAGGTCCATGATACACATAAAAATATATTAACTTACATAAAAATATAAAAACAAAATTTAACTTTAGATTTTATGATCTCACAATCTATAAGCTCATGTACATTTTAGTTTTTAATTTTATGTATTGTCTCCTCGTAAATTTTAACTATGGTTAAGAAAGTATTTCTTTTTAATGAGAGTTTTATATTTATTCTGTGAACACTATGTAAGTTGGCACCATGTAAGATTCAACAGAATTATTCTCTAAACAGAACAAGATAATTATTAAAAAATAAAAATACGACTGACAACTCACATAGCTTATTTCACTCGGAGGAATGCGCAAGGAAATTAAAAATATCTCTCACATCAAAATCTGTTAAGCCGTTTAGGACTTTTGGTGAAATAAACTTACATACATACAAACATGAACCCTTGAATCATAACACTCATTTTTTGATCAGTTGTGTAAAAAGAACAATGCCTACGCTCTGACATCAAGTGTGAAGTAAATAGATTAAATATCAGAGAGTAATAGTATTGTATTTAGAAAACTCTCATACATCAACACTTCCTAGACGTATTAACTAAGTATGCCATTGAACCACCAAAAGTTAAAACCAATCAATACACAACTAAATTAAATTTAATTACAGAAAAAACACTGACAGACAAAAATACTATAGAGTAAAAATATAAATAAGCTACACTTTGTAACTTCCTTCCTGTTCCTAATATTTAAATCCTTACCTTAAATTAACATATAATATTTTTATGTAAAATGTTACCAAGACGAAACCAAATAATTATAGCTCGCACTCATAAGATCTGCTCTACATGAGTAGAGTCAAGCATATAATAACTCTACACGCCATACTCTACGAGCCCTTACTTTACAAACTGTGCACCTGAGTCAGAATAAGTTTTAAACGTTTCGAGAAATTTGGACTGCTGAAAAAGATTTTAAGTGAAATTGTTTTGGTGGTATTTGGCTTCTTTTTGCAAGTTTCTTATTTTTTTTTTTTATTTTGTTCATTTCAAAATGGGTCTTATTTTCCATGAAAACGATCATATACAATCTTGACCTGACCGGGGATCGAACCCGGGACCTTGTAGTTCAGGGGCAAGGATTCGATTCTAACTGCACCACAGGGTTGGCCCCTGCATGTGGTGCAGTTAGAATCGAATATTTTTGTCAAAGTTAAAATATTTTTATTCAAATAGGCTTACGAGTATAAATATCACTTTTAAATCATCATATACTTTTCTAACTTTTTGCCCGAGGCTTCTCCGCCCGTGTGAATTTCCCACGGGAACTTCCCTTTGTCCTTCTCAGTACTTCGAACTATGTGTATGCGAAATTCCAGTAAGGTTAGTTCAGTACATAAAGCGTGAAGGTAACAAACAAATAAATTTATTTTTGCATTTATAATATTAGTTAGGATGACATAGTAAGTACATTTACGTAACAGCAAAAATTACAGTAAAGTTACACGTGTCTTTAAAATACATAAAAATTCAAGTTCCTTCAACGCATTAATTTACTAAAGAAAAAGAATGTCAAGCTAAATAATATGTAATCATTTACTAAAGCTACAAGATAAACCTAACAAATATAGTGTCAATAAAATGTTAGAGGTGTTAATATACTTAATGGCCTCAACTCCGTTAGGCAGTTAAAATGGCAAATGGTTACAGATTGAGCATTTAAATCTTTACTTGTTTTCGACTGTTACTAAAGTTGTAAATTTATGTGTATATTTTGCTATATAGGACACGCCACAAGTTAAATTAACGATTTCACAGAAAATGTATCATATCAATCAAAGGAGGTACCGGGAACATTCATAAATTAGGTACTTTTTTCTAAAATAGCCTGTAGGTATTGTGTCCACACTATCGTCTCTCTCTATCGCAAGTTGTGGTCACTCAGGTAAAAAATTGTCTATGTCGTCCCGCCATCTTCTTCTAGGCCTACCTCGTCCTCTGCGGCCGTCTGGTAACCAGAAGGTAGCCAATCTCGCCCACCTTTCTGGCCGCATAGGTTAAGCGTGTCCCGCCCAGTCAAGTCAAAGTCAATTGTTTTTATTTAAATAGGCTTAAAAATAGCATTTTTAAATCGTCATATTCTTGTTTTTTAGCTAGTTGACGTCATAAAATTACTTAAAGCTAAGGTTACCACCGCCTCCAAAGCGCAAGTGGAGAAGAGGCGGCGCAACAAACTCCACTACTGCATTTTCTTCCAGTTTTACGAAAATAAAAATAAGTAAGCTAGGTACTTACTTATTTTTAATTTCATTATCGCAACACTCGTTGATGAGATGACATTGTAACACCTTAGAACTATTGCTGATAAACACCGAACACTTACAAAAACCGTATTTATCGGTTTATCCGTTTTTGAAATAGGTACTAAAATGGGAACAATCAAATGAGCACAAACACACAACCTAAACGGATATACCATACGTTCTCTCGCGTTGTCGTGGGTAAAAATTCAAAAGATTCAATAGATATTATTTTAACTGTAACTAAAAATGACAATGGCTTAACTTTTTTTAAATAAAGGTCTTCCGGGAAGATATAATTGGGAATAATGAGAATGAGACGAATTGGGAAGAAACATTACCGTAAGCGTTTCTGGTAATGACGTATGTTGTCACAGATTAGCTTTGCTTATGGCATTCCTTTTTCATTTTGTGCACTTTAATGCATTTTTAAACGTTTACGAGTAAGCTATAAAATGCGGTCAAGTGCAAGACGGACTTGTGTACCATAGAAGATTTAACTCTATGTAGGTAACTTACAACATTAAGTTCTGTAGGCATTTTTCACCACTGTCCAAGAATTTTTGCAATATTTTCTAGTTTTATCTAAGGTTAGGTATTTTTTTAATTCTATTTATTATTTATTTATTTCTTTAGGTATATATGCATGTGACTTTTTAGGGTTCCGTACCTCAATAAGTAAAAACCGAACCCTTACCTATAGGATCTAAAATGCAGCAGTGGAGTTTGTTGCGCCGCCTCTTCTCCACTTGCGCTTTGGAGGCGGTGGTAAACTTAGCTTTAAATAATTTTATGACGTCAACTAACTAAAAAACAAGAATTCGACGATTTAAAAGTGCTATTTTTAAGCCAATATGAATAAAAATAATTGACTTTGACTTTGATTACTTTGGTATCACTTTTTGCTCGTTTGCCGCCCTATATTATCCGTTTGTAGGTCGAGATCCGTTTTTTGTTTAGTGAAGTTTTTATCAGAAAAAAATCAAATTGTTATCATATTCTTGGATCTATGGCCTCTAAAATAATCAACTTATACGTCAACGCAATCAAAAGGCTAACGTTAATGCGTTAATGCATTTTTTGCACATGTTTTCTGATTTCAGAAGGGAATCTAAACCTTTGGGGTACTTCCTGATAATACCCTTTTTTACTGAACCCTCAATGAGCGAGTTAAACTCGTATTTGGCTGGTTTTAACGACATCTTTTCCTGAAACCGTTAAGGTAAATGTGAGTTAAAAGTTATCTTACCTATCGATTAACTTACGTTATTTTCGGCTATTATACATCGTGATTTTTAAATTAAACTTTTAAATTATTTTTTACTGATATCTATTACTCAAAGATATGTTAAGATTATATCCGTCCTAAACCGACCTTTAAACATTAACCAGATATTAATTACAAAGCTAACAAACACAGGCCATTGAACTCAATTAATCACAGTACACAAATCGCTTGCAAACTATTCGGTTTAAACTAACTAACATGGTTAAACAGAATTCAATTAAACTTGGCCCGCGGGCCGATGGTACCAGGCAAACATAAGCGGTGTGGAGTTACAAAACATTCCTTTGTATCGCAATGCAATGAAACTACTGAGGATATAACGAAAATTGTTCAAAGATAGTTGAATTTTTTTTTTTTAATAAATTTGGTCTACATATCTTTTTACAGAACGATACTCTCCTATTCTCCTTACATGTCCGAGCCAGCGGAGTCTTTTATCATACTATCCCCTATTTTTTTTATTTTTTTTTATTATGCGCATAGTGCATTAATTTTAAGTAAATATTGCTCAAAAATTATGGTGGCACTTCAAATCGCTATTCGCGGAAATCGATGTACACTGTTGGATCATGATTACTTAAGCAGATCAAGTATCAATCATTTATTCATTAAAAAAAATATTCACAACTTGTTTCGTCGGTATGAAATAATCTTAAAAATAAAACAAAAGTTAAAAAAAAATGTCAAAAATGCCACCCCTTACTTACCCGGCTCAAAGGTACCCATAACGCTTGCCGCGTTGCCCCTTTCAATAGCTAATGAATTAGTAGACGAATTTTGTATTGCTCGTAGACATACACTGATTTTCTGCTAAGTGTGAATGCGAACCTAATAATAGTCGTGGCCAGATGGACGAGACGACGGTCTTGCCACACGTAAAAAAGATACTTACAGGCTCGATGTGTGTGTAAACGAGGCGAGTACACTCCCTGGGATTCCGGATATCCACTTGTTAAAAGTGCATGTGGCTTATATACACAGAAATAATTTTCCAAATCGAACCTGCCGGTTCCAAAACAGACAAAATTTTATGCTATCATTAAAAATCATGCGGTGTAAATAAAGCCTTCAAAATCGAGGGTAGTGGGTAGGCAAGAGTTATAGCCGCCATTGTCTGAAACAAGTTTACATGGAACAGGTCAACGCATAAACTCGAAAGCTCCACTCTGTCGCGGAAAGCTGTGAAGGCGTGCAAGAGCTTTTAGACTTTTAAGCTACTTCGTGCTTTATTTTCTTGTGAAACGATCACGGATATTCTTGGGTATGTTCTGAGGTTTTCACTATTTTATAACAAGACGTTTTCAGCACATTATTCTGTAAATTGTGTATGTGTGTACAGTATACTGTACACACTGTGTTGACACAGATGTGTGAGGATTTGTATCTTCGAACAACGATCGTGCTTCCGCTCACTTACTGGCGAGTAAGGTCTGTCAGTCATCAGTTGTCAAATTCAAATGACAGTTTTGTATCATCTGACCTTACTCGTCAGTAGTGCTAACTAGTGAGCAGAAGTCGTGCAACTATGAACCCGATACGACATTGGAACCTTCAAAAAACGAGTCTACCGGGTGCGGCGATTGAACTGTCCGTATGTGAAAATGAAATATTTCTGTTAATTTTTAATATTTGTTTATACACTTTTGCCATGTGAAAATAGAAAGTTTAAAGTTTTATTATGACTTATTCCGAAGGAATAAATCCGCCTTCAGCTATTACTACAAGCTGAAGTCTCTTTCTGAAAGAAGCGCATACTGCTCGAACGACGTCGTCACTCAAACAATTCCATTCTCGCGTCAGAGTAACTTTGAGCGCTTCCACTGAAGTGTGTTTTTTAGCATAGGCCCTGGCCTGTAAAACACCCTAAATACAAAAGTCCAGGGGATTCAAGTTGGGCGATGACAATGGCCACATATCTCGGTCGATCAGCACTGGAATGTTTGCTTTCAACCAATTTTGCGTTCCAATTGCTCTGTGCGATGATGGTGCCGAGTCTTGCTGGAAAGTCCAACGCTCAGAATTCTAAATTTGTTGGTTTATTTTGACTTGGTTGCTACCCATTGGAAGAAAAACGAGCGGAGAACGGCCTTTTTCAGATACCGCCGCCCAGACCACGATTTGGTCGGCTCCTTGGCGTCGAGTGACTTGCAATTCATCTGAATGGTAGCTGACACGTCCATCCAGCCAAATACGGTCATTTTGTGTGTTTAAAAACTGTTCAACGCAAAATGTTTTCTCATCTGAAAACACCAAATTGGGAAGCTCGCCAGAGTCGAACAAGCGAATCAGCTCTTTCGATCGGTCCAACCGTTTGCTACGTTGTAAAGCAGTGAGTTCCTGAGAAGGTTTTTTTAAAATGGTTTGACTTTAAGCTGCTCCTTCAATATGCGACGAACGCTGCAATCGCTCACCTTGAGATCCTGCGCGAGCTGGTTAGCTGAGCGCGCTGGATCTCTGTGTAAACGATGACGCACCTTTTAGACAACTGCTGGCGCCGTTGCAGTACAGCGTCGTCCGCCACTGTGGCGTTTCTTAACGCTACCAGTCTTATTATAACGTTGAATAGTGCGATGCACAAATTTCTCGTTCAATTGAAGATTTGGCAGCGCTCGACGTATTTCGATATTCGATTTTTCCTCCAAATGAAGAGCAATCACTGAATTTCGTTTTAAATCCATTGTTTCAAATTCTAATGTGTTTCTCTTACAACAGAATCACTTCACATGATGATAGAGAACATGTCAAAGACCAACATGTGAAATTTTGGCAGCATTTGATACAGTGGTTCGAATTTTATAACAGTTAGACAGAGACGGACAGTTCAATCGCCGCACCCGTACATCTTCTTGAAAGGCCGGCAACACTCTTGTGATACCCCTGGTGTTGCAGTAGTCCATGGGCAGCGGTGATCGCTTACCATCAGGTGACCCGCTTGCTCGTTTGCCGCCCTATGTTATAAAAAAAAAAACTAGTGGCTTTCCTCTCTGCCAAAATTGTGACAGGCGTGCTAAGTCCTACCTGTCACTCATTCGTACACATACATTAGTATAATCTATGATTTTATTGATTCCATGATTCTAAAGGCCTGCAACGAGAGCATAGATGAACGATGACATGACGAATTTTTTTCTACGCTCTCCTGGCTCCTGTACTTTAGGTACGAGTAGGTGTATGCGGGCAGCGCAGGACCGGTCGTTGTGGAAATCCTTGGGGGAGGCCTTTGTCCAGCAGTGGACGTCTTTTGGCTGAGAGAGAGAGAGAAGTGTATGATGTTCTATCACTGACATGGGTGTACGTATTACGAAAGAAAGATCTAAATGGATGTATAAAATCAATAAACTTTTTACATCATGTTTGAACAACATGTACTTATTTTCTACGGCCTCGTGGTGTGGTCTATAGACTAGATAGTGTACATTTTAGAGTCAAGTCCTTAAGATTGAAGCTAGTCTCATTTATAAGCATCTCTGCTACTGCCCCAAAATGCCCATACTAAAATTGCACATCCATCTTTATCCACAGATCTGAGAATAAGATACGCGACACTTTCTTCTTCTTAGTATGACCGCCGTGCGAATTGGCAAGAATACAAGAGAAAGGCTTCCTATTGAATTTGTTATAATGGCCAGGACATTTTCAACCTTAACATCTTAGAAATAAAGCTGTCTAATGTTGACGGATTAATAGTACGTTGATGTAATCTGATTAGTTTAAATTTAAATGTTGTTGCGTCAAGTACAAAATGTGTTGTACTTAAGTGCCTACACAGATCCTACTAACATTCTTCAATCACCCAAAAACTTGAATCAAAATCGAAGCTATGTGACATTATAATCTGTACTTAGATCCTACTAATATTTTAAATGCAAAACTTTGAATGTGCGTTTGTTTGTTACTGAATCACCCAAAATCTTGAATGAAAATAAGCTTGAATGCGACATTATAATCTGTACTTGGCCTCAGAAACGATTACCCAGATGATGTGTCTGACTCTTTTGAAAGAAAGAAAGAAAAAATACTTATTTGGCACATACAAAAAAACACAGGAAATTACAGATGGTATTAACGTAGCGTATGTTTTTAAGTTAGTCTTTCAACTATCAAATTTCGTTTGGTAGCCAACGAGCAACGAGCTATGTAGCGCAGTATATTAGGTGTACGTCGCATAACAAAACACCGACCTGCGCTCCAGAACGAAGACGAATCGAATTGAAGACGTAGGCGCCAAGTCAGTCAAGCTAAAGTGGAACTGGGCTGGACATGTTTGCCGCATGCCGCCGAAAAGGTGGGCCCGACTAGCTACCCTATGGGTACCAGAGGGACGTATATAGACCTAGGGGTAGACCTCGAACGAGATGGCGAGATGACATTGAATGTTATCTGCGGGAGTGGAAGCGGGTATCTCTGGACAAGGAATTGTGGAAGGAGAAAGGGGAGGCCTTTATGTCCAGCAGTGGGACACTTTAATACTTTAAAGTTTTTGCGTGATGTGCAATGTACAGATAGACAGACAGAGAAAAATTCTAAAATATTTTTTTTCTTAAATATCTCCTATGTTTCTCCTCCTATACATAGGCCAGTTAGATATAGTTATATTATTTGTATAGAGTTTAATATAATGAGGTATAGTTTATTTTCAACTATGTTTACTGTGGTATTAATCGAATAGATTGGATATTGATCGACACGAAACCAATTTTAATTGAAGAAGTCCAAATATTGAAATCTAAATTTGAGCTTTTAGGATCTAAATTCTCTAATATTGACCCTGATGCATACCTAGCGATGTGCCGCCGAGAAATTTCCTGTTCCCGAAAATTTCTTTCCTTGAAAATTTCCGAAAATTCTCAGAAATTTCTCGGGTTTTTGGAAAATTTTCTATTGTCGAGAAATTTTCAAGAAACTTTTCGCAGTATCTTTGAAAATTTCGGGAACGGCACATCATTATGCATACCTACGAGGAATGTGGAGGTTGTTAATGGACTTCTGTTTTATTTTAAATTTATCATCTTACTTTATAGGTAGATAGAAAGATCAACACTTTCTTGCACCATTTACAGAAAAGAACATATACAAAGGTACTTATATACTTTTATATTATATTATCTCTTTATGCTTCATTCTATTTTTTTCCCTTTAGATAGAACACTTAAATATTTAAAGAGTATATTCTGGCTTATATTATACAAAATTTTGTGCTATATGAAAAAAAGAAAAAGCAAATTGAAAGCATGCAAAGGAAAACTTTTAGCGCCTACTACCTTTTTAAAGCAAAAACACTTTTCTTTAATGTAACATACGCAAAATACAATGTAATTTGTTTCAGGGGCAATACTTGGACCTAGGTGGTTGGTTTCTCTGTTGGTTCTCTGGTTGCGGTTATTAACCTTATCAGCATACAAACGAACGAACTCACAAACTTATGAATTGTAAGGGTCAATTATTTTACGACAATTATTAATGTCTGATTTCAATATACATAAATATATCTATCTATATAATTCACACAAAAGGTCTTTCTTTAAATCCACGTATATTTTTGTTGAATTTGCATGATTTTCTGTGAGAATATAGTTATTCTGACAACTAGGTTAGAATGTTAAAGACATTGTGATGATTAAGTTAATAATACGACCATTGTGCCTTTTAAGCTTATTAAAGTATGAAAATTTTCCATTCCTTATAGAAATTGTCAGTAAATAATGATGACAACTCGGTGATTACTTTTTATTGATTATATTTCATTCTGTTACAAAAATGTGGTTAAAGTTAACATGAGTTCAATTCTAGAAAATGATTTCTTTAGCGTTATCAAACCTTTTTATTACTTATACTGTGTTTTTGGTCACAAAAAATTCAATGTTCACAAAAATATGTTATGTGTCATCAAAGCTAATAATATTGTTGTTATGTTTTTTACAAATCTCATTGAAATAATTCTTTATTTTATAACAATGTGGTATACGTCTTTCAGCAGTCAGTTTTTATTCAAAATTTACTGTGTTTCTTATTTGTTGTATGTGATTAATTTTAGTATACTTAGTGTTTTGACGGCTATGCAGAAAAAAACTAACATGGAACTTATATTGCGTCTTCAAAACATTGAAAAATATCTCCATGATAAGAATGATATCTTTAAATGCAAAATTTTATCTTTCGTTATGTGCGGAGTAATTATTTTTTATTATTTTTTCTTCATTTTTATAAAACTTTTAGTGGATAAAAAATGGAACCCTATAAGAGCATTATTTATTTCAATTACGCTCTGTTTTAATTTAGAACTAGCATATTATATCGTTATCTTGGTATTCCTGGGACTTAAATTGGATAACTTAATAAAAGTTACAAGAAGAATTGATTTTGATGAAGTTAAGAAAGAAACAATTCAGATAAACAAGAGGATTCTAAATATGTACCATGAAATTATTGATATCATTAATGTTACAATTGAAAGTTCTAAAATAATGGTAAATATTTTGTACTATTTAGTTTCCTTTTAACTCTGCTGGTGAAATTTGATTGATATCAATTGTAAGATTATTTTCTTTTATTTTATATTTATTTATTGTTATCCAAAATTAAACAAATTATTAATTCAATTAATTAAATTTTAATTTTTTACTTAAATTGTCATCTATATTAATAAAATTGGATGCTGATAAGATAAGATGAAGATAAAAATATTTATTGCTCTCCAATACAATCTTACATTTAAATCTCACAATAAAGTAGTTTTCCATCTTAGATAGCAGTAAGATTGTGGAGACTGGAGACCGATGAAGGCAGGGCCTGTATTACAGTTCTCCAGAGCTCTCCTTTCTGGATGCGTAATCTAAAACATTACATACAATAATTTGGGAGTATCGACCTTATCGACATATGAAAAGACAAAGACAAAACAGCTGAACCTATGTATATAAAAAGTAGAGTTTTCTAACGCGCTTTAGAATTGAATTAATTTGTTTTTTTTTTCAGATATTGACACATGTCGTTGCAATGTTTATACAATCTATTATTTACGTAGAAGTGCTTATACATAGCGTGAAAATTGGAAAGGTATGTATTGATGAAATACATAGGTTGAAGAATACAGTCATATTAATACATACTATTACGCCTCTTTCCCATCGGTAGGAGAAGCCTAGAATCTTTATTTTAATTCTAGGATAATACATAATTGATATAATAGGTACTTTTAATTGCTGACCTATAATAGTCAGTAAAGTTGTAACGTGTTTAGATTTAACCTTAAATCTATACAAAATCCCGAAACTTGAAAAGTTTAAATGCTTCTATACTAGGTTTATTTGAAAAATACATAATCTCAAAATTCTCAAAGTCAAAGTCAAAATTTTTCAAAGTCAATTTGTTTATAGAAACTTGGCCTTCAACGAAAGCTCTTTTTCACGTCAAAAACTAATTATTTAATCATAATATATTATGTCTCAAAGCTACAAACTACTAGCATTTCGGAACGACCACTGCTGAGAAGAAATGCCGAAAGAAACTCATGAAGCAGTCTTGATCGCCTAACATGCCAGAGGGGCTATTTATTAATTTTATACATACACTAGATTGTGTACAGTCAAAAATAAAATATAAGAAAAAAAATATAATAAAATAAAACATGTTATGTTTGTGATCGATAATGAAGTGGACTTTAGGTCTAGCTTGTTTATTGATTAAGACGTTTGACTACTGTTTTGTTTAATACAACTTTTCGGTTTTCTTGTTTGGTTGCTTTTTCAGTATACGGATCTTTCGGACCTGGAGGTGTGGGTCCACTATTGTGGCATTTCCGTGTGGGTCTTGAAGGATTCAGCCATGGAAATTGCATTGTGCGTTGCCTCTGAATATGTCTATCAAAAAATTGCGATTGTGAAGACCGAGTTTCAGCCAGATCATCACCGTTTCGGCTCTTGTAAGGTCTTTTAAATCATCAAGTATGATTTTGCCCGTCGCGGCTTCGTGCGCACCTAAAGTCCTGTTTTTTCCCGTTGCTGAAGGAATCTTGTGAAATCCTGAACAAACAGACAGAAAGACAAACGGACTTTCACATTTATTATATTAAGTATCACGGATATTTATATACGGATACTTACTTATATCTATACAAAATAATAGAATATCATCATCGACGTATATTTTCAAGGGTCTTATTTTATTTTTCCAGCACTACTGAAACACTACATCAAGAATATCCAAAGGTCAATCAGAGTAGAATTCCAAAAAATCCACGGCTGCAGGGTCTTCACTGTGAACTGTTGCCTCCCTCTACTGGTAGGCGGTCTCGTCATGACTTATACCATTGTCTTATTACAGTTTGCTTTCATCTAACTTTTTGAAGTTAAGGAAATATAAAGTTTGCACAATATTTTAGTATTATTTCTATTCATCTCCATATTGTCCCATTCCCAACGTGGGCAAATACATCGTACTATTTTGTCCACTAGCTATCGCAGCAGATTTGGTTGGATTATGAAACTGAAATCAGAAATCTAATTTGCCAGAAAACAGTACAATAGATTATACACAGCACGCATACTATACTGAGCAGGTTTCTAAAGAAAAGTATTGCAAAAACTGTCAATTTTTTTTATTCTGATCGATTACGATTGATTGGACCCTGAATAATTATTTTCACGCCCTTTTGAAGGAATCTGGAGGCTTTTACGAGTAGAAGCAATATTTGGATTTAACAATGTGCAGAATAGTTTGAGAAGAGATGGGGGAAGGGCGAAATAGGCTAAAACAATTATACTAATAACTGTAACTGTAACCTCATATAATAAAAAAACTCTGGAAATTATACGTCTGAAGTATATAACATTATATACTTAAAAAACTCTTTCTTTGTATACCTATATCATGTGGTGGTCTCTTTTAAAATTCTTAATTGTAACCCTACCAATGCACAACTTGTCAATCAACAACGAATACTTCTGCAGTATAATTTAAAACACTTACGTTGATTACTTTCTATCGATCGCATTCACAATCTACAGAATTCACTGAGTATGGACATGTGTACTATATTAGACGATGATTTCTTTAACATTATCAAGCCTTTTTACTATATTTACTTCTTATTTGGACAAAAAAAATTCAACATTGACAAAAATGCGATTAGTGTTATCAAAATCAAGAATATTATTATCATGTTTTTTACAGATATCTTTGAAATCATTCTTTACTATTTAACAATGGTTTACACTTTATTCAGCAGTGAACAATTGTATTTTGTATACAGTTTGTCTTATTTTCACTATGTGATAAATTTTCTAATTATCAGTTTTGTGACATTTGTACAGAGAAAGGCTAACGTGGATTTAATCTTGCAACTTCAATACATTGATAGATGTCTATATGATAGAAATCATTCATTCAATTGCAAAATCTTGACTTGGGTTATGTGTGGAATTATATTTTTATTATATTTTTCCTCATTGTAATAAAACTCTCTTTTGATGATATCTGGAATCCAATAAGAGCATTATTTGTATCAGTTGTATTTTTGGTCAATTTAGAATTTGCTTACTGCGTTATTATTTTGGTCTTTTTGGGATTAAAACTAGACAAATTGACGGCTATTACAAGGGAAATTGATGTGAACGATGTTGATGGTGTAATACTTGAGCAATCAAAGAAAATTCTGGAATTGTATCAGAAAATTGTTGATGCCATCAATGTTACAAATTTGACATCGAGAGTTTTTGTAGGTAAACTTTATTTCTTTGCATTTGTGTATTTTAATTACTTACCTAACAAGAAAAAAAATACTTTTTGCAGATATTAATTCATATTATTTCAATCTTCGTCCAAACTATCATCTACATTGGAATTATCATACTTTGGATGAAATTAGAAAACGTATGTAGAATTTATTTTTATATTTTTTAAAACTCCTGTCTCTATAGATATTTGCCTGAATCTCTGAAGGCATTAGTATTAGGAAATATCTAGCCTACATCTATGTTTTCAATTTCTTACGATTTTGATAAAATTTAATAGTAAAATCCCGGAAATAGCACAAAGGGTAATAAAATACTCACGGGAACGAAACCCCGAAGCACAGCTCCTTGTGATATAATTTGCAGCAATTAAGCTATTATTTATTATTAAGCTATTTCAGAAACTGGATACATTCTTGATGGCCTCAACCCACATTTTTGGAGTTTTCTTATGGATTTTTAAAGACTTACTGATGGAAATAGTGTTATGCCTTGCTTCCGAATATGTCTACCAAAAGGTTGCAGCTGCAAGGATCGAGATTATCTCAGAACTATTGCGGTTTAAGTCTTGTGAGTTCTTATTTTTATAAACTTCAATATTTTTAACTTGCAATGTGTGGGTCAAATCTTGCAGACATATTAGAACTAATACCACTTGTCCTAAATAGATCTAGAATTTCTTCAGCCCACATCTTCTTCTTAGTGTATCAATTCGATCGTAAAATCATATTTTGTGAAGACCAATACGTCGTCATTGTGATAGATCTGTATCCGTGGCGACATAATAAGTCATAAAGTTAAGTCTTTGAGTGTGCTGTGCAGGTAGGCTATATCAATCCACTGATTGGGTTCTTCCTTATTTGCACCATTTCTAATACCCTGGCAGTGATTGCTTTATTTGTGATTGTACTATCCTGTACAGTGACTGTATGTTTTTGTATGTTGTTTATAAAAAAAAAATATTTTCAGCAAAACTAAAATGGAGCATCAAGAACGCCCACAGATCTCTATGGATCAACTTCCACAAACTGGACGGGTGTGGGGTCTTCACTGTAGATGGCGCTCTGCCTCTGAAAGTGGGCAGTCTTGTGGCGACTTATACCATTGTTTTATTACAATTTGCTTTCTTGTAAGGCTCAGGCTCATAGCTCAATCAACCAACTGCTCGGCTTACAACCGAAAGGGCTATAGTTATCGTGGTATATTATTATTATGTTGGTACTTTTTTGAGAGTCACGGGTTCATGGGGACCCGGTCCTTTGAGGCTTTTTTGGGGCCGATGCCAACATGAAGAGGCCTTTTTGTACCTTTTTATTCATGGCTGCATCTGCAGCGATCTGACTCTATCTTATTACTATTGTTGTTAGTTATTTATTAAACACAATACAAAAATAAAACAATATAGGGTTGGCGTATGAAATGATACTCGCGATGTCAGAACTTGCTTTTATTTCCTTCATACAAGTGCATTTACATATAACAATATTTCATACGTTGACCTATATACAGGACCTTGGGATGGACGCTTGGCATACGCAACCCATGTCCTCCTAGCTAGCTATGACTTGATGACGCGGAGCATACGATCAAGCCAAGCACTATGACATCTGAACTGACTACGAGAGCAATCGCGCTCAGATGCGTCTAGCGAGCTACTGAATGTCGACAGGCCGCTCCGCCGCTATTTATATAGGGCTCCGTGCATCGCTGTGGTGACGTCTCGTCTATTGTACAGGCCGTCCTTGTAGATGTGTGCGTGCGGCGTAGTCTCGGTGGATGAGTAATATTATGTCGTGTTATATTCTCCCCCTCTGGTACTCTAAAGTCGTCCCGACAGAGTACCAGGATATATATTCTTACGAGGTCTTCCTCTTCGGCGAATAGGATTGATAGGTTGAGGTATTGACTCTTCTCTATTTTCAAACTTTGTGATTGCTGAGCTGTGATATTTTCCAATTGCTTTTCCTGGAGAGTTGGGATGAGCAATTTCATATGTAGAAGCTCCGTGTTTCTTTATTATAACATAAGGACCATCTCGACGTGGAGCAAACTTTGCCGTAAATTGTTTATCGATGTTACTTATTGGATGTGTCTCAACAAGCACCAAGTCTCCAGTTTTATATCCCGGGTCTGGTCGACGCTTAGCATTCGCGTTGGTTCTATTTAAATCCAGATTCTTCTCACTATTCTCTTTTGCAAGTTCTAGGTCTTGTACAAGTTGTTTTAAGGTTGGTGTTATTTCTTTTATAAAATTCTCTGATTCAACTATAGAGCTAATGTCATGTTTCAAATCATACAGTGTTCTTAATTCCCGGCCAAATGTCAGATATGATGGGGAATAACCGGTTGTTTGACAAACAGCTGAATTCATAGAAAATCGAATTGCAGGTAAAGTTAACGGCCAATTCTCGTGTTTATCTTTGACCATGATTGCTATTTGTGTTTTCATGTCTCTGTTTTTCCTTTCTACGGCATTTGGCTCTGGATGATATGCTGGAGTGTAGATTTGCTCGATATCTAAACAAAATGTTAGTTTCTGCATTATAGCTGATACAAACTGGACGCCATTATCACTTATTAATTTTCTTGGTAAACCAAAACGTAGGAATATTTCATTAATCAAGATTTTTGCGCAGCATTCTGCCGTAGCTTCGTTTATTGCAAATAATTCGATCCATCTTGAAGCTGTATCTTCTACAATAAAGATCCATCTTTCTCCTGATTTTCCTTTTGGTAATGGACCAAATAAATCTATGGATATTGTTTCAAATCTTTGATAATTTGGAGTTGACTGATATAATCTAGCAGGTTTTTGATTTGAGGGCTTGTATTTTTGACAATCTACACACGTTTTTACATATTTAATTATATCTTTACGAAATCCCGACCAATAATACTTATTCTGTATGCGCTGTAATGTGCGCTCTACTCCCATGTGACCTGCGGTAGGTGAGTCGTGATATGCCTTTAGTATGTTAGGTATTTCATGTTTGGGAACTAGGAGTTTTGCATTGTCATCGTCTTGATCCTCAATATATCGGTATAGAACCTTCTTATGTAGCAAGTATCCCTTTTTTGTTAATTCTATATATTTTTCGGTTTCTTGTTCATCTTCTAATATGTTGATTATTGATTTAAGGTCTTCATCTTTCATTTGCTCATCTCGTAATTGCTTGTCATTTAATTTAGGTAAATCTAGTTCTATACGACAAATAGAGCAGTTTTCGTCGTGATTTGAACATATTGGTCTGGATAGCGTATCAGCTACGACATTAGTGCGACCAGGTGTATACTGAATTTTAAATTCATAAGGTTGCAACTGTAGGGCCCATCTTGCCAGTCGTCCACTTGGAGTTTTTAAGTCCATTAACCATTTTAGCGGTTGATGGTCAGTTATTGTTAAAAACTTTGTTCCTTCTATATAACCACGGAATCGTGATATAGCCCACACTATAGCTAAAGCTTCTTTTTCTGTTACAGTATAATTACATTCGGCAGCAGTAAGCAATCTACTTGCGTATTCTACAGGGTGCTCGTTTTCTCCCTCCCCCTGCACCAAAGCTGCTCCAATGGCATATTGACTCGCATCCGTTTTAATTGTGAATGGTTCATCAAAATCTGCTTGTTTCAGGACTGGTGCAGTTGTAAGAGCAATTTTCAATTTCTCAAATGCTTCTTGTTGCTCTGGTTTCCAATGCCAAGAAACACTTTTCTTAGTTAAATTTGTTAATGGTCGTGCAATTTCTGCAAAATTGTATATAAATCTTCGATACCAAGAGGCAGTTTGCAGAAATGATGTTAATTTCTTAAGGGTTTTTGGTTCTTGAAGATCCCTTATAGCTGATATTTTATCAGGGTCTGTTTTAATCCCTTCTGGTACGATTAGGTGACCTAAATATTTTACTTCAGAACACCCAAATTTACATTTATCTCTGTTGGCATGTAAGTTATACTTCTTTAATTTGTTAAAAATTTCCTTTAGGTCTTGTACGTGTTGTGCAAATGTAGTGGATCTTATAATTAAATCATCGATATAGGCCAGTACGCTCTCTGCTTTTAATCCTTGTATGAATTTGTCCATTAATCTTTGAAAGATAGCCGGTGCATTACGTAGTCCGAACGGCATACGTTTAAAACGGAACGTTCCGAACGGTGAGACAAAGCACGTCTTGTCTTGGTCATCAGGGTGGACTGATATCTGCCAGTAACTGGATTGCAAATCGATGGTAGACATGTAAGGCAGGGCTTTAGCCTGGTGGAGTAGATCGTCGATACGAGGTAGAGGATATCTATCGGGTTTAGTAATTTCATTTAACCTCCTATAATCGACACAGACTCTTACATCATTTTCACCTTTAGGTACAAGAATAACGGGTGCCGACCATGGGGAATCGCATTCCTCAATAATATCATTGTTAATCATTTCATAAATTTTTTCTTTTAGTTGTTTTTGTCTCGTGGGAGATAATCTATATGGTTTGGTACTAATCGGCGGGTGACTACCTGTATCTATTCTATGTTCAGTATATGTAGTAGGATTTTTATTTTTATCAAAAACATCATTATATTCTGAGAGCATTTCGTTAAATATAGCTCTTTCCTTATTTGTAAAGCGGGTTCCCTCATTAGGACGTAAATAAATATCAATAGAGTACAATTTAACTGGATTTATTGGTAAATACTCAATACGAGGATCTAAACAAGCTTCATCAGCTGGTTCTCGTGGACGTGCTGGTCGGGGTGGCGTGTTAAGTTTGATGAGATGCCAACGGGGTTTCTTATTTTCTGGTGGTCCGTAGTCTTCTTCTTCAGATTTTGGCGTTTGATTCATTGGGGAAACCATTTCCAACTCATTAGCCCATTTTAAGAATGCTGACAATGGTTCCGGAGGAGTGTGGATAGGCTCCGTTTCAAAGTTGATTTTCTTCACTGCCTTTAGAGGTATAGTTTTATTTTGAAGTTGCAAAAATGTCGTTCGTTTTGCTGGCTGATCTATGAAGTGCCATGAACGCTGCGGCAAATTCAGCACAATGCCTGAAGTCTCAAGGAAGTCTATACCTAGGAGGGTTCTGTTATCGGTTGCTTCCGGAATAGCCGACAAAGTTATTGGAAGTATGCGTCCTCCTATTACTACGTCAACAGTAGTAGTTAGTAAGTTTGACATTCTAATGCTGCCATCTGCCAGTGTTATATCAGCTGGTTGTTGAATAAATTCGACACCTTGTCGTACCAGGGTTGTATACAAATTCTTGCTGGCAACACTAGTGCGAGCCGCGGTATCAATGTATGCGTATCCCGTCTCGCCCTTAATTGAAATTTCAATAGTTGGAATTTTTGTTGAGCTCTCTTGAGTCGACTGGACCGCGTAAAATGCTACAGGCTTTGGTGGTGTTTCCTTATTTTTGCATGTAGGGCACTTGCTTCTATACACGCCAGGTGCGCCGCAACCGTAACATTTTATAACATTTTTGTCAGAGATATCAGCGTCTCCCGCTTTCTTGTCGTACTTGAGTTTTCTGCATTCCGCCTGCTCGTGGCCTCGTTTGCCGCAATAAGTGCACCGTTTGATTTTGTTTGCTTGAGTATCTCCTTGTATCGAAGGCCCAGCTTCCCTCTGAATACTTTCCACCAGACGGGCTTTTGTCAATAATTCGGCAAAAGTTTTAACCTCCGTACGAATCACGTGCATGGCGGATGCCTATGTTTAGAAGGCCGTAAATAAGGTCTATCTGTTCTTCTTCCTTATGTCGTTTGGGTGGCAATTGTGCCAGTAAGGCACGCTTGTTGCACAGGAAGCTATCAATTGGTTCCTTTTCTTCTTGTTTTTTATTAAATAGCTCCAAGTATATTTGATATGGTTCTTTTTTCGGGGCAAAGGCATTCCTTATCAACTTAAGGGCAGTTTCCCAATTTCTAGCCTCTGTCTTCACACCTTGCCACCAAGTAGATGCAGTGTCGGTAAATAAGAGGCCTAATCCCTCAACAGCATCGTCGTCATTTATATTTCCAATTTTCTTGAAAACACTTACTGCGTTGATAAACTCTTCCACTTTCTCATGCTTCCGTTCCCCATTGAACCGTGAAGTGCATTTAGCAAAACTTTTGCGATTCATTTCAGATGATAGTGTTGTATTTGAAATGATTGGTTGCACAAGTTGATTAATATGTTCTTCACCTGAAGAGATCGATGTCGCCGCTATCGACTGTATGAGGCGATTGAGCTGATCTTCATTCATTGTGACAGATGTCATTTTTGTAGAATACCTCGGTTGAGGGTAGAAGTGATTTTCGTTGGGCGCCAAATATAGGGTTGGCGTATGAAATGATACTCGCGATGTCAGAACTTGCTTTTATTTCCTTCATACAAGTGCATTTACATATAACAATATTTCATACGTTGACCTATATACAGGACCTTGGGATGGACGCTTGGCATACGCAACCCATGTCCTCCTAGCTAGCTATGACTTGATGACGCGGAGCATACGATCAAGCCAAGCACTATGACATCTGAACTGACTACGAGAGCAATCGCGCTCAGATGCGTCTAGCGAGCTACTGAATGTCGACAGGCCGCTCCGCCGCTATTTATATAGGGCTCCGTGCATCGCTGTGGTGACGTCTCGTCTATTGTACAGGCCGTCCTTGTAGATGTGTGCGTGCGGCGTAGTCTCGGTGGATGAGTAATATTATGTCGTGTTATAACAATATTTAATTTTTGTATTCCTTAGTTCTTAATTTTAGTAAGTATTTTAATTATACTTGTATTTTCGTTTTTAATTTATTATAATAATTTAAATATTTAAAAATGTATTAAGAAAAAGGTAAAAAAACAATATTTGTATTATTTACGATACCACATAATCTCTTCTGCGATTTTTTGGGCATCGGAAGTTGCCATCAAATCAAAATGAATCTCTAATACAAATAACATTATAGCTACGAACAAAGGCCGTGATCGGAACGCGCTAAATAGTGACGTCGCTATCCCCCGATGCATCCAAAGCAATATGTAGGTATCTACTTTTCCTCCATCTTATGATTATATTTAATACAAAAGTCTGATTGGTATACAAACTCATGTTGAATAAGTGGGAGTCACAAGCAGGCGTCCTTCTTATCTTATCTTATCTTAACACGCGGTGTCCAAGGTC
The DNA here is from genome assembly GCA_018467065.1 of Ephestia elutella. Taxonomy (NCBI): domain Eukaryota; kingdom Metazoa; phylum Arthropoda; class Insecta; order Lepidoptera; family Pyralidae; genus Ephestia; species Ephestia elutella. The sequence continues at coordinate 13,070,421 of CM031583.1, forward strand.
CGGAAGTACTTTAAACCTTGGGTTTTTTTGTACTTGCCCCAATGCCTTACTCACCCGCATCAGGAATTCTGAAGAAGGACTGCATAACCTTCAGAATATCACCTGTTGCGAAGTGCCTATAGTCCTCCAGGGCCGGATATGCTGATCCTAGGAGGTCCAGTCGCTTGTTTGCCAACGAGTCACAATAACACAAAATGTGTTTCATGGACTCCTCTGCTTCTGCACAAGCCCTACACAGAGGGCTGTTGACAAGTTTCAATTTGTAGAGGTGACTGCGATTTTCAAAGTGTCCAGTCAAGGCCCCAGCTAGAATTCTTGTCTGTATTCTGCTATACTTGCAGATCTCTTTGAGACACCTGGTGTTGCCTTCACCAAGCATTGCCTTTGAGTGTGTAAGTCCATCCTGTGCATTCCATTCGGACCTGTGTCTGTCTTTGACATATGCATTAATTGCCGTGGTTACCATCCCATATGACAGCCCAACAAAGGGTTCAGGTCCTATTAAAGTTTCACTTGAACCCTTCCTTGCCAACTCATCTGCATTCTCGTTCCCCACAACCCGGCACCCAAACCAGCCTAAGTCTGTTGTGCCTGCCTAAATTATTTAGGGACCTTATGCAGTCATAGACCAGTCCAGAGCCAACCCTACCGGAGTCGAGAGCAGCGAGTGCAGATTGGCTGTCGCTAAGGATGTAAATCGTGCGATTTTCTTGTCCAGGCGTACTTACTAGTGATGTGCCATTCCCGAAATTTTCAAAGAAACAGTTGAAAGTTTCTTGAAAATGTCTTAAAAATATTCTCGAGAACAGAAAGTTTTCCTAAAACCCGAGAAATTTCTGAGAACATTCGGAAATTTTCAAGGGAAGACATTTTCGAGAAGAGAAATTTCTCTACGGCACAACGATAGTCCTAACCTCTTTTATATGTTCTGTGGTCCTAACTACTCGACCACCACCGCTTCTTTTAATCATGATATGGTTTTCATGTTAACATTTTGTGACAGTCGATTTGTGATAAGCAGAAGTAAATTTCAATGAGTCATTAATACAATGGATAAAATAATTAAATTTGACAGTCTACTCCAATTTACGAAATATGCTACGAAACAAATAACGTCTTTTTGTGAGAAGCAGTTGATTAAATAAAAACATTGAAGTCTAAATTTTGAAAGAAATTTATAAAAGTGAAGTCAGAATTAGAAATTTATCCTACTGTGTAAAACTATACTCAATAACAAAATACTGCTCGTATTCTCAACATTTGTGAATTTTAATTGATTTCCCTTTTAAGTGGTAAATGGTTATCTGCTAATCAATATAGTACCTACTTTGAGTCGTCAATATGATATGGTGATGACAGAACAGGGACTTCATTTTATGAGAGATTAGTCTTTCCAGCGCAAAGCACAACCATATTGGAGTAATCCTTGTGCTGTACCTAACGTCGTCATTTACATTCATCTTGTATGAATCACTCAATTTTTGCTATTATTTACCAATTTTAGTTACCTACTTGATAAGTTAATTTTAGTACTGTGTTAGCTATAATTATATTTGTATTTGTATTGTGGATGAGAACAAATATACGATTTTATGAAGTTTGTGTGAGTGAGCGACACAGAATACCTATATATTTATCTCTTCGGCAATTTAATTTCATGGTCTGAAAGTACCAAGTTTCAATACCTAAGATATTTTTAATGACGCTACCAATGGCTACCAATTTCGTTGAAAAGTTTCCTGCCAAAAAAGAGTCTACGATTTATAAGTGGAAGAAACTATAAAACTAATTCATTATTACTTGAACTACGAAGAGGTCGCATGATGCATTGCTTCTATTGTTGAAAAATTGTTATCATAAAACTCCGTGATCAAAGAATTAATACCAGAAAGGGAAAAATATATCATGACGTTTATGTGAATGCAATCAGATGATAGATACTCTAACCAATAGAATCAATTTTGAAACCTTCAAAAGGCTGGTTTAATATGAACTCTTCTATATAACAAAACAGAACTTCACAAAGAATTAAATCACGATTATGGCAAATGATGGACCAAGAAACCAACGCACAGAAATTCTTCTAAACAATTACCTGGACAAAGATTTCCAAAAAATGCTTTTTCCGTTAAATTTAATGCAAAATATGTGTTTGTTTCCTAAATTTAGGATAATGAATAACTTCATAACGCCAAATAATATTTTCCAGAACATAACATCAATTTTTGGATATGTAATCTATATGATTACGTTTACCATAAGATACATTTTGTCTATTTATAACGAATTAGATTATTTATACTTTTTATTAGATTTGTTGTTTTACGCTTTTGGTATTGGCATTATTTGTTTTAACAGCCTCGTACAAACTAATTCCAACGTAGATTTAGTCGTTATAATTTCTAAACTCCATCACTCTCAACAAACCAAGGTTAATTTGCAGAGTATCACTATGTGGAATTGGATTTATATTATAACTTTATCAATCTTATACCTTATCAATGCGACTTATTTTTTTATATCAGACCTAAGCTTTTACGGTATAATTTTATGTATAAGTGTGTGTATACTTATTTGCATCGACTTCAATATGATTTATGCTATACGGATGATTCATCTGATAAGAATGCAACTAGGCCTGTGGATTGAAGAATTTGACTCGCCTGAAATAGCAATAAATAAAATTGAAAGTTTTTGGAATAAAATGTTTCAAATTTACATAAATATACATGAAGCATTTACTGTTTGTAAAAGAGTCTTGCAAATGCAGGTGAGTTTTTTTATTTATTACAATTACGAGAATTTCGACTCGACGACCCAAAAAGGATATTGGCCTCCGATTCCCGAAGATTCCACTCTTTCCTGTCCTGCACCACTTCTTGCCAGTCGGCTTTTATTAACTTCACTTTTTATACTTTTAATAATGAGCTTAAGTATTTCCTTTCGTTTTCTATATTTACCTAATAAATCTTAATGAGTTGTAATTGTTAATTCGATCTTATTACTCTCTTTTTCAGATTTTATTTCATGTAGCTGAAGCATTTCTTCACGCATTACTCTATATGAGGGGAGTATTGGCCGGAGCAAAACATGATATGGCATGGGTAATAATACTATTTGAAGGAAAAAAAGTATTTTTTCTGATAGATAATCCACATTGTATGTTAGACATGGGGATCAGTTATATATTGTAATGATAAATAAAGGATGATGGCGGTAGTCGTAAAAGTCATGTCAGATGCCTTTAGGCGACTTGAATAAAATCTGGTTATATTTTTTCTTCTATTCCCATATATAAGACGGAAATGGTAAAGTTTACATAGTGGGTCAGACTGTAAATAAACAAAAATAATACCAGCAGGGAATTGCATTAAGGAATCCGACCGGAATATTTCAAAAAATTGCTGTAGTTCTGTAGTAATGTGTTAAATTATGGACTAATAAAAACAGTTGTTTTAACACAACAATTATGACAAGATATTTGGGAGCCAAATAAACTGTAAATTCACTGTCAATTATAACTTGCAGTGTTTTGTTTGTAAGCCTGAGAACGTTGAAATAAATGAGCCCTTTAGTAATTTGTTTTAGTTATTCCGATCGGTCATCCTTCAGGTAGAACAGATCGAAAAAAAGTTTGATCTGTACCCTTGTTAGTACTAAGAGGACAGGTTTGAACTTGTATTCCTACTTGTCCCCCATATATTTATCTTTTTCTTCCAGGGATCGCAATTTTTCTTCATGTCCATAAGCATCAGTTGCTGGCTGACGAAAAATTTCTTATTACAAATATTATTAAGCAAAGAATGCGAAAAATTCTACCTAGGTGTAAATGAAACTCAAAGCATTTGCGCTAGGATGTCTCGTCAAGAACAATGCAATGGTAACTAGTTTTCTCTTATTTATAGTTCTAATCTTCACCTTCAAAAGTCCTTAGTGGTCTTTCGAAGCTAAGCTATACATTATAAAAAAAAACTGGAACTGTTTGTATGTGTGCCTGTACAATATTGACATTTTTGGTTATAACGCAAATATATTTTATTTTCAGTGGAGCAACGAGCTGTGTGCAAAAATATATGCCGTTTAAACAATTCTCTGAACTACAAATTCTGCGTATTGGGCTTCTTTGTGATTGATGGGCAGTTCCCTCTCCGGTTTATAGGTCTCGTGGCTACCTATATCATCGTTCTTATCCAGTTTATGTTTAATACTTAAATAAATAAATTAAACATATATATTTTTTCTGTCTAACTCATTTTTCTTTTAATCTTCTTCTGGTTGTTGAGTCGGAATGGTTATTAACTTAATTTGGACCAGTATTTGGCCAAGATAATTGCCCTTTTAATTTTAATTTTACATCTTTTAAGGTAAAATACCTTTTTAATAACTCCTCTCAGGTTTCTGGGTTATCATTTATTTCAGCCCCTTGGAGCTATATGTATGATTGAACTTGTGTTATTATCACTTAGCCAAATTTCATTAAAATTGGATTAAAGGAAATCATTTCGTGTTCAAGTGTTAATACAAGCTCTACACAAAAAAAAAGTATCTACAATATTAAGATACGATAAAGATAGGTACAATATAGATACCAAGTGGCATGGTACTGGAGATATGGTAATGTGAAAGAAAGTATCATGATCTAAAAAGGGTAAAGGTTAATAAAATCGGAGAAGCATTAACATCGCGAGGAATCCTGCACTATAGTTGATGATTTAATAGCTATTGTGGCAAATGAAGAAGGTATATAGCAAAACCACCCTTTAATCGTTGCCAAGAAATTCATTGCATTTGTCACATTCGACATAATGTTATATGATATATCATTAGACTTAATTTATTTGATTAAAGATAGAACATGTCAATACATATATGACAAACAAGTTGTTCTTTAATTTACTAAGTGAAGAACGTACGATCATTATTACAATTGACCTGGAAAGGTTATATTTAGTAGTACATAATTTAACTCCAAGGATGCATAAAGCATTTCAATAATACTACTAAAATGTATAAACTAAGCTGAAAATACTGAAAAAGTGATAGAAAAATATTTAAAATTTATTGAAATTTCAACGATACAGCAAACTTAATTTGTCAACCACTAAAAACAACAGAACTCCAAAAGAGATAAATTGTGTCGAAATATAATTTTTGACAACATAACTAAGTTTGTTCATTCTTTATATAGAAATAGATAAAACATTGTTTTAAAAAAGCAGTATGGAAAACAATCTAAGGCACAAACCTGCAGAGATTCTACTAAGCAATTTCTTAAGTAGAGATTTCCAAAAAATGCTTCTACCATTCCATGTCTTACTCATCATATTCTTCAATCAAAAATATAGAATAATGAACAACTTTATAACGCCAAATTATTATCTCCAGAACCTAATCGCAATTTTTGGGTGTTTAATTTATTCTATAGGATATATAATTCGATATTTTATGAGGTTTAGTATGAAAATGAGTACCATAACTGCTTTAATAGATTTGGTTTTGTACGTAATTGGGTTCAGTATCAACTGCTATTGTTGCATCTTTTATAGCAGTTATAACGTTGATTTGCTGCTTATAATATACAAAACTTATAATCAGCAGAGTATCAAAATTAATTTAAAACGTTTAACTATCTGGAATTGGATTAACTGTATTATTATTGGTCAATTATATATTTATAATACAGGTGTGATGTACTTTTTTATTCAAAACATATATAACACTTTTTTCACTTATGTACTCGCATTTATAACTATATGTTTCGATTTGAATGCCATCTATTTTATCTGCTTGCTTGAGCTTCTGACGAAGGAATTAGAAATATGGGTTGATGAAATTGACATTAATCAAAAAGAAATATCAGATAAAGAACATGAATATTGGAAAGAAATGTTTAAAATTTATGGCAATATTCAAGAAGCCTTCACAATTTATAAAAAAGTTTATGGAGCGCAAGTAAGTGTTGAAGTTAATAATAATTTATTATGAAAATGTGGTTTAATATTAGTTGAAGTGAAGATCGTTTAGAAGTAGTTTACGATTAAATTTTTTTAAATAGGTATACTAAAAAATAACATTTATCGACGTTTTGTAATAATGATACGCTAACCATCTTCCTAAACCTTTCGTGACTTACTACTGATACTGTATTAAGGAATATTACTGCGATTTTATTTGTACCGTTGCTAAATATCTTATTCTCAAAAGACCACATCCGCAAAACACAACATTCTCCATATCACATCAGTAAGCAGCAATATCATAGGAATAAACGGAATATTTTAATATCATCCTTGACCAACCCTGGCAAAACGCGGCAACGGGTTGGTTATAAGCTTCATGTGCTGCTGCTGTGATCTGTTTTCAGGTTTGCGTATTCCGCCGATTCTTCTAGCTACCGGATATCCTACGCTTCGCTTTTTATTTTTGGGATACCACTCAGTTACGATATATTTTATAGTGTTGTATTCTCTCTCTCAGCCAAAAGAAGTCCACTTCTGGACAAAGGCCTCCCCCAAGGATTTCCACAACGACCGGTCCTGCGCTGCCCGCATCCTTCACCAGGTCGTCGGTCCACCGAGAACTTTTCTGGCTATCTGTTCTACGAGCTATGTGCCCCACCCACTGCCACTTTAGTTTTGCGATTCTGCGGGCTATGTCGGTTACTTTAGTTCTTCTACGGATCTCCTCATTTCCGATTCGATCACGCAGGGAAACTCCGAGCATAGCGCGCTGCATCGCCCTTTGGGTGACCTTGAGCCTTCTTATGAGGCCCATAGTAAGCGACCACATCTCTGTTTCGTATGTCATTACTGGCAACACACACTGTTCAAAGACCTTAGTCTTGAGACTGCGGTATTTTGGACGAGAAGATATCGCGAGGCTTCCTGAACGCTGCCCAGCCGAAATGGCTTCGACGATTGACCTCTTTCTCAAAGTTGGACTTACCTAACTAAACATTTGTCCCAGGTATACATAATTGTCTACAACTTCGAGTGTAGAGTCTCCAACCTTCAGAAGAGTGGGTGCGACACGGATATTAAACATAAGTTTTGTCTTATCCATGTTCATTTTTAGACCCACTTTTTGAGAGCCATCGAGCATTGTGCCTAGGTATTACAAGGTCTCAGCCATGACTACGAATCGAATCGAAGGTGAGTGATGTACTCGCCGTTGATATTGATACCGAGTCCGCTCCAGTCCAGGAGCTTGAAAATATCTTCTAGGGCGGCGGTGAACAGTTTCGGAGATATAACATCTCCCTGTCTTACCCCTCGCTGCTACTGGATAGGTTTCGAGCCCTGATCCTGGAGACAGACCGATATGGTGGCGTTTTCGTACAAACACTTCAGCGCTTCGATATATTGATAGTCAATTTGGCACTGTTGGAGAGACTGTAGCACGGCCCAGGCCTCGATCAAATCGAAGGCTTTCGCGCAGTCCACAAACGCCAAGCATAATGGCTGATTATACTCCTCAGTCTTCTGTATAATCTGCCGCAGCGTATGCAAGTGGTCAACGGTACTAAAGCCTTTTCAGAAACCGGCTTGTTCGGGAGGCTGGAAGTCGTCGAACCTGCGAGCGAGACGATTCGTAATGACTCTCGAAAACAGTTTGTAGACATGGCTCAGAAGTGAGATAGGCCTATCTTCTTCTTCTTCTTAGCGTGTCGACTCGGCGGGTCAAATTTGTGATGACCAATATGACGCCACAGATACAGCATTATCTGTTGCGTCATACAGGTCTTTTAGCGTACAGGTAGTAGGACACCCTGGGCAAGATAGTAAGTGTGCCATAGTTTGGGGAGAGGCTAGTTCGAAGGCTAGTAAAAACTGATGAGGCACAAACACACCCGCTTTTAAATCCAGCACTTCGGGTAATTTCCATCAATATAGAAGGATTCTCGGCAAACAAATCGGAAATCCTGTCAGAGATGTGCCTCAAAAACAACGTCAGCGTCATATGCGTGCAAGAGACGCATCGTGATATTAACCAATTAAGACCAAATATTCCCGGATTTACTCTCGTGGCCGAAATCCCTCATCCAAATCATGGCAGCGCTGTGTTTGTCAGTCCCAACGTCAAGGTGGTGTCAACATTCTGTTTTTCCGACAATTCGGTAGAACAAATAACTATAGATATCGTTAATTGTTCTATAACATCAATATATAAACCCCCAAACGTTCCGTTTCAATTTCGCAAACCGGCCAATTACCAGAACCACCGCATCAAACTTGTAGCTGGCGACTTTAACAGCCATAGCACCAGCTGGGGCTACCGGGAAACAGATGCAAATGGTCAGGCAGTTAAAGAATGGGCAGAGGCAAATGATCTTTTGCTTATTCATAATGCTAAGCTCCCGGCTTCCTTCAATAGTTGCCGATGGCGACGCGGATACAAACCGGATTTATTTTTTTCCTGTTCATGTATATCCCACCATTGCATTAAAACAGTTTGCCCTCCCATTCCCAGAACGCAACATAGACCTATTATGTGCTCAGTACAACCCGTAGTTAATCCAGTTATCGTCCCATTCAAGCGCCGCTTCAACTACGCCAAAGCTAACTGGGAAAGATACGCACAAACTATCGACGACAACCTCCTAAATATATCACCAACACCTGACAACTACGATCAATTCATACAAGTGATAGCAACTGCATCACGACGACACATTCCACGAGGTTGTCGTACAGCTTATGTCCCAGGGCTGTCTAATGAATCCGCTGATCTGCTGAAACAGTATGAAGACCTGTATTCCAAGGATCCTTTCTCGGAAGAAACCATCCTAGCTGGTGAGGACTTATTGTCTCAGATCAGTGAGACTCGACGAGAGAGATGGACAGCCTTAGTCACGAACCTTGACCTTGCTCATAACAGCAAAAAAGCCTGGAACTCCGTTCGTAAACTTACCGGCGAACCACCAGCTGCTACGTCGCCAGGTCAGGTCACGGCTAACCAAGTGGCACACCAACTCCTACTCAATGGGAAGGCCAAACGTCGGCAGGGCACAACACCTAAATCTAGCTGTCCAGACTCTGGCAATCTTATCAGCCAAACTTTTACAGTGCCAGATCTTGTTACAGCCATTAAAAGCTTAAAATCTGGTAAGGCTTCTGGTGTCGATGATTTATCTGTTGAACAAATCAAGAATTTAGGTCTAAACGCTATCTCCTGGTTGCTAAAAATGTTTAGTTCTTGTCTGGCTACGGGTCGCATACCGCGTCTTTGGAGAAAGGCTAAGGTGATTGCTCTACTAAAACCTGGAAAACCTGCAGATGATCCCAAAAGCTTTCGACCCATATCTTTACTGTGTCATACCTATATATAATAACTTTCACTAAGCCGGGAGAAACATGCCGCGAACTGTTTAAAAAACTTAATATTCTTACGGTAACTAGCATGTATATTTATGAATTGTGCCGCTTCGTACGGAAGCACCCGCGCTTTTTTGAAAAAAATGCTGACAAACCTAGCCGTTACGTCTCACGCCGCGGTAATGATTTGGTGGTACCTACCCCACATCTCGCATTGTACAAAAGTAGTCCATATTACATGGCAATAAAAGCCTACAACCATTTGCCAAATTCAATTAAAACCCTTCAAGGTAAACAATTTGACAATGAATTAAAAAAAATTATGATTGCTAAAAGTTATTATAATCTAAACGACTATTGGACTGACAAACTGTGATATTAATAATTTACTAAATGACGTTGTAACTATTCCCATATATTTGTTTTTTTATTTTATTTTTTGCTATAATTATTAATTTATTACAGATAATTTACATTTTAGGATTGACATGGAATATGATTTAAATTATTTAATACTGTTTTGTGAACTATATTTATTGAAAAAAGTTGTAGATTTTCCTGTACCCTATATTCACAACGCCTGCAAAGGTAAATTTGTAAATATGTAGATTTAAGATGTGCATGTACGTTTACAAATTGATGTGAATAAATGAATATGAATATGAATATAAACTGCTAGAAAGAATGCTGCTAAACCGCTTGGTCAGTATCGTCGAACCTAAGGTTATCCCGGAACAGGCTGGATTCCGACCAGGAAAATCATGCTGTAGCCAAACATTAAACCTCACTCAACACATTGAGGACAGGTTTGAGCTGGGTCACGTAACTGGGGCAGTGTTTGTTGATCTTTCCGCTGCGTATGACACAGTAAATATCAAGCGACTTCTTCGGAAGGTTGGTGAAATGACTGGCGACCATGCATTCACAAAAATATTAAGTGAGCTGCTCCGCAACCGGCGCTTTCAGGTCCATCTTCTTTCAGAAAGGAGTCGGTGGAGATCACTTTAAAATGGCCTTCCGCAGGGTAGTGTTCTTGCGCCACTACTATTTAATATTTATACGAATGACCAGCCTTCTCCTCCAAACACAAACAGGTTCCTGTACGCCGACGATCTGGCACTTACTTCCCAAGCTCGGTCTTTTGAAGAGGTTGAAAGGAATCTCACGGGGGCACTCAATGAATTGAGTTCCTATTATGAAGAGAATTCCTTGAGACCGAACCCTTCAAAGACGCAATCTTGCGCATTCCATCTGCGTAATCGAGAGGCCCGGAGGCCCCTTTCTGTCCAATGGCAAAACACTCAAATCGCTCACTGCTCCACTCCCAGGTATCTTGGTATCACCTTGGACCGATCACTGTCTTTTAAGCAGCACTGCCTCAACACCAAACAGAAAGTGGGTACTCGAAACAATCTGCTGCGCCGATTAATGTCCACCAATTGGGGAGCCTCACCACAAGTCCTGCGTACGACTGGATTGGCTCTTTGTTTTTCGGCAGGTGAATATGCTAGCCCAGTCTGGAGCCGATCAGCGCACACTCAACAGGTGGATACAGCTCTAAACGACACATGCCGGATTATAACAGGCTGTCTCAAACCAACCCCTGTGGAGAAGCTGTATCCGTTGGCTGGCATTGCGCCTCCGGACGTCCGTAGAGATGTGGCTGCCTCTATTGAAATGGTCAAAAGGGTAACCGACACTCGATACCCACTTTACGACCATGTGCCGGTTACCCAAAGACTGAAGAGCCGCCATAGCTTTATTAAGGAAGTGCTGCCTCTGATTGGTGAAGCCTCGCAGTCTCGGATTGACTTATGGAGGGAGAGATAGGCCTATAATTCTTCAATAAGGTTTTGTCGCCTTTTTTAAAGAAGAGTACAACCACACTTCTGTGCCATGCCGTAGGCGTTTGTCCCTCGAGTATGACGGAATCAAATAGCTTCTGAAGAGCTTTTAATACCGGCGTTCCACCTGCTTTCAGAAGCTCAGCCGTGATTCCATCGTCACCCGGTGCCTCATTGTTTTTTAACTGTTTAAGAGCCATTCTAATCTCGTATAGACTGACGTCCGGGATATCTTCGGTGTAGTGTTGGGTCAATCTGGCTCTTGAATCTTTGGCCAGATTACTGACAGATGCAAGTATGCTCGTGTATAATTGTCCGTAGAACTTCTCAATCACTTCCAACAGCTCCGGCTTCGACGAAATGATTCTGCCATCCTCAGTCGTCAGCTTGGTCAATTGGCTTTGACCAACAGACAGATCTCTTGCAAAAACTTTTGAGCCCTTATTACGCTTAATCGCCTCTTCAATACAGTCAGTATTGAATTGGCGCAAATCGCGAGTTAGGGACTTGGAGATCTGTCTGTTTAGACGTCGATACTGAGCAGCATCGTCAGAGGACTGCAGAACCAAGTTTCGTCTTTCTTCCATGAGTTTGTTGGTGCGGTCCTAGATCTTTTTGATTCTTTTTGAACGGCGGGTTTTGAAGGCCTTAGACCCAGCTGTTTGGACAATTTGCACGAACTTGTCATTATAATCGTCCAGATTTTCGCAGTCTCCCAGGCATTCGAAGCGATTCTGCAACTCGAGCTGAAAGCTCTCGGGGATTTGGAGCTGGATAGGCGCTGGTCTGAGCGTAGACTTCGAATGTGTTGTATACATATATATATTTATAATAATAGATATAATAATACAAATTAAAGTCAGCATGTCTGATTTCTTTACAGTTTTTGTTTAATGTGGGAGAATCATTTTTTCATTCACTGCTTTACCTTCAATACATTTTAGATAGAGGAAATCTTACGGAATTTACGGTAAGTCACGTGTATCTTGACTTATGAATTTTAATATCAATACAAATTGATTCAATTTTGACTTGACACATACTAAGACACCCTTTTCTCAGCAACGCGTAGAAGGAAGAGGAGAGATGCTGAGATAAAGTATATTGACAGACAAACAACAAAGTGATTATAAAAATTATTTACCTTTTGCGGTACTAAATACTAAAAATATAATACAAATGTTTTACAACATTTTCAGGAGGACAATGTGGTGTCATCATTAAGCGTATATAAATGGGTGATAAAGAACATAGTACTTCACAGCATGTGCAGCAGATATTGCGAGAAATTCTATTTGGCGATGAAAAGAGCTCAATATGTCTGTCTAAGAATGTTAAATAATCCGGAGTGTTCAGGTAAGATAAGTAAACAAAATTATATTGTTACTTCCATAGACTTGTAATATGTTACTGCTATTTCTTTCGTACTTTATGGTAACGGGGAACTTAGAATCGTCGGCGTAATAGCCTAGTAGCAAGAGAGGTAAATGCCCCTTGGATTTTGAAAGCCTGTTTTTGATCACAATTCAAACCCCGCTTAGGCATAATCCGGTAGGTACTGGTGAGAAATAGTATTATTGACAAAATTAATCGTTTGGAACCACGTAGTAAATTTTATGCCGAATGACCAGTACTGCCTTTCCCCAAAGCGAAGCTGCTTTTGAAATAACTCTCCAATTCTGTCGTTAACCAAATTATTACCTACTAGCTGTTGCCCGCGGCTTCGCCCGCGTGACTTTTGCTTAGATGAAAAGTCTTTTTGTGTTCCAAACTGTTTCAGATGTTTCGGATCTTCGATTTTTATACGTCTACAGAAAATGCTCATCAGATTAATCAAGTTTTGCTAAGGCGACATTTCCATATATGTTATAGTGTAGTTAGTCCCTTGGAGTTATTCATCAGATGTTCCAGATCTTCGATTTTTATACGTCTACAGAAAATGCTCATCAGATTAATCAAGTTTTGCTAAGGCGCCATATCCATATATGTTATAGTGTAGCTGGTCTCTTGAAGCTTTTCATCAGATGTTCGAAATCTTCGATTTTTATACGTTAGCAGAAAATGCTCATCAGGTTGAACGATTTTTGCTAAGGCGCCATTTCCATTTATGTTATAGTGTAGATGGTCTCTTGGAGCTTTTCATCAGATGTTCCAGATCTTCAATTTATATACGTCAGCAGAAAATGCTTATTAGGTTGAACGACTTTTACTAAGGCGCCATTTCCATATATGTTATAGTGTAGCTGGTCTCTTCCAGTTCTTCATCAGATGTTCCAGATATTCAATTTTCATACGTCAGCAGAAAATGATCATCAGGTTGAACGACTTTTGTTAAGGCACCAGTTCCACATTTCTTATAGTTTAGCTGTTCTGTTATGGTTCTTCATCAGGTGTTCCAGTTTTCAAAATCAATTATAGTCTATATGTTGTCCAGGCTTAATAGCTATACAACAAAGAAAGTTTAATTCAAATCCGTCCAGTAGTTTTTGCGTGAAACGCGTCTATACATACAGACAGACAGACAAGGAATTCCAAAAAAAATTTTTTTCCTTCGATTTTTCTTTTTAAGTGTCCCTCTATCCATTTTAGTCAAAAATACTAAATGAACAGAAAAATATTTTTACTGTTTTATTATATGTATAGATTATTTACAAACAATTAAGTATACATACTCAACCCTGGAAAGATAAACCACTTTTTCTAGTCAGTCATGTATAACAAAATCAGCAACGCAACGCAACTATACTGATGATGGCTCTAATAATATTTCCAGGTCCTAAAAGAAAAATGTGCAAGAACATCGTACGTCTGAACAGTAGCATGAGCTGCAAGTTCAACTTGTTGGGTTTCTTCGAGATTGATGCAAAATTTCCCCTGAGATTTGTTGGAGTATTAGCAACGTATACTATTGTATCTCTGCAGTTTTATTTCAATAAATAGTTTTAATGTTCGACTTTGTTTTTTTTTTAGTTATATCATTCTTCGAAATCAAGTTGTAGAAAAGAAGAAATAGTCTGGAAATAAGAGAAAAAATTCAAAGACACGTGTAATAATTTGTTAAATTTGCTATGCTAAGTATTTGTATACAAGTTTATAAAATTGAACGCTTACTAAAATCATCAGCGTACCAAAACCGCTAAAGTAGATATTTGCAAGATTGCAGAAATGTTATTTGCACAACGTGAGCATAAAAAAGGAGTTTTCAAGAAAATTAGAAGAAAAGGGTGAAAAAAACACTTAAAAAAATTATAAAAACAAACACCCAATGGAAATAAATAAACAACAAAATCACATCATGATAATGTGAGCATTTTCGGAGTTTATCAAGGACAACCAAGTAATTTTTATGAAAATAAAACTAACTTATTTTTTAAGAATAGATCTTGGTGTCGGCAAAACTCAGCCGACTTGTCCTAATACTGTTGACATCAATGGTCTAATTAGTCACTTCTCTTCCTCCCGACTTCTTGACAATAGTATTAAAATTAACACCCTAAATTCTATCTCTTCACACCCTCTTCCAAACTATACCCAGTTCTCTTTTACAGAGGTTGACGACAGTGATGTTAGAAAGGCAATACTGTCAATATCTTCGAATGCCGTGGGAAACGACGGCGTTAGTCGTGCTATGATTATTCCTATCCTTGATATCCTCCTCCCAACCATTTCACATATTATTAATTTCTCCTTGACATCTGGTGTATTTCCATCAGCTTGGAAGGATGCCCATGTTACTCCGTTACCTAAAAAAAATAATCCTGCATCGTTCTCCGACTTTCGGCCGATTTCCATACTCCCCTTTCTATCTAAAGTCCTTGAACGTATCGTGCAAGGACAATTGAACAGTTTTTTAGTTAGAAATAACCTCTTAAATCCTTTCCAATCCGGGTTTCGTCCTGGTCATAGTACGACTACTGCTCTGCTTAAGATTTCCGACGACATTCGTTTAGGTATGGATGATAAACAAGTTACAGTGTTGACATTGCTCGACTTCAGCAATGCTTTCAACACTGTAGACTTTGATATATTGTTGGCAGTGCTGCGTTCTCTCAACATATGTTCTAATGCTATTGAATGGTTTCGTACATACTTGTTTGGGCGTCGACAACGAGTACGTATCGAGGATTCCTTCTCCTCCTGGTGTTGTACTAGTGCTGGTGTGCCACAGGGCGGCGTGTTATCTCCTATTCTTTTTGCTCTCTTCATCAACTCTATTACTCTACAGATTCAAACCTCCTACCATATGTATGCTGACGACCTCCAAATCTATTCGCAATCTAAAGTTGATGACCTGTCCCTTACAATTAACGTTTTGAACGAGGACCTGGAACGCATCTCTGCGTGGAGTAGTAATCATGGCCTTGTTGTTAATCCTAGTAAATCGCAAGCTATTATCATAGGTAGCCCTCGTCTCATCTCATTGATCAATATGCCTAACCTTCCAAATTTAGTTTTTAATGGCACGATTATTCCATTTAGCGATAAAATAAAAAACCTAGGAATTTTCTTTGATAAAACTTTATCTTGGTCGCCCCAAATTTCTGAAATTGGCAGGAAAATATTTGGTGCAACAGCTTCTTTGAATAGGCTTAAGAACTTCTTACCCACCGAGACCAAAATTACGCTTGCCCAAACTTTGCTTTTGCCTATCTTGGACTATGCGGACTCCTGTTTCCTGGATATCACTGAGGAGCAATTAAATAAAATCGAGCGTCTCCAGAATCTTTGTATACGCTTCATATTTGGTCTTCGTAATTACGATCATGTGTCCCAATATCGCACTCAACTTAAATGGCTTCCCATCCGTCTTCGCCGTAATTGGCATATTCTATCTCTCCTTTATTCTATCCTTTTTAATCCTTCCTATCCTCATTATTTAAAAGAACGCTTTGTTTTCCTTCGTGAGGCAAACGATCGACCCTTGCGTAGTTCAATTAATCTCCGCCTTATGATTCCAAGACATCTCACTGAGATGTACTCTAAATCGTTCACAGTCCAGGCAGCGCGACTTGGGATTGGAATGTCTTTCCTGTCTGTCCGTCTGAGCACATCGAATGTTAAAAACATTCGATGTGCTCAGACGCTGGGTAGTTTCAAAAGCCAAGTTAAAACCCATTTCTTTGATGGTTCGCATTAGATGTTTCTCCTTACCTTTCCCCTCTCCCATCTTAGTGTAGTGACAATCGAAGTTTGTATATATATATTAGGGTGGAGCGAAATTACTTTTTTCTTATTTTAAATTTCTAATAGTGAAAAGTTTATGCCTTTTGGTCTCAAACATACACATTTAAAATATTATTTGAAAAAAAATAGGGTAACCGTCTCCGCAAGGTCATTGAACTTTTACGAAAAGTCGATTTTGGACTCAAGTTTGTAGATTTTTAATTTTATTAAAATGACAAATATATGTATAATTAATATTAATTTCGGAAAGGAAAAATCCTCTATTTTCGATAAAAAATAATACACAGGGCGCAATACTACGTACAAGAAGAGTTCGGGGGTGCAAAGGAGGGTCAATATTTGCATGAATAATTGAAAAACGCGCTTGACAATTTTTTTTTCAAATATCCTATAAATTCGTAGTACTATAATGAAAAAAGCTCGGAGTCATCATAAAAAATGTAAAAATCTGCTCAAGTCTATCATATATCAGACTTGAAAAGTTTCCGACAGGATAGTTGGATGCTTTTTGATATTTTGGCTTGCAAATGCAAAGATTTTACTCACTGCAACTGTCCAAGATATAAGAAAGTGCTAAAACGTGAGCAAATGTTATTGATTGTAAAGAAATAAACTCCTAGAAATATTCACAGATCTTAGTACGTATCAGCAATAATTTCAGGCAACTCATCCAAAGATTTAGGCTTTACGATTCGTGTTCAGTTAAATAGTCACATGCCTGTTGACTGCAAAGTAAAAATCGACTGTTTGGTTTCTACAACGACGGAAAAATCACCACTTGGCCTGATCACTGCGGCTACATTAATAGTGAAACTAAATGCTCTGTTGTGGTTCTGTATTAAAAGAAAAACCATCAGAGTAAAGATGGTTCTCGGTCTCTTTTTAACATTATTATTTACGCGATACCTTCTAGAAGATTTAGAAAGCATATTAGACCCAGTCACTCAAAGAAATGGCTATTTTGTGTACAACGACAATATTTTCTGGCTATGTTAATTGTCACGCGAAAGCAAATTCGTGAGTTGGATGCTCGTCGTAGTTTGAAGGCACGCAGTATTGTCATATCAACAACCCCAAGATTTTTTGTAGTGGCAGATATTAATTTTAATATTTTAAATGATATAGAAACAATATATTGGCAAAACGATTGTATATAGCCACGATTTTTCATACAATTATCGACTGAAGAAATTGGCAGTATAGTAAAGCCTGGTGGCGAGAATCAGCTGTTATTCTTATGAGTTCTGTGTCCCATGCAATCTGTTGAATGAGCTGTGAAGATCACAGATGAAGTAGCCACTTAACATTACACTAAAACATCTCATTTCAGATCCATACAGGCTGAATTAGAATTAAGAGAGAAAATGCCGAAAATTGACCCTAAGTGTCATTTTAGAGAAATATAATTTAATTTTTTTATGTTATATATTTTTTTACTTTTTTCATTAAAACATATTATTTTATGCTTAATTAACATATTTTGTGTTAATTCACATAATTTAAACCCGTTTACATATCAATAAAAAGTCTGACAGATAAAGCAATTTTTTCAAAAATTTTGAAACTTTGAAGTCAGTGCGGAGGCAAAAGATGTTGTTTAATTTATATTAAAATTGACATATAGTATTAATTTCGGGCAAGACATAAATCCCTCACTATTAGAATTCAAAATAAAAATAAAAAATATTCCCCATACATCCGCGCTCCACCCTAATATATATATATATATATGTATGTATGTATAGTATATATATATATTTATGTAAGTATTTTATATTTATGTCTATATATATATTTTATATTTATTTTATTTATATTTTTTTACATATGTTGTACTCTCTTATTGTCTCAATTTTCTTTTCTATGTCTATGTTCATGCACCGCCATTTATGTTCACATCTTTCCGTTCACTTAGGTTGCCTGGAAGAGATTGCACTTGCGATAAGGCCGCCTATTGTACATATTTTACCTATTATAAGTCTCAATTTGTATCCTTTACGTGTTTTGGTGCAATAAAGCATTTTTACTTACTTACTTACTTTTATGCTTATGTCTACAAACTGATATTACACTACACTAGTTCAAAAATCTATACATTTAAAATAGAACAGTAAAAATATTTTGTCTGTACATTTAGTATTTTTGACTGAAATGGATAGAGGGACACTTAAAAAGAATAATAGAAAGCAGAATTTTTTATTTTTTTTTATTTTCTTGTCTGTCTGTATGTCTATCTGTCTGTATGTATGATCACGCTAATCTCCGAAAGTACTGAACCGATTTGAATGAAACTTTTTTTGTTGTGTAGCCATTAAGCCTGAGCAACATTAAGGCTATAATTGATTTTGAAAACTGGAACACCTGATGAAGAACCAAAACAGAACAGTTAAACTATAAGAAATATGGAAATGGTGCCTTAACAAAAGTCGTTCAACCTGATGAGCATTTTCTGCTGACGTATAAAAATTGAAGATATGGAACATCTGATGAAAAGCTCCAAGAGACCAGCTACACTATAACATATATGGAAATGGCGCCTTAGCAAAACTTGATTAATCTGATGAAATTTTCTGTAGACGTATAAAAATCGAAAATCCGAAACATCAGAAACAGTTTGGAACACAAAAAGATTTTTCATCTAAGCGAAACTCTCGCGGGCGAAGTCTACAGTGACAGCTAGTATCAAATAATTACACTAAGTAACAAAAGCACTTCATTCAGAAATAATGCTTTGAAAACAAAAAGACAATCAATCTACATTGATATAAATATTACAAAGGAACCAATAAAATCGATCAAAAAATCATTAGCTATGTCCACAGCTCAGTACTTAACAAATATTTCTGAGGTCTAAAGTTACAAATGATAATTTATTCCTCCCTGTTGATTGAGATAATATATTGTCAGAATAGTACTTTAAAGCTAAAAGAGAAAAGAAGTGGATTGTTTAAAATTCATAAAAGATTTAACAAAAATTACTTAACGGTAAATGAATACACAACAAAAAGATACTAATTAAATAAGCATATAATGTCAAATCGGACACAAAAATGTCAAATAACACATATTGAACAATATGTTGAAAATAGATAAAAATTAAAATAATTAAATTTAATTATTATAACTATCAACTGGTTAAAATAATAAAATGGAAAAATATAAAGTTAATAATAAAAGTTCGTGTGGTGAATAAAAAAACATTGAAAAATGGCCTACAATGGTCTAAGAAGCCGTCAATCAGAGATTCTTCTGAATAACTATATAGATGAAGACTTCCAAAATATGCTATATCCATTGAACCTCATGCAAATCATGTTTTTCAATCAAAAATTTCGAATTATGAATAATTTTATAACCTCGAATCAATTTAGACAAAAAGTGATCGCAATTGTTGGTTATATTTTCTACATTACTGCATATATTATTAGGTTTTATTTTAGGTATAAGATGGGATTCGATTTTGATCTTAATTTCATTACTTTATTTTGCAACGCCGTAGGTTTTAGTGTCACCTTTATAATGACTATCTTACATAGCAATTTGAACATAGATTTTGTCCTTATAATCTACAATATTTACACTCAACAAAGAACCAAAATTAGGCTGAAAACTTTTGCCATGTGGAATTGGATCTACTGTATAAATATATTTATCTTATTTATTGCCATTGGCAGTATAATGTTTTTGTTTAATCCGATATTTAGTTTATTTTCTTTGTTTATTTGTTTTATTGGTGCCATTTGTACATTTATGACTTTATGCAGTGATATACACGTAATATATGCTATTCGAATGCTTAAGCTAATAAGGTTAGAATTAAAAATTTGGAATGAAGAAATTAAGTCTCACGAACAACTAATATTTAAAAAAAAATCCATTAAAAATAAACATTGGAATAAAATGCTGAAAATGTATATTGATATTCAAGAAGCATTCAAAATTTACAAGAAGATTTTTCAAACCCAAGTAAATTTTGTTGAATTTTATATCTTCTTTTTTATTTATTCATCATTGATCATAATAAATAAATCAATATTTTTTTTCAGCTGTTATGTCATGTTATAGAAGCATTTTTCTATGCATTATTTTACGCACGATTTTTAGTGCATAATGCTATCAAACAAAAAATGGTAAGATTAGATTAAAATTATTACATAATTTAATTAGTATTCCATAACACAAGTCTCGAACTTACTTTGGGGCCCTAACTCAATATTTGTGACTTGTCCGTTTATTTATTTATTAATTTATTTAGATAAAGGTCTATTAGGTAAATTTGAGTCCACATCGTCAGATGCATAACTTTCTGTCTAGAATTATTTCTTTAATTGATAAAATTGTTTTTAGATCGTTTCATCAAGCGTTATTTTGTGGTTGGCCAAAAATTTCATACTCCACTGTTTAATGGGTAGAGAATATGAAAAATTTTATTCCAAAATAAATGAAGCTCAGATTATTTGTCTGACAATCTTAGCCCACGAAAAATGCTTAGGTAATTATAATTTTATTTTACCACTTATGCATAAAAATATGTATATAATATATTGACTAAACTTAAGATAAAATTTCAGGAGACAAGCGGATTTGCTGCAAGAATGTTGTTCGTTTGAACAACTCCTTCTGTTACAAATTGAATTTAATTGGTTTCTTTGACATTGACGGCAAATTCCCTCTGTATTTTGTGGGAGAACTCGCTGGATACGCATCAGTAATACTTCAATTAGCTCTTCGACAATAAAATCATCATATTTATAGGAATTTTGCCTATTATTTGGGAACGATGTAAATCAGTACATTCTATGTCCCCTACAGGAGTGGACTTGGAATCGTAGTTAGAAGTCCCGGAGTTTATTATCTATACTTCTGTATCTATATAATACTAATTCTATTTTTTTTATTCAATCTTTTAACCCCTATTTAAATTGAGTTTATTTATGAGGTTTGATTATCTTGCCAAATTTCATCAAAATTGTCTTGCTTGTAAAATTGCTATTTAAACGTGAGAGGGTTACAGACAGGCCGACAGTCTTCGCATTTATACATGTAATAGATATATAGATAAAACCATTAAAAGAAAACATCGCGAGAAAAACTGCACAATGATATTGTTAATGTCGAAGGTAAAGTTTGTGGTTGGTTGGTTGGTTGGTGGTTGACTTACTACTGATACTGTATTAAGGAATATTACTGCGATTTTATTTGCTCCGTTGCTAAATATCATATTCTCAAATTACCACATTCGCAAAACACAACATTCTCCATATCACATCAGTAAGCAGCAATATAATAGGAATGAACGGAATATTTTAATATTATCCTTGACCAACCATGTTAAAACATGGCAACAGGTTGGTTATAAGCTTCTTGTGCTGCTGCTATCTTCTGTTTTGCGTAATATTCACCAAATACTATATAAAATCTAGCTATTGTTAACAACATTATTTACATCGCCGATTCTTCTAACTACTGGATATCCTACGCTTCGCTTATTATTTCTGCTAGATATATACCACTCGGCTACGATATATAGTATTATCTACGATTTTATAGTGTTGTATATATAAAAACAAATTTAATAATATAAATTAAAGTCACCATGTCTGATTTCTTTACTGTTTTTGTTTAATGTGGGAGAATCATTTTTTCATTCACTGCTTTACCTTCAATACATTTTAGATAGAGGAAATCTTACGGAATTTACGGTAAGTCACATGTATCTTTGCTCATGAATTAATATCAATACAAATTGATTCAAATTTTGACTTGATACTTAGACACCCTTTTCTCAGCAATGCGTAGAAGGAAGAGGAGAGATGCTGAGATAACGTATATTGACAGACGAACAACAAAGTGATTATAAAAATGATTTACCTTTTGAGGTACGAAATACTAAAAATATATCTAATACAAATGTTTTACAACATTTTCAGGAGGACAATGTGGTGTCATCATTAAGCGTATATAAATGGGTGATAAAGAACATAGTACTTCACAGCATGAGCAGCAAATATTGCGAGAAATTCTATTTGGCGATAAAAAGAACTCAATATGTCTGTCTGAGAATGTTAAATAATTCGGAGTGTTCAGGTAAGATAAGCAGAAATAAGGAGAAAAATGACATTGATGATTGTTTCTTCTATTTCTTTCCTACTTTCTGGTAATAAGTAACTCTATAGAAACAGCGCCGGCGTAATAACTTAGTAGCAAGAGAGGTAAATGTCCCGTAGATATTGGGAGCCGTTTTGATCACGATACGGTCTCCGCTTAGGCATAATCCTATACTGGTAAGAATTAGCATTATTGACAAAAATAATCCTGGTCGAAACCACGTAGTAAATGTTATGGCGAATCTCTTGTAATACCCATCCCCTAAGCGTAGCAGCTTTTATATATAAAAAAAAATCACTACTTCTGTCCATTACCAAATACATATATCAACACTGAAAAATAACACTCCTTTTCAGTCAGCCGTGCAAAACGAAATAAACAACTACACTGAATATTTTTTTTACTGATGACTAATAATATTTTCAGGGCCTAAAAGAAAAATGTGCAAAAACATCGTACGTCTGAACAACTGCATGAGCTACAAGTTCAACTTGTTGGGTTTCTTCGAGATCGATGCCAAGTTCCCTCTGAAATTTATCGGTGTTTTAGCAACATACATTATTGTATCTCTGCAGTTTTATTTCAATAAATAGTTTTAATGTTCGACTTTGTTTTTTTTTTTAAGTTATTTAATTCTTCGAAATGCATGTCAAGTTGCAGTTATGAAAAAATAGACTTGTACCTAATAGAAGATAAAAAAACACATTTTTTTTTTGTTTTAAGAAACGTGTAATAATTTGTTTAAATTTACTACATTAAGGCTTATACATAGCGGTTAAATATTTGTACAAGTTTGAAAAATGGGTATCATCAGCATACCAAAACCACTGAACGTAGAGACTTGCAAGATTATTTACACACCGTAAGCACAAAAAGAACTTTAAAAAAGGATGAATAACAACATTCAAAATAAATAATACAACAATATACTCAATGGAACTAAATACAAGCATACACAAAATTACATCATGATAATGTGAGCATTTTCGGAGTTTATCAAGGACAAACAAGTAATTTTTATGAAAAGAAATAGAGTATAAATAGAATAGATATAAGCTTAAGACTACAAACTGGTATTTACACTAGATGAAAAATATCAAGCAAAACTTGAGCTTTACGAATCATGTTTTAAAGCCCAAATGTGCAACATACGAAATAAATAACAATTGTAAATGAAGATGAATATTTGATAGTAAAAAACCTCCACCGACAAGAACGATGTTCTTAAATTAAAAAAATATATAGATGAGAAGTAATAGGGTAGATGACAACAAGTCAAATTAGTTACTTTTTTCTAAATGTCAAAAACAATTAAATAGAGGAAATCTTACGGAATTTACGGTTAGTCACGTGTATCTTGACTTATGAATTTTAATATCAATACAAATTGATTTAAATTTTGACTTGATACTTAGACACCCTTTTCTCAGCAACGCGAAGTGAAGGAAGAGGAGAGATGCTGAGATAAAGTATATTGACAGACAAACAACAAAGTGATTATAAAAATGATTTACCTTTTGCGGTACTAAATACTAAAAATATAATACAAATGTTTTACAACATTTTCAGGAGGACAATGTGGTGTCATCATTAAGCGTGTATAAATGGGTGATAAAGAACATAGTACTTCACAGCATGTGCAGCAGATATTGCGAGAAATTCTATTTGGCGATGAAAAGAGCTCAATATGTCTGTCTGAGAATGTTAAATAATTCGGAGTGTTCAGGTAAGATAAGCAGACATAAGGATAAAAATAACATTGATGATTGTTTCTTATATTTCTTTCCTACTTTCTGGTGACAAGTAACTATAGAAACAGCGCCGGCGTAATAACTTAGTAGCAAAAGAGGTAAATGTCCTGTAGATATTGGGAGCAGTTTTGATCACGATACGGTCTCCGCTTAGGCATAATCCTATATACTGGTAAGAATTAGCATTATTGACAAAAATAATCCTGGTCGAAACCACGTAGTAAATGTTATGGCGAATCTCTTGTACTACCCATCCGTAAGTGTAAGCGTAGCAGCTTTTATATAAGGTGGACTCAAATTAACTACAAATATTTTCAGGGCTGGCTCCAGGGGGCTAAATAAACGTATTGGAGATACAATTTTAAAAATCGATACGCTAGTTTTTTTTTGTTTTTTCTAACAAAAAAAATATTATTAAATGGTGACATTTAGTATCATACTGTAGTTTAATGTGTAGACTTCATACCTCTTTAAGCTCCTCCCACCAATTAATAGTTGAATGAAATTGATTTGCTGTATTCCTCTTTATTTGTGAAAAGTGCGTGAAAGACAGAGATGTCAAGCGATTTATTATACGTAAATGACAGCGACCGACCGGTGGGCGGGGCGGCTTTTGTTTGTATGTGTCATTTTAATTGTCATTTTACGCAAAGCTGTGTACAGGATGTTATAATGTTACGGTTTTCAAAAAACATAAACGTTAATTTTTCTCGAAAACTAGCGTGTAGAAAATTGAAAAAACCACTGATATACTTTCTAAATAATATCAGTAATTAGCCCTGAAAATATTTGTAGTTAATTTGTGTCCACCTTATATATAAAAAATCACCACTTCTGTCCATTACCAAATACATATATCAACATTGAAAAATAACACTCCTTTTCAGTCAGCCGTGCAAAACGAAATAAACAACTACACTGAATATTTTTTTTACTGATGACTAATAATATTTTCAGGGCCTAAAAGAAAAATGTGCAAAAACATCGTACGTCTGAACAACTGCATGAGCTACAAGTTCAACTTGTTGGGTTTCTTCGAGATCGATGCCAAGTTCCCTCTGAAATTTATCGGTGTTTTAGCAACATACATTATTGTATCTCTGCAGTTTTATTTCAATAAATAGTTTTAATGTTCGACTTTGTTTTTTTTTTTAAGTTATTTAATTCTTCGAAATGCATGTCAAGTTGCAGTTATGAAAAAATAGACTTGTACCTAATAGAAGATAAAAAAAAACTCATTTTTTTTTTTTTAAGAAACGTGTAATAATTTGTTTAAATTTACTACATTAAGGCTTATACATAGCGGTTAAATATTTGTACAAGTTTGAAAAATGGGTATCATCAGCATACCAAAACCACTGAACGACTGAGAGACTGAGAGACTTGCAAGATTATTTACACACCGTAAGCACAAAAAGGACTTTAAAAAATGATGAATAACAACATTCAAAATAAATAATACTAACAATATACTCAATGGAACTAAATACAAGCATACACAAAATTACATCATGATAATGTGAGCATTTTCGGAGTTTATCAAGGACAAACAAGTAATTTTTATGAAAAGAAATAGAGTATAACTATAATAGATATAAGCTTAAGACTACAAACTGGTATTTACACTAGTTGAAAAATATCAAGCAAAATTTGAGCTTTACGAATCATGTTTTAAAGCCCAAATGTGCAACATACGAAATAAATAACAATTGTAAATGAAGCTGAATATTTGATAGTAAAAAACCTCCACCGACAAGAACGATGTTCTTAAATTAAAAAATATATAGTTGAGAAATAATAGGGTAGATGACAACAAGTCAAATTAGTTACTTTTTTCTAAATGTCAAAAACAATAATTTATATGGGACTTGTATGACAGTACTCAACGGTGACGTCACTTTTAATAGAGTCAAAAAGCATTCCCAGTATACTTTAATTAGATCTATAAAATAGTAAACCATGTTATAAATAAAATTGATCAATTAAAGTGACATTCAATTATAATGTTTCATTATTTAAATAGCATCATATAATTTATTTTTTACCCAGTCATCATCCCTAACAAAAGCACTTCATTTAGAAATAAGGCTTTGAAAACAAAGAGACAATCAATCTTCATTGACATAAATATTGAAAAGGAACCAACAATCGATCAAAAAATCATTAGGTATCTCTACAGCTCAGTACATAACAAACATTTCTGAGGTCTATAGTTACAAATGATAATTTATAGCTTCCTTTTTATTGAGATAATATATTGTCATGATATTATTTTGGCGCTTATGAAAAGTTAAAAGAACTGGATTGTTTTAAATTTATAAAAGATTTAACAAATACTACATAATGATGAATGAATATACAACAAAACGATACTAATAAAATAAGGAAATATTGTCAAAGCTGATTCAAAATGACAATTAACCCATATTCAACAATATATTGACATAAATATAAATTTTATAACAATTACATATCTGGTTAAAATAATATAATGGAGAAATATAAAGTTAAGTGAATAAAAAAAAACATTGAAAAATGGCCTACAATGGTCTAAGAAGCCGTCAATCAGAGGTTCTTCTGAATAACTATATAGATGAAGACTTCCAAAATATGCTATATCCATTGAACCTCATGCAAATCATGTTTTTCAATCAAAAATTTCGAATTATGAATAATTTTATAACCTCGAATCAATTTAGACAAAACGTGATCGCAATTGTTGGTTATATTTTTACATTACTGCATATATTATTAGGTTTTATTTTAGGTATAAGATGGGATTCGATTTTGATCTTAATTTCATTACTTTATTTTGCAACGCCGTAGGTTTTAGTGTCACCTGTATAATGACTATCTTACATAGCAATTTGAACATAGATTTTGTCCTTATAATCTACAATATTTACACTCAACAAAGAACCAAAATTAGGCTGAAAACTTTTGCCATGTGGAATTGGATCTACTGTATAAATATATTTAGCTTATTTATTACCATTGGCATTATTATGTTTTTGTTTGATCCGATATTTAGTTTATTTTCTTTGTTTATTTGTTTTATTGGTGCCGTTTGTACATTTATGACTTTATGCATTGATATACACGTAATATATGCTATTCGAATGCTTAAGCTATTGAGGTTAGAATTAAAAATTTGGAATGAAGAAATTGAGTCTTATGAACAACTATTAAGTGAAAATAAATCCATTAAAAATAAAAATTGGAATGAAATGTTGAAAATGTATATTAATATTCAAGAAGCATTCAAAATTTACAAGAAGATTTTTCAAACCCAAGTAATTTTTGTTGAATTTAAAATGTTCTTTTTTATTTATTCATCATTGATCATAAATAAATCAATCATTTTTTTCAGCTGTTATGTCATGTTATTGAAGCATTTTTCTATACATTATTTTATACACGATTTTTAGTGCATAACGCGATCAAACATAAAGTGGTAAGATAAGATTAAATTAATTTTATTTAGATTATTAAATAAAGGTCTATTAGGTTAAGTAGAGCCTACCCACATCGTCAAACGCATAACTCACTGTCTAGAACATAGACTTAGTAAAAAATACAAACAGGAGTTATGCGGCTGGTTTTCATATTTTGTCACTATTATTTAGTTTGGGCAAGCCGCCATCTTTGTGTCAAATCCTTTGTCGGCGCCTGGTTTAGGTATGCACGATTTTTTGTAGTATTGTCATGTCTAATCTTTTTTCATTCGTCTGAGGTCTAGAATTATAAACTTCTTTAATTGGTAAATTTATTTTTAGATCCTTTCATCAAGTGTTGTTTTGTGGTTGGCAAAAAATTTCATACTCCTCTGTTTAATGGGTAGAGAATATGAAAAATTTTATTCCAAAATAAATGAAGCTCAGATTATTTGTCTGACAATCTTAGAACACGAAAAATGCTTAGGTAATTATAATTTTATTTTACCACTTATGCATAAAAATATGTATATAATATATTGACTAAACTTAAGATAAAAATTTCAGGAGACAAGCGGATTTGCTGCAAGAATGTTGTTCGTTTGAACAACTCCTTCTGTTACAAATTGAATTTAATTGGTTTCTTTGACATTGACGGCAAATTCCCTCTGTATTTTGTGGGAGAACTCGCTGGATACGCATCAGTCATACTTCAATTAGCTCTTCGACAATAAAATTATCATAATTATACCTATTTTGCCTATTATTTTTTTGTATTTCTATCAGGAACAACCCGCATTTGGGAACGATGTACATTCTGTGTCACTCAGAGGAGTGGACTTGGAATCGTAGTTAGAAGTCCCGGAGTTTATTTCTATACTACTTCTGTATAACTATTCT
Source organism: Ephestia elutella (assembly GCA_018467065.1). Taxonomy (NCBI): domain Eukaryota; kingdom Metazoa; phylum Arthropoda; class Insecta; order Lepidoptera; family Pyralidae; genus Ephestia; species Ephestia elutella. The sequence continues at coordinate 13,098,956 of CM031583.1, forward strand.
ATATACTAATTCTGAATTGAGGTTATTTATGAGGTTTTTCTTGGTTTTTTTTTTTGAGGATTATCTTGCCAAATTTCATCAAAATTGTCTTGCTTGTAAAATTGCTATTTAACCGAGAGAGGGTTACAGACAGGCCGACAGTCTTTCGTATTTATATATGTAATAGATAAAATCATTGAAAGAAAACATCGCGAGAAAAACTGCACAATGATATTGTTAATTTCGAAGATAAAGTTGGTATTTTATAACGAGGTAATTTTAAGGGAAATGTTAAGGAGGAACTGTGCTATTGTATATGAAAGCAGAAGATGAACAGCTTTTTGTGTTCATTGACAAAAGCATAGTTCCTCCTTAACAATCCGTAAAATATTTGACAGTGAAATTGTTTTCTTGAAAGTGTTAGTTTACAATTTATTGATTAGACTAGACATATATGTATATATACAATGTGTCCCGTCATCAGTGTCGGAGCCTTTAATGGTATTATAGCATTTTTTATGAACATATCACTACCCAAAACTTTTTTCTTCAACTGTAATAAAATGGCAGCCATTTTGTTTTTTTTTCGTAATATAATATTCCTTATACTAATTCAATCGTAACTACTCGTGTAAAAGTCCTATCGATATAAAATAGGTCTCGTTTAAAAGCTAATCATGTAGCATGACAACAATAAAATAAGAAAGATGTTTCAATATTAAAGACAAAAAAAAAGAAAAACGTAAAAGAAAAAAAAAATATTTTTGTTTTTTTTTTAAATATTATTAGCTTCTTGTGAAAAAACTAGCCCATTGAAATGTTTATTTTTTATTTAAAAACGAAAGTTAAAAAATAAAAAAAATAAAAAATAATAAAAAAAAGTTTTGAGTGAGGTCCATAAAAAATGCCAAATAACACACCATTAAAGGTTTGACACTGATGACAGGACACATTGTATACAGGGTGTTTGGTAGCTTGATACAAAGCCTTAAAGCTATCGCAGAGGAGACTCTTAAATAATATACTTCAGGGTCGTTGAATATTATTTTTTTATTGGTAAATATAAGACCTAAAACAAATATAAATAACGGTTAGAAAAGATAACAAGACACACTTCACTATAAATTTAGAATTACTTCCGAAACAACTAATAAAACTTAATAATACATACCCGATAAGGGTCTATAGTTTAATAATATTTTAAAATAGCTTCACAATAAAAGTAACTTGTAATAATAGATATCGGTAGATACTAGTTTTTGGTGGCTGCGCGAGGTGCAAGCACCTCGCGTGCTGTGCAGGGCAATTATTTAAGGGCAGTTGCGAATTGTTCGAAATTTGTTGGGAAATTATGAAAAAGTCATCTACAAAGAAATGTTGTCGGTTGGGATTAGGTGAAGAGCCGAAAGGCTGCTCTGGCTTTTGCTCTTTGCTGTTAAAACGCAGCTCGGCCTACGGCCTCGCTTGTCCCGGCTGGAGGAGGGGCTCGGCCTCCGGCCTCGCCTCGCCTCTCGGATTCATATACGCAGCTCGGCCTGCTGCGGCCTCGCTTGCCGCGGAGCCTCGGCCTTCGGCCTCGGCTTCCCGGCTGGTGACTTGAGGTATGAGTTGTCGTCAGCACGTCATCCATGAATGGCTCGGCCTTCGGCCTCGCCCAATTCTTGTCGCACGAGACGGAGCTCGGCCTTCAGCCTCGCCTGGACGCAGCTCGGCCTGCGGCCTCGCGGGCGTGGCTGGGGGGGGGGGGAGGCTTGGCCTTCGGCCTCGCTCCCCCCCCCAGCCCTTGATTTAAACGCAGCTCGGCCTTCGGCCTCGCTTGCCTGCGCTGGTGACTTGGCTGGCCCATACAAAACTCGTCGAAAAAATTTTCGACAAAAAAAAAAAAACCTGTCAGTTTGGGGGTCCCACGGTCTCAACATAAAAAATTGTCTATGACGGTAAAAGTCTACGAGTCCGTTTTCCCCCCCAAAATCCCCAATGAAGTTTGTATGAAAAAACAAAATTTAGTATGGAGAAAAAAAAAAAGTCAAAAAAACCATAGACTACCGCCGGCTGTGGTCGTTGCCCAGGGTCCTCTATGACATTTGGTCGAGCACCCCCCACCTATCTATTATGGTTTCCGCGGGCAGTACCCCCTATCAGTCCCGGACTGCTCCAAGTTCCACTTTCGTATTTTTCCCGGTGCCTCCTCACCCCCCTCCACACTTCCCCATCATTACTTTTTCCCAGTTCCGAGTTCCGTAGAACAAACAATTTATGTCAATCAGTCAGTGGTAATGCAGTTATATATACAGGGTGATGACTTTGATACCCTGAGCTATATTGAAATCTTGGAATCAGAATCAATAACAGAACACGAAACCGCGAGAAATTTTTTTTTTTTTTATGCACTTTTTTCGTATGAAAAAATTACCAGATTCGCAAAAAGTTGGTAACCTATTATTTTATTTGACAATGACCTAGCCGCGCGGTGCGGCGCCTTTGTAGTAGCTAGTAGCGAAGCGATCCGCCGCCCCGCCCGCCCGCGCCCGCATTCCCCATCCCCCGGCAACCCTTCCCGCCAGCCGCCGCGGCCACATCCCGCCTTGCCAGTCAGTCGCCCACGCACGTTTCTCACGGGAGCATGGTCCGCGTATCTACTCATTTTTTCGTGCCTGCCTTAGGTACGTAGAGACTGCGCGCGGACACTATGTCGTATTCTTCGCGAGAATACTACGAAATGGTACGAGTGTACATTTTGAGTGGAGAAAACTTGTACGAGGCCAGGAGGTTGTATGAGGCAGAGTATTCCTCGCCTTCGTGCTCAGGGAATAACAAATGGGAGAAATAAAGCGGCTTGTTTATACCCACGAGCCTCAGAGCCGTGAAGAACTAAAAAACTGTATCATAAGTGCATTTGACGCTGTGAAAAGTGACCGTGCCACGATTTTAAAACTAAAACAGAATGCAGTGAAACGTGCCAGACTCTGCTTAGAGAGAAACGGTATGCATTTTGAACAATTATTAAAGTATCAGTAGGTTTTTGATTGGATTTTGTTTTTACATTGATTTTAATTATTTGTACATAAGTTGATTACAATTTTTAAATACGCCTGGCCTGGTGGCCTGTGGTGTGGCCCTAGAACCATCTCTTCCCGTGGGTGTCGTAAGAGGCGACTAAGGGATTAAAAACACCGGAGGATGGGCAGCAGCATCTTTTCGCGTACTATGCCATCACACTGCGATCGCCAACCCGCCTGCCAAGCGTGGTGATTATGGTAAAACCCCCCACGGATAAAATCCTTGGGGGAGGCCTTTGTCCAGCAGTGGACGTCTTTAGGCTGAGAGAGAGAATGCAGAAGTTCTAAAATCCTAACTAATTTAGGTATTACCCAGTATTACCGATTAAGTACCTAGGAAATTAAAATGTCTACTGTTTTTTGTCAAGCTCGAGTTAAACAATTTCTGTATTTTGACGGTCCTAAGCCTGAAAAAGTATGAAGGGAAATTGCAACTTATGATTGGCAATGTAATGTCTGATCGAATTTTTGTTATTTGTGCTATGAGTAGTAAATGACTAGACAGGTCAATAACCTTGCGGCGCGGGCGGCAGGTACCCTACAGCGCCGTCTGCGGGGCGCGCGGGGTGTGCGATCACATGGCGCTCGGTGCCACTGCGTTTGGGAATTTTCGGTATAACTTAAAACGCTTCTATTTCCGATTTTTATTATGAAACAAGATAATTGTAAGAGAACATGTATTTTTTATTTCGCGCATAGAGTACTTTCCTTGAATATAGCTCAGGGGTTCAATGTCACCCTGTATATAGGGGAACCAACCAGCTGGAAGCTCGGCCTTCGGCCTCGCTCCCAGCTTGGTTGGTTCGAACTAGGCCAAGAATGACAACAAAAAATGCAGAATCGAATATGAATAAATACAGTTTAAAATTTATGACAGGTGAAATAAGTATGTATGTGCCAGCGCACGTATAATAAGATCCAAAAAGGAAGAACGCGTAGCCGCGTTACAAAGCGAAGCCAGTATAGACAATTTAGAGTAATTTAAGAGAAAGTTTTCATAAGCAAAGTGTTACCGATTATTTTTAGAATTTTTTTTATTGTTTTTACGAAAAACCCAAAATTTTACACTTAATGAGGGATTTTCCGAGACTCAGATTAAAAAAAAGATTAGTTCCAGATGACTTTATAGATGGCGCTTAGTAAAAGGCGAGTCCATAGAAAAAGCAAAAATGCACGGGATTTGCATTTTTTTAAAATATAACCTAATAATAAAAACATCTAAAAAGTATCAATATTGTGATTTGTGCAACTGTCAAACTGTTAGGTGATTTTTTTCTGCCTGTGGTTGACAAGAAAAAGCGCACATTAAAGGTACAGCCTTTATTACGACCCGGCTTTTATAAAACGCCACCTGTTGAGACTTTTTCATACTGATTTTTTTTTCTTAATGTACCTAGCTGTCAGAAAATCGCTCATTGCTAGCATTGGCGAAATTAATGCAAAACATAATTCTTTTTATTTCTATTTTATTAGAGCAATGTACGAACATTCTAAAAAACATGTTTTGTACATCTGTGTCATTAGAAATTGTTTTTAATTTATTTTAAAGTTACCAAAATATATTTTTTTATTAGGGAATTCATTTTTACAGAAATTATAATAAAAATATGGAAGGACCTTTTTAAAAAAAACCTTTTTAAAAACATACTTAGTTATTGGGCTTTCTTTATTTTTCAGCTAAAAAAATTAAATTTTCTCCCTTACTTTGGTTTTTGGGTCCTAAATTTAAAAGTTTGCACCTTACTACCGTAATACCTCTTAAGAAAGCCCAATAACCAAGGATGTCTTTAAAAAGGTTTTTAAAAAAATAGCTCCTATTTTTTTTGGTAATTTTACAATAATTTAAAAATAAATTCTGATAACATAGATGCACAAAACATGTTTTTTTATTCATACATTGCTCTAATAAAATGAAAATAAAAAGAATTATGTTTTCCATTAGATTCACCACTGCTAGCAATTAAGTGTAATATTTTTTTGTTTTTCGTAAAAACATTAAAAAATTCCTAAAAAAAATCGGTAACACTTTGCTTAAGAAAACTTTCTCTTAAATTAATCTAAATTGTTTATACTAGCTTCGCTTTAAGGCTTTGTATTTAACTACTAAACACCCTGTATAAAGTATGTATATATATTTAAATGTGTACTTATGTAAATGTGTATATATATTCATATTAAAATGAAGTGTTTTTTTTAATGTACTGAGTGACATCCATTGAACGTTCATTATTATAATTGACTTTAGAGTGGTTACCTATGTTTAGTTGTTTGTTGCCTTACATGCATAAAGCATAGTAATTCAATTCACACGTAAAATTGAACTGAAAATTTCGAAAGTGTGATAGTAAACACATTTACAACAAATTCATACATATTTACGACAAATACAGATTTATTTTGTGTGACTTAAACCGTCTGGATTCCATATAAAAAAAAAAAAAGAATTTATGAGTTAATATCATTTTTGATAAACGAACAAATTGTTAATTTTTACAATAAAGGCAAAGAAAATCTTAATAAAAGAAACGAAGCAATATGGAAAACAATCCTAGACACAAACCTGCAGAGATTCTACTTAGTAATTTCTTAAGCATAGATTTCCAAAAAATGCTTCTACCATTGAACGTCTTACTCATCTTATTCTTCAATCAAAAATACAGAATAATGAACAATTTTATAATGCAAAATCCTTATTTCCATAAAATAATCGCAATTTTTGGGTGTACAATTTATACCATAGGGTATATAATTCGATTTGGTATGAGAATTAGTATGAATATGAATGCTATACCTGCCTTCGTAGATTTGGTCGTGTACATAATTGGGTTCAGCATCAACTGTTATTGTTGCATCTTTTATAGCAATTATAACGTTAATATGCTACTTTTAATTTACAAAATTTATAATCAGCAGAATAACAAAGTTAATTTGAAACGATTCACCATCTGGAATTGGATTTACTGTTTTATCATTGGTCAGTTGTATATTTTCAATACAAGTCTGCTGTTCTTTTTTAATTGGAACATATATTATAGTTTTTTCTTTTATGTAGTCGCATTTGTGACAATGTGTTTTGATATGAATACTGTATATTTCATCTGCTTACTTGAGCTTCTAGCAAATGAATTAGAAATATGGGTTATAGAATTTGAAATGTCTCAAGAACAAATAACGGATGAGTTCAAAGAACACGAATATTGGAAAGAAATGTTAAAAATGTATGGCAATATTCAAGAAGCTTTTACAATTTATAAAAAAGTTTATGGAGCGCAAGTAAGTATATTGTCATCATCATCATCTCAAACCTTCTTAGAGCATTTTGGTGTAGGCCTCCTTCAACCTCCTCCAGTTTGCTTTATCCTGGTCAGTGTGTATCCAGTTCTTTCCCGCTATCTAGCGGCCTGAGAGGGTTTACATTGTACCTAAAATTTGTATTGACATGTTACCTTTATGTACTATATACAATGTGAAAAGCAATAAATTATTTGAATTGAATTGACAGCGGGCAAGTATATTATGCTGAACTTAAAATTATAAAATATGAAAATGTAGCTCAGAATTGGTTAGAGATTAGTAGTATTATTGATTAAAGAGTTATAGTTTTTAAATAAATTAAATATTAAATTTAATGTAGATTTGTCATAACCAACATCAAAAATTGTCAGCAATAATTTTTACATCGCCGATCCATCTAGTTCACTTAATACCTACACTATACTCTGTCTATTTCTAGGGTATCACTCAGTTACGGTATGATCTGTAGATATATTGTCTTATTGGATTTTATAAAATATATATTAAAGTTTTATAACCACGTCGTTTTTTTTCAGTTTTTGTATAATGTGGGAGAATCATTTTTTCACTCACTGCTTTACCTTCAATTTATTTTAGATAGAGGAAATCTCAAGGAGTTTTCGGTAAGTCAACTTCTCTGATACCTTATTACCTAGAAAGAAGATCTTCACAGACAGACAGACAACAAAGTGATCCTAGAAAGGTTTAGGTACGGTAAACTAAGAATATACACCCATACTAATGTCATACTACGTTTTCAGGAGGAGACTGTGCTGTCATCATTAAGCGGAATTAAATGGGTGATAAAAAACATAGTACTTCACAGTATGTCCAGCAGATATTGCGAGAAATTCTATTTGGCGATGAAAAAAGCGCAATGTGTTTGTCTGAGAATGTTAAACAATCCGGAGTGTTCAGGTAAAAAATATTATCCAAAGGAAAACATTACAACAAAATGTTTTTTTTCTTCTAACTTTAGGAGTCAAAAGCACTTTAGGAATCTTTAGGAGCACAAAAATTTGAGGGTCCCACGCGTATATATATGACTCACAACAAGTCACATATATAATTGATAATATTTATCCTGGATCTGATAGTGTATTAGATTTTATGGCGTATGTTCTGTGCTGCCCTGCCCATGCCCTAAGCAAAGCTTCTTTTGCAATGGTTGTCTTCTTCTGCCTATTGCTAAATACATACATAAACCATGAAATGATAACTCTCCTTGTCTTGTCAGCCAAGTTAAGTTAAATAAACACTTTACTGATGATGGCACTAATAAAATTTCCAGGTCCAAAAAGACAAATGTGCAAGAACATCGTACGTCTGAACAGCTGCATGAGGTACAAGTTCAACTTGTTGGGTTTCTTCGACATCGATGCCAAGTTCCCGCTGAGATTTGTCGGAGTATTAGCAACGTATACTATTGTATCTCTGCAATTTTATTTTAATAAATAGTTTTAATTATTGAGTTTGTTTATTTTTCAAACTACAAGTTTCTTAAAACAAAATAAAACTTTCATTTTAAAATAGCTTTCGCCCGTGGATTCACCAGCATGCATTTCCCACGGGAACAGTATTTTTTCACGGGATGAAAGGTACCCTATGTCCTTATCACTACTTCTACTAACGTATGCGAAACAGGAAGATTGGTTCAGTAGATAAAGCGTTACGAGGTTTCAAACAAACAAATAAATAAACAAACAAACTCACTTTCGCATTTATAATATCAGTAAGGATAAGAATTAGCTATGAATACGTCAAAACCTATAATCATGGACTAAATACACTTAAAAAGCAAAATTCTATTATGATCAGGTGAGAATTTTCGTAGTTTATCGAGCACAAACACGTAATATTTGTGAAAAGAAAGCAGGCATGTTTAACAGTGATTTGTTTAATCATAAATATAAGCTTATATCTAAAACTTGATCTACATATACATCAAAAATAAGTTTTAAAATATTAAGCAAAATTAAACTTTACGAACTATGTTTTAAAACCCAAATGGAAAGAAGTAAGAATTGTAAAATGTAGTTGAATATTTCATAGTCGAGAAGTAATTATACAAAGTAACAATAACCATCACATTTAGAAATCAGGCTTTCAACCTTTAGCGTTAGATTAAAAAAAAACAATTAATCTACATTGACATTAATATTGAAGACAACCCGACAATAAATCAAAAAATCGATAGATATACTCACACTACAGCTCAGTTGAGGTCTACAGTAACAAACGCTCATTTATACCTCTAATAGACTTTGTTAAGCTAACAAAAATAAAATAAAAAATAATTTAGAATAAATTTTAGCCGAAACAGTAAGAGATATTGTTAGAATCGTCTTACGCTTATGGAAAGTTTAAAGATAAAAGAAAAGGAATGTTTTGTTAAATAATAACCAAAACTACTTACATAATAAAAAATTCCTAATACATATTCAACAAAAAGTTATTTGATTTATTATAACAATTAACAATTCAATATAATTATAACGCATAAATATAGGTTACATACCTATCTACCTAATTAAAGTTAATATTTTATGATCGTGTGGTGTATAAAAAAACAATTGAAAGATGGCCTATAACGGTATATTAAACTATCATTCAGAGGTTCTTTTGAGTAACTATATCGACGAAGACTTCCAAAATATGCTTTATCCACTGAATCTTATGCAAATCATGTTTTTCAATCAAAAATTTCGTATTTTAAATAATTTCATAACCTCGAACCAATTTTTACAAAACGTGGTCATAGTTAGTGGGTTAATTTTCTATATAACTGTTTTTTTCATTAGGTTTTATTTTAGGTATAAAATGGGGACAGATTTTCTTTTTAACTTCGTGAGTTTATTTTTCAATGTCATAGGTTTTAGTATCAATTGTATTATGACCATTTTGCATAGCAATTTGAACATAGATTTGGTACTTATAATTTACAAAATGTACACTCAGCAAAGAACCAAAATTATGCTGAAAAATTTTGCCATTTGGAATTGGATCTACTGTTTAAACATTTTTGTATTATTTGTTATCATTAGCAGTTTAATTTTTGTACCTACACCGATATTTAGTTCCTTTTCTATTTTTATGTGTATTATTAGTACCGTTTGTGCCTTTATGACTATATGTATTGATATGCATGCACTGTATGCTATCCGTATGCTTAAGCTACTAAAATTACATTTGAAAATATGGAATGAAGAATTGAAATTACATGAAAAATTGACAACTGGCAACAAATATAATGAAAACGAATATTGGAATACAATGTTCAAAATGTATATTAATATTCAAGAAGCATTTAAAATTTACAAATGCATTATTCAAATACAAGTAATGTTATTTAAATTTGAAACTTTAAATTAAGTAATTAATAAATATTTTTTAATAAATATTTTTTTTCAGCTATTATTTCACGTTATTGAAGCATTTTTCTATGCATTATTTTATGTACGATTTATTATATATAATGGGTCCAAGCAGAAAGTGGTAAGTACTGATTTTGCTCGTGTGGATGGTTCGATTAAAACAATTTTATAAATTTACTAACATGGGCCTGGGACCTGGTTCCCGTGGAATTTCTACATTTTCCAAGAAACCTACATACAAAATTTCACCCTCCTTCGGTATAGGGTTGTGCGTTGTCTGTCAGTAATCCTGGAATTTTTTGTTAAAGTTTATTGATAATTTGATTATTTGGATTGTAATGTGTTTAACTTAATTTGCTATAGTAATATCAAGAAAGTACTTACTAACCTGTCTTACTATTGGGTAAAACACTGTAATCATGTTTCAATTTATCATAATAATTTACTAAGCTATTCAAAGGGCTAAGATGACAATAATGAAAAACAAAAATGAAACATACTTTAACGACATAGATACTCGGCTGAATTCTGTATTGAATTCTTAAATTTTAATCTATAAAGTTGTTTTTAGCTCGTTTCATCGAGTGTCATTTTGTGGGTGCTCAAAAATTTCATACTCCACTGTCTATTATGCAAAGAATTTGAAAAATTTTATTCGAAAATAAATGAAGCTAAAATTATTTGTTTGACAATCCTAGTCCACAACGGATGCGTTGGTAATAAATAGTAATCATTTATTTAAGTAAGCCATTAATTTTAAAAAAATAACGAGTTAAACTGTTTTCTTGACGAAATTTTTATTTCCCCTTAAGCCTGAAGCAAGTCACAGTTCATGAGGGAACATTTCTTGATGGAATCTTATTGAGATGAAGCTTTTTCTTAATATACTTTAAAATCTTTCAGGTAACAAGCGGATCTTCTGCAAGAATGTTGTTCGTTTGAACAACTCCTTCTGTTACAAATTGAATTTGATTGGTTTCTTCGACATTGACGGCAAATTTCCTCTACGTTTCGTGGGAGAACTTGCTGGATACGCCGTAGTGATACTTCAGTTTGCAATTCGATAATTAAATCATCATTATTACATTTTACCTATTATTTCCATATTCCTACATCAGGCCAATACAAAACGTGAGATCTGTGTCCCCTAGGAGAGTAGACTTGCCCTAGTATAAATGCTTTTATAGAAAAGATGTTCCTAGTAGAAAACAATATTTTTTAATTTAATTTACTCAAAGTGCTTACTTGACTTCCTAAGCCTAAATCACAAACAAATATATATATCACTAGCTTTTGCCCGCGGCTTCGCCCGCGTGAATTTCCCACGGGAACAGTGCTTTTTCCCGGGATAAAAAGTAGCCTATGTGCTATTCCAGGTCATTATCTACCTCTGTACCAAATTTCATCGAAATCCGTCCAGTAGATTTTGCGTGATTGAGTAACAAACATCCTCACAAACTCACAAACTCACAAATTCACAAACTCACATCCAAACTTTCGCATTTATAATATTAGTATGGATTTGAGTTTTCAAATATTTTCACATAATTGTAGGTATAGTTTAAAGTTGAATGAGAAGAATTTGTATGTAGGTACTTTGTTAGAAATATGGTACTAAAACTATATAATTATGTAGATAAATATATATAGTATACACATTTATATAAACACAACAAAGATTTATAAAATATTAAACGAAATATTAGAATTAATGAGGGTAAATGAATAAAAATAGATGTTGTAAAATAACGAGTTATCATGACGGTGGGAAGGTATTCAAGGGGCACTTCTTGTTGAGCCGCCGTGAAGTAAACATCGCACGAAAGATAAGTACTTTTCTATGTTGTAAAGGTTATGTTTGAACGCAGGATTAGTTATTTATACTGCTAGTAAAGTTAAATTCTATATTTAACAATTGTTGTAATGTATTCGTTAGAGCTTAACGATTATTTTATTACTCATCAGTGTTGTTAAAGGGTAGAATAAAATTAATACCGTCGCTTTGCAGAGTAGCATTCTTTACTCTTGGTATAATCGTATTACTTACTAATTATTCAAGATGTTTGTTATTAGAATACGTAAAGAGCCTTTATAAATATGTATTTAACAGTAGCTTCTAGATTACAGACATAACATGTTCATTGTGTTCTTACTCATAATGTAACTGTTACATGATAAAAACAAATTAATAAATAAAAATATATAACAGACCCCACTGGCATAATAGGGACCAACACTGTTCAATGAGTTTCTTGCGGGGTTTCTTCTCAGCAGTGGTCGTTCCGAAGCCCTAGTAGTATGTAGCTTTGAAATTAAATAAGACACAATTCAGAATAAACAACTTTAATTAGAAGGTTTTAATAAATTTATGTGGATTAACCTACTTTGCTTTATTTATGACCCTAGTTATATACCGGTACTATACCCATATTCTAACAACTTATTAGTTGTAGGTATTGTGTTTCACTTATGGTTTTTTCGAAATTTTCAAGTTCTGTTTAAGTATACATTTCACTAGTACCTTTATGATTAATGCGTGGAGTTCAATATCAACTAGTTACTAAACATAAACTCTCTAATATTATTTTTTTTTTATTTTTGAGCATCGCAGATGCAATTAGTACTAAAGTATTTTCATATCGCTAGTCTCTGCCTACCCACACGGGAAAAAGGCGTGATAATATGTATGTATGTATTTTCATATAGAAATTAGATATGGTGAAAAAATTCCATGCGAGCAGGACTTTATAAGACCTTGCTCTTGCAACTGAGCTATCGCATTTCGATCCTGCATAGCGAAAATCTTTAATGGGTTCAAGTCCTGCTCGCATGGAATTATTTCACCATATCTAATTTCTATATTAAAGTACTTTATAAACTCTCTAAGTCAATTATGGAGGGTAAATTGTTATCACTATGTACAGAATCACCCCTTTATCATATATTTAATCAAATAAATATAATAAGTGTAATATAACACATTCAAATTATCAATTTAACAGGTCAAACATATTATTTTCTTAAAATTATCTACTTATAATGTTTTATGAAATTGACAAGAATTTTACTGTTATTGAATATTCGATAGTAAAAAAGTACCTAATTTAATATAGGAGTCACTTTGGACAGCAAGCTGTCACTTTGGACTCGGTGTCTTGGTGTCACTTTGGACAGCAAGGTGAACTGGAGTAAGCACCTAGACAACAAACTTGAGAAATCAACAATAATTATCTGGCACTATCGGCGAATGGTAGGCAAAAATTGGGGCTTAGCCCCTAAGATCATACGTCCGGCGGTTACTTATGGAGCCCTAGTTTGGTGGTATAGAACCACACTAGTCACACACTACACCTACATATTTAACAAGAAGCATAGGTAGCCGCAATGAGGCTACACACTTTGGGTATGTGGAAAAGAAATACTTCAACGACGCATACACGTATTCTATCAATGGCCCTGGACACGGCAGATGTGGCTGGCTCTATAAATGATAGGATCGGCAAACAGTTCTTCTTTGACAAGAAATACAAATTCAGTTACATGAGTAACCCTGGGATAGCTCGGGACCCGAAGAAGTGAGAGTATACACCGACGGCTCAAAGACGGAGACTGGCGTGGGTGCAGATGTTTTCTCTCATGACCTCAATATTCACTACTGCACGACTCTGGGGGTGGACAACTCCATCTTCCAGGCGGAGTGTGTAGCCATCACTCATGCTGCGGTAGAAATCACAAAAAAAAAAGGTAACAGACATGTCAAGACAACAGAGAGTGCGGCTGTCCTCCTCGCCCTACGACGCGCCCAGGTTGACTCAGCACTCATACTAGAATGTCATAAATCCTTGGATAACTTGTGTAAGCACAACTTAGTTACCCTTCAATGGATCAACTGACTAGGCAACGATGCTGCTGATGAGCTGGCAAGAAGGGGATCGTACCTCGCACTTCTACCCCGTTCGTTTGAATCGAGGGACACTATGAAACGGGGTTAGAAGCTGCGAAGCGTATCTCAAGCTAGTGAGCTGTGATATGATGACAATAAAAAATCATTTGTTTTTGTTTAGTTTGAATGATATTTAACACAAAGTTTGGCGCTAATATACATATAACCATAGTACAATAGTATATTCAATACGATGTGTGTGGAATGGAAACTGTAATAAAAAGAAGATCGGACATCATAACCTGAAGAAATATTTGTGAATGATAAATACTTAATAATATGTGGACTTAATATAGATTATTTTTTAAGCCTTGTGCGCAGAGAGTCCGGGCAAACGAAATGGCGGGAGGGTTCGGTACCGAAAAATTTACCGGGTAAACAAAAAATACCGGTAAAAACCTCGACCCGGCACTACGTTTGTCCGACTAGAACCTAACTTAACCTATACGCAGACTGCTACCACCATAGCTTATAACGGGAGCTACAGAGCCCTATATACTAACCTAACTTAATAACTACAATTACAAACCACTTACCAAACTGAATCTTCTTAATCTTCGGACCCAACTTCGAGTGTCTTCGGAAGGGGGGCGATCCCTAAGCACCCAACCTACCCCGAGATCTCATTCCCCAGAATAAATACGTAGGTTTCTTCCCGAAGGTTCACTCGGGAACAGCTGGATGTGAACAGCCAGCCACGTTTCACATCTCACAAGAAAAGGTCACAATAACAGGTTTTTTTCACAAACACAAACGTTCAATAGTTATTTAACAAAAGGGGAATCCAATATTACAATCCAAACTAATTAATAATTACACATCACAATGGATAATCCGTTATGCCAATGTGGCCTCAGACAAAATGGCGCCTAGCACCAGGTATTTCATACGGCGCGACCTCCCCGCGCGCGTTCACACGCGGTCGTAAAACTGACCAACAAGATGGTCGACCCGCACCGGCGGGGATATATCACGCGGTATGACCTCACACGCGCGCGATCCAAACGATACTAATATGGCCGACGCCGCAGACGCAAGCCGAGCGATGCCATGAAAACCCCGGCCGCCTAGCGGCAGCAATGCGAAACACCCGCGTTTCGTTCCAAGCAATTATATTACAAACATCCCCCCGTCCCGGTCTGAGAAGCAGACCGCTAGCTTACTCTACGGGAAGGCGGGCGAGAGAGGTCACACCTCTCCTTAAAATCGAACCGTCGACCAACACCTCAGCCACACGCGGAGTGCCATCTCCGCCAAGAATCAAACGTAATATGCGAGCTCGTCGCCAAAGCAATGAGGGCAAATTTGCCTCTTTTAACAATACTAAATCACCCTCCCTGGGAGGCTCAGTCCTGTCTGTCCACTTCACTCTTTGCTGCAGCAAATGCAAATATTCAAGCGACCAGCGACGCCAAAAGTCCTGGCTCATTTGCTGCAACATTTGAAAACGCGACAACCGATATACGCGTTCGTCCTTCCACGGGTATTCGGGCAGGGCATTCAAAGGCCCTCCCACCAAAAAATGACCAGGGGTGAGAGCTTCCAAGTCATTTGGATCTGGAGATAGCGGACAGAGAGGACGAGAGTTGAGGACCGCCTCAACTTTACAAAACACTGTGGCCAGCTCTTCAAAAGTTAGAGCCGTTTCTCCGATAATGCGGCGGAGGTGGGTTTTTGCGGATTTCACAGCCGCTTCAAAAATCCCTCCCCAATGGGGGCAACTTGGGGGACTAAACTTCCAGGTTATTCCCCTTTGGGCAGCAATTTGACTTAAACTAGTACAATTTTTATCAATAAACACAGAAACATCCTTAAGATAATTTACAGTTCCCTTATAGTTTGTGCCATTATCAGACCTAATAAGGGATGGTAGACCTCGACGCGAAACAAAACGATCCAACGCGGCGACGAAGACCTCCGTAGTCAGAGCCGATACCACCTCCAAATGGACAGCCTTGGTGGCCAAACAAACAAATACACACAAATAGCCCTTCACAATACGGGCATTACGAAAGGGAGAAGCCTTGATCGAAAAGGGACCGGCAAAATCGGTTCCAACGCCGTCAAACGGTCTCGAAGGTCGGATTCGATCAGCGGGCAAATCACCCATCTGTGGTTGCATCGTGGATGCCTTCAACCTATAACATGCAATACATCGAAACAGAACACTACGGATTGCTCTTCGGGCAGACAAAATCCAAAATTCGCGTTGCAAAATAGCCAGCAAAGCATTGCACCCAGCATGGGCGTTACGAATGTGTCGATCAGACACCAAAAGCTGCACCAAGGGTCCGCCCTTGGGCAACAACAGAGGATGGCGAGTCTCATATGGAAGATCCGCCTTCCGGAGCCTGCCTCCAACCCGAAGAAGCCCATCCGAGTCGATGTACGGGTTCAAACGAGCGACCGCGCCCTTCAACTTAGCGCGTGCGTCGCGCAAAATATGAAGCTCTGACTCAAACCGTCCGGTCTGCACGACACGGACCCAATGCAACAATGCGCTCCGGCGCTCTTCTGCACCTGCAATCGGCTCCAACCGCTTTGCCTGTGGGTTTCTACAATTATGTATGAAACGCTTAATCCAACTGGTAACACCCAGAAGCTTATCCAAACTGCTATACCGAGCAAGTAGCCAATCCGGCTCCGACGTCGTCTCAGCGACTACAGCATGTACACGAAGCCCAGTCAAAGTCAAAGAAGTAACATCTGTCTGACAGACAGGCCAAGATGTTTCTGATCCCATCAGCCACTCTGGACCCCACCAGAGCGGGTGTGACACCAATTCTGGTGCCGTACAACCTCGGGAAGCACAGTCCGCTGGGTTAAGCTCTCCCGGCACATGTCTCCATGTTATATCAATTCCAATATTTTGAATTTGGGAAACCCTGTTTCCAACAAAAACCTCCAAGGTATGTGGGGCCGCGCGCAACCATGCAAGCGCGACCTGGCTATCCGACCAGGCGAAGATGTCTCGTATCTCGACCGTGGCCGCCAGCTCACTGGCAACGTGATGCAACAATTTAGAGAGAAGGTGAGCTCCACTCAACTCAAGCTTGGGAATAGTCAGCCTAGTCCTGATGGGGGCGACCTTGCTCTTCCCTAACAAAAGCGAGACATTGACCCGGCCATCGGCGTCAACTGTCCGCATATAGACTGACGCGGCGTAGCCTCGCTCCGACGCGTCACAAAAGCCATGCAGGCTGGCTCGATATTTCCCGGGGGCAATATTCGACGAGGCAAGGCAATCCGATTGACTTCCTTAATCGATGAAAACAACTCGAGCCAATCATCCAATGGAGGACCAAACAGCGGCTCGTCCCACGAGACGCCCAAAGTCCAAAGTCTCTGAAGAAGACACTTCGCAGAGAATATTACTGGACTGATCCAACCGCTTGGATCAAACATACGAGCTATTACTGACAACACCGTTCTCTTAGTCCAGACCTTTGGTATTTCCAAGTCCACTTGGAATGTAAAAATATCGGTTAGCGGCTGGTACTGCATGCCCAGCACCGCTATCCTGTTGGGATCATCTACATCCTCAAACAAGTGAGGGTTCTGTTGGTGATCCTCCGGGATCCCTTCTAGAACTCTAGGCTCATTGGACAACCACTTACGTAGCTCGTAGCCACCCGTTTTTAATATTTCAATCAATTCATCCCGCAGTAGGAGGGCCTCCTCAATACTTTGGGCTCCGGTGCACACGTCATCGACATACAAGTCACGTGACAGCACGGAAGCCCCACGGGGAAAGCGGATCCGTTCCCGCTCTGCCAATTCAAGCAATGATCTGATGGCGATATAGGGACTAGATTTCAAACCATACGTGTTTGTATTGAGTTCATACACCGTCACAGGATCCTCAGGGCGCTCACGCCAGAGTATCAACTGGAATCGCCTGTCCTCAGGTCCCAAATTGCATAGGGACATAATTGACATCATCTTGAACTTTAGAAGACATCAAGTGGTTTTTGGCGCGGACATCCGGAGGATGTATGACTGTCTGGCGGAACATCATCCGGATGTCCGCGCCAAAAACCACTTGATGTCTTCTAAAGTTCAAGATGATGTCAATTATGTCCCTATGCAATTTGGGACCTGAATGCAAACATAGATTCAACGAAACTCCGTTCGAAGTGGGTGCGGACCCATCAAAGACAGTCCGCAACTTGCCCGTTGAGGCCTTCACCACCGCGTGGTGGGGCAAAAAATAATGCTCAGTTGAGCTCCAATCAACTCGAGCCGGAGACATGTGACCCAAATCCTCGTACTCGCGCATAAATTCAATATATTTATCGCGAAGTACGTGGTCACGCTGCATACGTCGCTCCATGGACAGCAGTCGTTTCTCCGCAAGCGCCCTACTTTGCCCTAGGCTAGGACGTGTAGCAACAAATGGTAATCTAGTTACAAACCGACCGGAGGGCAACCTCTCCGTGGTTGATCGAAAGAAGGCTTCACACTCAGCGTGTTCCGGATCCATCCTGGAACTCATAGGTGGCTCCTCCACCTCCCAAAACCTTTGCATGGTCTTGGCCAAGGACGGATGTTTGTAATATATTGGGTAAAACTAAACGCGGGCGTTTCGCATTGCTGCCGCCAGAGGGCGTTCGGGGTTTTCACACTGCTAGCGCGAATGGCTCGCGGACGGTCGCCATTGCATTGTCCAGGGCGATATCGGTTTGATTTTAATACGCGGAGCGGTCTCGCGTCTTTTGCTTGTTGTTTAGTTTGAGTGATAATTGTGAATTTCCTGTTTGTTAAATAACTATTGAATTTGTGTTTGTGAAAAACTCTGTTATTGTGACTTTTTCTTGTGAGAGGTGAAACGTGGCTGGCTGTTCACATCTGGTTGTTCCCGAGTGAAACTACGGGAAGAAATCTATTTAGTTGGTCTGGGGAATTGAGATCTCAAGGGTTAGGTAGGGTGATTAGGAATTCCCCCTTCCCGAAGACCCTCAAGTTTGGATCCGAAGAGAAAGAAGATTTAATTTGGTAAGTTTTCAATTGTAATTAATTTATAGGTTAGGTTATTATAGGGCCCTGTAGCTCCCTTCATAAGCTACGGTGGTAGCAGACTGCGTTAAGTTAATTAGGTTTTAGTCGGGCAAACGTGGTGCCGCGTGGAGATTTTTTCCCGGTACTTATTTTTACCGGTGGTTTTTTCCCGGTGAAGTTCCGGTACAGAATTCTTCCCGCCGCTTCGTTTGTCCGGATTCGCTCTGCGCACATTTTCTAGCAGCAGAGCGTAGTTGCTCTGCACATTTTCTGGTAGCAGAGCGTAGTTGATGGCCCTGCCCAAGGTGGCCAACAGGGCACAGTTGCGCCTGCAGTTGCTCACGCCCGTTACAGTGGCCTGTAACGCGCTCCGCACACTGGGGCTGCCGGTGGACCAATGGTCTTTTTTGTTGGTGCACATTGTATTGGGCAAATTGCCCAATGACATCCGCTCGCGATTTGAGCGCGAGAATGCGGAACGGGATAGCACCACCCTACCGACATTCACTGACTTGGTGAAGTTTTTGGAGTTTGAGGCACGGGCGGCTGAGAATACCATGACGGACTCAGCGCCATCCAGAGAGCCTGAACGTAGGCCCTTGGAACCCTCATGGCGAGGGAGGCCCCAACAGGGACGGCAACCGCCACCGCGTGGAGCTGGTGCGCGGGTTGCACACACGGCAGCAGTCGCGAGGGACGCGGACTGCCTGCAATGTGGTCGGATGGGCCACAGCCTGCTGCAATGCAGGGACTGGCAGGGACTGCCAGTACAAGATCGGCGCCGCATGGCAAAGCGGCATGAACTTTGCTTTTATTGTTTGGGCGGTCACTATGCACGTGACTGTCCCAGGGCCATACCATGCAGTGCATGCCGTGGGCGGCACCACGCGATGCTTTGCATGAACCGCAACGGGGATGGCACCCGGTTCTTGAGGCAGGGGTCCCCTATGGGCGGGGGCGCTCCTGCGCGAAGCCCTCCACCCTCGGACGGAGGACGCGGCTTCGCTCGTCGCACCCCCCCTCGGGAGGGGGGTCGCGTACCGGCGCGGGTCTTGGCGGACCGGGACCACGCGCCCCAAGGTCGTGGCCAGTATGTGACTGGCCAGGCCCCGGATAGGGCCCCCATGGGCGGGGGCCCTAGATCGGACGTGAGAATGGGGACACCCCCCTCCACGCGGGTTACCAATGCCCAACACATGCAGCCGCAGCGGTTTTCTCCACCGCTGCACGAGTACCCACGGCTGGAGTACCACCCGCCGTACCATAGGTATGGCCGGGCCGCGGGTTATGCCCCCCCTCAGATGGGGATGTGCACTCGCCCGACATATTATCCGGGTCAGTGGCGCCCCCCTGGTTTGGAGAGAGTGGGGAGCCCGTAACTAGCTTGCTCCCTTGCTGGGACAGAGCCGCGGACGGTTCTGCTCCCTACCGCGGTGGTCCGCGTATGGGGTCGTAGGGGGAAGCCATTAATTTGAGAGCTCTGTTGGACTCAGGGGCTCAAAGCAGTTTGGTTACCACTCGAGTGGCACACCAGTTAGGTTTAGTCGTGGAAGACTCGCCTGTGCCACTTCTTGGAGTTGGTGGCATACAAGTGAAGTGTCTGACGGGCCAGACACTTGTCACCTTTTCTTCGCTGAAGTCCTCCACAATGAGGATCACGACTTCGGCTATGGTAATGGATACCATTGCGGGTTGGCACCCCTCGACAGACATACCGCCGGGTGTGTTGTCTTTGGTTTCGGGTCTGGATTTGGCCGACCCCTTTGTCTTTCATCCCGGCCCAGTGGACTTGCTCCTGGGCTCGGACGTATTGGGTTGGATTTTGTTGGGTACACAGAAGGCTCTGGGTTCGTCTTCACTGATGGCAGTGTCTACGATTTTTGGTTTTGCCCTGATGGGCCCTGTGTTTGATAATGGCACCGCGGAGGAGCCACCGGTTGTCGCATCTGCGTCCTTGGCCAAGACCATGCAAAGGTTTTGGGAGGTGGAGGAGCCACCTATGAGTTCCAGGATGGATCCGGAACACGCTGAGTGCGAAGCCCTTTTTCGATCGACCACGGAGAGGTTGCCCTCCGGTCGGTTTGTAACTAGGTTACCTTTTGTTGCCTCTCGTCCTAGCCTAGGGCAAAGTAGGGCGCTTGCGGAGAAACGACTGCTGTCCATGGAGCGACGTATGCAGCGTGACCACGTACTTCGCGATAAATATATTGAATTTATGCGCGAGTACGAGGATTTGGGTCACATGTCTCCGGCTCGAGTTGATTGGAGCTCAACTGAGCATTATTTTTTGCCCCACCACGCGGTGGTGAAGGCCTCAACGGGCAAGTTGCGGACTGTCTTTGATGGGTCCGCACCCACTTCGAACGGAGTTTCGTTGAATCTATGTTTGCATTCAGGTCCCAAATTGCATAGGGACATAATTGACATCATCTTGAACTTTAGAAGACATCAAGTGGTTTTTGGCGCGGACATCCGGATGATGTTCCGCCAGACAGTCATACATCCTGAGGACAGGCGATTCCAGTTGATACTCTGGCGTGAGCGCCCTGAGGATCCTGTGACGGTGTATGAACTCAATACAAACACCTATGGTTTGAAATCTAGTCCCTATATCGCCATCAGATCATTGCTTGAATTGGCAGAGCGGGAACGGATCCGCTTTCCCCGTGGGGCTTCCGTGCTGTCACGTGACTTGTATGTTGATGACGTGTGCACCGGAGCCCAAAGTATTGAGGAGGCCCTCCTACTGCGGGATGAATTGATTGAAATATTGAAGACAGGTGGCTACGAGCTACGTAAGTGGTTGTCTAATGAGCCTAAAGTTCTAGAAGGGATCCCGGAGGATCACCAACAGAACCCTCACCTGTTTGAGGATGTGGATGATCCCAACAGGATAGCGGTGCTGGGCATGCAGTACCAGCCGCTAACCGATATTTTTACATTCCAAGTGGACTTGGAAATACCAAAGGTCTGGACTAAGAGAACGGTGTTGTCCGTAATAGCCCGTATGTTTGATCCAAGCGGTTGGATCAGTCCAGTGATATTCTCTGCAAAGTGTCTTCTTCAGAGACTTTGGACTTTGGGCGTCTCGTGGGACGAGCCGCTGTTTGGCTCTCCATTGGATGATTGGCTCGAGTTGTTTTCATCGATTAAGGAAGTCAATCGGATTGCCTTGCCTCGTCGAATATTGCCCCCGGGAAATATCGAGCCAGCCTGCATGGCTTTTGTGACGCGTCGGAGCGAGGCTACGCCGCGTCAGTCTATATGCGGACAGTTGACGCCGATGGCCGGGTCAATGTCTCGCTTTTGTTAGGGAAGAGCAAGGT